>CM035622.1:43173070-43772839 GCA_020496765.1 Gossypium stocksii | reverse complement strand
AGAGGTGTTAATGTAACGGCACTAAGTGTGCGATACGTTACAAGGATGTAGCACTGAGTGTGCGAGTTTGCTAATCCCTTTAAGGACCTAAATTATAATTGTGAAATCAAACTAAATGGCCAGGTATGAATTAACTTGTCACCTATGTGCGATAAGGTAAGTAATTACCTTGAATATTTGTGTTAAATTATGTATGATAGAAATGAAAAATATACGTCAGACTAGTATGTGTAATCGGTCTTGTGACTAACTAAATTGAACATCAATGAAATGATCTTTCACTATGTGCGTACGTGTGAACATGTACATTCGGCCATGTAGGTAATTTACATATAAGATGTTATATATGATCTTGTGTATTAGGCCTGTAACACCCCAAACCCAGCCTAGACGTTACGGCCAAGTCTGATATGTCACATTGAAGTGTTTTTCGAAAACCGTGTTTTCATTGAAAACCCTTCTTTAATGTTTAAAAACTCTTACCGTTAAACTTGTATAAAACCTTAGTTTGTGTTTATTTTTTTCCGAAACGGGATTTATTGAAATGATCATCCCTTTTCAAACATCGTTGAAACCTTTGTAAAAGTTTTATGAAAGCTTATGAACCCTTGTAGTTTGCAAAAACATGTTATTTTAAAAATAGATAAAATATCGAAAAATCAGATTTGTAACCTTTATAAAACATGTTATCTTGAAAACGGTTTAAATATCAAATAAATTTGACCTTTTTCGTTAAGACTTAAAGTGAATGGAAGCTGGGCACCAGGTAGGATTCCAGAAAAGAGGAGGTGAGTCGAATATAGACTGCTTAAGTACCAAGCTCTTCTTGGATCCACTCCTAGACATGCACACTACCATTGCCACACTTTAACTATTTGAAATATTTATCTACAAGATCATTTAAAAATTGCGGAAGCTTTGCTTAGTTATCGTGTTATTTTGAAAACAAGTAACTTTTACAAAAATCACGTCTTAAAATCATTTATTTTCAACTCGATTTAAATAATATCCTATGTAAGCTAAAACCAATTTAAATAAGTAAAGAATAAAAACCCAAAATAAAAATAATTAAAGAGGCCCTTTTTACAACCCAAAACCAAAAATAAATAATTAAATCTAAATTCAAGTAGGTAACTTAATTAGAAATCCAACAGTCCAGTCCATGTGGCCACTCTGAACCCTTCCCAGCTCCAAGTCCACCAATCTAAGGCTCACCTGCAAGGATGGAAGGAAAAAGGGTGAGTTTGGAAAACTCAGTGTGCAACAAGCCACTTACAGAGCCCAAATCAATATCAGCATACTAGGCCTAAGCCCCCAAATCAATCTCAACATATAACTGGGCCGAAGCCTTTCCATTTAACAGTTACTGGGCCGAAGCCTTTCATAAATCATATCACTGGGCCGAAGCCTTTTTTGTAAATGGCATGGCCCATAGGCCATTTCAGTAACACATGTAAACGTCAATGCATGTATGCAAAGCCCATTTGGGGAGACTACTCAACCCACCATCCGCTACTCTCCACCAGTACCAACCAACACACCATGTGGGGATGCTACTCAACCCCCCCGCCACTACTCTCCACTGGCAGCATAGCTGCTTTATCATATAACTGGAGGCCTAGCCTCTTTTAATAACTGGGGCAGAAGCCCTTTTGGTAAACTGGGGCAAAAGCCCTTTTCGGTATACTAGGGCAAAGCCCTTTAACACTTCCTCCAATCATATAAACCCAACCCATGCATGTAATGATTATAACATGGCATATCGTATACATATCGTAGCATATCATGTGCATATCATGTGCATATCATATCATTTCATGAAAAATATCAATATCACAATCAACATAATCATTTTACAACCCTAGGGGTATAATGGTCATTTCTACCTAGGGGTAAAATAGTCATTTTTAAGCTATAAGGGTAATTACGTAATTTTAACACTTATTAGGATTTTCCATGCTTATTCATCAATTCCAAATGTTTAAACAGCAATTTTAGCCTATTTTAGTACAACCGAGTTATGGGCCAAAAAAACCCCTAATGGGCCCTATGTAGCTAGATCAGTCGTCTAAGCCCACTTGGTCCAAATCCTACAATTAACTACTAATTTAACCAGTTTTAAGCCTATAGTCTATTAAGAAATGTCTATTGCCCATTTTTACCCATATGGGCCCGTAAGCCCATTGGGCCCAATTTCATCCCATCGAGGCCCAACTTACCATCGTGCACAAAATTGTGCCCTTACCTGTTCTATCGATCCAATCACCAATCTTATCGTATGTATCACGGCTCAACCCATTCACAAAACCACAAGTTCGAAATGTCGAAGTTTAGGCATTTTGGCTTTTCAGCAAATATTAATCTAAGCTACTGTGAGGTTCATTACACACCTGCTTGCAACGAACGATGACTATATCCGATCCAAGTCAATCCTACATTGGATTACTAAAATATTAGACCACGAATCAATGATAAGTAAATTTAACATACTCTTACCATATCCGGGCATCCATGAATAAAGCCCTCAATCCTTACCTTTGCTGAAGTTGATATCCAAATCTGGATCCGAACGCTCCACTGATCCAAGCCCTTAGTCAGCAGCCTTTAACCCTTACAAGCACAGAGTAAAATAATTGGTAATAGCCCCTTAAAGCCTTAGGCACTATTTCGACAGCTTCCCTAAACACATAGGGATTCCAACTTTTCCAAATCCCAAAAATAAGAATAGATCACAGTCAAGTCATTCATATCACCAACCTATATCCACAGTCAAACTAGCCCAATCATCACACAAGTTAGTCATTTACCCACGAGGGGCAAAACAGTCATTTAACACCCTAGGGGCAAAACGGTAATTTTACCCCATAGGGGTGTCTCGGTAATTCTACCCTATAGGGGATTTCGGTAAATTTGTAAATCGAGGGTAAAATAGTAATTTTTACAAATTAGGGGTAAAACGATAATTTTACAAATTAAGGGTAAAATGGTAATTTTACAAATTAGGGGTAAAATAGTAATTTTACAAATTAGGGGTAAAATAGTAATTTTCAAATCGAGGGTATTTTTGTAATTTCACAAATCGGGGGTATTTCTGTAATTTTACAAATCGAGGGTAATTCGATAATTTTACAAATCGGGGGTATTTCTATAATTTTGTAACCCAAGGGTATTTTAGTAATTTTGTAAACTAAGGGTATTTCAGTAATTTTGTAAATCAAGGGTATTTCAGTAATTTTGTAAATCGAGGATAAAACGGTAATTCTATAAATCGGGGGTACTTTGGTAATTTTACAAGTCGAGGGTATTTCAGTAATTTGGTAAACTAAAGTATTCTAAACAGAGATAACAATGCGAATGGGCCTAGGGCCTATTCTCGGCCCAAATAGGCCCACACGTTCGTGTGGCCCTTTTAGCCCAAATCTAGCCATAGATATGAGATTCACCTAATCTAGCCCAATATTTACTATACAATCAAACAACTTATCCAATTGGGCCCGCAGGCCCATTGGGCCCACATGGCCTCTTTGGCCCATCGCAGCCCGAAGTAGCCGTCCTACCGCTAGAGCAGTGAGAAATACACACCTGATAGGAGACTGAAGTTAATCCGCGCTCCAAACATTCTTAGCCGATGCCCAACCCAAACGGGCACGCCATAAAGCGAAAGGGATCAGCCAAGAAGGCTATGCCTACTCTCCTCCTGGTTTGTTCTATTTAAAGCTAGCTCCTCACCTACTCTCATGTTAGCTTTCCAATGTGGGATTCTCCATCAATCCCCCCAAAATTAAAGCATTAGCAAAATAATCAACCTTTGAGTGCAACGGGATTCGAACCAAAGTCCTCTCAATAACCCTGTCAAGCCGTCACCACTCGGACACAAGCTCCTTTGTGTCATAAGTCCAACACATTTAACTTTAAAGCTCACCTACTTGCTTCCAGATTTATTTAAAAGAAAAACCAAAATAAATTG
The DNA here is from genome assembly GCA_020496765.1 of Gossypium stocksii. Taxonomy (NCBI): domain Eukaryota; kingdom Viridiplantae; phylum Streptophyta; class Magnoliopsida; order Malvales; family Malvaceae; genus Gossypium; species Gossypium stocksii. The sequence continues at coordinate 43,768,872 of CM035622.1, read as the reverse complement.
CAAGAGCCAAGACTTGAACCTTGGACCCTCTTGCTTCCTTGTCCCCTTAAGTGGCGCTACTTTGCCACTACGCCACACTCCTTTTTGTGTCTTATTACACATAATTCCTTACAACTCCTCTTTTCCAAGTCCTCTATTCCTTAAGTCCAAAAATCCAAGAATTCTCTGGGTTTTTAACCAATACTTGGGCCTTCCATAGGCCCAATAACACACTCCAAACACGAATTACACATCCATATATCAAAATTTCAACATTACACCAAATATCACAAAAATCCCGAAATCCCAGAAATTAGCCCAAGACTTTTCCCCACACTATGAATCCTTCGCAGTTCACTAAAATATCACATTAACCCATTAATAATAACCTTCCATAACAGAATTCAACACATCAATAATTTTATTTCGAACTATCTCACACCCGCACCCAGGCCCAAGGCCTAATACTTCTAGGCCCAAATTCAGGGTGTTACAAGGCCAAATAAGTGAAGTTTGTACATGAAGTTAAATCTTGTTTTGTAAGCTTGTGTAAATGAGTGGAAGTATATTTGAATGTGTAATGATATTTGGCTTTGAAAGTTGAATGAAAATTTGTAACATTTAGCCTTATAAGTGTTCGGTTACATAGATACTATATGCATGTGAATTTGTATCTTGTATCATGAGATTATGTATATGAATGTGTACACTTATATTAAGATTGTAATGACATCTTGGCTTGTGAAAAGTTTAACATTAATATACTAACTTAACCATGTGAATAATCGGTTAAGGTAATAATTATGTGAAAGAATTTATATATAAATTATTGAGATAATTGTAATTTCAAAATTAAAATTATGTGAAAGAATTATATATATAAATTATTGAGATAATTGTAAGTTCAAAATTAACTATGGGATTAGTATTATGAATTGATGTAATACCTATTTGAAATAAGGTAAACAAGTTACTACTATGAACATGGGTGCCTTGTGAAGTGTATTCGGCCGTTGCTGCGTATATGCATATAATGTTATATTTTGATTAATGAATATATGTATATGTGTGTTCTCATAATGATATTTAGCTGTAATATTTAAAGATATTTTGCTAATATATATATGTGTGTATTCGACCATGTAATAAGTGTATGCATAAGATGTTATATGATGGTTCATGAGATTGTGTATATGAGTGTAAGTTTATTTGATCATAATATGACATTTTGGCTTTGAAATTTAAATGGTGTTTTGTTAATATAGTTATTGATGCATTCGGTTAAGGTATTAATTGTGTAATAGGTATTATTAATGAAATGCTGAGTATGAGTTTATATGTGAAAATGACATTATTGTTTAGTTAATTTATTCGAGTTGATTATATCATTAAGTTGTTTATTTGCTTATGACTTACTAAGCTATGATAGCTTACTCTGTGTGTTCATATTTACTCTGTTTTATAGATTTTGAATTCAAGTTACGAGCTCAAGAATTGTTAGAAAAGCTTATCACACTATCGGTCGCCTTCGGTATTTTATAAAGTTACATTTTGGAACTATGGCATGTATAGGCTGGATGTGTTTTGAAATAATGAATTTGGGTTATGTATAAAAAGCCATGCGAAAATGGCTAAATACGTGACGCGAACGCATCCAAGCTAACAACCTGCCCGGATAATGGAACACTTACTATGCCGCAAGGTCCCATGACGAGAGCTCGAGCTCAACGTTTCCAAAACTCCATTTTAGCTCTCTGTCATCAATTCCAGCTAGCTCATGTCTCCAAACGTCCAAGGTGTAGCTGAACACAACTCCAAACTAAAGATAGTTAGCTTAATTCAAGCTGACTTTAGCTCACGAGAGTCCATTCCAGATCGGTTGAGCTCAACTAAGCTCTTACTCAGCTCCATTAGTTTCTAATTTAAATAAACTCAGCTCATTTATTTTAATTTCAGCTTAACACAGGCTCATAGCCGAAACCCTCAGCTCATCTTAGCTTAATCATTGCTATTTATTAAAGTGAGCTAGTTGACTAATTATTTTAATAATGCATATTATTAATTTGTCATAATTTGAACTAGAATTAAATATGTCCAAAATATTACAAGAATTAAATATGTTAGCCGAATTTAATTAAGTGTTTAATTGTGTTCACATTTGATTAATGTGTTCACATGAGCTATTAATGTTGTGCATTAATCTTGTAGGTACATCACCCTTTGGACGGCACATGCATGAAAGGAATTAAAGATGGTGTGCTACCTTTTGGTGCTTCAAGGTGACTATTCGGCCAAGACATGCATCTCCTAAAGGTGACCGAATCTCTTCCTATGCTAGCATCAAGGCGTTCACACTAGAGTTCGCACATGGAACCATTTGGCTACCTTGGGTTCACACATGCAAGAACCTTCAAGCACCTCTGTTCACACCACATGAGGACCCTTCATGAAGCCACCATTATGACGCCACCTTTGGTGAAGCACCACCTCATTAGTGCATCATTAAAACACTTGGTTGCATGTAGTCAAGTCCATTCAAGAGCTCATTCATTCACCTCATGTCCTTAGCCATGAAGCTTTCCCATTCGGCCGAACATGGACAAGAGCACCAATGGTCTTTCTTCTAGAATTTTCATGCTTTAATTAGATACATTACTTAATTATTAAGTTCATGATTAGGGACTATTTGGCTAGCCTAAGATGTTAGTATAAATAGTTGTTTATTTTCATTGTAAAAGGACTTTTGATCAATTTTATACCGAAATTCTGTTTCTGTGAGGTTTGATTCCTCTTAACTTTGTACAAGTCTCGTGCGACTTATCTAGCTTTACTAGTGGCATCAAACTTGCTTGTTTCGAGCTTATCACCAAACCCCAACTTGGTGTGGTGCTCAAACCTATCCTCAAACTACCATTTTTCCAACTTAGACCATATAGGATTCGGGGGTGGCACCTTTGGTGTTGAATCTTTCTTGACGTCTAAGAATTTCTACCATCGACCACCTATTTGTTTATTTTACCCTTTCCATATCTTTTTAACCATTTCGTACATTCCATACCATTTTGTTCCTTCTATACCATTTCATACTTACTATACCATTTCGTGCCTTTGTAACCTATCCTATCTTACCTAAACTGAACCTTTAAACATCCATTTGTTTCCATACCCTATCCTTCTAACTATCATATCTTCTTTCATCTAAAACTCATCAATTCTAATTTCTTTTCTAAACCTCCTAAACATACCATATTCTTAACCTTTCGCTTCTTACCTATCTATTTCGATTGCAACTTCGTTCATCTTCTCGACTACGATCAGGCACTCAACGTAAATCCAGCTTATCTCATAACTGGGTTCGCGTCAATACGTTACTTAAGTATATACCATCTTGGTTATGGATTATATGTGTGGAATGTGTCGATAATGGTTGAGTTAATTCGGTTTTGGTTTTGCTTATGTTTTGAGTTTATTTTGTTTACTATGCCATGTGATATGGATGATATATTGTTTACGGTTGATGATATGTTTGTTTGTAGTATTAATAATTTGGGCATGATATATTTTATGTGTAGTGTGATACGATCCGCCTCGGGGTTGAGTTGAGTCGTATACTTGATTTTCCCAATCATCGACGAGAAGTACCTTAATTCTTTAAAGAAACTGAGAAGAATGAAAGGTTAAGAATGAATAAGGTAGGAAGAAAGAATTGTTTTGGTTATGGAATATTGGATAGTTGGTTTTAAATATATGGGTAGGAAGAATGGTTTAGAATCGAAGAGGTTAAATTTGGTTGTACGGAAACTGGTTTGGTACGAAATGATAAGAAATGGAAGGATGGAATTCGATTTTGGTATGAAATGGTAATGAAAGAAGTTTGATTTGAACAAAAGTGCAAACAAGAACCAATACCGATATGGTATCGACCCGTTTGTTTATAAGCCCTTTTAGTTCAGTTTAGGATTGGTAGAAGTGACCTCGACCCCACTATCTAGTAAGATAGGAACCTCGGTATGCTTGAACGCCACACTACAAGTAGTGATAAGTTTGGGTTTATCAAAGAAAACGATTGACGCAACTAGAACACTAAGTAGCCAACGAATCTTTGAACGAAAATAGAGAAAAGTTTGCCTCACAAATTTGGCAACATATCATTAACAAAATGTTCAAAAGTGTCCCCAAAAGGCTTGGTTACAAGAATTTATAAGGCTACAATGAGCTAGCCAAATGGTCACATAGTAAAGTGCTATTAAAGAGCTAATTATAAATCAAACACTTTTGAAATTCTAGAATCAATAACTCCTCTCTTTAACCAGCTGAATTAATGTCCTTAAAGGCTTGGAAGATGACTCTTGATTTTCCCTTTGGCTAGTTGAATAGACTCCAGCCACTTTAATGAAATTTGCAAGGCATAAATTGTCCACTAAGTAGCAAAAGCGTTGGGGTATTTGAACAAGCTGCTACCAGATTTTAAAGGACATGAAATGCTCCTTTAAACTCTCTTTTAATGATGCTTAATGCTTCCTTTATAATAGCCCCCTCTTTTGTAACCAAAATAACTTGAAAAGTCACCTTTATTGAATGCGTAATAGCCTTTGTGAGTTAAAAGCCACCTGCAATTAAAACATATTTAACTGTCACATTTATTCAATTATTAAGCTTTAAACAAATTAACAACTACTTAAATAAATGAACTAACACTTATGCATCATTTATTCCAACAACTAGTTAATTAAAAGAAGTATTTAATGAACTTTAACTCATGCACCAATAAATTAACCTAGTAACTAGATTAATTAAAGAAGCAACTCATTAAATTAAATTCATCAAATAAACTCATTTAATTAAACTAAGATGAGTTGTATTAATGACCAGCAACTCATTTATTAAACTAAGAGGCTTAAATGAAAGTATTAAAATGCAAACTAAATGCAAAGCTGAAAAAAATAAATAAAAGTTCAATTTAGTTGGAACGGGTTCAAGGAGCGGGAATTGAGCTGAAATTAGTTTGCAAAATGTTGCAAGGACACTTTATTATGCTGGTCCCAACTCGTTCTATTTCTCCAACCAAAGCCTCGCCCCACACTTGGTTAACTAAGGCCAAAATGGCCTCCTTAAATTGCTTAGCTCGAGCTCGCGTAATTGGTCCTTGAGGCAGCACCATTGAGTCCTTGCTCGAACTTGATGCACTCCAGGTTGCGATCGTATCATTCCCCCTCTTCGAAATGACTTGTCCTCAAGTCAAAATCTGTATCAAAAGGGGTTAAATCTGACACATTAAAAGTTGCACTAACATTAAATTCACCAGGCAAATAGAGTTTGTAAGAGTTTTCATTTATGTTCTCAAGAATTTGGAAAGGACCGTCTCCTCGAGGTAATAATTTTGATTTTCGTTGAGCTGGAAAACGCTCCTTGCGCATGTGAACCCAAACCCACTCTCCGGGTTCGAAGACCACTTGTTTTCATCCCTTGTTAGCATTACGCACGTAAGACTCGATTCTTGCCTCAATATTAACTCGTACCTTTTGATGTAATTCCTTAACAAAACCAACCTTTTTCTTTGCATCTGCATGAACCAATCGATCAGTAGGCAAAGGTAATAAATCTAAAGGTGTCAATGGATTGAAACCATATACAACTTCAAAAGGCGAATATTTCGTAGCAGAATGGACGAAGCGGTTGTAAGCAAACTCGATATGTGGTAAGCAATCTTCCCAAGACTTCAAATTTTTACGGATGATGGCCCGTAGTAATGTAGACAATACTCTATTGACGACTTCCGTTTGACCATCGGTTTGGGGGTGGCTGGTGGTAGAGAATAATAGTTTGGTTCCTAATTTTCCCCACAAAGACCTCCAAAAGTGGCTTAAGAATTTTGCATCACGATCCGACACAATAGTACGAGGAATACCATGAAGTCGTACAATGTCCCTGAAAAACAAATTTGCAACATGAACAGCGTCATCAGTTTTAGTGCAAGCAATAAAATGAGACATTTTTGAAAAACGATCAACAACCATAAAGATAGAATCCTTCCCTGTTTTTATGCGCGGTAGTCCAAGAATAAAGTCCATGGAGATATCAACCCACGAGGCTTCAGGAATAGGTAATGGCATATATAAGCCATGTGGTTGAACCTTTGATTTAGCCTTTTTACAAGCTATACACCTCTCGCAAACTTGTTCCACATATTTGCGCATTCGCGGCCAACAGAAGTGTTCTTGAAGTGTTGCAAGCATCTTGTTGACTCCAAAGTGTCCCATAAGTCTGCCACTATGGGCTTCGTGCACTAATAAATCTCGAACAGAGCCACAAGGAACGTAGAGTTTACTTTCTTTGAAAAGAAAGCCTTCATACCTATAAAAGTTTTCAAACACACCATTCTCGCATGCTACAAAGATCTCACCAAAATCAGAATCGTTAGCATAAGAGTCTTTTATCAAAGCAAAACCAAGAATTTTGGAGTCCAAATATGTCAAAAGTGATGCGAGCGCGTCCAGCAAACCCCATCGGTCAAGTCTCCCGAGTCGAGCATTGCTTTGTTGGCAAGCTGATCCCAGCTCCTTTCCAGCTCCCCGAGCTCCGTCCAGCTCAAATCTAGCTCATTCGAGCTCGATCCAGCTTGCCTGAGCTAAACCGAGCTCACTCCTAGCTCTTTTCCAGCTCACGAGCTAACCCTTAGCTCAACTTCAGCTTAGGAGTTCAACCCCAGCTCAACTTTAGCTCACGAGCTAAAACTTAGCTCATTTTAGTTTAAACTTGATTTTGACTTTAATGCATTAAATAAAAGCCAAACATATTTATTTAAGCATCAAATTTGTCTTATATTAATATCTGTTTTTAATATGTCACGGTTATTACATATTTTAATTATGATCACATTTTAGCTGATTTAATGCATGTCATTAATATGTTCACATTGTGCCGAATTTATGTGTGTTCACATGATGTCTTATGAATTGTTTTATTTTTTATAGGTGCAATGCTCATGGACGGTACAATGAGTGCTTGAAGATTCAACCTATTTGGACGACACACATGCATGAATGAAGAAGTATTAAATGCTGGTGCATGTATGGCTAGATGCAAGGTTTCTACAAATTCATGCATGTGCCGAATGCATGTATGGACATTAAAGGCTAATCCATGAATGGATCAAATGCATGGGATGATAGAATGCATGAATGGCTTAAGTGCATGTACGGTGGCTGTCTCCTAACTTTCCAAGGCACTTATTCGGCCAAGAAGTAGCTGCCAACTAATTCTATGTTGACCGTTGAGTTCCTTGAACATGTTCACACTTTGAATTGACCTATAAGCTACTACACATGCATGGATGGGTTCAAGAACGTCCAAGGGAAGGAATTAACTCAATAATTCAACACATTGATTGAATTAAGTGCATGCACAAAGGGGAGAACGAATTTACTAAGTTCATGCTACCATTCATGAACCTACATGTCATTAAAGTGTTTATTAATGAGGATGCATGTTCTATACAAGTGCATGAACGTCCCAAGGAGATGAATGCAACCTTTGGTGCTCATACAAGGCACTTGAAGCCTTACTTCATGGCTAAGCATTCATGCACACACCAAGGGGGAAGAAAGTGTCTATTCAGCTAGTGCATGAATCTACTGAATTCATGAACAATTTTAATGATTTAGTGTGAATGTTTTTATTGTTGTGTGAACACATTAGATGCCGAATTCCAATAGACATTTTAGGCACTATATATATAGTTGTCATTTTCAGTTGTAAGGTAGACTTTTCTCTTAATGAAACTTTGTTAAATTTATGGAATTTGTGAGATTTCTTTCTCTCATATTTCGTTGAAGACTTGTTGGCCTATCTAGTTCTTAGTTGGTGTCAACCTTGTTCTTCCTTTTGAACTTATCACTCAACCGAGTGTGGCGTTCACCCTTATACCAAGGTTCCTACTTTGCTAAGTAGTGGGTCGAGGTTCTATCATTTTCATTTCCACCTTAAGTGATATAAGTACCGGGGCGATACTCTCTATAGTGTCGAATCATACTTGAAACTTAAGTCCTATTTTACCATATCCATCTTTCTATCCAATTTCCTTTTATTCATCACATCGCCTATCCAAACCATTTCCTATCTCCTCATCTTTTTTATTTGTTAATCATAACCGAACCTATACATATTCTTACCCATAACCTATCTTTGAACACTTTAACCTAGCTTCCGCCTTATTTTCCCATCAACTTTACTTCACAAGCAAATCGAACGATACTTTCTCGTAGACGATCGGGCAAACTTACATACGACTCGACTCACCCCGAGGCGGATCGTATCATTTGGTATCAGAGCTTTTAAAACGAGGAGTACCGACGTTCGAAGCATCATCAAAATAGGTTCGTAAAAAAATTCAAAAAAATTTTTTATTTGTTTTGTTATTCATCATTTTGTACTTAAAAAAAAAAGAGAGTGGTATAAAAAAAAATTTGAAAAAAAAAAGAAACTTGAAAAAAAAATTGAAGTGAAAAAAAACGTTGAAAAAAAGAAAAAAGTGTGAAAAGAAAAATTCGAAAAAAATTGAAGTGAAAAAAAAGTAAAAAAAAATGAAGTGAAAAAAAAAGTGGGAAAAAAATTCGAAGTATTAAAAAAAAGTGTGAAAGATTTTATTCTTTTGTTGACCATTTTTGCACTCCCGATCAGGTTCGTTCTATTTCTACATCCACTTCCTACCCCATCGCCACACTTAGACCCGAGAAAATTTTTTTTCAGCCAACCCTAAACCCCTCATATTTATCCTTTGTTAAACAATTTTGAAACCGACCCTAAGCCTACGATAAGGCCTTGGCGAGTTGAATATGAAATTGCGAGAGAAAGTTTGAGAGGTAAAAGGCAAGAGTGAGTGAGCGCATTCGAGTGGAGGTAAAAGCCAAACGAGTGTAAACACGAGTGTGAGTGCTACCAATTTTTCTTTCTTTCCGAGTGAAATCGTGAGGTTTGCTGGTGAGGTACTTAATTTTTTTTTTTTTTTTGTTTTATGATCTAACGTATTTCTTTCAGCAACAAAAATCATGTCTCGTGAAGAATTCACCGAATCAGAATTCCAATATTTGGTACAAGAAATACAAAGAATGGTGAAGTTCAAATTTGATAAATTACATGAGAGGTTAGATCGATTGGAACAAAGAGATCCACAAGAACGAGTGTCATCAAGTCAAAAAGCAGAATCGAGAAATTCGCGAAGATACACGTCTAATGATTACTCGAGACGAGATTTTGTTCAAGATTCTTATTGTCCCAAGGATTTAAGACAAAGAGATTCATACTATGACTCGTATTCATCGACGAATTCGAGAAGTGATTTTGAACGAAAGTCCTTTTCATCAAGGAATTCACGAAGACGAGAAGCCAACTACGATATTGACTCCTTCCAAAATGACACCCGAAGAGATAGATATACCTCTTCCCGAATTTCAAAGAAATCATCCAAGGAGTATTCTTCACGAAGCCTTGATCGTGATTCATATGAAAATAGTTTTTCTTCTTTCAAACACAACTTATATTCTCATAGTTCTTTTTGTAAAGAGAAAGCGAGAAAAGAAAAAGAAGAAAAGGCAAAAGAAATAAAAAGAAAAGAGAGACAAAAGGCAAGCAAAAGAGAGAATGAGCGAGTCTTGAGAGAACTTGAAAAAGCCTTTGAAAAAGTCTTTGAAAAAAAAAAAGAAAATGAAAAAGAAATTGAGATAAAAGAATCGAGTGTTCTTGAGAAAAAAGAATCGAGTGAAAAAGAAAATAGTGAGCAAGTGAGGATTCTTTCAAACCCTTATGTTTGTCTTCCTTGTGAATTTTCTTTTCAGGTTCCTAAAAGTTCGTGTGACCAATTCCAACTCCGATACCTTCCAAACGAGAGGCGATTTCAGTTGTTCGAAAAAAGTAAGTTCGTGAATGACAACCACCCACTTGCGATCGAAGGTAAGGAAGGTAAGGATTCTTTGATTATCGAATCAAAGTCGCTTGATTTGGCTAATTCTTGGTCACTTATTGCTGTTAACGATTTTGTTTTAAAAGGTGCCATATACAAATTTTCTTATGACAATGACTACATTGGCAAATCTGTTGACAATATTGGAGTGGTTTTCTCTAAGCGAATTTTGAATATGTTTGATCAAAGTCTGTCAATTAAAAATTCTGATGTGTTTGACCATGCAAACTTTTTGAATTCATGTGTTAAATCTTTAAATATGCCTGCTCAATTGATTTGTGACAAATTTGCATGTTTGAAAAGTTGCATGTTCTCTAAAAATTCTTTGTTTGGCATCCATGTTAAAAGATCTTCACATGATATGTGCAATTGTGCTCTTCATGAACAATCTTTGAATTTTTGTGTGAAATTTCCATGTAATGATTTGCATTCTCGATTGATACTCTTGAAGCATGAATCTTCGCATATTGGTATGCCCAGTTTTGTCAATTCAGCATGCATGTTTAAACTAGTGAAATATAATTCGTGTGGTGAGTTGATTATATCTTCTTCTAATATGTTGCTTGTTGGAATTCCTGATCAAGTTCGTGTGTTCAAGCCTGGTATTTGCCACATGGATTCATTTTATGAAAACATTAAGCATCTTGTGTGTTGCGTATCCCATATATGTTTGCTCGATGCTCGATCTTTATTAAAGAATTTTGGTTTCAATTCCGATTCGTTCCTTAATTACTTTCCATGGCCCCATGTGGAATTTTTGTTACCTTTTGTTAAGGTAAGGCCGACTTATGCCCTTGGTTTTGAAACGAATCATGATTTGGTTTTCCCTCTTACTTCATTCATTTCTGATACTAACATTTTTCATTATTGTGAACGTACCCCTTTGGTAAGCATGAGCTGTTATGGTGCTTCATCACCCATGCAAATCAACCGAAGTAAAAAGTTGGTTTTACATTATCTTCCCGAAGAGAGAAGATTTGTTTTGATTGAAAAAGGTAAAACAGGTTATAAATTTTCTTCTCATCAAGGATGTCAAGGTAAGATTTCTGAAAATCTTCGAACATCTTTGCTTAATTCGAATGATATTGAAAATCATTGTGATTGTTTGATGTTTGAACATTATTCGAATCCTGATGTGGTTGATTGTTGTCTTTGGCCTTATATTGATCTATTTGTGTTGGAATATGAATACACAAAACATGTTAATAAGCGGAAGAAAGAGTTAGCATACTTATGGCCATGGCATACTTTGCATAAGCAAGATGAGGGACCAATTAAGTTACTATTTTCGTATGATCATTTTGATAATATTTGGTCGAGGAATAATGTTGCTACTTGCTTGCAAACATTTGTGACCAACTACCCTTTGCTTCAATTAAATTCACATGTTCGCAATGATGGCATATCGAAACTTTTTAATAACTTTACGTATGCTTGTTTTTCACAGCTTAGATTTTTGGCATATGTTCGATTAAATGAGTTTTTCTTGAATTTTGAATATCATATGAATCTGACTTGTTTGAATTTCTTCTTGCCAAAAGTGGTGAGACTTTTTCAGGTTTATTTGATATCTTCTATTCCATTTGACCGAGGAAAGCCATGTGTGAGAAAAGTTTTTAAATCGAACAAATGGCTCGACTTGAGGACAAGTCGCCTAAAAGAAGGGGGGAATGATGCGAGCGCGTCCAGCAAACCCCATCGGTCAAGTCTCCCGAGTCGAGCATTGCTTTGTTGGCAAGCTGATCCCAGCTCCTTTCCAGCTCCCCGAGCTCCGTCCAGCTCAAATCTAGCTCATTCGAGCTCGATCCAGCTTGCCTGAGCTAAACCGAGCTCACTCCTAGCTCTTTTCCAGCTCACGAGCTAACCCTTAGCTCAACTTCAGCTTAGGAGTTCAACCCCAGCTCAACTTTAGCTCACGAGCTAAAACTTAGCTCATTTTAGTTTAAACTTGATTTTGACTTTAATGCATTAAATAAAAGCCGAACATATTTATTTAAGCATCAAATTTGTCTTATATTAATATCTGTTTTTAATATGTCATGGTTATTACATATTTTAATTATGATCACATTTTAGCTGATTTAATGCATGTCATTAATATGTTCACATTGTGCCGAATTTATGTGTGTTCACATGATGTCTTATGAATTGTTTTATTTTTTATAGGTGCAATGCTCATGGACGGTACAATGAGTGCTTGAAGATTCAACCTATTTGGACGACACACATGCATGAATGAAGAAGTATTAAATGCTGGTGCATGTATGGCTAGATGCAAGGTTTCTACAAATTCATGCATGTGCCGAATGCATGTATGGACATTAAAGGCTAATCCATGAATGGATCAAATGCATGGGATGATAGAATGCATGAATGGCTTAAGTGCATGTACGGTGGCTGTCTCCTAACTTTCCAAGGCACTTATTCGGCCAAGAAGTAGCTGCCAACTAATTCTATGTTGACCGTTGAGTTCCTTGAACATGTTCACACTTTGAATTGACCTATAAGCTACTACACATGCATGGATGGGTTCAAGAACGTCCAAGGGAAGGAATTAACTCAATAATTCAACACATTGATTGAATTAAGTGCATGCACAAAGGGGAGAACGAATTTGCTAAGTTCATGCTACCATTCATGAACCTACATGTCATTAAAGTGTTTATTAATGAGGATGCATGTTCTATACAAGTGCATGAACGTCCCAAGGAGATGAATGCAACCTTTGGTGCTCATACAAGGCACTTGAAGCCTTACTTCATGGCTAAGCATTCATGCACACACCAAGGGGGAAGAAAGTGTCTATTCAGCTAGTGCATGAATCTACTGAATTCATGAACAATTTTAATGATTTAGTGTGAATGTTTTTATTGTTGTGTGAACACATTAGATGCCGAATTCCAATAGACATTTTAGGCACTATATATATAGTTGTCATTTTCAGTTGTAAGGTAGACTTTTCTCTTAATGAAACTTTGTTAAATTTATGGAATTTGTGAGATTTCTTTCTCTCATATTTCGTTGAAGACTTGTTGGCCTATCTAGTTCTTAGTTGGTGTCAACCTTGTTCTTCCTTTTGAACTTATCACTCAACCGAGTGTGGCGTTCACCCTTATACCAAGGTTCCTACTTTGCTAAGTAGTGGGTCGAGGTTCTATCATTTTCATTTCCACCTTAAGTGATATAAGTACCGGGGCGATACTCTCTATAGTGTCGAATCATACTTGAAACTTAAGTCCTATTTTACCATATCCATCTTTCTATCCAATTTCCTTTTATTCATCACATCGCCTATCCAAACCATTTCCTATCTCCTCATCTTTTTTATTTGTTAATCATAACCGAACCTATACATATTCTTACCCATAACCTATCTTTGAACACTTTAACCTAGCTTCCGCCTTATTTTCCCATCAACTTTACTTCACAAGCAAATCGAACGATACTTTCTCGTAGACGATCGGGCAAACTTACATACGACTCGACTCACCCCGAGGCGGATCGTATCAAAAAGAGTGTACCTTCTCGAAAGTGCATCAGCCACTATGTTATCTTTACCTTTTTTGTATTTTATAACATAAGGAAATGATTCAAGAAACTCCACCCATTTTGCATGACGTCGGTTTAATTTGTGCTGGCCTTTGATGTGCTTTAAAGCTTCATGATCGGAGTGTATAACAAACTCCTTTGGCCATAAATAATGTTGCCATGTCTCAAGAGCTCGTATGAGCGCATACAACTCTTTATCATATACAGGATAGTTGAGTACGGCTCCACTAATCTTTTCGCTAAAATAAGCCACAGGTCATCCTTCTTGTGTTAAAACAGCACCTATTCCAACGCCTGAGGCATCACACTCAATCTCGAAAGTCTTCAAAAAATCTGGAAGAGCAAGTAAAGGAGCGTTAGTAAGAAAATTCTTAATTTTGACAAACGACTTTTCTTGCTCATCATTCCAAAAGAAAGCAGAGTTCTTCTTAATGACGCTCGTAAGAGGAGCAGCAATGGTGCTGAAATTAGGAACGAATCGTCGGTAGAAACTTGCTAGGCCATGAAAACTCCGGACTTGCGTAACACTAGTTGGCCTTGGCCAATCTTGAATGGCCTTGATCTTTTCTTGGTCTACTTCGAGACCTTCCGCGCTAACTACAAAGCCTAAAAAGACAACTTTATCAGAACAGAAAGAACACTTTTTAAGGTTAGCATATAATGTTTCTTTACGTAAAACTTCTAAAATAGATTTAAGATGCCTTACATGATCTTCGATGGATTTGCTATATATCAATATGTCGTCAAAATACACAACACAAAACTTACCGATAAAAGACCTTAACACGTAATTCATTAGCCTCATAAATGTGCTAGGGGCATTGGTTAGTCCAAAAGGCATGACCAACCATTCGTACAGCCCATGCTTGGTCTTAAATGCCGTTTTCCACTCATCACCTTCTCGCATCCGAATCTGGTGGTGGCCACTTTTTAGGTCAATTTTCAAAAATACCTTAGCTCCATTGATTTCATCAAGCATATCATCAAGGCAAGGAATTGGATGACGGTATTTGATGGTGATCTTATTTACGGCTCGACAATCTACGCACATTCACCATGTTCCGTCTTTTTTCGGTACTAGTAAAACAGGTACAGCACAAGGACTAAGACTCTCTCGAACGTAACCTTTTTCCAACAGATCATTGACTTGCCGTTGCAGTTCTTTAGTCTCTTCTGGATTGGCTCGATAAGCAGGATGGTTTGGGATAGCAGCTCCCGGTATAAAATCTATTTGATGTTCAATTCCACGAAGTGGTGGTAAACCATTTGGGACTTCCTCCAGGAAAACATCTTTAAAATCTTGCAACAAAGACAAAACAGAAGAAGGTAGAGTGTCGGGTAATTCGTTAGTAGAAAACAAGATTTCTTTGTAAATGAGTACAAGAACGGGACGATTCATTACTAACGCTTTTCAAATATCACTAACTTTTACAAAGACACTCATTTTTTTAATTTCCTTCTCTTTTTCTTCTTTTTCTTTATTGATTTTCTTTTCACTCTCTTTTGTTTTCTTTTTCTTTTTTTTTCCTCTTTTATTTTTTTACAATCTTCTTTTTCTTTCTCTCTCATTTGTTCGACGGATGCTTTCAACTTCAATTGATCATCGTAAACTTGTTTGGGAGTTAACGGTGCCAATGTAACATTCTTTCCCATAAACTTGAAAATATACCGATTGGTATACCTGTCGTGTAGCACTTGCCGATCAAACTGCCACGGACGTCCAAGGAGTAGATGGCCCGCATGCATCGGAACAACGTCACATAACACTTCGTCCGAGTACTTTCCAATGGTGAAAGAAACTAGTACTTGCTTAGTCACTTTAAGTTCTCCACCGCCATTGAGCCACTGAAGTTTGTAGAGGCTCGGATGCTTAGTAGTTGGCAAACTGAGTTTTTCAACCATCATCGTACTTGCTACGTTTGTACAACTACCGCCATCGATGATGACACAACAGACTTTTCCTCCAACCAGACATCAGGTGTGAAATATGTTCTCCCATTATAGCTCATTATCCATGCCTTGGAGACTAAGACTCCTTTTGACAACGAGTAGTTCACCTTCCACAGGTTGTTCTAAGTTCTCCTCAGTTTCAGAAATTGATTCAGACTCCTTTTTTTCTTCATCCTCTATCTCAATTTCACCATCGGCATGAATCACCATAGTTCTTTGATTTGGGCACTGACTGGCTATGTGTCCCCTTCCTAGACATTTGAAACATTTAACGTCACGATTACGATTGAAAGAAACATCGGGTGCCTTACCTTTGTTTGTTTCGATATTAAGCTTGTTTGGTTTCGAAAGTGCCATGGAATCCTTTCCTTGAGATGTTGAAAAACCTCTACTCAAACTTTGGCCCCACTTGGATATGTTAGAAGTGGAAAAACCTCGGTTTGGGCCTTTACGCTTAAGTTGCTTTTCTACCTTGATAGCCATATGAATCATGTCCACCACTTCAAGATAGTGTTAAAGCTCGACGACATTCACAATGTCTCGGTTTAATCCGGCCAAAAATCGTGCCATCGTTGCTTCAGAATCCTCTTGAACATCTGCCCGAATCATTGCAATTTCCATCTCCTTGTAGTAGTCTTCGACGCTTTTGGTCGCTTGTGTAAGATTTTGAAGTTTTTAGTGCAACTCCCGGTGGTAGTAAGAAGGGATAAATCGTCGCCTCAGAACTTCCTTCATCTCAGTCCATGTGGAGATCGGTTGTTCTCCATTACGTCTCCGGCTAGTGGTTAGTTGATCCCACCAAATCATGGCATAATCCAAAAATTCAATTGCTGCTAACTTCACCTTTTTGTTTTCAGAATAGTTATGACAATCAAACACCAACTCGATCTTCTTTTCCCACTCAAGATAGGCCTCTGGATCTGATCTACCTTGGAACGGTGGTGTAGAAAGTTTGATGTTCTTAAGATCATCATCTTCACTTCTCCAATCTCGGTGTCGTGGTTCCCTCCGGCGATTACTTGCATTCGACTCTTGACCACTTTCAAGATCACTATGATCATTTACAACATCATCTTGATCTCTTCGTCTTTCCCGTTGTTGATTTGGCCTCTCCCGTCTAGGTCGGACAACTTTAGGAGTTCTTTCGCGTTGCTCTCTTGCTTCGACTTGGAATAGACGATCTTCAAAGGGATTTAATCTTCTATCTAAAAGTCTTTCCATCTCTCGTAATAATGCTTGCATGTTCAAATCTGGGACGTTGCGAACAGGTTGTCGTACAGGACGATCTTCCATGTTAGGATCAGATTCTTGTGACATTGAGTTTAGTAAAGAACCTCACAACAAAAACCTCACGAACACTTGGAAAGGAAAAAAAACTTCACTCACGCTCATGTTTACGCTCGAAAATAGGCTTTTACCTTCCACTCTTTTGCGCTCACAACTCTCGTGCCTTTTACCACTCTTTACCTTTCTCGTAATTTCGTAAGCAGATTCGCTACGGCTTAACCTTAGTCTAGATGGTCGGTCTCAAATGGGTAATAAAGGATGATATGATTTAGGTCAGGGTAGGCTAAAAGAAAGAAAGAAAAAAAATTAATTCGGTTGTAGTGTGGCGAATGGTTAAAGATGGAAGAAAAGGTGAATAGGAGAGTTTCACGATCGGAATTGAATGAAAATAACACAAATATTCAACTTTTCAACACAAAGCAATTTTTTTTGAAACCCTTTTTTCACTCTTTTTTTGTGTTAAACTTTTTTTCAATT
The DNA here is from genome assembly GCA_020496765.1 of Gossypium stocksii. Taxonomy (NCBI): domain Eukaryota; kingdom Viridiplantae; phylum Streptophyta; class Magnoliopsida; order Malvales; family Malvaceae; genus Gossypium; species Gossypium stocksii. Next base: position 43,751,672 of record CM035622.1, on the reverse strand, counting down.
TTTTTCAATTTTTTAACCTTTTTCGACTTTTTTGGTACTTACAAACAAGATTTTATTGTGTTCTTCAATCTTCAGAGCTTTTTGAATCTAGCTCTGATACCAAATGATACGATCTGCCTCGGGGTTGAGTTGAGTCATATACTTGATTTTCCCAATCGTCGACGAGAAGTACCGTTAATTCTTTAAAGAAACTGAGAAGAATGAAAGGTTAAGAATGAATAAGGTAGGAAGAAAGAATTGTTTCGATTATGGAATATTGGATAGTTGGTTTTGAATATATGGGTAGGAAGGAATGATTTAGAATCGAAGAGGTTAAATTTGGTTGTACGGAAACTGGTTTGGTACGAAATGATAAGAAATGGAAGGATGGAATTCAATTTGGTATGAAATGGTAATGAAAGAAGTTTGATTTGAACAAAAGTGCAAACAAGAACCAATACCGATATGGAATCAACCAGTTTGTTTATAAGCCCTTTTAGTTCAGTTTAGGATTGGTAGAAGTGAACTCGACCCACTATCTAGTAAGATAGGAACCTCGGTATGTTTGAACGCCACACTACGAGTAGTGGTAAGTTCAGGTTTATCAAAGAAAATGATTGACACAACTAGAACACTAAGTAGCCAACGAATCTTTGAATGAAAATAGAGAAAAGTTTGCCTCACAAATTTGGCAGCATATCATTAACAAAATGTTCAAAAGTGTCCCCAAAAGGCTTGGTTACAAGAATTTATAAGGCTAGAATGAGCTAGACGAATGGTCACATAGTAAAGTGCTATTAAAGAGCTAATTATAAATCAAAGACTTTTGAAATTCTAGAATCAATAACTCCTCTCTTTAACCAGCTGAATTAATATCCTTAAAGGCTTGGAAGATGACTCTTGATTTTCCCTTTGGCTAGTTGAATAGACTCCAGCCACTTTAATGAAATTTGCAAGGCATAAATTGTCCACTAAGAAGCAAAAACGTTGGGGTATTTGAACAAGCTGCTACTAGATTTTAAAGGACATGAAATGCTCCTTTAAACTCTCTTTTAATGATGCTTAATGCTTCCTTTATAATAGCCCCCTCTTTTGTAACCAAAATAACTTGAAAAGTCACCTTTATTGAATGCGTAACAGCCTTTGTGAGTTGAAAAGTCACCTGCAATTAAAACATATGTAACCGTCACATTTATTCAATTATTAAGCTTTAAACAAATTAACAACTACTTAAATAAATGAACTAATACTTATGCATCATTTATTCCAACAACTAGTTAATTAAAAGAAGTATTTAATGAACTTTAACTCATGCACCAATAAATTAACCTAGTAACTAGGTTAATTAAAGAAGCAACTCATTAAATTAAATTCATCAAATAAACTCATTTAATTAAACTAAGATGAGTTGTATTAATGACCAGCAACTCATTTATTAAACTAAGAGGCTTAAATGAAAGTATTAAAATGCAAACTAAATGCAAAGCTGAAAAAAATAAATAAAAGTTCAATTTAGTTGGAACGGGTTCAAGGAGCGGGAATTGAGCTGAAATTAGTTTGCAAAATGTTGCAAGGACACTTTATTATGCTGGTCCCAACTCGTTCTATTTCTCCAACCAAAGCCTCGCCCCACACTTGGTTAACTAAGGCCGAAATGGCCTCCTTGAATTGTTTAGCTCGAGCTCGCGTAAGTGGTCCTTAAGGCAACACCATTGAGTCCTTGCTCGAACTTGATGCACTCCGGGTTGCGATCGTATCATAGTGGGTATGATTTGATAAGCTTTGAGTTTAACTACTCTAGATTGGTATGGTTTAAAATACGTGATGTTTTGGATGTGGTGCGAAATTGTTGTTGCGATTTGTATGTTTTGAGGCATGAAAGTTTGTATGCAAATTGGTGTATCTTTGATTGGTAAAGTTTTATATGCTTAAGAAATGTTTATGTGTTCAAAGTGCATTGCGCATTATTGGATAATAGATTCAGTTGCATTGGCATTATAGTGAGGGAGGTTTTTGGTTAGATGAATATGTGTACCTATTAAACCAAATGGAAAATTAAATTTAGGTTAAAGTGCATAATATGGGAAAGACATAGTCATCAATTGGTAATGGAATAAATACTATTAAATTCGTGATGTACCTAGAAATGATTTTAAAAGTATAAGTGTTATACACGTAATAGGTAATAACAAATGCCTGTTTAGAATGCTATAATGTTACTATGCTATTGGTAAATGTATAGATGTAATGTTGAGCATAATTTGGTTAACTTTCAAAGTATGATAAAGGAGATATGTGGAAGATTACGTATATGGTAAAAAATATATGTTTCTATTAAATGTGGATTTGATGTATAGTATGTGCTTGATAAATGTATTTTACGATTATGTGAATTTATGAAAGATGTGTCTTTTCTGGTAATACTTTGTAACCCTAATCCGACGATGGATATGGGTTAAGGGTGTTACAACCCAAACTCAATCCAGACGTTATGGCCGAATCTGGCGATGTCACATTGAAGTGTTTTCGAAAACATGATCTCGTTGAAAATAAATCCGTTTGAAAATTAACGTCTCTTTGTGATCTTATCACACTTTAGGACATCAGTTCTTTGTAAATCTTAAATATTCTGGACAAATTGTTAGCCATATTAGATCGCCGTTGGTAAACTAGGTTTGTTGCGGAAGGTTTTCAAAACTTCTTGCGCAAACGGGGTGTCTTTGAAAAATAGTTATCTTTTGAAACTCATCTTTTTTCCTACACTAGCAGGTTATACCAAGCAAATAAAAACCCAATTTAAAATTTAAACCATAGAAAGGCCTTATTACAAAAATAAATACCCAAAATCGAAATTTAATAGTAAATAAAATCAAGTATAAAATAGATGCATCGTGTAGCCACCTCTGAGTCCTTCACGACACCAATCCGTCTATGCTGGGAATTACCTGTATAGATAAACAGAAGGGTGAGTTTACGAAAACTCAGCGTGTAATCCCTTATCAAACAGTCATCATACAGTATGCAGTAACAGTCCGGGCCTCAGCCCATTACAGTTACAGTAGCAGTGCAATAATGCAATCAGAATCTGACCCAATCTAGCCAGACACACCACTCTGTCCCGCCAATCACACCATGTGGGGATAAAATCGACCCACCCAGCCAGACACACCAAGATTAGCACCGGACACACCCAGCCAGTAATATGAATAACTTAAAGCCATCAATAGGTCCACAGTTATCTTGGGCGACCTGTGCAACCTTATTAGTATAGTATCCTTCCTCCAAATACAATAACCCGTCCCCATGCAATGTTTTTGTGTCATAATCATACGTGAATGCAAAATGTCATGCCCAATTACAGTCATACATATCATAGGGAAAATCAGTCATTTTCACCTTACAGGGGTAAAACAGTCATTTTCATCAACCTGAGGTCTAGGTACACTTACCGACCCATCAGAAGGTCCACAGTCGCCTCGGGCAGCCCGCGTAACCTTAACAGTCAAAACAGTGTAAATGGGCCCAAGGCCCATTATGCAACCCATGTGGGGCCCACACGCCTGTGTGGCCCACACCATGTGTGGCCCACTAAGCCCAAAAATGACCTTGGCCGTGTGAACGACACAACCGGGTCCAATATCCTACTCTCATCCGTACAATTCATCCGTGTGGGGCCCACAAGCTCATTGGGCCCACACGACCCATTTTCAGCCCAACATGGCCCAAAATGACCTAAGGCCATGAGGTCGCTCAGGGTGGCCTTTACGGTCAAACGCCCATATTTATGGGCTCAGATTACCAACAAGCGATCGTACGCCCATGTGGCATCAAACGTCATATTTTTTGGCTTTTCAACTTTTGCCGATTTATAGTTAAAACAGTGTGAATACACACACACCCCTGTTTGCGAAAATGAGTGAGTAGTCCAAGAGCACCGCAACCTACATTCAATCAAGGCTACCCATTAATCACATGTCAAAAGGGTTAATCACCCTCTTTTACACACTTAACCCAAACTAGAATTAACACTTGCCTCGATTGACAACTGTGGCTTACTCACTTGGTCTAATGATTGGTGTAGCCACCCTGTCGCACCCTGGCGCAAAATCCCGAGCAGCTGACACTTTACGCTGCTTAAATCTGGGGGTAGGGCATACATGTCCATTCTTAGCTAGCACCCTTCCTGATCCTCCCTCAGAATGGCTACTACTCGCCACCACTGATATCTCTTTATGCAACATATTATTTGGGACCCCCATGAATGCAAGGTAAAAACTTACCCTTGATCGAGTGATGAGAAAAAGGTTCGAATGCTTCAATATCTCTTGAGAACTCCTACACTCCTCAAGAAACTCTAGAATCTACAGAACACCACACCTAAAAGAAAGGGACAAGAATCGACCATAAGAGAATAAGAGGAGAAAGAAGCATTCGACTTTAAGCAGTGTAAGAGAGGGGTGGCTTGAAAAAGATTAAAGAAAACGAGCAAGAGTCGAATTTACTTACAATTACCAGAGAATAATTGTCATCGCTGAATCAAAATGAAGAGATTAAGAGGGAGAGAATCAATCAAGAGCCTAGGTTAAAATTGTAAGAAATGGGTGCGAGGAGAAGAACAATAATCGCTACCAGTGGATTCAGTTCAAAACTTGATAAAGACCGAAAAAGAAAAATAGAGGGAGGAGAGATGATGAGTTCGACCAAAAGCAATCAACAAAATGAAACAAGCATGAGAAAGAGTAGAAAGGAAGTTGACTACAAGAGAAAGAAAACTGAAATAAAATAGAGAGGGAAGAAAAGGAAATTAGTAAAGAGCCAACACGAACAAAAATACCCAACTGGTAACAATGCCAAATTCGGCTACCCTAAATCAGAGAATGATACGAACCCGAAACAGCTCATAATTGTCAAAATGGTAAACAATGCCCTCAAGGTCGAATCCTTGAGTGTCTAGAGTCCACTTTCGGCACTAACACTCCCCTCATTCAAAACCCCTTGATTTTCTCCCATAAACTCTCCACAACAACCACCCCTAAATCCCATTATTCTGTCCTTGATTTCCTCTTACATTCTCTGCATACTGCCCACTCCCTCTCAACCTGATGTGATCTGGCTCGGGTGGTTGAGTCGAATGCACGTAGTTGCCTGATCGTAGTCGAGAAGGATCGTCCGTGCCTCGGTGTCTTGGAAATAAAGATGAATGGATAGGTTTAATTAAGCGGAAGGTTTCAAAATGGGAAATAAGTGTAGATAGGTTCGGCTATGGAGTAACAAGATGGGGTTTGATTAGAATGATTAGTTTGGTAGTAATAAGAATAAAAATAACGTACGATGGAAATGGAATAGCGAACTTAACGTCAGGAATGATTCAACACTAAAAAGTGTCACCCCGGTTCCTATATTGTTAAGGTGAATGAATGAAATAGTTGGATAGGTGAACGCCACACCAAGGATGGTGATAAGTTCAAACAAGATCGGTAGACGCCACTAGCACGCTAGATAAGTCTTTCAAAACTTGTACGAGATATGAGAGGAAGCAACCTCACAAAAATACAGTTTTTAATAAATTGGCAAAATCCCTTTCAAAAGTTTACAAAGTAACTATTTATAAGCCTAAAAAAATGCCTATTGAAATTTGGCATCTAAATGTGTTCAAACATAACTAAAATGTTCACACTTAGTTAATAAATTCGGTTCTTGAATGTTTCCCAATCTTGAATAGACACAATCTTTCCCCAAATCTGTTCATGAATGCTTAGTCAAGAAGAAAACATGAATGATCAGCCTTTTATCTTCCTCCACTCCCCCTTGATGGTTCATGGACGTTCTCCCCTTGCATAGGCATGTATTTGGACATTCATGCACCTCATTAAATGATATTCATGCATGAACTTTAACTTGAATAGTCAGATTCTTCCTCCCTTTGCTGTACATGAATTCTTACCATAGAAGAAAGCTTCAGGTGACTTGTATGAACACCAAAAGTTTCATTCATCCCCTTAGGTCGTTCATGCACTTGCATGGAACAAGCATTCTCATAAATAGGCTCTTTAATGGTATGTAGGTTCATGAACAGCAGCATGCATCTTGTAAATTCGTCCTCCCCATTGTGCATGCATATTGTTAATTCATATGCTGAATTTATTTGTTAATTCTCCCTCTTGGACATTCTTGAAGTCATCCATGCATGTATAGAAGTTGATTGGTCAACTTAAGGTGTAAACATGGTAGCCAGTCGGTCAATCAAGTGTGAAAGCACTTGTTGCTTTGCTAGCCACGAAATGGCTCTTGGAAGGATGTGTTCAACTCATAATTGTGCCATATGAATAGCCAAAAGAAGCTTCCTAGTAGCAGCCAATGTGAACACTTTTAGTGCCGTCCATACACAATCCTACAAGACAAATTAAACACAACTTAGACATATTTAATTGGTTTGAATTAAAACATTTATTAAAGATGTCTAAAACTAAGACACATATTAAATTTGACTGTAGCTAAAACATATTAAATGTTGACTTAACATGACACATTAATTCGGCTAGCTCACAATGACTTAAAAACAAGTAATAAGCTATAATGAGCTAGTAAACCAATCAATGAGTAGAATCAAATTAAACTAAATAAAGTAGACACAGTTTATTCAAGCAATTAAACATATGAGCTGGAAAGAAATTGAAATGAGCTCAAACGAGCTGAAACGAGCTGAAATGAGCTGAAACGAGCTCAAATGAGCTGATTTGAGCTGGACGGAGCTCGGGCAGCTAATGGTGAGCTAAGTTTGACTTGCATAAGGTGCAAGGAGCCTTCATGGAGCTGGTCCAAGCTTCTCCATTAGTGTTGGGCTTTGTCTTGAGCTAAAATGGAGTGAAAGAATTTGAAACAGTTTCTTGGAGGTGCTTAGCTCGAGCTTGATTCATTGGAACATTGGGCAGCGTGATAAGCTTCTTGCTCAAGCTAGTGGAGCTCCCAGCCATGCTTACATCATTCCCCCTTCTTCAAAGCAACTTGTCCTCAAGTCGAGCATTTTGATTACGACAAAGCATACTTCATTATAACACCCTTCGTGGTTAGAAGGGATCGAATAGCTCACAAAAGCCTGATTAACACATACATCTTGTAAAAACAACAAATTAGTCCCATGCCCTCTCATTTTAAAGATAAGTCATTTCAATGTATCATCTACACAATACAGAAAAGGGGTAAAGATACTTCGAATTAAAAACTCACAAACTTGTTTCGAATTTTCAATTCTAACTTGGGCACATAAACCAATGCCAGGATCAAAAACAGAAGTTGATTTTACTTTTCCGTAATGAATCAAGAATTGACCACCTAATCCAATCCCGGTATCAAAGATAGAAGTTGGCCTCACCTTATTAATATGAAACAAGAAATTCATTGATGGCAAACAATAAGAATCACAAGTCATTCGAAAATCATAACCTCAGAGAACATCTTTGTAGGATTCAGATCCCTTGATCAATAACAAGAAACAATAGTCACTGAGATCAAAAACAAAATGCCTTCTTACCTTATCAATTTGATTTGAAAGTTCATTGACTAACATTATAGTAAGAGCACGAGGCAATTTAAAATCCTTATCACGCATAACATGTTCAAGCCTTTTAAACCACAACATGGAGTGATTTCGAGAATCATAAATTGGATTTTGACTTTGTAAGCGAACAAAATTCATAGGTTTTGCTTTCAATCTTAAAGACAAAATTTGGAGAATATGAAAGAATTCAACACATTTATTCAGAATAGAATTTGATGTTTACCTTTACTTGGCAACAATTTAAGAAAATGTACTCCAGGGTTGAACAATTGATTTTGATCTCTTGTGTCACAACGCAACTGAACTTTCATTTTCTTCAAGAAATCAAACATGCCAATCAAAAAGAATTTAAGCATATAATCATCCTAGCAATCAAACCTCGTAAGTCTCATTCTAATAGGCATGCAGATACATGGAGGTTTTGCACAAAAATTCAAAGAATTGACGTTATCATCATATTCAAACAAATCAATCTTTGTATGTGAATAACCGTTATCACACAAGACAAAAGTTTGCATATGCTGAATCAATCCAACGTCATCAAATAAACATAAATTAGTCGCACAAAATTTAGGATGCTTGATTTTACCACATATCGAACCAAAATAACAAATTCCAGGTTTGAACACATGAGCTTGGTCACTTGATTCAATAGGCAGCATGAGTTTCTTAATTTCCAATGTCCTACTCATGTTAATCAAAGAAGTTGTGATCAAGTAATCATTCAAACAATCATAAAACTCAAGTTTCACTCGATCAAACTTTCTCAAACATGCAAAATTTATAAAACAAGGCAAATCCATCACACCATTATCTCGTTCACATGAGCTAAGCACTTGGCATAGCAACCTTTTATTAAACAATCTTGAAATATATTCATGATGATTTGATCTCACTTCATCCACATACTGATTGATGCAACAATTATCATTAGCAAAATCTTTCTTGCCGTCACTAAAATCAACCACATCAACATTTATCAAATAATTAACCACATCAAGGTATAGTTCTTTTCCAAGACCCACATCATGAGTAATAACTTTACCATGAATCAAATAAGGTTGTTTAAAGGATATAGAAACCTCACCTTGCTTACCTTTAGACACAGGTGGACTAGGGTTGTTCAAAATGTTACCTTCTCCAACCAATGTGAACCGTCTCTCCTTTGGGAGGTAAAATAGATGGGACTTATTAATCACATCTTCAGAAACCTGAAAAGGAACAACACAAGGAAAACTCTCATCTTGGTTAGTGGAAACACTCCTCACTTGTTCTCGCTCACTATCATCTTTTTCTTTTGTTTCTTTTTTCATTGAGAACACTCGTTTCTTTCATATTTTCTTATATCTCTTTAAACTCACTCTCCTTTTCAACTTTCTTTTTTCGCACACACTCTTTTTCTTTTTCAATTTCTTTTTCTTTCTTTTCTTTTCTCGTTTCTTTTTCATTACAAAATGAAGGTGTTACAAATGATTCAAAATAAGAAGTGTCTTGTTCAAAAGATAAGAAATCACTTAGATAGGATTCATGATCAATTCTTCGTGAATAAGTCTTTGAGGTTGGGGACTTTGGTGCATACAAAGGGTTACATAGGCTTTCTCGTTTGTTATCTTGAAGGACCTCAAACTCGAAGCTTTCTTTCTTTCTACTGAATTCCTTGACGAATAGATATCATAATAAAAATCTCTTCTCGAGTAGTTTTCAGATGTGTGTCTTCGCGATGTTCTTGACTCCGTGTCTCGTCTTGGTGAGTTTTGCTCACGTTGGACCTTTGCTTGTTGGCCTCGCTCTTTGATATGGTCTAATCATTTTTTCAAGGGTTCAAGTTTTCTTTCAAGCAGTCGATCCATTTCTCTCACAAAGTCTTGAAGTTCAAAATCTAAAGACTCCTCATGATTCATGATTTATTGCGAAAAGAAAGATGTTAAAATAGAAATAAATACCTCACAACAAAATTCTCACTTTTTCACTCGAAAAGAAAATTTCAAGAGTTGTACACTCACGCTCGTGTTTCACTCTTTTAAGGCTTTTTCTTCACTCAAATGAACTCACAACACTCTTGCCTTTTACCACTCAAACTTTCTCTCGTAACGTCGTATTTCGTCTCGTTTTGACTCGTCTTGGTGCCTTGAGGTCGACTTCAAAGGGTTACAAGGGATAAAATGCATAAAGGTGAGAGGTAGGCTAAAAATTTTTTATAATTTGTAGGTGTAGTGTGACGTTTTGGAATGGGGGTTTTACAAAAAAAATTAAGGGCACAAATGTTTGACGATCGGAACAATGGTATAAACAGCAGAGAAGAATTTGAGCACTTCACCTTTTTTTCTTTAATTTCGAATTTTCTTTTTTTTTTTACTTCAAAATAACACTATACAATTGTAGAAACTTCAAATATAACTTGAAAATTTTTTTTGAATTTTTTTCGAATTTTTTTCACAACGCACCTATTTTGATTGTGATACGGATGTCGGTGCTCCTAGATTTACAAGGTCTGATACCAAATGATGTGATTCAACTTGGGTGGTTGAGTCGAATGCACGTAGTTGCCCGATCGTAGTCAAGAAGGATCGTCCGTGCCTCGATGTCTTGGAAATAAAGATGAATGGATAGGTTTAATTAAGCGGAAGGTTTCAAAATGGGAAACAAGTGTAGATAGGTTTGGCTATGGAGTAACAAGATGGGGTTTGATTAGAATGAATTAGTTTGGTTGTAATAAGAATAAAAATAACGTACGATGGAAATGGAATAGCGAACTTAACGTCAGGAATGATTGAACACTAAAAAGTGTCATCTCGGTTCCTATATTGTTAAGATGAATGAATGAAATAGTTGGATAGGTGAACGCCACACCAAGGATGGTGATAAGTTCAAACAAGATTGGTAGATGCTAGCACGCTAGATAAGTCTTTCGAAACTTGTACGAGATATGAGAGGAAGTAACCTCACAAAATTACAGTTTTTAATAAATTGGCAAAAGTCCCTTTCAAAAGTTTACAAAGCAACTATTTATAAGCCTAAAAAAATGCCTATTGAAATTCGGCATCTAAATGTGTTCAAACATAACTAAAATGTTCACACTTAGTTAATAAATTCAGTTCTTGAATGCTTCCTAATCCTGAATAGACACAAATTTTTCCCCAAATCTGTTCATGAATGCTTAGTCAAGAAGAAAACATGAATGATCAGCCTTTTGTCTTCCTCCACTCCCCCTTGATGGGTCATGGACGTTCTCCCTTTGCATAGGCATGTATTTGGACATTCATGCATGAACTTTAACTTGAATAGTCAAATTCTTCCTCCCTTTGCTGTACATGAATTCTTACCATAGAAGAAAGCTTCAGGTGACTTGTATGAACACCAAAAGTTTCATTCATCCCCTTAGGTCGTTCATGCACTTGCATGGAACATACATTCTCATAAATAGGCTCTTTAATGGTATGTTGGTTCATGAACAGCAGCATGCATCTTGTAAATTCGTCCTTCCCATTATGCATGCATTTTGTTAATTCTCCCCCTTGGACGTTCTTGAAGTCATCCATGCATGTATAGAAGATGATTGGTCAACTTAAGGTGTAAACATGGTAGCCAGTTGGTCAATCAAGTGTGAAAGAACTTGTTGCTTTGCTAGCCACGAAATGGCTCTTGGAAGGATGCGTTCAACTCATAATTGTGCCATATGAACAGCCAAAAGAAGCTTCCTAGTACAGCCAATGTGAACACCTTTAGTGCCGTCCATACACAATCCTACAAGACAAATTAAACACAACTTAGACATATTTAATTGGTCTAAATTAAAACATGTGTTAAAGATGTCTAAAACTAAGACACATATTAAATTTGACTGTAGCTAAAGCATATTAAATGTTGACTTAACATGACACATTAATTCAGCTAGCTCACAATGACTTAAAAATAAGTAATAAGCTGTAATGAGCTAGTAAACCAATCAATGAGCAGAATCAAATTAAACTAAATAAAGTAGACACTTAGTTTATTCAAGCAATTAAACATATGTGCTGGAAAGAAATTGAAATAAGCTCAAACAAGCTGAAACAAGCTAATTTGAGCTGGACGAAGCTCGGGCAGCTAATGGTGAGCTAAGTTCGACTTGTACAAGGGTGCAAGGAGCCTTCATGGAGCTGGTCCAAGCTTCTCCATTAGTTTTGGGCTTTGTCTTGAGCCAAAATGGAGTGAAAGAATTTGAAACAATTTCTTGGAGGTGCTTAGCTCGAGCTTGATTCATTGGAACATTGGGCAGCTTGATTACCTTCTTGCTCGAGCTAGCGGAGCTCCCAGCCATGCTTACATCACAACCACTCCACTCAAAACCCTCCATGACCAATTCAAATTCCATAAGTAGTATTTCAGTTAACTTCTGCTTTTCCCATGGCAAAGAGCAAAATAAATGCTCCTATGTGCAACACTACCACTCGAACCTCAGACCCCAAGGACTCTTCCACACGCCACTTACCCTTGAACCACTAGGCTCTTTGTGTCATGTTTGCACCATATTTATTTAAGAAACCAACTTACTAGAAACTGGGTTTATTCAAGTGAAGAAATTTTTTTTTTTGTACAAGTCAAGGCTTGAACCCAAGACTTCTCAGACACCTCCCAGGGTACTAAACCACTAAAGCAGACAGATATTTATGTCACCTTCTTGCATAACTAAATATTTATGTATAGCTTCTTAACTATTCCCACACTCAAGACCTATTACTTCTAGGCCCAAAATTTGGGGCGTTACACAAAAATTTCTTGATCAGAAGCACAAAGAGTTTTTAAAATTAAAATAGGGCCGAATGACTGTAATCGAGTACGAAAGAGAATTTGTATGATTGAGCAAGTATGCCTAGGAGTAGTTTTTACCAAAGAAATTATGTGTAAATGGTTCGTTGATGGGTTGAATGAAGGTATTAAACTTCTAGTCAGAATTCTAGAGTTGAAAGAATTTGTTGTTTTGGTTGATAGAGCTTGTAAAGCTGAGGAGCTTAGCAAAGGAAAGAGAAGAGCAGATTCAAAGGCTAGAGATTTGAGAAAAAGATCGATGAGTAAGCCGTATAAATCTTCATCAAAGAAATCTAAAGATTCATACACTCGTCCAGATGCTTTAATCGGGTATTCGAATAGAGATCGTGAAAAATAATACTCAAGTTCTAAAGCTCAAGCTACATCAGTATCTAGTGTTGGCAGTGTGAGAGACAATAAACTCGAGTGTTACCAATGTGGGAGACGACATTTTGGAGAATGCTGGAATAAAAGTAATAAAGCTTGTTACAAATGTGGTTTGCTAGATCATTTTATCTGTGACATGAACCAAGTTATGAGATAAGCCGGATTTACATTGAGTGCCCAATCTAGTCAAGAAGAAGAAGAACGAAATCACAGTTGGAAAGAGTAGATAGAAAAGCGAAAGTTTATAAGATGGTATGTTTACGAGTTTAGGTGAAGTGATTAGAGTTGTCAGAGTTTAGAAAGAAAGGATGGTAGATGGTACAATGGCTAAGGTTGGTGTATGAAAATAAATGAATGATTGATGGTTCGATTTAGGTAAGGTAGGATAGGTTACAAAAGGTACGAAAAGGTGTAGAAGATATGAAAGGGTATAAAAGGTGCGTAATGGTATGGATGGTACGAAATGGTAAAGAATGTACGAAATGGTAAATTAAGAAAGTAGGTGGTCGATGGTCGAAATTCTTAGACGTCAGGAATGATTCAACACCAAAGGTGTCACCCCAAATCCTATATAGTCTAAGTTGGAAAATGGTAAGTGAAGGATAGGTTTGAATGCCACACCAAGTTGGGGTTCGGTGATAAGCTCGAAACAAGCAAGTTTGACGCCACTAGCAAAGCTAGATAAGTCACACGAGACTTGTACAAAGTTAAGAGGAATCAAACCTCATAGAAACAGAGTTTCAGTATAAAATTGATCAAAAGTCCTTTTACAATGAAAATAAATAACTATTTATACTAAGATCTTAGGCTAGCCGAATAGTCCTATTCATGAACTTAACTATTAAGCTATGTATCTAATTAAAACATGAAAATTCTAGAAGAATGACCAATGGTGCTCTTGTCCATGTTCGGCCGAATGGGGGAAGCTTCTTGGCTAAGGAAATGAGGTGAATGAATGAGCTCTTGAATGGACTTGACCACATTCAACCAAGGTGATTTTATGATGCATTAATGAGGTGGTGCTTCACCAAAAGTGGCATCATAATGGTGGCTTCATGAAGGGTCTCATGTGGTGTGAATAGAGGTGCTTGAAAGGTCTTGCATGTGTGAACACAAGGTAGCCGAATGGTTCCATGTGTGAACTCTAGTGTGAACGCCTTGGTGCTAGTATAGGAAGAGATTTGGTCACTTTAGGAGGTGCATGTCTTGGCCGAATAGTCACCTTGAAACACCAAAAAGTAGCACACCATCTTTAATTCATCCATGCATGATGCCTTCCCAAGGGTGATGAACCTTCAAGATGAATGTACAACATTAATAACTCATGTGAACACATTAACCAAATATGAACACAATTAAACACCTAATTAAATTCGATCAACATATTTAATTCTTGTAATAATTTAGACATATTTATTTCTAGTTCAAATTATGACAAATTTATGATATGCATTAACTAATTAACTAGTCAACAAGCTCACTTTAGTAAATATGCAATGATTAAGCTAAGATGAGCTGAGGGTTTCGGCTATGAGCTGTGTTAAGCTGAAAATAAATTAAATGAGCTAAGTTTATTTAAATTAGAAGTTGATGGAGCTGAGTCAGAGCTTAGTTGAGCTCATCCGAGCTGGAATGGACTCCTGTAAGCTAAAATGAGCTGAAGTCAGCTTGAATTAAGCTAACTATCTTTGGTTCGGAGTTGTGGATAGCTTCACTTTGGACGTTGGAGCCATGTGCTAGGTGGAATCGATGATAGAGAGCTGAAATGGAGCTTTGAAAGTGTCGAGTTCGAGCTCTCATCATAGGACCTTGCGGTAAAGTAGGTGTTCCATCATCTGGGCAGGTTGCCAGCTTGGACGCGTTTGCGTCAATCTGAGATTGCCCTAAGCTGGATGAGAAAGATAAAGTTTAAAATACGAGACCAAGTAATACGTCAAATAGAGGAAGACCACCTAGAGTTACTAAGAATAAGAGTGGTAGTCGAGGGGCGACAAAGGACTCAGCTATGAGGTCTGAGGCCAAAGCACCTGCTAGAGCCTACACTATTCACGCTTGCAAATAAGCATCATCTCTAGATGTTATCACCGGTACTTTCACTCTCTATAATACTAATCTGACTGCGTTGATAGATACAAGATCAACTCATTCATATATATGTGTGAATTTAGTATTCAGTAAGACTTTGCCTATTGAGTCTATTGAGTTTGTGATAAAAGTCTTGAACCCTTTAGGCAAATATGTTCTAGTTGATAAAGTCTTTAAGAATTGCCCATTAATGATTCAAGATTTTTGCTTCCCGGCTGATCTGATGCTGTTTCCATTTGATGAGTTTGATGTATAGATTGGCTGACGATGCATGACGCGATAGTGAATTGTAGATGAAAGACAATTGAACTAAAATGTCAAAATAATGAGACTATTAGAATTGAATCTGATGATCTGAATAGTTTTTCAGTTGTGATCTCATCTATGTTAGCTCAGAGATATGTGAGAAAGGGATGTAAAGCTTATCTTGCTTATGTACTTGATACGAAAGTGATAGAATCAAAGATTGAATCAGTTTCAGTTGTGTGCGAGTATCCAGATGTATTTCCTAAAGAGCTAATGGGTTTACCACTGATCAGAGAGGTTCAGTTTGGTATTGATTTAATTCTGGGAACAACATCTATATCAATAGCTCCGTACAGAATGGCTCTGATAGAGTTAAAAGAGTTGAAAGCTCAGTTGCAAGAGTTCACCGATAAAGGATTTGCTAGATCGAGTTTCTTACCTTGGGGTGCACTGATATTATTTGTGAAAAAGAAAGAGGGCACTATGAGAATGTGTATAGACTATCGACAGCTTAATAAATTGACAATCAAGAACAAATATCCTCTACCCCAAATAGATGATTTGTTTGATTAGCTGAAAGGAGTAATAGTGTTTTCAAAGATTGATTTGAGATCAGGTTATTATCAGTTGCGAGTTAAAGACTCTGATGTGCCAAAGACTGCATTCAAAATGAGGTATAGACACTATGAATTCCTTGTTATGCCTTTCAGACTAACTAATGCTCCTGTAGTCTTTATGGACTTGATGAACCATATTTTCAGACCGTATTTGAATAGATTCGTCATTGTGTTCATTGATGATATCCTGATTTATTCTCGTGATGAATCTAACCATGTCGAGCATTTGAGAATCATGTTACAAACCTCAAGAGACAAGTAATTATTTGCAAAGTTTAGTAAATGCTAGTTTTGGCTCCGAGAGGTTGGATTTCTAGGACATATAGTTTAGCTGATAGTATTCGAGTCGACCCGAGTAAGATTTTTGCGTTTATAGATTAGAAAGCTCCGAGAAATGTGTCTAAAGTCCATAGTTTTCTGGGACTAGTGGGTTATTATAGATGATTTGGGAAAGGCTTTTCGATGATTACAACTCCAATGACACGTTTACTTCAGAAAGATGTCAAATTTGAGTGATCTGAAAAATGTTAGTAGAACTTTGAACAGTTGAAAGCATTATTGATAGAGGCACCAGTGTTAGTTCAGACTGAATCGTGTAAAGAATTCATAACTTTAGTGATGCATCGTCAAATGGTCTACGCTGTGTTTTGATGCACGAAGGCAAAGTTATAGCTTATGGTTCGAGACAATTAAATCTACATCAAAAGAATTATCCGACGCACAATTTAGAGTTAGTCACAGTTGTGTTCACATTGAAAATATGACATCATTATTTATTTGGTGAGAAATGTCACATCTACACCGATCACAAAAGTTTGAAGTACCTAATGACTCAAAAAGACTTGAATTTGTGATAGCGGAGATTGTTAGAATTGCTAAAAGATTACGAGTTAGTAATTGACTATCATCCGGGGAAAGCTAATGTTGTTTTTGATGCTTTGAGCCAAAAGCCCCTGTTTCCTTTGCGTGCGATGAACACCCAGTTAGCTTGTCTAATGATGGCTCTATTGTAGCCGAGTTGAAAGTGGGACCGTTATTTCTATAGCAGATTTGTGAAGCTCAAAAATTTGATAGTGAATTGCAAGCCAAACGAGCTCAGTGCGAGTTAAATTCTGATTCAGAGTTACGAATCGGGTTTGATAATTGTTTGACATTCAGGGATAGAATTTGATGCAGTCCCAGCCGTATCATGTCACGACACAACTTGATGACACTAAGATTGGCCTAAACTCGAGGGGCCCAAGTGGAAAATGAAACATCTCATAGGCCTGATTGATTATTGGGCCAATGTTTTATGGACCTTTTATTTTAATAAAGTTTTATTTAAATTAATAAGTTTGTATATTTTAATTTTGACTTGCACTTTGTGTGTTCTACATTTAATAAAGTTATGCATTATGTAACTTTCATGTTAGTTAAGTATGCATCATTAGTAATGACTTGCATTATATAACTCCCATGTTAGTTTATTAATTTGAGTCTTGCTTAAAGTAACTCATCTATTTATTTAGTTTGCATTTTAAACCATGCATTTAAGCATCTTAGTTAATTGAGTTTTTGTTGAACTTCATTTAATAGAAGTTACTCTTAATTAATCTAGTTACTAGATAATTTATTGATGCATGAGTTTAAGTTTAATTAATTATGCTTCTTTTAATTAACTAGTTGTTGGAATAATTGATGCATGTGTTTTGAGTCTATTTAATTAAGTTAAGTGTTAAATATGTTTTTTTGTGTTTAATAAGTGTTTAAATGTGTTTAATAAGTTCATTTTAATGTGTTTATTGCAGGTGTCTTTTCAACTCACAGCCGTTACATTTCAAGGCTGTTACACATTCAATAAGGTGGCTTTTCAAGTGTTTTCGGTTACATAAGAGGGGGCTATTACAAAGGAAGCTTTAAGCATCATTAAAAAGAGTTTAAAGGAGCATTACACTTCCTTTAAATATCATCAACAACCTATTCAACTACCCCAAACGTTTTTGCTACTTTAAAGAACAATTCATGCATTAAAACACTATTATGGAGTTGGTGTCTATTTGGCTAGCCAAAAGGGAATTCAAGTGTCATTTTCTAAGTATTCAAGGACATTGATTCAGCTAATTAAAGTATCTTAAAGAGAGGAGTTATTTGATTCAAGAATTTCAAAAGTCTTGGAACTTTAATTCAGCTCTTTATTAGCACTTTATTATGTGACCATTTGGCTAGCCCATTTTAGCCCTATAAATGCATGTAATCAGCCTAATTGAAGGGAATTTTTGCTCATTTTTGAATGTTTATAACATTTGTGAGTTTTTCAACTCTACTATTTCGTTTTAGACTCAACATGGCTTATCTAGTTTGCTAGTGTTTCTTTTCAAACTTATCATTCCTAAATCAAGTGTGGCGTTTACCCTTATACTGATTGGTTCCGATCTCCATATAGATAATGGGTCACAGTTTAGCTATCCTTCTATCCACCTTTAAGTGTCCTATAAGATTTGGGTTAGTACTCTATTTTAGTTCTAGTTCTTTCTTGACATTAAAGCCATTTGAACCATTCCTATTGCCATTTTTCAAACACCCAAGTTCTTTTGTTAAATCGAACCATATCCCTTAATTATCTTAAACTATCACATACACCTTTGTTTAAAGCCTTACTTAGCCAAATTCAACCATTACGCTGTTCAAGAATGATACTTCTCCATTTTAACAATCGGGCAAAAAACGACTCGAATTCATCACGAAACAAGTTCGTATCAAAATTTGTGTACCGAGAAATTTAGAATTGATTCAAAAGATTTTAAATGAAGCACACAGTGGTTGTTTGTCAGTACATCTGGGAAGCACAAAAATGTATAACGATTTGAAATAGCATTATTGGTGGCATTGTATAAAACGTGATATATCAGAGTTTGTTCCAAAATGTTTAATTTGTCAGCAAGTAAAAGCTGAACATCAAGTACCGTCAGGTTTACTGCAGCCTGTGTTGATTGCCGAGTGGAAATGGGATAGAATAACTGTGGATTTTGTATCGGGCCACTATCACCGAAAAAGAAAGATGCGATCTGGATTGTTGTTGACAGATTGACGAAAGTGACTCATTTTATTCATGTACATACTTATTCGCTAGAGAGACTTGTTAAATTATATATCTTAGAGATTGTTCGATTGCATGGGGTGCCACTATCTATTGTTTCAGATAGAGATTCGAATTTCACTTCGCGATTCTAGAAGAAATTACAAAGTTACATTTTAGCACCGTGTTTCACCCACAGATAGATGGTAAATCCAAACGAGTTATACAGATACTCGAGGACATGTTGCGTTGTTGGATTCTAGAGTTTGAAGGTAGTTGGGAGAAATATCTATCTTTGATTGAATTTGCTTATAATAATAGCTTTCAATGGAGTATCAAAATGGCACCATACAAAGCTTTATATAGTCGTAAAATGTTGACCATCATTGTATTGGACCGAGCTTGGTGAGAAAAAGATTGTAACATCCCAAACCCGGCCCAGACGTTATGGCCAAATCTGGTGTGTCACATGGACACTTGACTTAAACTTTGTTTTTCTTTTAGTAAAATGTTATGGTGTTTATAGTTGAGTCGTGTTTAAGACTTGTAAATAAAAATCATCTTTAGTTTAAAAATCAAAGTTATTACCGAATAAAGTTCACATTCAAGAGATTTTGTTGTTGTGTTATTGTCGTTAAGCTATCCATTCATCACGTATGGCAAGTTTTTAAAAAAGTTTTGAAAAGCCCGCGCGAACTAGTCTACTGTAAAAAAATAAACAATAAATAAAAACCCAAACAAAATACTCGAGCGGCCTTATTACAACTTAAAACTGAAATTAAAATAAAGCATTAATAAAGTAAATTTAGAAAACTATAAACCAAAAAGTAATTCATGTGGCCACTCCGAATCCCTCGTAGCTCCAAGTCCTCTATGGTTGAGGGTTACCTACATGGATGGAAAAGAGAGGGTGAGTTTGTGAAAACTCAGTGTGTAAAGAAACCCAACCAGTGTTATAGACCAGTCCAAGCTCAGTCTAGGCCGAAGCCCTATTTAGATACAGTTAAATTGGGCCTTGGCCCTTTTCAGATACAAAGTGGGCCTTGGGCTTATTACAGAAATAGAAAAGAGTAAACACATATATATGCATGTATGCAAGCCCAAGCCTAGTCCAACCCTACACACCTGATGCAAGCACGCCTAGCCAACCCCAACATTCAAGTCTTTCTAGTCGAGCATTGCTTTGTTGGCAAGCTGATCTCAGCTCCCCGAGCTCCGTCCAGATCAAATCCAACTCATTCGAGCTTAATCCAGCTTGCCCGAGCTAAACCGAGCTCACTCCTAGCTCTTTTCCAGCTCACGAGCTAACCCTTAGCTCAACTTCAGCTTAGGAGTTCAATCCCAGCTCAACCTTAGCTCACGAGCTAAAACTTAGCTCATTTTAGTTTAAACTCGATTTTGACTTTAATGCATTAAATAAAACCAAACGTATTTATTTAAGCATCAAATTTGTCTTATATTAATATTTGTTTTTAATATGTCATAGTCATTACATATTTTAATTTTGTTCACATTTTAGCCGATTTAATGCATGTCATTAATGTGTTCACATTGTGCCAAATTTATGTGTGTTCACATGATGTCTTATAATTTTATTTTATTTTATGTAGGTACATGTACATGGACGGCTTGGATACATGCACATGGATTAATGCTTGGATACATTCTCCTTGGACGGCACATACATGCATGAATGGACAGCATTTAATTGGGTTCATGAATGACTAGGTTCAAGGCTTACAAAGATTCATGCATGATCAAGTTCATGTACGGCTTGGAGCAATGTATGAGGGAATGCATGCACAATTGAGGTTCAATGGATGGCATTTAAGGGAGTACATGTACTTGTTATTGAAAAAATTCAAAGTACATTCATATTCATGGATGTTTGGCATCAAAGGGGGCTTATTATGACTGTTCAGCTAAAATTCATGCATGACCTATGTGCATGAACATCCAAGGGAGAAGCAACTCATTAATCAAGCACATTGAACCACATTATTCATGCATTAGCTTGGGGGAACGAATTTGAGAGCTCATTTACTCTTCCATGCATCCATCAAGGCATTCCCATTGATGTTCACACACTAAAGACTCTTCAAGCTCATCCGTTCACACCTTTTTGGCTATTGGAGACCCTCAATTAAGGTAGATGACTATTGGCCAAGCATCACTTCATCAATGTTTCATTCATGACCATGGCCGAATCTAGACAAAGGCTAAAGGGCTTCCATTCATTAACCATCCATTTACTCCTTTAATTATTCATGAAGACATCCATTGAAGTTCCATTCAGCTGAATTTGGACTTAGCTAATCAATGATTTTCTTCTAGATTTTTTAGGATTTTCTTAGCTTTTAATTGTCCATTTGGCTACTACAAGTTAGTCTATAAATAGCTCTTATTTCATTTTGAAGGTTAGACCTTTTTGTTTATTAAAACTTTGTTAAATTTATGGAATTTGTGAGATTTCTTTCTCTCATATTTCGTTGAAGACTTGTTGGCCTATCTAGTTCTTAGTTGGTGTCAATCTTGTTCTTCCTTTGAAATTATCATTATCAAATAGTGTGGCGTTCACCCTTATACCAAGGTTCCTACTTTGCTAAGTAGCGGGTCGAGGTTCTATCATTTTCATTTCCACCTTAAGTGATATAAGTACCGGGGCGATACTCTCTATAGTGTCGAATCATACTTGAAACTTAAGTCCTATTTTACCAAATCCACCTTTCTATCCAATTTCCTTTTATTCATCACATCACCTATCGAAACCATTTCATATCTCCTCATCTTTTTATTTGTTAATCCATTTTCATATTTTTTTCTCCACCCATTCATTATCTTATTTTTTTTAAAACTGAACCTATACATATTATTATTATCCATAAACCATCTTTGAACCCTTATACATAGCTTCCGCCCTATTTTCCTATCAACTTCACTTCACAAGCAAATCGAACGATACTTTCTCGTAGACGATCAGGCAATTACAAATAAGACTCGACTCACCCGAGGTGGATCGTATCAACACCACCCGTACCAGCCCTACACACCATGTGGGGAATAACTCAACCCACCTAGCCCTACACACCACAATCGCAGCAGTGCTACTATTACAAAAATCATGGCAGAGCCACCAGAACAGGGATACGAGGTAGAGCCTCTTAACAGATTATGTGGCAATGCCACTTAAGCACTTCCTCCATATCCATAACCCAACCCCATGCAAATTAGAATATTACATGTGATACGAGCACGCCAAGCAAACCCCAACATTCAAGTCTTTCGAGTTGAGCATTGCTATGTTGGCAAGCTGATCCTAGCTCCTTTCTAGCTCCTCGAACTCCGTCCAGCTCAAATCCAGCTTATTCGAGCTCAATCTAACTTACTTGAGCTAAACCGAGCTCACTCCTAGCTCATATTCAGCTCATGAGCTAATCCTTAGCTCAACTTCAACTTAGGAGTTTAACCTCAGCTCAACTTTAGCTCATGAGCTAAAGCTTAACTCATTTTAGTTTAAACTCAGTTTTGACTTTAATACATTAAATAAAATCTGAACTTATTTATTTAGGCATTAAACTTGTTTTACATTAATATTCTTATTACTTATTTTAATAATGTTCACATTCTAATCGATTTAATGCATGCCATTAATATGTTCACATTAGTGCTGAATTTATGTGTGTTCACATGAGGTCTTATGAATTGTTTTATTTCTTATAGGTGCAATGCTCATGGACGGCACAATGAATGCTTGAAGATTCAACCTATTTGGACGGCACACATGCATGAATGAAGAGGTATTAAATGCTGGTGCATGTATGGCTAGATGCAAGGTTTCTACAAATTCATGCATGTGCCGAATGCATGTATGGACATTAAAGGCTAGTCCATGAATGGATCAAATGCATGGGATGATAGAATGCATGAATGGCTTAAGTGCATGTACGATGGCTGTCTTCTAACTTTCCAAGGCACTTATTCGGCCAAGAAGTAGCTGCCAACTAATTCTATGTTGACCGTTGAGCTCCTTAAACATGTTTACATTTTGAATTGACCTATAAGCTACTACACATGCATGGATGGGTTCAAGAACATCCCAGGGAAGGAATTAACTCAATAATTCAACACATTGATTGAATTAAGTGCATGCACAAAGGGGAGAACGAATTTATTAGGTTCATGCTATCATTCATGAACCTACATGCCATTAAAGTGTTTATTAATGAAGATGCATGCTCCATACAAGTGCATGAACGTCCCAAGGAGATGCATGCAACCTTTGATGCTCATACAAGGCACTTGAAGCCTTACTTCATGGCTAAGCATTCATGCACACACCAAGGGGAAGAAAGTGTCCATTCGGCTAGTGCATGAATCTGCCGAATTCATGAACAATTTTAATGAATTAGTGTGAACGTTTTTATTGTTGTGTGAACACATTAGATGCCGAATTCCAATAGGCATTTTTAGGCACTATAAATATTTGTTGAACTTCATTTGTAAGGGAAGACTTTTGCCAATTTATTAAAAACTTTGACATTTTATTTGAATGAACTTTGTTTCAGTGAGGTTTACTTCCTCTCTTATCTCGTACGAGTCTCGAGTGACTTATCTAGCATGCTAGTGGTGTCAACCCGAACTTGTTTTTAGAACTTATCACCATCATTTGGTGTCGCGTTCTCCTATTCTTCTACATTCCATCCAACCACCTTAAACGATATAAGATTTGGGGTGATACTCATTATAGTATCGAATCTTTCTTAAAGTTTAAGTTCATTATTCCATAACCGCCAATATCAATTTATCTATATTTCTTTCTTTTAAAAACCAAACTTATTATTCCCTTTCGAACTTAACCTATTTGAACCCTTTTTGAAACCTTCCGCTCCAATTTTCGCCTAAATTTCCATCCGTTTTAAAATTCAAACAATTCTTCTCGACGACGATCGGGCAACTATGTGAATTCGACTTAATCACCTGAGCCGGATCGCATCAACATGTCATGGCATACAGAACATCAAATACAGTAACATGCAAGTCAGTCAACTACTTCTAGGGGTAAATAGTCATTTAGCATCTAGGGGTAAAATAGTAATTTTCACCCTTTAGGGCATTTTGGTAATTTTGCTATGTCTCTAAGTCTCATGCTTAATACGACTTTCTAATAGATCTAACGTCACTACGAGCGACTCAAATAGCCCATTTCTTCATTCAGTGCCATTGGGCCCAAAAACCCCTAATGGGCCCGAGGGAGCCCACATGCTATTATGGCCTGCTCAGTTAGGTTTTACACATCATCACAGAATTAACATCCAATTCACTAGAAACCACTTACCGAATACTCTTACCCATGTGG
Organism: Gossypium stocksii; assembly: GCA_020496765.1. Lineage (NCBI taxonomy): Eukaryota > Viridiplantae > Streptophyta > Magnoliopsida > Malvales > Malvaceae > Gossypium > Gossypium stocksii. Next base: position 43,727,598 of record CM035622.1, on the reverse strand, counting down.
GCCCAATTCTGGCCCATCGAGGCCCAAACTACCTAAGTGCACGAAAACACGCACAGAAGCCCTTATCGTCCATTAATCCAGTTTCATAATTTTGAAACGACCCACAAGCGTTTGCACGCTCGCAAGCCCACGAAATATCGGTATTTCGGCATTTTAGCTTTTCAACTTTTACCGATCTGATCTACTAGAGGGTGTCGATACACACCTGTTTACAAACTACATTGAGATCTCGCGAGCGAAAAACCTACATCATTTTACCCACTATGTTATTCCATAATCAGATTATAACTATCAACACTACCCCCTATACATTCGGCCATAAACAAATAATTCAATAAACACTTACCTTGCAATCACTTGCTCACCAATAACCTTCACGAGATCAACCCCTAATGATGTCACACTCGGGGCTCCTTCAAATGCAAATCAAGATCTAATCGTGCTTCCAAAAGGCCCCATGACTCGAGCATGTACTAAGCAACTTCAAGAATCTTGAACAGCTTTGTTGAAGTGCATTTGGTATGAAACCAAGTCCTTTGACGTCAGAGAAGCTATGGACAACTCCTTGAAGGCTCAATGCACACTTTTGCAAACTGACTTTAGCTCCTTTCCAGCTCTCCAAGCTCAATTCAGCTCCAATCAGCTCACTTGAGCTTGTTTCAGCTCGTTTGAGCTCAATTTCGCTTCTTTCCAACTCGTTTCTTTTTCCATTTCAATAAACCAAGTTTCAACTTTATTTTAACTTAATTTGCTATAGCTCATGTCGAATTCACTAGCTCAAATTAGTTCATTAATTGTTTTTGATTATTTGAGTTAGCTGAATTTAATATGCTAGTTAAATTTAATTTAATGTGTCTGAAAATTAGTTAGTGGTTATTTAGGTAGTTAGCTGCTGTTTAATTATGATTAAATGATATAATTAAAGTGTTCATGTTTTTTTTTTGTAGGTTCAGCCAAATGTGAAGGTACATTAAAAGCTAGGTGCATGTATGGAAGCATTTAAAGCAAATACATGCATGACTGGGTTCAAAGCTTGCAAGGATTCATGCATGACCGAATTCATGCATGGTGGGCTAACTATTGGTGATTCCAAAGTGACTATTCAGCCAATGAGTAGCTACCAATTAATTCCAAGTTGACCAATTAGCTCCTTGAACATGTTCACACCTAAACTTGACCAATCGGCTTCAATACATGCATGGATGGATTCAAGAATGTCCAAGGGGAGGAATTAGCTCAATAATTCAGCACTCAATAATTTAGCACATTGATTGAATTAAGTGCATGCACAAAGGGGAGAACGAATTTACTAGGTTCATGCTACCATTCATGAACCTACATACCATTAAAGTGCTTAATTATGAAGATACATGTTCCATACAAATGCATGAACGTCCCAAGGAGTTGAATGCAACCTTTGGTGCTCATACAAGGCACTTGAAGCCTTACTTCATGGCTAAGCATTCATGCACACACCAAGGGGGAAGAAAGTGTCCATTCGGCTAGTGCATGGATCTACCGAATTCATGAACAATTTTAATGTATTAGTATGAACGTTTTTATTGTTGTGTGAACACATTAGATGCCGAATTCCAATAGACATTTTAAGCACAATAAATATTTGTTGAACTTCATTTGTAAGGGACTTTTGCTAATTTATTAAAAACTTTGTTTCTGTGAGGTTGCTTCCTCTCATATCTCGTACAAGTTTGGAAAGACTTATCTAGCGTGCTAGTGGTGTCTACCGATCTTGTTTGAACTTATCACCATATTTGGTGTGGCATTCACCTATCCAACTATTCTATACTTCTACCTTAACAATATAGGAACCGGGTGACACTTTTTAGTGTTGAATCATTCCTGACGTTAAGTTCACTATCCCATTTCCATCATACGTTATTTTATTCTTATTATTACCAAACTAAATACTCCATTCCACCCCCATCTTTGTTTTCTATAACCAAACCTCTCAATACTTTATTTGTAATTTAAAACCTTCTGCTTAATTAAACCTATCCATTCACTTTTATTTCCAAGATACCGAGGCACAGACAATCTTTCTCGACTACGATCAGGCAACTACGTGTATTTGACTCAACCATCTGAGCCGGATCACATCATTTGGTATCAGAGCTTGTAAATCGAGGAGCACCGACGTCTGTATCACGATCAAAATAGGTTCGTTGTGAAAAAAATTCGAAGAAATAAATTAAAAAACAAAAAAATGAATTTTGTATTTGAGTTTCTCCATTGTATAGTGTTATTTTGAGGTAAAAAAATAGTAAAGTGCTCAAATTCTTCTCTGCTGTTTATACCTTCGTTCCGATCATCAAAACATTTGTGCCCTCAAAATTTTGTAAACACCCCCATTCCAAAACACCACACGACACCTACAAATTTCATTTTCTTTCTTAGCCTACTTATACACCAATACATCAAATCCCTTGTAACCAATTTTGAAGCCGACCCCAGAGCACCAAGACGAGTCAAGAGAAGCAAAATACGAGGTTACGAGAGTAAGTTCGAGTGGTAAAAGGCTAGAGAGTGTGAGCACATTCGACTATCAAAAAAGCCTTAAGCAAGTGTAAACACGAGCGGAGTGCAACTATTATTTCTTTTTGAGTGAACTAGTGAGGTTTATGGTGAGGACTTAATTACTCCTTCAAAATCAACATGGAACGAAATGTGGAGGAAAGACAACCTGTTCGGAATGTGCCGGACTTGAATTTACATGCCCTACTTGTGAAGTTGAACAGTTGTTTGATCGGAAGCTGGAACCAATACAAGAACGTCTCGACAAGTGGAAGAAAAAGGCCGACTGGCAAGGACCCCAATAAGTCCACCTAGAGACCGTGGCCGAAGGCAAGTTTGAGACGACGAGGTTTTTGAACCAAGTGAAGCCGAAAACGAAGCTGGTTCAAATATTAGTGACCGACGAAGAGGTCAACATCGTCATGGCCACCGAGAGTGAGAAAGGTTCGATGATGACTTGAGAAGCATTAAGTTATCAATTCCACCATTCCAAGGCCGTTCGAACCCCGAAGCATATTTTGCGTGGGAGAAAAAAATTGAACTCATTTTCGAATGCCATAACTATTCGGAGGCCAAGAAAGTTAACTTGGCTGCTATAGAGTTCACCGACTACGCCATGATTTGGTGGGACCAGCTTACCTTGAGTTGAAGGCGAAATGGCGAGCGACCCATTAGCACTTGGGCTGAAATGAAGGCTGTTATACGGTGGAGGTTCATTCCAACACACTACCATCGGGAACTTTACCAAAAACTCCAAAACCTTACCCAAGGTACGAGGAGTGTCGAGGATTATTACAAGGAGATGGAAGTTGCCATGATCCGTGCAGACGTGAAGGAGGATCGAGAGGCAACTATGGCTAGATTTCTATCCGGTCTTAACTGCGACATTGCTAACTTCGTGGAATTGCAACATTACATGGAGATAGTAGACATGGTCCACATGGCCATCAAGGTTGAAAGGCAACTCAAGAAGAAAGGTGCTGCCCGAGGTTATTCGACTACCAACGTGTCAAAACAGAACCAAGGCACAACCAAAGGTGCTTCGGTGAGCCAAACGAAGGAACCAATGACTCCCGCTAAAACTACTAAGCCCGTGGGTGAAAATAGCAAAGGTAAGATTGTTGAAGGTACCCAAAACCGATCGAGGGACATCAAATGCTTTAAATGTCTTGAGAGGGGTCACATTGCGAGCCAATGTCTGAATCAAAGCACAATGGTGATCCGACCCAATGGCGATATCGAATCGAAGGAGGACGAGGAAGAAAGAATTGAAAATAAAACCAAAAATCTTTCTGATCTCGAGGAAGAATTGGAGTATGCTGTCGACGGCGAGATGCTTGTTGTAAAGAGAAGTTTAAGTGCGCAAGTTGCCGAAACTGATCCGCAACGAGAGAATCTTTTCTATACCCGTTGTCTCGTTCGAGGAAAGGTATGTAGTTTAGTGATTGATGGAGGTAGTTGTACAAATGTTACAAGCGCTCTTTTAGTCGAAAAGCTTGATCTACCGACAAGCATGCATCCGAGCCCTTACAAATTGCAATGGCTCAATGATAGAGTTGAGTTAAAGGTAACCAAGCAAGTTCTTGTCCCATTTTCAATTGGAAAATATCAAGACGAAGTTCTTTGTGATGTGGTGCCCATGCATGCGGGCCATATGCTGCTTGGAAGGCCATGGCTATTTGACCGAAGAGTCAAGCACAACGGGTTCACAAATCAATATTCATTCAAGTCTCATGGCTAAAACTTTACGTTGGCACCCTTGACACCAAAACAAGTTCTGGAGGATCAACAACGATTAAAGCAATCTTTGGAGTGTATGAGAGTGGAAAAAGAGAGAAGAGAAAACGAAAAAGAAAAGAAAAATGAGAGAGAAAAGAATGAGAATTGTGATAAAGATAAGATCCAAGCGAGAGAGAAGGAAAATCAAAGAAAAATGAGTGAGGGAAAGAAAAGAGTTTTATTAATCAAAGTCTTTTTGTTTCTACTTTTTTTCAGGTTGACCCAGAACCTACGTATCAATTACAATATCTTCCCGAGGAGAGAAGGTTTACGATGATTGAACGAGGTAAAACTAATTCATGTCGTCCTGCTCAAGGTATGGATTCTGTTATCTCCAATATATCTTTACCTAATTCGATGGATGAAGAAAGTATTAACAATGAAGATTTAAACGTTTTGGATGATGAACAAAAGATTCTTGATACATGTGATACTAATGAGTTTAGTGAATATTTGCTGTTCAAATTACGTTGTTTGAGAAGACGAGACCATGAACTCAATCTATCTTTTCCATTGTTTGTTTATGATAGACGTTTGCTATTTCTGAATTATTGCACAAATTCTCGTTGTAGCTACTATGCTTTGAGAGTACAAATTGAGATGCCTAAGGAAACTAAGGATATTTTGTTCCTAAAACCATTGCTCTACAAGTTCTTAAGTTGTAAAGGAACATGTTCAATTGATAGTGAAAATGTAATATTGGTGCTGTTATGTTGTGATTGCCTTAAACGCAAAATATTACGACTTTGTGATTGTTTGATTAAGTTGATATTCTACAATGGTTTTCCTTTGGTTATGAAGTTTAAGCAGCAAGGTATGATGTGGCGGATAATCACATTTGAACAAGATCAAACAAGTAGGCATCCCTATTTCAAAATTGAATGGCAGCTCGACTTGAGGACAAGTCGCTTTGAAGACTGGGGGAATGATGTATACACACTCGGGACTCCCTCAAATGCAAATCAAGATCTAATCGAGCTTCCAAAAGGCCCCATGACTCGAGCATGTACTAAGCAACTTCAAGAAGCTTTAACAGCTTTGTTGAAGCACATTTGGGATGAAACCAAGTCCTTTGACATCAGAGAAGCTATGGACAACTCCTTGAAGGCTCAATGCACCCTTTTGCAAATCTACTTTAGCTCCTCTCCAGCTCTCCAAGCTCAATTCAGCTCCAATCAGCTCACTTGAGCTTGTTTCAGCTCGTTTGAGCTTAATTTCGCTTCTTTCCAGCTCGTTTCTTTTTCCATTTCAATAAACCAAGTTTTAACTTTATTTTAACTTAATTTGCTACAGCTTATGTCGAATTCACTAGCTAAAATTAGTTCATTAATTATTTTTTATTATTTGAGCTAGCTGAATTTAATATGCTAGTTAAATTTAATTTAATGTGTCTGAAAATTAGTTAGTGGTTATTTAGGTAGTTAGCTGCTGTTTAATTATGATTAAATGATATAATTAAAGTGTTCATGTTTTTTTTTGTAGGTTTAGCCAAATGTGAAGGTACATTAAAAGCTAGGTGCATGTATGGAAGCATTTAAAGTAAATACATGCATGACTGGGTTCAAAGCTTGCAAGGATTCATGCATGACCGAATTCATGCATGGTGGGCTAACTATTGGTGATTCCTAAGTGACTATTCAGCCAATGAGTAGCTACCAATTAATTCCAAGTTGACCGATTAGCTCCTTGAACATGTTCACACCTAAACTTGACCAATCGGCTTCAATACATGCATGGATGGATTCAAGAACGTCCAAGGGGAGGAATTAGCTCAATAATTCAGCACTCAATAATTTAGCACATTGATTGAATTAAGTGCATGCACAAAGGGAGAACGAATTTACTAGGTTCATGCTACCATTCATGAACCTACATACCATTAAAGTGCTTAATTATGAAGATACATGTTCCATACAAGTGCATGAACGTCCCAAGGAGTTGAATGCAACCTTTGGTGCTCATACAAGGCACTTGAAGCCTTACTTCATGGCTAAGCATTCATGCACACACCAAGGGGGGAAGAAAGTGTCCATTCGGCTAGTGCATGGATCTACCAAATTCATGAACAATTTTAATGTATTAGTATGAACGTTTTTATTGTTGTGTGAACACATTAGATGCCGAATTCCAATAGACATTTTAGGCACTATAAATATTTGTTGAACTTCATTTGTAAGGGACTTTTGCCAATTTATTAAAAACTTTGTTTCTGTGAGGTTGCTTCCTCTCATATCTCGTACAAGTTTCGAAAGACTTATCTAGCATGCTAGTGGCGTCTACCAATCTTGTTTGAACTTATCACCATCTTTGGTGTGGCGTTCACCTATCCAACTATTCCATACTTCCACCTCAACAATATAGGAACTGGGGTGACACTTTTTAGTGTTGAATCATTCCTGACGTTAAGTTCACTATCCCATTTCCATCATACATTATTTTATTCTTATTATTACCAAACTAAATACTCCATTCCACCCCCATCTTTGTTTTCTATAACCGAACCTTTCAATACTTTATTTGTAATTTAAAACATTCCGCTTAATTAAACCTATCCATTCACTTTTATTTCCAAGACACCGAGGCACGGACGATCCTTCTCGACTACGATCGGGCAACTATGTGTATTCGACTTAACCATCCGAGCCGGATCACATCACCTAAGTTCGGCTATGGAATCACTAGTAGACAACAAGAGAAAACTCTAAATCGGTTACCAAAGAGGAAAGCCGACAAGTGAAAAAGATTAGGGATTTTAGCTCTGTACCAATCACTAGCAAGAAGAGATTAAAAAAGAAGACTACTTATGTAACACCCTATACCCCTGTCCATCGCCGGAATAGGGTATTAAGGTATTACATAACTAAAAACAACGTACTGAGGTTCATAGTTACATGCTAGACTTAGATTCGTTAAGTTCTATAACCGAATGTATATCACTTGTAAAAAGGTTCGGTCAGAACACCATATCTCATTGAAATCGCTTTATAAGCATGTAGCAAATTTCCACCATGTGACTACTAACAAATAAGCCAAACCAATTTCTCAAGTATCAATATACCATATTCAAAAACTCATTGCATATTGGTTACTATCTAAAATTTATGCTACAAAATATCAAGCCACATGAATTTCATCAAAAACACATACTCCATTTAGAGATCAAGCAAGCCATTTTCGCATGGCTAGAGTAATTACAACTCAAAATGTAATTCGGTTTCACGAAAGGAGATTAGCCTATACATGCCATTGTTCTCAAAATAACTATCGAATGTACCAAAATAACGACGATAGTGTAGGTGATTAAAGCTTCAATCCCCGAGTCCGTAGCTTCAAAATGAGATCTATAAAACAGAGGAAACAAAGTAAACGAAGTAAGCATTACAATGCTTAGTAAGTTTTAAGCAATGACAACGCATAAAAATCAAATTATAACATAGTTGTTCGCATTTTTGTTTCCCTCTTCTTTTGGGTATGTCACCCTTAACCGAAAATACACATTCTTATCATATACAATAGGCAGATAACTTTCACTTAATAGTCAGCTCATGTAAACATAGACATATTGCATAATTTCACATAGCATTTCACATTGACCAATTGTACTATAACCATATTAATAGTCTCATTTCATACTCACATATGCAATCGTATAATGACCTTATGATTTGGTCCAAAACAAGCTTGCCTATAAGCTTAGGGTACATACCTGTATAACTTAACACTTTAAGTGCATTCATTAGCAAGCGTTACCATGAAATCTTTTAGTCTTAGACTTTACTCGCATCCTCATCGAGACCTTTAGCTCGGATAAAATCTCCACACAAAGCCAGCGGATCTTAATCCCAGATATAATCTCTGCACATAGCCATCGGGTCTTAACCTGGACATGATCTCCGCATATAGCCTTCGGGTCTTAACCCGAACATAGTCTTCACATATAGTCATCGGGTCTTTAATCCCGGATTCACATCACAGAGTCTCATGCATATGTATTCACATGTTGCCACATTTCGTATAGCAAAATCACATTTGTAATTCAATCAATTCATTCGCATACAAACATATATAAGCAAGCAATACATTTCAAATCCCAATTTCAGTTTCTTTCTCTATGAGCCATTCGGCTACATAACCAAGATGTATAAGGTTCTTTTCTCAATAGGACATCGTTCATCTATCATTCATGTAAATCATGGCATTTTAAATCAAATACCAAATTCAATTACTCAAAGCTTACCTTGAACTTTTCCGAGCAACTATGAGTTAGCTATTCGACCACTTTAGCCTTCCCTTTATCCGAACTTGTCCCTCTATGCTCTTAAACTAAATTAAATAATTTAACTATATTAATCTTTATTCAAAAATCTTACTTGATCATTTCACTTATAGTCAAAATAAGGAACACACATACTTCCCTTATCATAAGCACACATTCGACTATGCACAACAACACATATAAAATTGATTTATACTAAGACTTTTACTTTATCAAATTATCAACCTTAGGATATCCATCACCTTTAAGTGCATACAAGCATGTACACTCACAAATACTTTAGAAAACACATATATGACATTCAACCTTCATTTCATTCTTATAAATAGGGCATAGCCGAATGTCCCCTCTTTAACCAATAAAACATTCAAGAAGTTTCTCATTACTACAAAGCTACCTTCGGCCTTACTCACAGTCGAAATACAATTTAATCAAGTTCACTATAGAAATTAAACCACACTAATCAATTATCAAATTTCTAGTTTCACACAGCATTAGCTCTATCATACTAACTCTAAGCACATTCAGCCACAACCTTGACTCACATACATTTAGCTTAGGGTCATCATGATAAGACCATGACCGAATGGTCTTTAACCATTTTAATTCATAAAGCACAAGTTATAACTTTAACTCACAACCTTTTTATAGCATTCCATCTTATACATAACACATTCATATAACTTATCCTACTAAACAACTACCAAGTTTTTCATTCGGCTATAAGAACATAGCCCTCACACATAATAGATATATTACAATTCTTTATTAAAACTAGCAAGACTTTCATGCTCCCTTGTACACATTCGACCTTTTATTTAATAATCTAATTAACACTACAATTCAAGAGTACTAAGTCTTTAAGACCACATGAAACAATTGTACATGCATATATATTAAACTTTCTCATTTCTAAATTTTCTTAGGATCGAACATCATATAAGGTATTTTAGACATGGTTTCTCAATTCCATTCTTTACTATCATTAATTTACTACCTTTGAACTTGTTTTAACTAATTAGTCCAATTCCATGACCGAATGCCATAGTGAACCAAGTCTAACATGTCAATTATCAAACTCTCATTTTCCCAATTTCAATTAATTCAATGGTTCAAGAAAATATAAAATTTAAAGGTACATTCGGCACCATACACAAACAACAATATACAAGCATGCTAGTGTATCGTACTCACATTACCTAGAGTTCCCAAACACTACTATTTATTCAAGTCATTAAACTAAGAATGCATTCGACATCCATAAGGACAAGAATTAACTCTTGAGTATTATTTTCAAGATATTTAATAAAATCTTTTAATCAAACTCATTATGCATGACACACTAATCATCAAAGGCCGAATATGCTAACACCTAAATGCCTTAGCCGAAAGTCATTTTTTTCATCATTTTTAGCACATAATTTAACTATTCCTTGCATAACTTTTTAAGCTCATTGGCACAAAACAACACTATCCTATTCTCCCTCAATTGAGCTAAGTCATGCTTTAGTATTTAGCACATATGGGCCATTAGTGAATTAACTAAACAACATTTACATGTTTCATGGCCGAATACATGCCTCATCTCAACCTCAAACAATTACACACCTACAGCTCAATTAATTCAATTTACACCTAATTTCATCAATTCCAAGCTCAATTAACAAGAACATGCTTGATTTTTTTAAACAAAAACCACTTCCCTTTTTCAATTGTACAACACGGCAAATTCATTTCAAAGCTCAAAGGAAATGCTCAATTCTTAGCCATTCACCAACAATAAGCTTATTCGGCCATCATAAACTCAAATTCAATATCCAAGCATTATTTTCTTATCATTTTACTAATTTGTCGAAACCAACATGCTTCACAAATTTCAAATTGCAAGTAAGTTTCGGTCAAGTAATTTAAGAAACTCACCACTTCCAAATTAACATCTATCTAGCTCAAACAACCTCCACATTTCTTTATCTAATAAAAGCATCAAGAAAACATAAATTCCTCACCCACACTCTCATGGCCGAATGCCATTCCTTGACCAAAAGTCAAGAATTCAACATGGGCTTAACTAAGGATTGCATAAAGCTTCAAAACACACCAAAATCAACAAGAAATAGCATGAAAAATCACCTTGAATTGAAAGGCCTAAGTGACCGAATGCCTTAGCTTCTCCTTTCCTTAGTTTCGGCTAGGGAGAAGAAAAGATGAGCACATTGTTCTTTTCACCCAATTTCTTTATTTTTATTAACTTTATTATTTAAATTTTATGCTAACTAATTACAAATTTCTTTTATTATTATATGACTAAATTACAATTCACAAAATGCCAAAACCTCATCATTACTGTCCACTATCATAAAAGTGGGCAATTTGACATACAAAACCCTTATTTCTCATGCATACATTAATAGGTCATCACACCTTTACCCATCAATCTTTTAAAGTTTTCTATTAAGCCCTTTTAAGCACAATTCAAAATTATAAGGCTAAATTAAAACACCAAAGGTATTGCACACAAATTGGCACATGCAATAGGCATCAAAATAATTATTAAATTATTTTTATGCCTCGGTTTTGTGGTCCCGAAACCACATTCTGACTAGGGTCAATTTAAGGCTGTCACAACTTACCCAAAAGTCTGCTTAACCGTCTTGCCACACGAAAGAACCACCGATCACTAGCCTAGCTCAGATCTATTATAGATCTAGTTAGAACGCAAGAAGAGGAGAGATCTATGGGATTCGGCTTTCGAAAAAACACACTAGAGAGTATGGAGGTTTCAGTTTTGAAAGAAAAGGTGGAAGAAGAAGGGAAGTTTATGAAAAGAGAGGAAATGGTCGACAAAGAGATGAAAGGCTTGAGGGTTTTGGCCAAAGGAGAAATTGGCCAGAAGGGGGAGATCACTTCAATCAATGGAGAAAGAAGAAGAACAAGAAAGAAGAAAGAGTAGGTTCAGCTCTTTAGTCAATCGGCCAAAAAGATTGAGGGTTTAGGGACATTTGGCTTTTGTAAAATGAAAAGAGGAGAACCTAATAAGAAGTGAGGTATGATTTGCACACTTACCTAATTGACACTAACGAATAACCAAAACCAAATCCTGAAAACCCTAAGGCAGAAATCGGCACTTACTCACTAAGATGTCGAAACTCAAAGGACTAAAATCCCGAAAGAATGAGGAATTCGGCACACTCTCTTCACCTCACTACAAAAATGTTAACCCTTACCCCCAACCGAATTTGCACCTCCTACAGTCCCTCATTCGGCCAACACTAGCCTCACATTCAAACTCCTAAATTCTCTCCTTGATAATCTCCCCTTATCACTCCTTAGTCCAATCCCATGAACACCTCAAACTCCTTCCTTCAGAATTCAACTTGGATTCTGCCTCTTACTATGCATATGTAATAAAAATAAAACAACACTTTGCTCACCAAGGGATTCGAACCTCAGCTCCTTCACAAGCTTCCACACGCCAATCCTATGCTCTAAGTGGTGCTACCTTACCACTTTACCATAGGTTTTCTTGTGTCTTAAAACCCCAACATTAACTTAAAATCCCACTTAGCTTAAGTCCATTCTGACACGAACGCATCCAAGCACACAAATAGCTCGGATGTAAGGACACTAGCTATGCCTCAAGGTCCGATGACGAGAGCTCGAGCTCGACGCTTCCAAAGCTCTATTTCAGCTCTTTGTCAACAATACCAATTGGCTCATGGCTCAATCGTTCAAAACATAGCTGAACACAACTTGGGACCGAGGATAGTTAGCTTAATACAAGCCGACTTTAGCTTATTTCAGCTCACGTGAGCTCATTCCAACTCGAGTGAGCTCATTCCAACTCGGTTGATCTCAACTAAGCTCTTATTCAGCTCCATTAGTTTCTACTTTAAATAAACTCAGCTCGTTTATTTTAATTCTAGCTTAACATAGCTCATAGCCGAAACCCTCAGCTCATCTTAGCTTAATTATTGCATAATTAATTAAAGTGAGCTAGTTGACTAGTTAAGTAGTTAATGCACATCATAAATTTGTCTTAATTCAAACTAGCAATAAATATGTCTAAATTATTACAAGAATTAAATATGTTGACCAAATTTAATTAGGTGCTTAATTGTGTTCATACTTGATTAATGTGTTCACATGAGCTATTAATGTGGTACATTCATCTTGTAGGTACATGCATGGAAGGGTTCAATGAACGGCTATTAAAGGGGCTGATGCATGTTCATCCATGTATTTGAAGATTCATGGACCATATTAATGAATGAACATGCATTGGATGGTTCATGTATCTCCCAAGTGTTCACACTTCATGTTCACACCATGATGACCATTCATATGGGCGTTCACACACAAGAGGCCACTCAAGTTCCTAGTTCACACCTAGTTTGACCTTTCATGAAGCCTTATTTATGATGCCACAATTGGTGAAACAACATGAGTTAAAGGCTCCATTAAAGGGGTTGGCCGAACCTAGCCATACATGCATGGAAACCATTCATCCAAATGCATTAATGCGTGTTCATGAAGCTACCTACTCACCCCCCATTCAGCCGAATTTGGACAAGCTCATCAATGGACACTTTCTAGAATTTTCATGCCATTAATTAAGATACATTACTTAGTTGTTAAGTCCATGAATATGACTATTCAGCTAGCCTAAGTTGTTAGTATAAATAGTTATTCATTTCATTTGTAAAAGGGACTTTTGAATCTTTGATCATTTTTATATATATTGAAAACTTTATTTTCTGTGAGGTTGATTCCTATTAAACTTTGTACAAGTCTCGTGCGACTTATCTAGCTTTGCTAGTGGCGTCAAACTTGCTTGTTTCGAGCTTATCACTGAACCCTTTGGTGTGGCGCTCAAACCTATCCTACACTACCATCTTTCCAACTTAGACAATATAGGATTCGGGGTAACACTTCAGTGTTGAATCTTTCCTGACGTCTAAGAATTTCGACCATCAACCACCTCTCTTCAAAAACTTACCATTTCGTATCTTTATTCCCTATCATTCATTTTAAACCATTTCGTACCATCTAAAATACTACATTCCTTTCTAAACCCTTTCGTACCTTCCATTCTAATTCGAACCTTTTTGTAACCTATTCTATTTTAGCCTAAACTGACCCTACTTACCATCTATCATTCTTCCTTCTAATTCTACACCACTTCCAAATCCCTTCCAAATCTTACATCTCCTAACCTTCCGCTACTCACCTATCTATTCAAAGTGAAACTTCGATCTTCTTCTCGACTACGATCAGGCAATCAACGTCAATCTGGCTTATCTCATAACCGGGTTCGCGTCACATTCTCCCCTAAGGCTAAAAATTAAAATTTTGCCAGGCTTTAGGCTTAAACCTAGGCCTCCTAAAGGTCCACTAAACACACTCAATTCACTACTTTAGCATATCAGGACATGCAAAAATAAATCTAAGTAGAAATTCAAAAACCCAAAAAATTAGGGCGTTACAAAGATTCACAGGGTTAATGTGGTTAAAGAAACCGAAGAGAAAATGAAAGTAATTCGTGATATTTTGAAAGCAGCTTTAGATAGACAGAAGTCATATCAAATTTGAAACGGAAAGACATTAAATTTCAAATTGGTGATAAAGTATTTCTGAAAGTTTCACCGTGGAAAAAGATATTATGATTTGGCCGAAAGGGGAAATTGAGTTCGCGATTCATCAGACCGTACAAGATCATCGAGCAAATTGGGCTAGTGGCATATCGATTGTCCTTACCATCTGAGTTAGAAAAGATACATAATGTGTTTCATGTATCGATGCTACGACGATATCGATCAGATCCTTCGCAAATTATTTCTCCTACTGAAATTGAGATTCAGTCAGATTTGATGTATAATGAAGAACCAATCCGAATTCTAGCTCGTGAGATCAAAGAATTGAGAAACAAGAGAATAGTATTAGTGAAAGTCTTGTGGCAATGTCACGGGGTTGAAGAAGCTACGTGAGAACTCGAGGATGTCATGAGAAAGCAATACCCTAACCTAGTCACTGGTAAGATTTTCGGGGATAAAAATTCCTAAGGGGGGAGAGTTGTAACAACCAGTTTTTCGTCAAATCAGAACAGTGGTTTTGAAACCACAAATCTGAGGTTAGAAAATTATTTTTTATTATTTTTTGTGTTTATAGCATGTTAGTATGATTGTGTGAAAGTTTTGTGAGGTAATTTTATCGTTTGAGTGCTCAATTTGATAAAAAGGACTAAATCACATAAGGTGCTAAACTTGAGTTCTATAGTTAAATGCATTAAATAGCTATAGAAAAGAATCTATGAGCACTTTCATGGTAATTATACCATTGATAATGATAGTGGGCTTTTATGGACATGGTTAGGTGAATACTTATGTTTTGTTATTAAGGTTATTTTTGTAATTTAGAAATTAAGTAAATTAAAATAAAACAAAGCCATTTGTTTCTTCATTTTCATCATTTTTGACCAAAATTAGAAGAAAGAATAGCTTCAAAAAGCTTGCTAGGGTTTGACCATTAGAAGCTTTGATTAAGGTATATTTTTGTTCGGTTTTTGATGATTTCTATATTTTTATGATCGTTGCAACTAGAACTAGCTAGCCTAGTGACTATTTTGCAAAATTGTTAAATGTTTTGAAAGATGCCATTGATGAATACATGAGTTCTTTGATGATTTTTGATGAAATATGAGTATTTGATGATAATTATACATGTTTAGTAAATGATTTTTTGATGAAAATGCAAAATAAGGATTTAATTGTGAAAATGTGAAATTGAGTGGTTAAATGTTTGAAAATTTGAGAAATATGGGCTGCTAGAGGTGTGATAAATATTCGGCTATCATGGGTGTAAATAAAATTGTGTGAATTTGTGATTTTGTGAAATAAGGACTAAAGTGCAAAAATGTGAAAGTTTAGGAGCTAATGTGCAAATATGACTAAATGTGTGATTTGGATTAAATTGAATAGAGAGATAATTAAATAAGCTGAATTTGACATTATATAGATCAAGAAAAGTGAAATACGAACTTAGATCGAGGGAAGAACAAAGTCTCAGATTAGTTGACCCGTGTCGTCATTTTAACGTCTGAGGTAAGTTTGTATGTGATAATTTTATTATAAATCTATGTTAAATGCTTTGATATTGCCTAAACTGTGATTATGAGATTATCAATAATGTTTGAATTGTGAAAAACGACTCTACGAATACATTCAATGATGGAATCGATAAGTGTGAAGAACCTTAGGAATAGATTTGGATACTAGTGACATGTCATTAGGTGATACATTGAGTTGGCTTTGTGATGCGATCCCGGTCGCATCATGTTTCGAAATAACTCGACTACATCAGAATTGGCCTAAACTCGAGGGGCTCAAGTGCAAAATGAGACTTTTTAATTTCAGTTTATTAATTATGTTGTTGGAATAAGGACTTGATTTATTTATTTTAGTTACTTTAGTCTTTAATTATGTCTTGTTTTATTAAATGCATCTTTAGTTGATGTCATCCATTATTGATATACATATTTTAATTATGCCATGCATTATTTGTTCTGCATTTAATTAACTCATGCATTAAGTAATTCATTTTGTTCATTTAGTTTGTATTTTAAACCATACATTCAAGCATCTTAGTTTAATTAATAAGGGTTTTGTTGAACTTTATTTAATAAGTGTTGCTCTTAATTAATCAAGTTATTAGGATTATTTATTGATGCATGAGTTTAAGTTTATTTATTTATGCTTCTTTAATAAACTAGTTGCTAGAATAATTGATGCATATGTTTAGTTCATTTATTTAAGTATGTTTGGTTCATTTATTTAAGTTAAGTCTTTATTTTTGATATGTTTAAGTATTTGAATGTGATTAATAAGCTCATTTTAATTGTGTTTATTGCAAGAGTCTTTTCAATTCATAACCGTTACATTATAAGGGCTGTTACAAATTTATTGAAGCGACTTTTCAAGTGTTTTTGGTTACATAAGAAGGAGTTATTTTAAAGGAGGCTTTATTCATCATCAAGAAGTTGTTTTATCAATTAAAGAAGAGCATTATTCTTCTTTAAATTCGGCAGCCCCTTTGTTTCACCTTCCATAATTGATTGCTTCATGAGTAATCACTACAAGCATTCAAAACACCATTAAGGAGCTAGTGTCTATTCGGCTAGCCAAGGGACAATTCAAGAGTCATCTTTCAAGCATTCAAGGACATTCAATCAGCTGAATTGAAGTGAATTCAATGGAGGAGTTATATTTGGTTCAAGAATGTCAAGAGACTTGAACTTTATTTCAGCTTTTAATTAGTACATTAAGATGATTACTTGTGACTATTCGGCTATCCTATTCTAGCACTATAAATAGGTGAAATCAGCCTTTATAAAGAAAACTTTTGTTGCTTTATGAATGAAACTCTGTCATTTTGGTAAGATCATCTCTCTCCTATTTCGTTCGAAGACTTGTTGGCTTATCTACAAAGCTAGTGGCGTCAACCTGTTCTTTCTTCTATCTCGAACTTATCACCTTTGTTGGTGTGGCGTTCATCCATTCAATTATACCTCTAGTTCTGATGTGAACCTGGTCGCATCATGTTATGACCTAACTCAATGGCGCCGAGATTGGCCTAAACTCGAGGGGCCCAAGTGCAAAATGAAACATTTCATAGGCCTGATTAATTATTTGGCCAATGTTTTAAGGACCTTTTAATTTAATAAAGTTTTATTTAAATTAATAAGTTTGCATATTTTAATTTTAACTTGCACTTTGTGTGTTCTGTATTTAATAAAGTTATGCATTATGTAACTTTCATGTTAGTTAAGTATGCATCATTAATAATGACTTGCATTATGTAACTCCCATGTTACTCTTAACTAATCTAGTTACTAAATAATTTATTGATGCATGAATTTAAGTTTACTTAATTATGCTTCGTTTAATTAACTAGTTGCTGGAATAATTGATGCATGTGTTTTGAGTCCATTTAATTAAGTTAAGTGTTAAATATGTGTTTTTGTGTTTAATAAGATTTTAAATGTGTTTAATAAGTTCATTTTAATGTGTTTATTATAGGTGTCTTTTAAACTCACAACCGTTACATTTCAAGGCTGTTACACATTGAATAAGGTGGCTTTTCAAGTGTTTTCGGTTACATAAGAGGGGATTGTTACAAAAGAAGCTTTAAGCATCATTAAAAAGAGTTTAAAGGAGCATTACACTTCCTTTAAATATCAGCAGCAACCTATTCAACTACCCCAAACGTTTTTGCTACTTTAAAGAACAATTCTTGCATTAAAATACTATTATGGAGCTGGTGTCCATTCGGCTAGCCAAAGGGGAATTCAAGAGTCATTTTCTAAGTATTCAAGGACATTGATTCAGCTGATTAAAGTATCTTAAAGAGAGGAGTTATTTGATTCAAGAATTTCAAAAGCCTTAGAACCTTAATTCAACTCTTTATTAGTACTTTATTATGTGACCATTCGGCTAGCCCATTTTAGCCCTCTAAATACATGTAATCATCCTAATTGAAGGGACTTTTTGCTCATTGTTGAATGTTTATGACATTTGTGAGTTTTTCAACTCTCCTATTTCATTTTAGACTCAGCATGACTTATCTAGTTTGCTAGTGGCGTCATCCTGTTTCTTTTCGAGCTTATAACTCCTAAACCGAGTGTGGCATTCACTCTTATACCGACTGGTTCCTATCTCCATATAGATAGTGGGTCACGATTTAGCTATCCTTCTACCCACTTTTTAGTGTCCTATATGATTTGGGTTAGTACTCTATTTTAGTACTAGTTCTTTCTTGACCTTAAAGCCATTCGACCCATTCCTGTTACCATTTTTCAAACACCCAAATTCCTTTGTTAAATCAAACCATATCCCTTAATTATCTTAAACTATCACATACCCCTTTGTTTAAAGCCTTGCTTAGCCAAATTCAACCATTACGCTATTCAAGAATGATACTTCTCCATTTTAACAATCGGACAACAAATGACTCGAATCACCAACAAGACGAGTTCGTATCAGGTTCCTACTTTGCTAAGTAACGGGTCGAGGTCCATCAACCTATTTCCACCTTCTCACCTTAAGTCATATAAGTCCCGAGACAATACTCTTTATAGTATTGAATCAAATTTGGCACTTAAGTGCTATCTTCCATCTCCACCATTTATCTTTACGTATCCTTATTTAATTGTTAAACTGAACCATTCAATTATCCTCCATCATTTAATTCCCTTCACCTATAATATCCATATTTAACCTATCTTGAACTACTTTGTCAGCTTCCGCCCATATTTATCCAAAACACCCCTTTGTTAAAATTGAACGATACTTCTTCGTCAACGATTGGACAGCACAAATACGACTCAAAATCAATCATGAGGTCGGGATTGTATCACTTTTGGCCATGATATTAGCACTTCGGGTGTGAGTTACACCGATTTGGCTTCGGGCCATGCATATCAGATGATTTGGCTTTGGGCTATGATATTAGTACTTCGAATATAAGTGATACGATTCGCCTCGGGGTGAGTCGAGTCGTATATGAGATGCCTGATCATCTACGTAGGAGTTTCGTTTGATTTGTATATAAAAGGAAAAATGGATGGATTAAGTAAAATGACAATGATGTTAAAACGAAGATGAAAGATGGTTGAGTGGATAGTTGGCTGAAAAAAGAAAAGAACCCCTAATAGGAATTAAGGACCCAAATCTTATACGTTTCAAAGGTAAGTATGGAATTTAGATAGAACCGAGACCCACTACCTAACAAGATAGGAACCAACGGTATTGAGTTGAACGCCACACCCGAAAGGATGTTCCAAAACAAATTCAGATTGACTCCACTAGTTGATTGATAAGTCAATTTGAACCTTGAAGAATTAAGAGATTGGATAACTCACAATCTAAGAATTTCATTAAGCATCCAAAAAGTCCCCTCAATATGGCTGGTTACACATATTTATAGTGATAGAAAACTAGCTAAAAAGTCACATCTTAATTTGCTAATTAAAATGAAATTAAACTCAAGACTCATGATATTCTTGTAACATTTTAACTCCTAGCTTGAATCCACTTTAATTCAGCTTAAATGTCCTTCCTTGAATGCTTTAAAATGTCCATTGAGTTGTCCTTGGTTAGCCGAAAGGTCACCAGCAACTAAATGAAGATTTGAATGCTTGTTTTCATCCTTTAAATGATCAAAATCTTGCTGGTAGGTGAAGAGGTTGCTGCCGAATTAAGAGGAGTTAAAATGCTCCTTAAAACTCCTTTAATTGATGTGTTAAATAACCTTTGTAACAGCCACTTCATTTGTTACCAAAAATCAACTAAAAAGTCACTTCATTAAAGTTGTAACAGCCCATGAATTTGTAACGGTTGTGAGCTGAAAAGTCACTTGCAATAAACACAAAATGAACTTATTAAACACAATTTAACACTAATTAAACTAAGACTAATTAAACACTTAACTTTAATAAATGAACTAAAAGTTAAGATATCAATTAATGTAGCAACTAGTTTAATTATAGAAGCAGAATTAAACAAACTTAAACTCATGTTTCATTAAAATATCCTAGTAACTAGATAAATTAATAAGCCTCTTTTTAAACACAACTTATTTATTTAAACTAAACACATTTATTTAAAGCTAATATTTAATTTAAAAGTTTGTATTCAGCAAAATAAAAAAATGCATGAATTAAATCAAGCTAAACACAATCTGAATGAGCTGAATGTGAGCTTATTTTAGCTTGCAAAAGCATGCGCATTGGGCTTATTGAGTTAGCCCGATTCTCCTCGTTTTGTCCAGTCAATAACTTGCTCCACATTTGCTCAACCAAGGCTTAGGTATCCTCCTTGAAACGTTTTGCTCGTGCTCGGGTGATGGGTCATTGCGGCAACTCCAATGGCTCTTTGTTGGAACTTGGTGCGACTTGGATCATGGCCGTATCATCCTCCCCCTCTTCAAAGCGATTTGTCCTCAAATCAAAATCTTCATCAAAGACAGATAAATCAGATACATTAAAAGTTGCACTTATATTAAACTCAGCCGGTAGGTCGATTT
Source organism: Gossypium stocksii (assembly GCA_020496765.1). NCBI lineage: Eukaryota > Viridiplantae > Streptophyta > Magnoliopsida > Malvales > Malvaceae > Gossypium > Gossypium stocksii. The sequence goes on along the minus strand of CM035622.1, from coordinate 43,706,936 downwards.
GATAGGAATTGTCATTAATTCGCTTCAAAACTTGGAATGGACCGTCACCACGCGGCAATAATTTGGACCTTCTTTGGGCTGGAAATCGTTCTTTCCTCATGTGAACCCAAACCTAATCCCCGGGTTCAAATATGACTTGTTTTCGGCCTTTGTTGGCCTTGTGCACATATTGCTCCGTCCTAGCCTCGATATTAGCTTTAACCTTTTGATGTAATTGTTTCACAAAGTCCGCTTTCCTCTTTGCATCTATATTAACAATTTGATCATTAGGTAACGGAATTAAATCAAAAGGAGATAAAGGATTAAAATCGAAAACTATTTCAAATGGAGAGAATTTAGTAACAGAGTGAATAGTTCGGTTATAAGCAAACTCTATGTGAGGTACACACTCCTCCCACGACTTGAGATTTTTGCAGATAATGGCCCGTAGCAGGGTGGATAGAACGCGGTTCACCACTTCGGTTTGGCCATCCGTTTGGGGATGACATGTCGTGGGGAATAAAAGCTTCATGCCTAATTTACTCCAAAGTGTCCTCCAAAAATGGTTAAGAAATTTTACATCACGATCGGACACTATCGTCTTCGAAATTCCATGCAACCTTAACAATTTCTTTAAAGAAGAGGTTAGCAATATTAACAGCATCATCAGTTTTCGAACATGCATAAAATGCGACATTTTTTAAAACCGATCGACTACTAACAAAAATGGAGTCTTTTTCGGTTTGAGTTCGTGGTAAACCTAAGATAAAATCCATGGATAGATCAACCCAAGGCCCTTCGAGAATAGGTAAAGGCATGTAAAGCCAATGTGGGTTAACCTTCGATTTTGCCTTCTTACAAACCATACATCGCGAACATATTTTCTTGACATCCCGTTTCATCCGTGGCCAAAAGAAATGTTCTTGCAATACGGCCAAGGTCTTTGCAATGCCAAAATTGCCCATGAGTCCACCACCATGCTCTTCGAGTACAAGCAACTCTCGCCCAGAACTTTGCAGAATACAAAGCTTACCTTCTCGAAAAAGGAAACCATCAAACCTGAAAAACTTTTCAACAGCAACATGTTCACACAATATACATCTCCAAAGTCAGCATCAGAAATATACAATTCTTTCAGAAATGTAAAACCAAGCAATTTTGAGTCCAAATGATTTAACAAAGTATATCGACGAGATAGTGCATCGGCCACAATATTTTCCTTACCCTTTTTGTACCGTATAACATAAGGAAAGGATTCAAGAAATTCTACCCATTTTGCATGCCTTTTGTTGAGCTTGTGTTGGCCTTTGATGTGCTTGAGTGATTCATGGTCCGAATGAATGACAAACTCCTTTGGCCACAAATAGTGTTGCCACGTTTTCAATGCCCAGATTAAAGCATACATTTCCTTATCGTATGTTGGGTAATTTAATGGTGTGCCATTTAGGTTTTCACTAAAATACGCCACAGGCTTTCCTTCTTGAATCAACACAGCACCAATCCCAATACCTAAGGCATCACATTCAATTTCAAATGTTTTATCAAAATCAGGTAATATGAGTAATGGAGCATTAGTTAATTGGTCTTTAAGAGAAATAAAAAAATTTTCTTGCTCCTCGTTCCAAAAGAATGCAGAATTCTTTTTTATCACACTCATGAGAGGTGCGGCCAATGTGCTAAAATTCAGAACGAAGCGATGGTAAAAACTCGCCAAACCATGGAAACTTCATACTTGACTTATCCTGGTCGGTCTAGGCCAATCTCAGATGGCTTTCACCTTTTCTTGATCTACTTCAAGTCCTTGCAAGCTGACAACAAATCCTAAGAAAACGACTTTGTTAGAACAAAATGTGAATTTCTTAAGATTGGCATATAAAGTTTCTTCTCGCAATAAATCAAGAATAGCTCGTAGATGCTTCAAATGTTCATCTAAAGATCTACTATAAACAAGAATATCATTAGAGTAAACCACGCAAAATTTTCCAATATAAGCATGAAGAACATGGTTCATTAAACACATAAAGGTACTAGGAGCGTTAGTAAGACCGAATGGCATTACCAACCACTCGTGCAAATCGTGTTTAGTTTTAAATGCTGTTTTCCACTCGTCTCCCTCACGCATCCATATCTGATGCTAACCGCTTTTGAGATCGATTTTGAAGAACAGCTGAGCAACACTTAATTCACTGAGCATATCATCAAGGCGCGGTATTGGATGACGATATTTAATCATGATTTTGTTTACGGCGCAACAGTCAACACACATGAGCCAAGTCCCATCCTTTTTCGGCACCAATAAAACTAGAACGATGCATGGACTAAGGCTCTCATAGATGTATCCCTTCTCAAGAAGTTCATTCACTTGTTTTTACAGTTCCTTGGTCTCTTCAGGATTGCTATGATAAGCTGGTTGGTTCGTTATGGACGCACCAGGAATGAAGTCAATTTGATGTTCTATTCCCCGAATAGGTGGTAAGCCATTTGGAACTTCGTCGAGAAATACATCTTTAAATTCCTGCAAGAGAGAAACAATAGAAGAGGGTAAAACAGCATATTATTCATTAATATTCACAAAAGATTCCTTGTACATGAGTACAATATAGGCTACCTCAACATGAAGGATTTTCGAATGTCACTCTCTTTTGCATACACACTCATTTTTGTACTCGATTTTGTGTCACTTTTTTTGTTCTCTTGATCTTTAATTTTTTCTCTCATTTTTACCTCTTGTTTCCCTTGTTTCTTTTCACTCGAATTTTCACACACCTTTTCACTCTTTTCTTTCTTTTCATTCTCCTTGAATTTTTCAATTGAGTCACGCAGTTTCACTTGATCTTTGTATATTTGTCTTGGTGTTAAAGGTGCCAAAGTGATGTTTTTGCCCAAATGCTTGAAGGTGTATCGGTTGGTATAGCCATCATGAACCACCTTTCAATCAAATTACCATAGACAGCCAATTAAAAGGTGTCCGACATGCATTAGAACCATGCCGCAGAGAACTTCATCTTTATATTTTCTGATGGAAAACGACACCAACACTTGTTTTGTCACTTTTAACTCCCCTCCTTCGTTAAGCCATTGAAGCTTATATGGACAAGGATGTTTCGTTGTGGTCAAGGCAAGTTTCTCAACCATTAGTGTACTAGCAACATTTGTACAACTTCCACTATCCACAATAAGACTACACGCCTTACCTTGCACAAAACAACGTGTATAGAAGATGTTCTCGTGTTGTTGTTTGTTCTCCACACTTTGTAAACTTAGGCTACATTTGATCACTAGAATTTCACCTTCAACAGCGTATTCAAATTCTTCCTCCTCTTCACTAGCAGAAGTGCCAGATTCCTCATCTTTCTCATCTTTTGACTCTATGTCGCCATTGGCTTTCAACACCATTGTACGTCAGTTAGGGCATTAACTAGCTATGTGCCCTCTTTCCAAGCACTTACAGCACTTGATGTCCCTTGTATGATTTGGATTGGCAACTTCTTTGCCTTTGCTTGATTCACCAACGGGTTTGTTAAACTTAATAGGAACGTTTTGATCCTTCGAATGGTTGGGGAAATCTCTTTTGCTCGTACCTTGTCCCCACTTTGAGTTGTTTGCGGGGCTGGAATAGTTCTGAACGGAGCTTTTCTTCTTGAGTTATTTTTCTATTTTAATTGCAACATGAACCATGTTGGTCACCTTGACATAGTGTTAAAGCTCCACCACGTTAGCAATTTCTCGATTTAATCCGGCTAGGAATCTGGCCATGGTTGCCTCACGGTCCTTTTCCACGTTCGCACGAATCATTGTAATTTCCATTTCTTTGAAATAATCTTCTACACTTTGGTGGCCTTGTGTAAGATTTTGCAATTTTTGATATAACTCTCGATGGTAATAAGATGGAATAAATCTCTTTCCCATCACCGCTTTCATCTCAAACCATGTAAAAATTGACCTTTCTCCATTACGTCTTCGATTGGTTGTTAGTTGATCCCACCACACCATGGCGTAGTCGGAGAACTCGATCGCTACCAACTTGACTTTCTTGGCCTCTGAGTAGTTGTGGCAGTCGAACACCAACTCGATTTTCTTTTCCCACTCCAAGTATGCCTCCAGATCGAACTTGCCTTGGAAGGGTGGTATGGAGAGCTTAATATTCTTCAGGTCATCATCCTCTTGTCCTCATTCTCTTCAGCCTCGATTTCATTGTCCCCTCCGTCGATCACTAAAGTTGGACCCTTGGTCACTTTTCGCTTCACTAGAAAAGGGATCATCTTCTTGGAACCTTGGACAGCCTTGTTCCCTTCGTGGCCCTCGAGGAATCCTCTCTCACTAGGCTCTCTCTTTGACTTGATCTAGCCTCTCTTGAATGGGCTCAAGCTTGCGATCGAATAAGCGCTCAACCTCACGTAATAGGGCTTGAAGATTAAGGTCTAGTATGTTGCGAACTGGTTGCCGTTTGGGCCTTTCTTCCATGTTTCAATTCAGACTTCTTGACATAAGAAAGTTTTTTTAACCTCACCACAAACCTCACTAATCACTCAGAAAGAAAAAAATAAATATTGAACACTCACACTCGTGTTTTGCTCAATTTTAGCTTTTTCTTTAATGAGTCACTCGTGCCTTTTACCACTCGAATCCACCTCTCAAAATTCTATAAGGTTGCCTTAGACTTATTAGCAACTTGTAGGTCGGCTTCAAGGGGTTTTAAGCAAAAGGAAAAATTATTATAAGTTAAGGTGGGCTGAAAGAAAAAAGAAGAAGTTGATAGATGTGGCGTTGGGTGAGTTGGGAAAATACCAAATGATGGGAATAGAAATCTTGAATGATCAGGATAGGAAGATGAAAATAATGACTCTGGGAACTCATAAATTAAGGAGAAGAATGGAGAAACTAACAAGATCACAAAACTTCACTCTTTTTTTACATTTTCGTTTCTATATTTTTTTCAAATACATGAAATTAAATACAATAGAACACTTTGAATACAATTTGAATATTTTTCAAATTTTTTTGTTTTAACTTACTACAATGTTCGTCGGAGCTCTTTGTTTTCTAGCTCTGATACCAAATTATACGATCCACTCGGGGTGAGTCGAGTCATATATGAGATGCTCGGTCGTCTACGTAGGAGTTTCGTTCGATTTGTATATAAAAGGAAAAATGGATGGATTAAGTAAAATGACAGTGGTGTTAAAACAAAGATGAAAGATGGTTGAGTGGATAGTTGGCTGAAACAAGAAAGAACCCCTAATAGGAATTAAGGACCTGAATCTTATACGTTTTAAAGGTAAGTACAGAATTTAGATAGAACCGAGACCCACTACCTAACAAGATAGGAACCAACGGTATTGAGTTGAACGCCACACCTGAGAGGATGATAAGTTCCAAAAAAATTCAGATTGATGCCACTAGTTGATTGATAAGTCAATTTGAACCTTGAAGAATTAAGAGATTGGATAACTCACAATCTGAGAATTTCATTAAGCATCCAAAAAGTCCCCTCAATATGGCTGGTTACACATATTTATAGTGATAGAAAACTAATTGAAAAGTCACATCTTAATTTTCTAATTAAAATGAAATTAAACTCAAGACGCATGATATTCTTGTAACATTTTAACTCCTTGCTTGAATCCACTTTAATTCAGCTTAAATGTCCTTCCTTGAATGCTTTAAAATGTCCCTTGAGTTGTCCTTAGTTAGCTGAAAAGTCACCAGCAACTAAATGAAGATTTGAATGCTTGTTTTCATCCTTTAAATGATCAAAATCTTGCTGGTAGGTGAAGAGGTTGCTGCTGAATTTAAGAGGAGTTAAAATGCTCCTTAAAACTCCTTTAATTGATGAGTTAAACAACCTTTGTAACAACCACTTCATTTGTAACCAAAAATCAACTAAAAAGTCACTTCATTAAAGTTGTAACAGCCCATGAATTTGTAACGGTTGTGAGCTGAAATTCACCTGCAATAAACACAAAATGAACTTATTAAACACAATTTAACACTAATTAAACTAAGACTAATTAAACACTTAACTTTAATAAATGAACTAAAAGTTAAAATATCAATTAATGTAGCAACTAGTTTAATTATAAAAGCAAAATTAAACAAACTTAAACTCATGCTTCATTAAAATATCCTAGTAACTAGATAAATTAATAAGCCTCTTTTTAAACACAACTTATTTATTCAAACTAAACACCTTTATTTAAAACTAATATTTAATTTAAAAGTTTGTATTTAGCAAAATAAAAAAAATGCATGAATTAAATCAAGCTAAACACAATCTGAATGAGCTGAATGTGAGCTTATTTTAGCTTGCAAAAGCATGTGCATTGGGCTTATTGAGTTAGCCCGATTCTCCTCATTTTGTCTAGCCAATAACTTGCTCCACATTTGCTCAACCAAGGCCGAGATAGCCTCCTTGAAATGTTTTGCTCGTGCTCGGTGATAGGTCCTTACGGCAACTCCAATGGCTCTTTGTTGGAACTTGGTGCGACCCAGATCATGGCCGTATCAATAAGTTGCCTTGATTTGACTTCAGGCCATGGTATAGGTACTTATTGTATGAGACTCTTGAGTATTTGACTTCTATTCCAAATGGTTCATCAAGTAAATGAATGATACGGTTGAGAATGAGATTGGTATAAGATGGTACACATATGTGCATAAGTTATATTAGTTTTTAATCGAGGAAATGGTGTGAAAGTGTTTATTTTGTGATCGAATAAGTGAAAGGCCTGTTGTTGATGTGAAGTCATGTATTTATGATCAATTGTTGATTATGTATTTATGATTATATTGAATTTATTTCATACGAGCTTACTAAGCTTTATAGCTTACTTCATTTATTTTTCCCATGTTTTATAGTGTTATCGAGTTAGCTCAGATTTGGGGATCGTCAGAGACATCGCCACACTATCCAACTATCATTTTTGTACTTTTGAGTTTATGTTTTGAGTATATGGCATGTATAGGGACTTTGATCATTTTGGTACTTGTGATGCTTATGAAATTAACCATTTAAAATGGCTTGTAAATGTATATGTTTTAGTTTGTATATATAGCCATGAGTGATGGCTTATTTTGGTATGTTTAGGTATGGTTGTGGTTATGGTATTATAGTTGCTCAAATGTTTAGTTAATTTGTGGAGTATAAATGTTTGAGAAATGCCTTGTTGTGGCATGATTTTAGATGTTGAATTGGTTGTTTATATGGTAAGCTATGTATGTGTGAATTACGGTAAATGAACCATATTGTTTTGATATTGTTTTGGCATGTATTTGGTTTAGTAAACGGTAGTGAATTGAGATTTGGAATGGATGGAATTATATTGGTATGAATTATGCATTTGATTTATGATTTTGGCTATCCATTGGGCTTGGAGATAGTATCATTTGAATGTGTTATAGGTGTGCATATTTGGCTAGAAAAATGGCCCTGTAAATGGCCTATTTTTGTCCATACGGGAAGAGACACAGGCGTGTGTCTCAACCGTGTGCGATGCACAGTCATGGTACATGGCCGTGTGTGCCCTGAAGCTTAATTAAAATTCAAGTCAGTGAGTTACACGGCCTAGACACATGGGCGTGTGGTTAGCCATTTGGCCAAGTCAGTATACCCTCTATTTTTCACATGGCCTGGCACATGGACGTGTGGTCGGCTGTGTGATGCAAGTTAGTATATATGTTGTAATAGCCTGGTTTAGACCGTAGTCAAAATAGTGGTTTTGGGACCACATATCCTAATGCAAACTCGCCTTGGTGATGATTCGAGTCGTAGTTGTTGCCTAATCGTTAAAATGGAGGAAGTATCGTTCTAAGAGAAGTAAGCTAAAATTGACTAATAATAGGCTTTAAACAGAATGGTTCAAAACGTTTCAAGGATGATAGAGCTTTGGATTTGGCTGAGAATAAAGAAATAGGTGATTTTTGGATGATGGAAATTGAATAGGATGGGTGATACGAACCCGATCGCATCATGTTACAATGCAACTCAATGCCATCGAGATTGGCCTAAGTTCGAGGGGCCTAAGTGCAAAATGAAGCTTCTTTACAAGCTCATTCAGCTTCATCGGTGTTTCTTGCAATTTATTGCAAGCTGAATTTAGAATTTATTTTTAATTCATCTTAGTTTAATAATCTGTTTGTGTTGGAATGTAATAATACAAATTGTGCTGTTAATAAGCAGAAGAAAAATCTAGTGTACCATTGGCCATGGCATATTTTGCATGAGCAATACGAGGGACCAATTGAGTTGCTATTTTTGAATAATTATATTGAAAAAATTTGGACGAGGATTAGTGTGTCTGATTGTTTGCAAAGATTTGTGACTAATTATCCTTTGCTCCTATTAAGTTCACATTTTTGTAATGATGGCATAACGAAACTCTTTGATAACTTTACGTATACTTGCTTTGTACAATTAAGATTTTTGGCATACGTTCGATTGAATAAATTTTTCTTGAATTTTGAATATCATGTGATTCTGACTTCTTTAAATTTCTTCTTGCCAAAAGTGGTAAGACTTTTTCAGGTCCGTACGATGCCCTCTATTCCATTTGCTGAGGAAAGCCATGTGTGAGAAAAGCTTTTGAAATGGACAAATGGCTCGACTTGAGGAAAAGTAGCCTAAAAGAGGGGGGACTGATATGATCGCGTCTCAGAGTGCCCCAAGTTCGAGCAAGGACTCAACGGTACTGCCCCAAGGACCAATTATGCAAGCTCAAGCTAAGCAATTTAAAGAGGCCATTTTGGCTTTATGAATCAAGTGTGGAGCGAGGCTTTGGTTGGAGAAATAGAACGAGTTGGGACTAGCTCAATTAAGTTTCCTTGCAACATATTGTGTAACACCTCAAACCCAACCCAGACGTTACGGCCAAGTCCGGTGTGTCACATCACCTACAACTAACTATGTTACCTAGTTACTAATATTAGGGTGAGCTTAGCAAAACTGTTATTAAAGTTTTAAGAGGAAATTTTCGGTTTGTTGGTGAACGTCCTATCCTCACCAATTATTAAGAGATTATTATAAAATTTACTTTGTAACTCAATTGAATCATGTGACTGATTTTGAAAACGTTTGATTAACTTTAAGAAAAACTCGCGCAGCTATATTCAAAATAATTTAAGTAATGTAAGAAAAAGTAATTAAAACCCAAAATGAAAAAAATAAATAGAGCGGCCTTATTACAAACCCAAATTAACAATAAAAACGATTAATTAAAATAATGGAATAATTAACTTAAAACCAGAAATGCAGCCTTCGTGGCCACTTTGAATCCCTCCTAGCTCTAAGTCCACAGTTTAGGGCTCACCTGCGAGGATGGAAGAAATAGGGGTGAGTTTGGAAAACTCAGTGTGTAAAGAAATCCATCCAAAGCCCAAATCAGCTCTAGCCCACTGGACCTAAGCCCTATCTAGTCTCAGTAATTACTGGGCCGAAGCCCTATTCAGATACAGTAAACTAGGCCTTAGCCTTTTTCAGATAACAGTATGGCCCATAGGCCTGTTACAGTAACAGAACAGATATCAATCATGAATGTAAGCCCAAACCCAACCTAAATCCAACCGCTACACTCTACCCGTTCCAGCCCCACACTCCATGTGGGGAATAACTCAACCCACCCAGCCCTACACTCCACAGTTGCAGCATAGCTGCTTAGATAACAGTAAATTGAGGCAAAGCCTCCAGTACGTGGTCAAGCCACTATCAGTACTTCCTCTATCAATATCCCAGTCCCATACAATAGATATTCATGACATGGCATGCAGTAAACAGTAACAGTAGAACATGCATTTTGGTCAAACTTAGCCCTAGGGGTATAACGGTCATTTTGTACCTAGGGGAAAATAGTAATTGCTCGCCCCTAAGGGTATTTCAGTAATTTTATTAGTTTTTAGGGTTATTGCATATTTCAGTCTTCAGTAGTCTAATTTCCATCTTAGTAGTCAACTTAGCCCATTTTAGCAGTCTTTAGTTACTAGGCCCTAAAACCCCTAATGGGCCCTACAGTGACATTTAGCTAATTTAGCCCATTTAGTCTAAGTTTTATGATCGATTTACTAGTTTTAGAGTTTTGGACCTACAGTCTATCAGTACACATTTATTGCCTATTTTTACCCATATGGGCCCGTAAGCCCATTGGGCCCACTTTCAGCCCATCGAGGCCCAACACTAAAGTGCACAGAATTGCGCACTCAACCATGTTACCATTTGTGATTACAGATCCAATGATTTCCAACCGACTTATGAGCGTCCGCACGCTCACAAGCCTATGAAATGCCAGAATTTTGGCATTTTAGATTTTCGACTTTTGCCGATTTAGACTACAGAAGGGTGTTCAATACACACCTGATTTGCAATGAATACTACCAAGATCTCCCACCAAGCGTCCTACAATCGATCACTAGACATATCAGACTCAAGATCCAATGATAACCAACATAACCTTAGTTACCATAATCGGCCATCAACACCTAAGACCCTTGAGATCTTACCTTTGTCGAATTTAGTGACTAGATCTAGATCTAGTCGTTCCACTTGTCCAAGCCCTCATCAATAGCCTCTAGATCACGCTAACACCAAAGTAAATTGATTGTTAAAAATCCCTAGAGCCTTAAGCCCCAAATCGACAGCCTCCCTATGCCTGTAGGGATTTCGGCTTTTCTAAATCCCGAAATACAGAATAGATCTAAGATGTCGAGTACTTACCAAAGGTTCTCTTAATCAAAACGATTCCACTTCCGTTTCTACTCAGATCTGATGCAGATCTAGCCCCTAAACATTGGCAGAGATCGAGTCTTAGAGATCTAATGATTCAGCTACAAGTCCCTAAAAATATAGTGTTTTTAGCTTTTGGAATGGTGAAGAGGAAGATGATTTGGTGTTGTGGGTTTGAAGTGGAGTTGCCGATAGGGGTTAGGGGTTTAGAGGATGTGAAAATCGGCCAAAAGAGAAGGAGAAGGTAGGAGGATGCGGCTATAGACAATTCGGCACAACAGTAATCTTTTGGGATTTCGGCTTTTAGTAGTTGATGGGTTTGAGAAGAAAAGAATGGCAGAATCAGTTTTTGAAGAGAAGAAAAGGGAAGATAAGTGAGGAGGAGAGGTGGTTTCGGCTTGAGAAGAAGGAAGAAGGAAAAAGAATGGAAGAAGAGAGGAGAAGAGAAGGGAGAATTCAGCACAAAGGAGAACTTACTTGCGTTTTCGGCTTTTTGGTCCACTAAGGGAAGGATAGAACAAAAGTGAAAACCCTAGGTGGCTAACCCTAATTCGGCAAAACAGAAAAAGAAATTAGAACTTGCCCTAATAAATGCATATTATTAATTTGTCATAATTTGAACTAGAAATAAATATGTCTAAATTATTACAAGAATTAAATATGTTGACCGAATTTAATTAGGTGTTTAATTGTATTCATATTTGGTTAATATGTTCACATGAGCTATTAATGTTGAACATTCATTCTGTAGGTTCATCACCCTTGGGACGGCATCATGCATGGATGAATTAAAGATGGTATGCTACCTTTTGGTGTTTCAAGGTGACTATTCGGCCAAGACATGCATCTCCTAAAGGTGACCGAATCTCTTCCTATGCTAGCATCAAGGCATTCACACTAGAGTTCACACATGGAACCATTCGGCTACCTTGTGTTCACACATGCAAGACCCTTCAAGCACCTCTATTCACACCACATGAGACCCTTCATGAAGCCACCATTATGACGCCACCTTTTGATACGAACCGTTGAGTCGAGTCGTATGTAAAATACCCAATCGTCGTCGAGAAACAATATTAGTTTAGTTTAGAAAATTGGTTAAGGAAAAAGGTCGGATATGATATGGAATGAAGCTGTTTTAGAAATTTAGAAATTGGTTTATAAATGTGTTAAGAAAGTATAGTTTAATAAAAGAATTTGGTTTTAGATTGAAAAGGAAAAGTTGTGAAGAAAGGAATTGGTTTTGGATTGAAATGGTTAAGAAAAAAAATGGATTGAACAAAAGTGCAAAACAAGAACCAATACCAATTTGATATTGACCCGTTGCTTATAAGCCCTTTAGTTCAGATTCGGTTGGTTAAAGAGACCTCAACCCACTATCTAGCAAGATAGGAACCTTAGTATGATTGAACGCCACACTACAAATAGTGATAAGTTCAAGTTTATTAAAGGAAAACAATTGATGCAACTAGTTTCCTAGGAAAGCCAACGAATCTTTGAACAAAATTTGAGAAGAGAATTTGCCTCTCAATTTTGATAGCATAATATTAACAAAGCATTCCAAAGTGCCCAAAAAGGCTTGATTACAAGTATTTATAAGGCTAGAATGAGCTAGCCGAAAGGTCACATAGTAAAATTCTAATAAAGAGCTAATTAAAATTCAAAGTCTTTTGGAATTCTAAATCAAATAATTTCTCTCTTTAAAATGCTTTAATTTGGCTGAATTAATGACCTTAAAGGCTTTGAAAATGACGCTTGCTTTCCCCTTTGGCTAGTTGAATGGACTCCAGCAATTTTAATGAGATTTTTAAGGCATAAATTGTCCATTAAGTAACAAAAAATGTTGGGTATTTGAATAGACTGCTGCTGAATTTAAAAGTTCATGAAATGCTCCTTTAAACTCTCTTTTAATGACGCTTAATGCTTCCTTTATATCAGCCCCCTCTTTTGTAACCAAAATACCTTGAAAAGCCACCTTTATTGAATGTGTAACAGCCTTTGTGAGTTGAAAAGTTACCTGCAATTAAACATATGTAACCGTCACATTTATTCAATTATTAAGCTTTAAACAAATTAACAACTACTTAAATAAATGAACTAACACTTATGCATCATTTATTCCAGCAACTAGTTAATTAAAAGAAGTATTAAATGAACTTTAACTCATGCACCAATAAATTAACCTAGTAACTAGATTAATTAAAGAAGCAACTCATTAAATTAAGTTCATCAAATAAACTCATTTAATTAAACTAAGATGAGTTATATTAATGACCAGCAACTCATTTATTAAACTAAGATGCTTAAATGCAAGTATTAAAATGCAAACTAAATGCAAATATATTAAGAGTTCAATTAAATTGGATCGGGTTCAAGAAGCTGAAATTGAGCTTAATTCGGTTTGTAAGATGTTGCAAGGACAATTTGTTGAGCTGGTCCCAACTCGTTCTATTTCTCCAACTGAAACCTTACCCCACACTTGATTAACTAAGGCCGAAATAGCCCCCTTGAATTGCTTAGCTAGAGCCCACGTAATTGATCCTTGGGGCAGCACTATTGAGTCCTTGCTCGAACTTGATGAACTCCGAGTCGCGATCATATCATTCCCCCTCTCTTCGAAATGACTTGTCCTCAAGTCGAAATCTGCGTCAAAAGGGGTTAAATCTGACGCGTTAAAAGTCGCACTAACATTAAATTCACCAGGCAAATCGAGTTTGCAAGAATTTTCATTTATGCGCTCAAGAACTTGGAAAGGACCATCTCCTCGAGGTAACAATTTTGATTTTCATTGAACCGGAAAATGCTCCTTGCGCATGTAAACCCAAACCCACACTCCGAGTTCGAAGACCACTCGTTTTCATCCTTTGTTAGCATTACGCACATAAGACTCGGTTCTTGCCTCAATGTTAGCTCGCACCTTTTGATGTAATTCTTTGACAAAATCAGCCTTTTTCTTTGCATCTAGTAGGCAAAGGTAATAAATCTAAAGGTGTTAATGGATTGAATCCATATACAATTTCAAAAGGCGAATATTTTGTAGCAGAATGGACGGAACGGTTGTAAACAAACTCGATATGTGGTAGGCAATCTTCCCAAGACTTCAAGTTTTTACGGATGATGGCCCGAAGTAATGTAGACAATACCCTATTGACGACTTCTGTTTGACCATCGGTTTGGGGGTGGCTGGTGGTTGAGAATAATAGTTTGGTTCCTAGTTTTCCCCATAAAGACCTCCAAAAGTGGCTCAAAAATTTTGCATCACGATCCAAAACAATAGTACGAGGAATGCCATGAAGTCGTACAATGTCCTTGAAAAACAAATTTGTAACATGAACAGCGTCATCAGTTTTAGTGCAAGCAATAAAATGAGACATTTTTGAAAAACGATCAACAACCACAAAGATAGAATCCTTCCTCGTTTTTGTGCGCGGTAGTCCAAGAACGAAGTCCATGGAGATATCGACCCACGGGGCTTTAGGAATAGGTAATGGCATATATAAGCCATGTGGTTGAACCTTCGATTTAGCCTTTTTACAAGCTATACACCTCTCGCAAACTTGTTCCACATATTTGCGCATTCGCGGCCAATAGAAGTGTTCTTGAAGGGTTGCAAGCATCTTGTTGACTCCAAAGTGTCCCATAAGTCCGCCACTATGGGCCTCGTGCACTAATAAATCTCGAACAGAGCCACAAGGAATACAAAGTTTACTTTCTTTGAAAAGAAAGCCTTCATACCTATAAAAGTTTTCAAACACCCCATTCTCGCACACTACAAAGATCTCACCAAAATCAAAATCGTTAGCATAAGAGTCTTTTAACAAAGCAAAACCAAGAATTTTGGAGTCCAAATATGTCAAAAGAGTGTACCTTCTCGAAAGTGCATCAGCCACTATGTTATCTTTACCTTTTTTGTATTTTATAACATAGGGAAATGATTCAAGAAACTCCACCCATTTTGCGTGACGTCGGTTCAATTTGTGCTGGCCTTTGATGTGCTTTAAAGCTTCATGATCGGAGTGTATAACAAACTCCTTTGGCCATAAATAATGTTGCCATGTCTCAAGGGCTTGTATGAGCGCGTACATCTCTTTATCATATACAGGATAGTTGAGTACGGCTCCACTAATCTTTTCACTAAAATAAGGCATAGGTCATCCTTCTTGTGTTAAAACAGCACCGATTCCAATGCCTGAGGCATCACACTCAACCTCGAAAGTCTTCGAAAAATCTGGAAGAGCAAGTAAAGGAGCTTTAGTAAAAAAATTCTTAATTTTGACAAACGACTTTTCTTGATCATCATTCCAATAGAAAGCAGAGTTTTTTTTAATGACGCTCGTAAGAAGAGCAGTAGTGGTGCTGAAATAAGGAACGAAACGTCGGTAGAAGCTTGCTCGGCCATGAAAACTCTGGACTTGCGTAATACTAGTTGGCCTTGGCCAATCTTGAATGGCCTTGATCTTTTCTTGGTCTACTTCGAGACCTTCAGTGCTAACAACAAATCCTAAAAAGACAACTTTATCAGAACAAAAAGAACACTTTTTAAGGTTAGCATATAATGTTTCTTTACGCAAAACTTCTAAAACGGATTTAAGATGCCTTACATGATCTTCGACGGATTTGCTATATATCAATATGTCGTCAAAATACACAACACAAACTTACCGATAAAAGACCTTAACACGTAATTCATTAGCCTCATAAATGTGCTAGGGGCGTTGGTTAGACCAAAAGGCATGACCAACCATTCGTACAGCCCATACTTGGTTTTGAATGCCGTTTTCCACTCGTCACCTTCTTGCATCCGAATCTGATGGTAGCCACTTTTTAAGTCAATTTTCGAGAATACCTTAGCTCCACTGAGTTCGTGAAGCATGTCGTCAAGGGGAGGAATTGGATGACGGTATTTGATAGTGATCTTGTTTACAGCTCGACAATCTATGCACATTCGTCATGTTCTATTGGTACTAGCAAAACAGGTACAGCACAAGGACTAAGACTCTCACGAACGTAACCTTTTTTCCAATAAATCATTGACTTGCCGCTGCAGTTCTTTAGTCTCTTCTGGATTGGCTCGATAAGCAGGACGATTTGGAATAGCAGCTCCTAGTATAAAGTCTATTTGATGTTCAATTCCATGAAGCAGTGGTAAACCATTTGGGACTTCCTCCGGGAAAACATCTTTAAAATCCTGCAACAAAAACAAAATAGAAGAAGGTAGAGTGTTGGGTAATTCGCTAGTAGAAAACAAGGTTTCCTTGTACATGAGTACAAGAACAGGACGATTCATTACTAACGCTTTCCGAATATCACTAACTTTTGCAAAGACACTCATTTTTTTATTTTCCTTCTCTTTTTCTTCTTTTTCTTTGCTGATTTTCTTTTCACTCTCTTTTGTTTTCTTTTCCTTATTTTCTTCTTCTTTTATTTTTTTACAATCTTCTTTTTCTTTCTCTCTCATTTGTTCAACAGATGCTTTCAACTTCAATTGGTCATCATAAACTTGTTTGGGAGTTAATGCTACGAATGTAACATTCTTTCCCGTAAACTTGAAAGTATACCGATTGGTATACCCGTCGTGTATCACCTTTGGTGAAGCACCACCTCATTAGTGCATCATTAAAACACTTGGTTGCATGTAGTCAAGTCCATTCAAGAGCTCATTCATTCACCTCATGTCCTTAGCCATGAAGCTTTCCCATTTGGCCGAAAATGGACAAGAGCACCAATGGTTTTTCTTCTAGAATTTTCATGCTTTAATTAGATACATTACTTAATTGTTAAGTTCATGATTAGGACTATTCGGCTAGTCTAAGATGTTGGTATTTATTTTCATTGTAAAAGGACTTTTGATCAATTTTATACCGAAACTCTGTTTCTGTGAGGTTTGATTCCTCTTAAACTTTGTACAAGTCTCGTGCGACTTATCTAGCTTTGCTAGTGGCGTCAAACTTGCTTCTTTCGAGCTTATCACTGAACCCCAACTTGGTGTGGCGCTCAAAACCTATCCTCAAACTACCATTTTTCCAACTTAGACCATATAGGATTCGGGGTGACACCTTTGGTGTTGAATCTTTCCTAACATCTAAGAATTTCGACCATCGACCACCTACTTTCTTAACTTACCATTTCGTACCTTTTATACCATTTCGTACATTCTATACCATTTCATTCCTTCTATACCATTTCATACTTACCATACCATTTCGTACCTTCGTAACCTATCCAATCTTACCTAAACCGAACCTTTAGACATCCATTTGTTTTCATACACTATCCATCTAACATCGTACCTTCTTTCATCTAAACCTCATAAATTCTAATTTCTTTTCTAAATTCCTAAACAAACCATCTTCTTAACCTTCCGCTTCTTACCTATCTATTTTGATTGCAACTTTGTTCATCTTCTCGACTACGATCGGGCACTCAACGTAAATCTGGCTTATCTCATAACCGGATTCACATCATGAATGCATGTCTTCATGGCTAAGCATTAATCCACTTGAATAATGATGCATGAATGGAAGCTAACTAGTCTTGACTAGGTTCAGCCATGGTCCTTTATGAAGCATTGAATTGGTGTTGTTTGGCCAAAAGATATGAGCTTTAATGTGGGTTCTTCAATGGCCAATGAGGTGTGAATAAGGAGCTTGAGTAGTCTCTTGTGTGTGAACGTCCAACCAAATGGTCATCATGGTGTGAACACAAGGTGTGAACACATGGGAAATACATGAACCGTCCAATGCATGTTCCCTTCATTAATACGATCCATGAATCTTCAAATAAATGAATAATCATCATGAACATGCATATGCCCCTTTGATTGCTGTCCATTGAACCTTTCTATACATGCACCTTGCATTAATACCATCCATGCATGTGCCGTCCAAAGGGTGATGTACCTACAAGGTGAATGTAAGCATTAATAGCACATGTGAACACTTTATTAAATATGAACACAATTAACACTTAATTAAATTCGGCTAGCATATTAAAATCTTGTAATATTTTGGACATATTTATTTCTAGTTCAAATTATGACAAATTTATAATATGCATTTACTTAATTAAATAACTAGTCAACTAGCTCCCATAAATAAATACGCAATAATTAAGCTAAGGTGAGCTGAGGGCTTCGGCTATGAGCTGTGTTAAGTTGAAAATAAAATAAATGAGCTAAATTTATTTAAAATAGAAACTAGTTGAGCTAGATATGAGCTTAGTTGAGCTCAACCGAGCTAGAATGGACTCCCGTGAGCTGAAGTGAGTTGAAGTCAGTTAACTATCATTGGTTCAGAGTTGCGTTCAGCTACAATATGGTCATTGGAGCCATTAACTAGCTTGAATTGATGACAAAGAGCTGAAATGGAGTTTTGGAAGCATCTAGCTCAAGCTCTTGTCATTGGTCCTTGCGGCATAGGAAGTGTTCCATTATCCGGGCAGGTTGTTAGCTTGGATGCATTCGCGTCATTTTCTAAACCCAAATCATTAACAAAGTTTTTGTCAACAATAGAATGAGGCTGATGTGTTTTAAAAACTTTAGAACTCATACCTTGCTTACCGTTTGGTAAAGGTGAAAATCTTGTTAATTTAATACGTGGAAATCCTTGTGATACCTTGATGTTTGAATATTATTTGGCTCCTGTTGTGGTTGATTGTTGTCTTTGGCCTTATATTGATTTGTTTGTGTTGGAATATGAATACACAAAACATGTTGTTAATAAGCGGAAGAAAGAGTTAGCATACCTTTGGCCATGTCATACTTTGCATGAGCAAGACGAGAGACCAAATGAGTTTTTAATTTTAAATAATAATATTGAAAAACTTTGGACAAGGAATAATGTGTTTAAGTGCTTGCCATCATTTATAACCAATTATCCTTTGATACAGCTTAGTTCTCATGTTTGTGATGACGGCATAACAAAGCTTTTCAATAAATTTACATATGCTTGCACTATACAATTAAGATTTTTGGCATATGTTTGATTGTATGAATTCTTCTTGAATTTTGAACATATTGAGATTCTTACTCTTTTGAGTTTCTTCTTACCAAATGTGGTAAGACTTTTTCAAGTTTGTACGATGACCTTTGTTCCCTTCGATCAAGGAAAACCGCGTGAGAGAAAAACTTTTAAAGTGGACAAACGAATCGACTTGAGGTCAAGTTGCCTAAAAGAGGGGGAATGATGCGAGCATGCCCCGCGAACTACTTTGGACAAGTCTTTCGAGTCGAGCAATGCACTGTTGGCAAGCTGACCCTAGCTCGTTTCCAGCTCCACGAGCTCCATCTAGCTCAAATTTAGCTCATTTGAGCTCGATCCAGCTTACCCGAGCTAAACCGAGCTCAACTCTAGCTCACTTCCAACTCACGAGCTTGGGCTCATGACGCGAACCTGGTTATAAGATAAGTCAGATTAACGTTGTTTGCCCGATCGTAGTCGAGAAGAAGAACGAAGTCTCAATTGTAAAGATGGGTAAGAAGCGAAAGGTTAGAAAATGTATGATTTAGGAAGAAGTTAGAGTTGGTTTAGATTTAGAAAGAAGAAAGATAGTGGGTAAGGAAGGTTAAGATTGAAGTATGGAAATGAATAGATGAATAGTGGTTCGGTTTAAGTAATTTAGAATAGATTACGAAATGGTTCGATATGGTATGAAAGATACGAAATAGAATAGGAAGAATGGAATGGTATAGATGGTACGAATTGGTTTAGAAAGGTGCGAAATGGTATAGAAGAAATTTGGTTTTGGTCGATTTTGGTAAACAACGAAAATAGGTGGTCGATGGTCGAGTTTCTTAGACGTCGGGAAAGATTCAACACCAAAGTGTCACCCCGAATCCTATATTGTCTAAGTTGGAAAATGGTAGTGTAGGATAGGTTTGAGTGCCACACCAAGTTGGGCTCGGTGATAAGCTCAAAACAAGCAAGTTTGACGCCACTAGCAAAGCTAGATAAGTCGCACGAGACTTGTACAAAGTTTAAGAGGAATCAACCTCACAGAAAACAAAGTTTTTGATATATAAAATGATCCCAAAAAAAAGTCCCTTTACATGTAAAATGACTAGCTATTTATACTAATGCCTAGGCTAGCCGAATAGTCTATTCATGAACTTAACAATCAAGAAATGTATCCATTAATTACATAGGAATGTTCTAGAAAATGCTAGAAGAAAACCCATTGGAATGCATGTCCATGTTCGGCCTAATGGGGGGATTCATTGGCTAAGGAAGTGAGGTGAATGAATGAGCTTTGAACGGCCTTCATGCATGTATGGCTAGATTCGGCCAACCTCTCTTTAATGTAGCCTTTAATTTGTGATGTTTCACCAAGGGTGGCTTCTTAAATAAGGCTTCATGAAGGGTCAAACTAGGTGTGAACTAGGAGCTTGAGTGGCCTCTTGTGTGTGAACGTCTATATGAATAGTCATCATGGTGTGAACATGAAGTGTGAACACTTGGAAGATACATGAACCGTCCAATGCATGTTCATTCATTAATATGGTCTATGAATCTTCAAATACATGGATGAACATGCATCAGCCCCTTTAATAGCCATCATTTTGAACCATTCCATGCATGCACCTTGCATTAATTTCTTCCATGCATGCGCCGTCCAAAGGGTGATGTACCTACAAGGTTAATGCACACATTAATAGCTCATGTGAACACATCAATATGAACACAATTAACCACCTAATTAAATACGGCTGACATACTTAATTCTTGTAATAATTTAGACATATTTATTTCTAAATTAATTATGACAAATTTATGATATGTATTAATTAACTAACTTAGTCAACTAGCTCACTTTAATAAATATGCAATGATTAAGCTAAGATGAGCTGAGGGTTTCGGCTATGAGCCGTGTTAAGCTGAAAATAAAAAAAAATAAGCTAAGTTTATTTAAATTAAAAGTCGATGGAGCTGAGTCAGAGCTTAGTCGAGCTCAATCGAGCTGGAATGAACCCCCGTGAGCTGAAATGAGCTGAAGTCAACTTGAATTAAGCTAACTATCCTTAGTTCGGAGTTGCATTCAGCTACACTTTGAATGTTGGAGCCATGAGCTAGCTGGAATCGATGACAAAGAGCTGAAATGGAGCTTTGAAAGCGTCAAGCTCGAGCTCTCGTCATGGGACCTTGTGCATAGCAGGTGCTCCATCTTCCGGGCTGGTTGCTAGCTTGGACGCGTTCGCGTCAGCTCAGCTCCATTTTAGCTCGCTAGCTTGATAGTAGCTCATATTTAGCTCGTTGACTTTTTTTTTACTTAAATAAATTTTGAACATATTTATTTAAGCATTAAACATGTCTTACATTCATGTTTGTTATTAATATGTCTTAGATATTGCATGTTTTAAATTTGTCTTAACATAGTTGATTTAATGCATAACATTAGTGTGTTCACATTATGCTAAATTTATGAGTGTTCATGAGATGTCTTAATGACTTGTTTATTTTATGTAGGTACATCCCTTTGGACGGTACAAAGAACCATGGAAGAAACATTCCCTTTGGACAACTCACATGCATGAATGGAGGACTTTAAATGCTAGTTCATGCATGACCAGACTCAAGGTGTCTATAAGTTCATGTATGCGTCAAATACATGAATGCTAAAAATACATGGATGAATGAACGGTTCAATACACCCTAAAGATTCATGGATTCACAAGTGACCATTCGATCAAGAGTTGTCTCTATTTACAAGACCATTTGGTTTATTCATGCACATTCACTCCTTGGCCGAACCTAGTCCATACAATAAGGATGTGCATTCATTCCTCTATTCCAAGATGCATGGAGACTTCAACACTTACGTACATTCAGTCGAATATGGACATGGACATTAATGGTTTTTCTTCTAGATTATTCAAGAACTTTCTAGCTAAATTTTGCTTAGTCTTTAAGTATTTTCTTTTGTCCATTCGGCTACCTTTACATAGCCTATAAATAGTTGTTATGTCATTTGTAAAGAGTTAGACCTTTTGTTTTATTAAAACTTTGTTAAATTTATGGAATTTGTGAGATTTCTTTCTCTCATATTTCGTTGAAGACTTGTTGGCCTATCTAGTTCTTAGTTGGTGTCAATCTTGTTCTTCCTTTGAACTTATCACTATCAAATAGTGTGGCGTTCACCCTTATACCAAGGTTCCTACTTTGCTAAGTAGCGGGTCGAGGTTCTATCATTTTCATTTCCACCTTAAGTAATATAAGTATCGGGGTGATACTCTCTATAGTGTCGAATCATACTTGAAACTTAAATCCTATTTCACCATATCCACCTTTCTATCCAATTTCCTTTTATTCATCACATCATCTATCCAAACCATTTCCTATCTCCTAATCTTTTTATTTGTTAATCCATTTTCATATTTTTTTCTCCACCCATTCATTACCTTATTTTTAAAACTGAACCTATACATATTATTCTTATCCATAACCCATCTTTGAACCCTTATACATAGCTTCCGCCCTATTTTCCTATCAACTTCACTTCACAAGCAAATCAAACGATACTTTCTTGTAGACGATTAGGTAATTACAAATACGACTCAACTCACCCGAGGCGGATCGTATCATGAACCATGTTCACTTCTTCGTTTGGACTTTTCCGTAGAGGAAAACCTTGAAGCTTTTGAAGAAGAATTTCCACCTTCTTATTGGTAGCCTCAAAAGGTTTCAAATTCATGGTTTCTTTCATACCAACTAGACTTCCTTGATGAATAATAGTCTCAGTTTGAGTCTATCCTCAAATAATTTTCAGATACGTGTCTCCGTGATGGTCTTGTCTCTATCTTTTGGTTTGCAGAACTTTGATACATTTGGGCTCTTTCTTTGATACATTCCAAATGTTCTCGTATTGGTTTTAGTCATCTTTGGAGCATTTGACCCACCTCATGAATAAATTCTTAATATGTTGCGTCAGACAGAACATTATCATAATCATCATTACTTTCGGTATTTCGAAACATGGTGTTTACTCATGAAAACCTCACACTTTCTCTCAAAAAGAAAATTTCTCACAATTTTGGTTTTTACACACTCGACTAATCTCACCATACACTCGTGCCTTTTTCCGCTCTATTTGCTTGTCTTGATTCACAATGGACTACTTAGACTTAGTTATCGTCGGTGTGGAGTCGGCTTACAAAAATGATGTAGTTTGATGAGGGATTGATGTAGGGACTAAGGGTAGGCTAACAAAGAAAAGGGGTTAAGTGTGGCTGAAAACTTTGGGTTAAGAAGTGATTTTGGGCAGAAAATTAATAAAACAAACTTTCTTCTTCTTTTTTTTACTTCTGTTTTTTTACTAATTCGAATTTTTACACTTCAAATATATGTTCTTTTCCTTTTTTTAATATTTTCGTAATTCCCTTTTTTTCACAATTTTTTGAATTTTTTTCACGATGATACAATATCGAGAATGTTAAAAACGTTGATTCTTACCTTAATTTAACAACTCTAATACCAAATGATACGAACTCACCTCGAGGTGATTTGAGTCATATTAGTTGCCTGATCATAAATTGGGTAAGTCTTTAGCTCGATTGAAAAGAAGGTGAAATCAAAGTATGGAATAGGCTCAAAAGTGTCTCAAAAGAAGGATTTATGATATTTAGATGACGGATGGGAATAAATAACTAAGGCCCGAGGATGAACCAACAATAGGGATTGTTGACACAAGTCTCAAATTGGCTTTAGGTTGAGAAGGTAATGGAAATATAGATGGATAAAGTGATAGAAGACCTCGACCCACTATCAAGGATGATAGGAACCTCGGTATAGTTTTGAACGCCACACCAACAAAGGTGATAAGTTTGGGATAACAAGGAAAGATAGATACCACGAGACGAATTCCTGATAAGTCAATCAGTCCTAAAGTTAATAAAGAGAATTGAATTCTCACTAGAACAATAAAGTTCATAAAAGTGATAAAGTCTAAAATTCAATAACCTTTACAAAGTGAAAAACATCACATATTTATAACCTAAAACATGGGGTAGCCAAATGGACTATTAGGAGGTTCAATGGACAGTAAATAATAACTAAAAAGTGCTGGAAAATTCTTTGAAGCTTCTTGAACGTCCTTGGTAGCTTCCTTGAAGTTTCCTAGCATGGGAGACATGAATGGACATCTCCAATAAGTATTCATACAGCTGATCTTTAATGAGGTGAATTAGTGAGTTGAGATAATTGGGCAGATTCAGCCAAAGGAGAATGAATGATGTTTAAGGTGCAGCCTTGGTTATTTGGAGAGTCATGCACTTAAGTAAGCAACTTGGAGCACATCAATAGTCTTTTAAATGTGAAACTTGAATTTAAGAAACCCCTTGAGTGTGAAAGCCTATAACCGAATGGTCACCTAGTGTGGATAGAATTTCCAGCAATGTGAACAAGCTAAAATTCCTCCTTAAAAACCAAATGGTCATGCAGCTCATAAAGGCTCCTTGTCCTTTGTTGTTCACGAAATATGCTTAGAAAAATAAACTAGCAGCACTTGCACTTATGCCATCCATGAACATGCAAAATGCATGCTTCCTTATTAAATTTGACCATCATGCTTTCTTCAATACCTGCTCCATAAATTTGGTCTTGCATGCTTCTTTAATGTTTTCCTTTGATATGCTGAGCAACAATGTTCCTGCACACATTTAATTGAAGCAAATTAATTCAAACATCATAAATTCGGCTGGACATATACATTAATTCAAGACATCATTAAATTCGGCTGCTCAAGACACATTAAAAACGCACACATTAAAATCAGCAGCAGCATGGACAAATCAAAAAACATGTTTGAGTTAAGACACATTAATACCTGCACATTAATTCAATTTAGGACACATTTATTCAGCTATAGGATGATGCAAATTAAATTCGACACATTAAAATGATGTAATAAGCTTAGACAAATTAATGATGTGTATTAACTATGACATCTTAAATGCATGCATAAAAATAAAGCATATTTAACATGAAATTAAGATGTCCAGATTTTGACAAATTAAACACTTAATAACTACTTGACTTGAACTTGAACTAATTAACTAACTCAATTAAATTAATTTATTCCAGCAGATTAAAATGCATGAAGTTAAAATAAATTCGAATCAAACTCAAAATGAGCAAACAAGCTTATTGAGCTGAAAATAAGCTAAATTGAGCTCAACGAGCTTCATTTTGCACTTGGGCCCCTCGAGCTTGGGCCATTCTCGATGTTGTGAAGTTGGGTCGTAACATGATGCGACCAGGTTCACATCACATATTGTATAGACTTTTGCCATTTTTGAATGAACAATTTGTTCTTTCTGAGGTTTCTTCCTCTCTAATTTCGATTGAGTTTCATCTTGACTTATCTACTTATTAGTGGCGTCAACCTAATTCTATTGGAACTTATCACCGACTCAGTGTGGCATTCAACCCTATCTTGATACCTTTGGTTCCTACCTTTTTAGGTAATGGGTCAAGGTCCCATTTCCTTCATCACCTTTCCACCTTAAGTAATATAAGTCTCAGGACGACACTCTCTATAGTGTTGGATCATTCTTGACGCTTGAGTTTGATTTCCATTCCACCCACTATCCAAAAATTTCCTATCTTTAATTCTTTGTAACCAAACCTACCTTATTCATACTTAGCCTAACTTTGAACCTATTTTGATAACTTTAGCCTTTCAACCCTATCTTGATACCTTTGGTTCCTACCTTTTTAGGTAACGGGTCAAGGTCCCATTTCCTTCATCACCTTTCCACCTTAAGCAATATAAGTCTCGGGACGACACTCTCTATAGTGTTGGATCATTCTTGACGCTTGAGTTCGATTTCCATTCCACCCACTATCCAAAAATTTCCTTATCTTTAATTCTTTGTAACCAAACCTACCTTATTCATACTTAGCCTAACTTTGAACCTATTTTGATAAATTTAGCCTTTAATTAGTCAAATACAACTCGTGCTTAAAACTGAACGATACTTTCTCATCGACTAAAATGACTCGACTCACATCACTGAGTCAGATCACATGAATGTGTGTTCATAGCTTACCTTGATTTTACTTAAGCATTAACACTTAGCACATCCTATGTGAATATATATTATATTAATCAACTTGACATATAATTAGCTACCATAGCATGACATTACAAATATACCAAACAACTACTTCTAGCCATTCCAATGGCTAGGTTACAAACATCATTATCAAGCTATTGTACCAAAAGGATTCAACTATATATACCCAAAACAAGCTAGTTGATAGTGTGACGATGCTCCAATGATCTTCCAACCTTCACGAGCTTCCGAGCACTATAAAATAGGAAAAATAAAACGAAGTAAGCATTACATGCTTAGTAAGTTCTTATAATGGAAAACTAAACTTACCAATCTCGTGTATTAAACCTAAGCATACAATAATATATTATTCATCCATTAGCAAAATTCCTAAACACATGCAATCAATCAAACATGTTAGTCATCAAGATCTCTATATCAATCAAGCAAACCTAGATAAGCTCATCATGCAATACTTTTTCAAGTCATTATCATTTCATCTCATTTGCTCATGACATATCAAGAATTATGTCAGATGAATCATTGAAATTTCGATGAATGCTCAAGTGGTACACTTAAGGTGTACGATTCAATAATCCATCAATACTTTTTCAAGGGTACCCATTAGGGCACTTAATCAAGGTAACACTCTCGAGTCTCATATAGTATAATAGGATTACCAATCCAGGCTAAATCCTTTATATATCATATGCTCTGAAAAGCTCAACTAGGGTTACCAGTCCAGGCTAAACCCTAATAGTTATGTATATCGAGAGATGTCATATTAGGATTACCCATCTGGGCTAAATCCTTTCTATAATGAGGTTAATAGGATTACTCATCCGAGCTAAATCCCGTCTACAACAAATGTAGAACCTCAATCATTTCGGGAAAGCACATGTATTCATCGGAATTCAATACTCAATCAGGATTTAACCCCTTTTACGATTTCCAAGCGTGTATTAAGATTTCTCATATAATATTCAATAATGTACATCAATGTAATTCACATTCCATATAAACACAACATTCAATTTAACATATTTACATGTCCTATTAAGTTACACGAACTTACCTCGACACTTGTTCGTGTATTAAATCTACTAATTCGAAACCTTTTCTTTCCCTCGATCTTACCTCGAATTTGGGTTACCCGGATCTATATAAATAGCATTAATTATCAATTTCACATTTTTCATATTCATTTGGACTCAATTTAGGTCCTAGGAAAAATTACCATTTTGTCCCTAACTTTTCCATAAATTTTGATTTCATCCCTAGGCTCAGAAAATAAAACTTGTGCAATTTACTCTCTATTCCAAGCCTAACTGAAATTCCAAGGTAGAATTTACAGCACATATTTTCTATAAATTTTAGAATTTTTCAACAATTTTAACAACTTTGCATTTTATTCTCTAAATCAAGTTTTCATAAAAAATCACTTTGTAAAAGTTGTTTATCTATCAACAACCTTTCATTTTCTACCATAAATTTCTAATTTTTAGCATATACATCCATGACCCATTTTCCATATTTTGATAACTTTACAAATTAGTCCCCAAATAGATAGATTAGGCTATCTTGGTTTCAAAAATATCAAAATTACTAAAAATGGGACAAGGAAACTTACCCAATCAAGCCTTGAAAGTTTCTTTTCTCTCTCCTAGGGTTTCCATGTATTTTTAGGTTGAAGATGATGACCGTGTAATAAATTGTGCCCGTGTGGCAAACTGTGTGTGCCTAAAATACCTTCCAAAATGGGCAATCACACCCTAAGTTCACTTAAGCCACAAGTCATGTAATATGCCAACCATTTAACCTATTCAAAAGCATCAAGAACCTACCACCTTAGTCCACCCAAGAAGAATTTTGTATGAGTGGTAGTAGACTAGCTTACCAAGACAACTCATTTTCTTCTTATGAATATTACTTATTTTTTGGAAAAATTAGCTAAACATTATATTGTTTATATAGTATGCCTGCATGGAATACCATCTTTCATAGTGTCTGATAGAGATCTAATGTTTTCTTCAAGGTTCTGGAATTAGTTACAGAAACTATTAGGAACTAAGCTACAATTTAGCATTGCATTTCACCCTCAAATTGATGGTAAACAAAAAAGAGTCAATCAGGTTTAGAAGATATGTTAAGAAGCTATGTAATTGACTTTGGGATAAACTGGGAAAGGTATGTTCCTTTGGTTGAGTTCAGCTACAATAATAGTTATCATGCCAGCTTGAAGATGTCTCCATGTAACAACCTATTTTTTAGTGGTGTTAGAAACAGTGGTGTAGGGGCCACAAATCCAATGAGCAAGTCCATAAATATTACGTTTTAATATTTATGAGTCAAATTTATAAAGAAATAAGGTGGATGAATATGGAAGCGGATTGTAAAGTTTGCTCAAGTCATGAAAAATGCCCAAATCTAATTCAAAATGATACAAAATGAAATGAAGGAAGCAGAAGAAGGATCGAATTCAAGTTGTTTGACTCGAAAAGGAAAGATATAGATGTGACTTGAAAGGAAGAAACCAAACAAATTAAGAAAATAACAAAGGCAATAAGAAAAATAGGAAAAAAATAAAGGATAAATATTCAAAATAATAACTTAATAGCGCAAAAAGATATATTAAAGCAAAGTGGAAGATGGAATGATAAATCAATGGATATGATGGATAGAAGGATAAATATCCAATTGAACCCTTTGAGATATAAATCCTAACAAACTCAATTAATGGCTCTAATCAACCCTTCAAGAAATAATCCTTGACAAATTGAAAGGTGAAGAATGAATTCCCACGACCCCTTGAAGAAAATTGAGAAGTAAACTACTTCTAAAAATCAAAAGAAAGAAGTATTGCACAATAAACAAACTCTAAGAATTGAAAACTTTATTAATGAAAACCAAATTGTGTCCTTCATGAACAATGAAGAAACCTTTATATAGGCTAGTTAAATAAATCTAAATAAAACTCTTAAGTATACTAGAACTTTAATTAACCTAAACAAGAAGTAATTTTAAAATAAACTTTCTTGTTTACATAAAACTCCTAAATATCTTAAAATACTTGATAATAATAAAAAATTTGAAATAATAAAATAATAAAATAATAAGTGTAATGTCCCCAAAGAATATGAGTTGTTATTTGTTAAAAATTGACACAACTAAGTGTCTGCCTCAATGGTTGGGAGTGTGAGAGTGTGTTCGGGGACTAGTCTTCGAGTCTCAAAGTGAGAAAGGTGGGGAGATTTTGCTATATTTTTGTTTGTTTATTCTAGTGGTCAGCTAGTGGTTAGGTTTATATTAAATTAATCTCTAAGTAATCTAATAGGAATTAGTGGTTGAGTTGGTTTTATTTAATTTATCTGATTTTATTTTGTTTTTATCATTTATTTGTTTAAAAAAATTCCATCAAACCCTTAAACTCGCTTTCAGTTTTCACGTTCCTATGTACTCTCCATTTTTGTTCTTTCTTTTATTTTTGTTTTCTTTCTTTTTCATTTGATTTGCTACCCAATTTCATGTGGAATCAGTACCTGTTTTGCTACAATTGTTTCTTACTTAATCATTTCCAAACCTTTTCAAACAATTTTTGGTGAGGGTGTGTTGTCATTTTTTAGCCAAACTGTTCTTGAGTATGTGATATGGTTCTCATTGGTTTGCTTTATTCAGTTTATTATTTTGCTTAAATTATGTGGTGTGTGTTGTGTTAACCGTTGAAGTGCTATTAGGATAAGTTCACGAAGTAGTTGAGCCTCCGACAAGTTAAGTTCTGTGGTGTTTGACTGTTCGTTTGGGGTAACTTGTGGCTATTTTGTGTTTATATTCGGCTTGGGAATGTATTAATTGGCTAGTATTCTATCAAATTAGGTCTTGGGCTACTCGACTGTTGGAATTATGATGAAATCGGATCAAGTGTATAACGAGAAACTTAAAAAACAACAAACAATGAAAGCCAAAATTGGGGCATGTCGACACCACACGGCTGTATGCCAGGCCTTGTGCAACACATGGTCTAGGCCATTTTGGGTCGTGTGGGCCCAAAATTCAACAATTTTCCCTAGGGTCTCATACATGTCATCCTAATTGATTGTGGGCCTTCCCTGGGGTCGCTATGTGGTTATATAAGCTATAAAGCATGATTTTTGTTAATTTGTTAGTATGAAACTTGACGTAAATGATGTTTAATTTCATGTATTGTGATGAGATAAATATGATCTATTATGTATAAAACATATTCTACATTTGTTAAATAAGCATGTATGATAAGTAAATTTCGGTATCTGATATATTTGTCATTTCTTTTTATGTCTAATCATGTGGTGAGACATATATTATGTGGAGGAAGTGTTCTGTTTGTGGCGATATCTCACCATTATACCGGCAACATTACTGCGTTTATTCTGTAAAGTGTCATAAAGACATTAAGTGGTATGTAGGGTTGAGTGGGTGTTTTGTACCCCACATGGTGTGATGGGATGATTAGAGCTGGTGTGTAGAAGATGGGGTTAGGAATATATATATCTACATCTATACTACTCTGATATGATTCTAATTCTGTATAAGATGTATGTCTGTATTTGTTCTGCCATGTGATTAAATCTTAATTTTGTTTCATATGAGTTACACACTGAGTTATAAAAACTCACTCTCTATTTTTCTGTCACTTTTAGGTAACGCTTAGGTTTAGGCGGGTCGGTGCGATGGGAGCTCAGTTATGTCCATTTGAAACAATCAGCCAAGGAGGGTTCTAGGTGAGTCGATTTCAACTAATGAAGAAAAGAGGAAGAAGATGAAGAAGATCATTTTGGTTAAAAGAAGAAAAGAAATGGAGAGGTTCGATTCTTGCACCAATCGGCCAAGGGAGAGGTTGAGAGCATAGGGACTTTTAGCTTTTTGAACAAAAAAAGGAGAAGAAGTGAAAGAAGGAAAAGAGCAAAAAGGCAATTCTCAACTTACCTAATCAGCACTAAGAAGAAAATGACCAAGTAAATCTCGAAAGGCATACTCTACAATAAAAATTCGGCTCACTTTCACCACATATGCCGAAAACGCATGCTACAAAGACCATTAGTCGAATTGGCTCTTCCAAGTCTCCCACAATCGGTCAACTCTTCCTCCATAACTCAATCCCTAAATTTCCTCCTTGATAAACTCCCCCTTATCACTCCTTAATCCAATCCCATGAGCACTTCAAACTCCTTCCTTAAGAATTTAACTTGGAGTCCACCTCTTACCATGCACATGTAATAAAATAAAATAAACACTTTGCTCACAAAGGGATTCGAACCTTAGCTCCCTCACAAGCTTCCACATGCCATCATCCTGCTCTAAGTGGCACCACCTTGCCACTTTACCACAGGATCACTTGTACCTTAAATCTCCAACATTTATTTAAAAGCCCACTTTGCTTAAAGTCCATTCTCATCTAAGGCTAAAAATTAAAATTCTGCCAGGCTTTAGACTTTAACCTAGGACTTCTAAAGGTTCACTAATCACACCCAACGCAGTAATACTACACATCAAGCCATGCAAACTAAATTCATGCAAAAATTCAAAAACCCTAAAAATTGGGGCGTTACAAGTTATATATGTTTAGTAAAGTGATTTTTGATGAAATTGCAAAATAAGGATTTAATTGTGAAAATATGAAATTGAGTGGTTAAATGTGTGAAAATTGAGACATATGGGTTGCTAGAGGTGTGATAAATATTCGACTATCATGGGTTTAAATGAAATTGTGTGAATTTGTGATTTTGTGAAATAAGGACTAAAGTGCAAAAATGTGAAAGTTTAGGGGCTAATGTACAAATATGCCTAAATGTGTGATTTGGATTAAATTGAATAGAGAGATAATTAAATAAGCTGAATTTGACATTATATAGATCAAGAAAAGTGAAATACGGACTTAGATTAGGGGAAGAACAAAGTCTTGGATTAGTTGACCCCGTGTCATCGTTTTAACGTCCGACACCTGTAATAAACACATTAAAATGAACTTATTAAACACAATTAAACCCTAATTAAACTCAAATACATTAAACACTTAACTTCTATAAATGAACTAGAAACAAATGCATCAATTAATTTAGCAACTAATTTAATTAAAGAAGCAAAATTAAATAAAACTTAAACTCATGCTTCATTAAATTATCCTAGTAACTAGATTAATTAAATAAGAAACTTATTAAATGAAGTTCAATAAGAACTCAATTAAATAAACTAAGATGAGTTGAATTAAGTCCAGCAACTCATTTATTAAACTAATATGCTTAAATGCATGGTTTAAAATGCAAACTAAATGAACAAATGAGTTACTTAATGCAAGACTTAATTTATTGATGCAGACTTAAACTAACGTGGGAGTTACATAATGCATGACTTTATTAAATGCAGAACAAAAATAAATAGGTCATGTCCTTATTCTAATAGCATAATTAATAAATTGAAATTAAGTCTCATTTTGCACTTGGGCCCCTCGAGTTTAGGCCAATCTCGATGTCGTCGAGATGTATTGAAACATGATGCGACTAGGATCGTATCATTCCTTCTCTTGAAATTGACTTGTCCTCAAGTCAAGCCATTGGTTCTCTTTCAAACATTCATTCAAATAAACCTGAGAAAATAAATATACAATGTCAGTGTCAAAGAGTAAAGGTTAAGAGAATGACAAGATAAATCGAACCAATATGTCTTGTTTTAAGAGCAATTCATTGATAGCCAAATGCTAAACAAAAATCGAGCCGTACTTTTTCAATTTGACTCTCCATGTTTAGTAATAAGAAACTCAAAGAAATTAATTTCAAACGGTATAAAAAATGCATAAATAATTTAATCAATCGATCATATACCAAAAATCTCAATTGGGCAAAACAAGCATACTTCAATTTATCAAAGAGTTTCGTTAGGCCATCTTTACTAACATGTGCACTCAGTTGGATCAAAGGATAATTAGTTGTGAATGTCTGTAAGTAATCAAACACATTAATCCTCATCCACACCCTTTCAATATGATTAATAAAAAATTGAAACTTATTTGGTTCCTCGTCTTGCACATGCAAAGTGTACCATGACCAACTGGATGCTACCTTACCTATTTGGTTATTAACATCAGGATTTGTGTTAACAATATGTTCGTTATCACCATCCAACATAAACAATTTGTTATTAGACCAAGAAAAACAATCAACCACATCAGGGTACAAATATCTTCCATAAATCAAAGTATCAACAAGATTTTCTTCATCATTCGAATATAGCAAAGATGTTTGAAAGTTTTCAGAGGCCATACCTTGTTGACCTTTAGGAGAAAAAATTTGAGTATTGGTTTTACCTTTTTCAATCAATGCAAATCTTCTCTCCTCGGAAATGTAATGAACAACAAACATTTTATTTCGATAAACCTGAATTGATGATAAAGCACAAAGATAACTCATTCTTTTCAAAGTGGTGCATCCATAATAACGAAAAAGGTTAGTATCAACATGAGTCATGGACTTGAAAGGAAAAGGTAAATCATGAATTAAATATTGGAAATTTCAATCAACACCAAAAGCATAAGTTAGCCTTACTTTTTTGAATTGAAACAAGAATTTATGTACGGCCAAGTAAAATGAGAAAGGAACGATTTAAAATTGAAATCAATATTTTCAAATTTCATTTCTTTAACTAAAAACCAAGCATCAAGCAAACATAAATTGGATGCACAAAATGCAAGATGCTTGATGTTTCCACATATCGCACCAAAGTAACAGATTCCCAGTTTGAACACACGAGCTTGGTCACTCGATTCAATAGGCAACATGAATTTCTTAATTTTTAATGTTCCACTCATGTTATTCAAAGAAGACGTAATCACACCATCATGTGACTCAAATCTCACTGATCAAACAAACATGCGAAATTGACACAACATGGTAGAAACGTTATACTACACCCAAATGAACTATGCATTTTACATATCAACATTTTATCACACAAGCACGTCAAGGAAAACTTAGGCATGCTTATACTCAAGCAGTCATACATCATGAGTTTAAAGTGCACAGCCTTGTTTAAACAGGTGGTTTGTCCATAACAGATCATAGAAGGCATATTATCACCACAAGCAGAAAAATCAATTTGTTTACTTGAACGTCCGCTATCGCACACAAGCAAGTTTTGCAATGGCCAAGTGGATATTTTGTTACCGACATGCTCGTTATTACTCAAAGAGGTACCATTGTCCATATCGTCGCAAGCTTTCAAATAGGTTGGGAGACTTTGCTTCGCTTGATAAAACTTAACTTCCTTACCTTGTGGCATAGGTGGACTAAGGTTACCTTTATCTGCTACAAAAAGAAGAAAGCTGAAGTAGAATAGAGAGAAGAATAAGATGAAGTCAATCACAATGATGGGGAGTATAAAAACTATTAACAAAGACTAAGGGAGGAAAAAAAATATTCAGCCAAGAGACAGTAAAAGAAGATTGAACAGAACAACACCCAAATGGTCAAAAGCCAAAATTTGGCTACCCCTAAATAGTGAATGGAAAAAACCCAAACAAAGTAAAAATCAAAAAACATAGAGGAGAATAGACTTGAAACGACAACAAAAAGAGAAACCGAGAGAAACCCCCAATGACCGCTAATGAAAATTGGCTCCAAGAAATGCCAACACTCAAAACCCAAAATCAAAAATGAGAAAAAAAAGAATCATACCCCTAGCCAAATTCTCAATGCCTAAGGTTCCCCATTCGGATCTAACACTTCCCTCTTCAAACTTCCCTTGATTTTCTCCTAACATCCTTGATTATCTTCTAAAATCTCTCCTCAAGTCTCTCCATGACTAATTCAAACTCCACCACTCAGTAGTGTTTGGGTCAAACTCCACTACTCACACAGCAAGGAAGTAAAATAAATACTCCTTTGTGCATTGTGTGACTCGAATCCAATCCCCTTAGAAGCATTAACACGCCACTACCACTGGACCAACAGGCTCTTTTGTGTCATAGTTTACCCATATTTAATTATAAGCCTATTAGCCCAAAGTTAAGGGTTTACTCAATGAAGA
This sequence comes from Gossypium stocksii, assembly GCA_020496765.1. Lineage (NCBI taxonomy): Eukaryota > Viridiplantae > Streptophyta > Magnoliopsida > Malvales > Malvaceae > Gossypium > Gossypium stocksii. Next base: position 43,672,146 of record CM035622.1, on the reverse strand, counting down.
CAAAATTTTTGTCCAGGCTACAGATTGAACCCTAGACTTCTCAGACACTCCCAAATACTCCTAAATCACTTAACCATTGAAGCATATATTCATTTATCTCACTTTCTTGCATAATTAAAAATTTATGTGCAGTCTCCTAACATTTTCATGTTCATGACTTATTTCTTCTAGGCCCAAAATTTGGGGCGTTACAACCCGACTTCTATTCCGAATAGTTCAATAGGTAAATGAATGATATGGTTGAGAATGAGATTGGTACGAGATGGTACAGGTACGTGCATAAGTCATATTAGTTTTGAATCGAGGAAATGGTGTGAAAGTGTTTATTTTATGATCGAATAAGTGAAAGGTTTGTTGTTGATGTGAATTCATGTATTTATGATCAATTGTTGATTATGTGTTTATGATTATATTGAATTTATTTCATACAAGCTTACTAAGCTTTATAGCTTACTTCATTTATTTCTCCCCTATTTTATAGTGTTATCGAGTTAGCTCAGATTTGGGGATCGTTAGAGACATCGTCACACTATCCCACTATCAATTTGGTACTTTTGAGTTTATGTTTTGAGTATATGGCATGTATAGGGACTTTGATCATTTTGGTATTTGTGATGCTTATGAAATTAGCCATTTAAAATGGCTTGTAAATGTATATGTTTTAGTTTGTATATATAGCCATGAGTGATGTCTTATTTTGGTATGTTTAGGTATGGTTGTGGTTATGGTATTATAGTTGCTCAAATGATTAGTTGATTTGTGGAGTATAAATGTTTGAGAAATGCCTTGTTGTGGCATGATTTTAGATGTTGAATTGGTTGTTTATATGGTAAACTATGTATGTGTGAATTATGGTAAATGAACCATATTGTTTTGATATTGTTTTGGCATGTATTTGGTTTAGTAAAATGGTAGTGAATTGAGATTTGGAATAAATGGAATTATATTGGTATGAATAGCGCATTTGGTTGATGATTTTGGCTATCCATTGGGCTTGGAAATAGTATCATTTGAATGTGTTATAGGTGTGAATATTTGGGTGGCAAAATGGCCTTGTAAATGGCCTAGTTTTGTCCACATGGGCAGAGACACAAGCGTGGGTCTCAACCATGTGTGACGCACGGTCATGGTACAAGGCCATGTGCCCCCTGAAGCTTAATTAAAATTCAAGTCAGTGAGTTACACGGTCTAGACACACGGACGTGTGGTTAGCAGTGTGGCTAAGTTAGTATACCCTCTAATTTTCACATGGCCTGGCACACGGACATGTGGTCGACCGTGTGATGCAAGTCAGTATGTATACCCTGTTTCCACATGGCCTGTGACACGGGCGTGTCTGTAGTCGTGTGAGGCACATGGCCTATTCACACGAGGGTGTGACCCTTGTATTCTTGAAAAATTTTCAAAGTTTCCAAAGTTTTCATATATTATCAAATTAGTCTCGAACCATCTCTAAAGCATGTTTAAGGCCCCCCATAGGCCCTTATAAAGGACAATGTGATGAGTTTGAATAATATTTAATCATGAATGATTAATGTATAAGATATAATCATTAAATAATGTGATTTGATCGGTAATACCTAATAACCCTATTCCAACAACAGATACAGGTTAGGGGTGTTCCATTTTATTAGTATTAGAGCTATAGTTTAGTCAATTTTAGGACTAATGTAGCGTGTAAGAGTCTAACTATACATGCCATATATATATACTCTTTGATGGTGTGATGATTCTTGATAGTTTAAATTGTGTTTTTGTATAGTAATGAACCCCGAACGAGCTGTAGCTAATGATGTAGAGAGTAATGCACCTACTCTCGCTCAAAGGGCAACGCCATCTGACTTTACGCTTGTAACGAGGAGCCACGAGGGAGAGGCTAAACAAGTCTTCTTCCAAATAATGAATGAGTGGTTCACGAAATTCGTTCCAACGAATACGACTACTCAACAGCCTCCACCCTTGCCTATTCCTCAACAAATTCCTGTTGTTCCTCAAGCTATAGACATGATACAGTTGAACAAGCCACCAGTTGATAAGATTCGTAAATATGGGGCTGAAGAGTTTCGGGCTATGGTTGATGATGATGCTGAGAGAGCTGAATTTTGGCTTGAAAATACAATCTGAGTATTCGACGAGTTCTCTTGTTCACCTGATGAATGCGTCAAATGTGCTATATCTTTGCTAAGAGACACCGTATATCAATGGTGGAACACGTTAATATATGTGGTTCCAAAAGAACAGGTTACTTGGGAGTTATTTCAATCTAAATTTTGAAAGAAATATATCAGTCAAAGTGTAACACCCCAAACCCGGCCCAGACATTATGGCCGAATCTGGCAATGTCACATTGAAGTGTTTTTTGAAAACATGATCTCGTTGAAAATAAATCTGTTTGAAAATTAACATCTCTTTGTGATCTTATCCACACTTTAGGACATCATGTTCTTTGTTAAATCTCAAATCATCTTGACAAATTGTTAGCCATATTAGATCGCCATTATTATGTTAAAACTAGGTTTGTTCCGAAAGCTTTTCAGAACTTGTTGCGCAAACGTGGTGTCTTTGAAAAACAGTTATCTTTTGAAAACTCATCTTTTTCCTACACTAGCAGTTTATACCAAGCAAGTAAAAACCCAATTTAAAATTTAAAACCATAGAAATGCCTTATTACAAAAATAAATACCCAAATCAAAATTTAATAGTAAATAAAATCAACTATAAAATAGATGCAATCTTGTAGCCACCTCCGAGTCCTTCAAGGCACCAATCCATTTATGGCTGGGGATTACCTGAACAAATAAATAGAAGGGTGAGTTTACGAAAACTCAGTGTGTAATCCCTTATCAAATAGTCAATCATACAGTATGCAGTAACAGTCTAGGCTTGAGCCCATTATAGTAACATTATCAATATGGTCCTTAGCCCATTACAGTAACAGTAGCAGTGCAATAATGCAATCAGAAATCTGACCCAATCTAGCCAGACACTCCACTCCGTCCCGCCAATCACACCATGTGGGGGATAAAATCGATCCACCCAGCCAGACACACTAAGATTAGCACTGGACACACCTAGCCAAACACACCCAACCAGTAATATGAACGACTTAAAGCCATCAATAGGTCCACAATCGTCTTGGGTGACCTGTGCTACCTTATCAGTATAATACACTTCTTCCAAATACAATAACCCATCCCATGCAATGTGTCGTGTCATAATATCATATGTGAATGCAAAATATCATGCTCAATTACAGTCATACATATCATAGGACAAATAAGTCATTTTCACCTTACAGGGGTAAAACAGTCATTTTTATCAACCTGATGTCTAAGTACACTTACCGACCCATCAAAAGGCCCACAGTCACCTTGGACGACTCGAATAACCTTAACAGTCAAAATAGTTTAATGGGCCCAAGGCCCATTATGCGGTCCATGTGGGCCCACATGCCTGTGTAACCCACTAAGCCCAGAAATGACCTTGGCCGTGTGAACGACACAGTCGGGTCCAATATCCTACACTCATCCGTGCGATTCATTCGCTGGGGGCCACAAGCTCGTTGGGCCCACACGACCCATTTTTGGCCCAACATGGCCCAAAATGGCCTAAGCCCATGAGGTCGCTCATGGTGGCCTTTACAGTCAAACGCCCATGTTTCGTGGGCTCAAATTACCACACGAGCGATCGCACGCCCATGTGGCATCAAACGTCGTATTTTCTGGCTTTTCAGCTTTTACCAATTTATAGTTAAAATAGTGTGAACACACACATACACCTGTTTGCGAAAATGAGTGAGTAGTCCAAGAGCACCGTAACCTACATTCAATCAAGGCTACCCATTAATCACATGTCAAAAGGGTTAATCACCCTCTTTTACACACTTAACCCAAACTAGAATTAACACTTGCCTCGATTGACAACTGTGGCTTAATCACTTGGTCTAACGATTGGTGCAGCCACCCTGCCACACCCTGGCGGAAAATCCTAAACAGCTGACACTTTACGCTACTTAAATCTGGGGGCAGGGCCTACGTGTCCATTCTCAGCTGTCACCCTTCCTAATCCTCCCTCAGAATGGCTACTACTCACCACTAATGATATCTCTTTATGCAACATATTATCGGGGACCCCCGTGAATGCAAGGCAAAAACTTACCCTTGATCGAGTGATGAGAAAAAGGTTCAAATGCTTCAATATCTCTTGAGAACTCCTACACTCCTCAGGAAACTCTAGAACCCGCAGAACACCATACCTAAAAGAAGAGGATAAGAATCGTGATACGAACCCGATCGTATCATGTTTCGACACAAACTGCCGCCATCAATATTGGCCTAAGCTCGAGGGGCCTAAGTGCAAAATGAAGCTTCTTTGCAAGCTCATTTAGCTCCATCGGTGTTACTTGCAATTTATTGCAAGTTGAATTTAAATTTTAATAAACTCATCTTAAGTTTAATAAATGAGTTGCTGGTTTTATTTCAACTCATCTTAGTTTATTTATTTGAGTTTTTTATTAAACTTCATTTAATAAGATGCTTATTTAATTAATCTAGTTACTAGGATAATTTATTGAAGCATGAGTTTAAGTTTATTTAATTTTTTGCTTCTATTAATTAAACTAGTTGCTGCATTAATTGATGTCTTTGTTTATTTATTGAAGTCAAGTGTTTAATGTGTTTGAGTTTAATTAATGTTTAATTGTGTTTAATAAGTTCATTTTAATGTGTTTATTGCATGTGTCTTTTCAGCTCACAACCATTACATTTCAAGGCTGTTACAACTTAATTGAAGTGACTTTTTAGGTGATTTTCGATTACAAATGAAGGGCCTATTACAAGGGAGGTTTTATACATCAATTAAGGAGTTTTAAGGAGAATTTTAACCCCCTCTTAATTTCAGCAGCAACCCCTTTCACCTACCAGCAAGTTTTGCTCATTTAAAGATGAAAACAAGCATTCACACACCATTTAATTGCTAGTGTCTTTTCGGCTAGCCAAAGGACAACTCAGGAGACATTTTACAAGCATTCATGGATATTCATTCAGCTGAATTGAAGTGAATTCAAGCAAGGAGTTACTAGTGACAAGAATGTCAAGAGTTTTGAGTTTAATTTCAGTTTTAATTAGCACATTAAGATGTGACTTTTCAGCTAGCTTTCCTACACCTATAAATAAGTGTAACCAGCCATTTTGAGGACTTTGGAACTTTTGGCAAAATTATATATGAACTTTGTTCTTTGTGAGAATATTTCTCTCATATCTCGAGCAAGTTTCGTGCGACTTATCTAGCTTGTGCTAGTGGCGTCAAGCGTTCTCCTTTACGAACTTATCACCAACTATGTGGTGTGGCATTCGATTATCCTTCTATTTCACCGACCACCTTAAACACATAAGAATCGGGGTGACAGTCACTATAGTGTTGAATCATTCCTCCATTTAAGTTCATTTTCCCATTTTCCACCAAACTTATTTCCTTTGTTACCAAACCAATCATCATAACCTTTACCTATCTTTCTTCTTATCAAACCTAGACCTATATTCTAATTCCAACCTTTTTTCCCATTTCTTCCTAACATCCTCAATTGAACCATTTTCCGATTATCCATCTTTCTTTCTTAAAATCGAGCCTAAACATCCCCTACAAACTAAACTCCTTTTGAACCCTAATCCAAGCCTTCTGCTCCAATTTAAATTTGAACTTCCATTTTCTTTTAGTTTGAACAATCTTCTCGACGACAATCGGGCAATATAAGTGAACCTGTCTCATTCACCTGAGCCAAATCACATCAAATAAGCCATAAGAGAACAAGAGGAGAAAGAAGCATTCAGCTTTAAGCAATGTAAGAGAGGGGTTGATATGATCTGCCTCGGGGTGAGTCGAGTCATATGTGAGTTTGCCCGATCGTCTATGAGAAAATATCGTTTGGCTTTTTTAAGAAAGATGTTTTTAGGTTAAATAATGTGGAAGCTTTTGGAAAGGGGTTTCAAAATGGGATATAGATATCAATAAAATATATAGGTTCAAGTATAGAAAATAAAGGATAGTGATAGGTATGAAATTGGGATAACAACAAAAAGGATGGAAGGGTAAGAAGTGGTTCGGATAATGATGAAGTGAAAGATTGGAAAGAAAGAATATGGTAGATGATGGATACGGAAGGAATGATGCTTAAAAGCAAGCACGAACCAATATTAGAAAATATCGACCCAAATGCTTATCGGCTTTCAAGATGGAGGACGGAAGTGATAAAACCTTGACCAGCTACTTAGAAAAGTAGGAACCTTGGTATAAGGGTGAACGCCACACTATTCGATAGTGATAAGTTCAAAAGAAGAACAAGGTTGACACCAACTAAGAACTAGATAGGCCAACATGTCTTCAACGAAATATGAGAGAGAGAAATCTCACAAATTCCATAAATTTAACAACATTTCATTAGAGAAAAGTCTCCCTTACAAATGAAAATGACAACTATATATAGGCATAGCTCTAGGTAACCGAATAGGCACATTCATAAACTTAAAAATTAAGGAAACTTAACCCATGAATGTTCTTGAAATTTCTAGAATTTAAACATCAATTCAGCATGTCTAAATTCGGCTAAGGAGAGAATGGATGGAAGCCTTCATGCATGAGTTGAAATAAATGGATGAATGAATCTCCTTTGGTGCTTGTCTAGATTCAGCCAAATGGAAGCTCATGGGTTAGCTTCATGGTTAAGAATAATTCCCCCTTGAGTGTGCATGAATACTTAGCCATGAAGAAGACTTCAAGTACCTTGTATGAACACCAAAGGTTGCTTTCATCTCCTTGGGACGTTCATGCACTTGCATGGATCATTCACCATCATAAATAAGCACTTTTATGGCATGTAGGTTCATGAATGGGGGCATGAACCTTGCAAATTCGTTCTCCCCTTTGTGCATGCACTTAATACAATCAATGTGTTGAATTATTGAGTTAATTCCTTCCCTTGGACGTTCTTGAACCCATCCATCCATGCGTAGTAGCTTATAGGTTAATTCAAAGTGTGAACATGTTCAAGGAGCTCAACGGTCAACATAGAATTAGTTGGCAGCTACTTCTTGGCCGAATAAGTGCCTTGGAAAGTTAGGAGACAGCCACCGTACATGCAATTAAGCCATTCATGCATTCTATCATCCCATGCATTTGATCCATTCATGGATTAGCCTTTAATGTCCATACATGCATTCGGCACATGCATGAATTTGTAGAAACCTTGCATCTAGCCATACATGCACCAGCATTTAATACTTCTTCATTCATGCATGTGTGTCATCCAAATAGGTTGAATCTTCAAGCATTCATTGTACCGTCCATGAGCATTGCACCTATAAAAAATAAAACAATTCATAAGACATCATGTGAACACACATAAATTCAGCACTAATGTGAACATATTAATGGCATGCATTAAATCGGCTAGAATGTGAACATAATTAAAACATGTGATAACTATGGCATATTAATAATTAATATTAATATAAAACAAGTTTAATGTGTAAATAAATATGTACAAATTTTATTTAAGGCATTAATGACAAAACTGAGTTTAAACTAAAATGAGCTAAGTGTTAGCTCGTGAGCTAAAGTTGAGCCGGGGGTGAACTCCTAAGCTGAAGTTGAGCTAAGGGTTAGCTCGTGAGCTAGAAAAGAGATAAGAGTGGGCTCAGTTTAGCTCAGGCAAGCTGGATCGAGCTCGAATGAGCTAGATTTGAGCTGGACGGAGCTCGGGGAGCTGGAAAGGAGCTGGGATCAGCTTGCCAACAAAGCAATGCTCGACTCGAAAGACTTGACCGATGGCGTTTGCTGGGCGCGCTCGCATCAGGGGTGACTTGAAAAAGATTAAAGAAAATGAGCAAGAGTCAAATGTACTTACAATTACCAGAGAACAGTTGTCAATGCCGAATCAAAATAAAGAGATGAAGAGGGAGAGAATCAGTTAAGAGCCTAGGTTAAAATCGTAAGAAATGGGAGCAAGGAGAAGAACAATAATTGCTACCAGTGGATTCAGTTCAAAACTTGGTGAAGATCAAAAAAGAAAAAAGAGGGAGAAGAGATGATGAATTCAGCCAAAAGCAATCAACAGAGAGAGTAGAAAGGAAGGCCGCTACAAGAGAAAGAAAAACGAAATAGAATAGGGAGGGAAGAAATGGAAATTAGTAAAGAGCCAACACGAACAAAAATACCCAATTGGGAACAATGCCAAATTGGCTACCCCCAAATTAGAGAATGATACGAACCCGAAATAGCTCATAATTGTTGAAATGGTAAACAATACCCTCAAGGTTGAATCCTTGAGTGTCTAGAGTCCACTTTTGGCACTAACACTCCCCCTCATTCAAAACCCCTTGATTTTCTCCCATAAACTCTCCACAACAACCACCCCCAAATCCCATTATCCTCTCCTTGATTTCCTCCTACATTTTCTCCATACCGCCCACTCCCTCTTAACCACTCCATTTAAAACCCTCCATGACCAATTCAAACTCTATCCGTAGTATTTTAGTTAACTTCCACTTCTCCCACAGCAAAGAGCAAAATAAATGCTCCTATGTGCAACACTACCACTCGAACCTTAGACCCCAAGGACTTTTCCACACGCCACTTATGATACGATCTGCCTCGAGGTTGAGTCGAGTCATATATGTGTTTGTCCAATCGTCGACGAAGAAGTGTCGTTCGATTCTTTCAAATAGGGTGTTTTGGATAAAAATTGGCAGAAGCTATTAACAAGGTTCAAAGATAGGTTTTAATTAGAAATATTATAGGTTTAATTTTAAAGAAAATAAAGGATGGAAATATGTATGGAAGTTTGTTAATAATCAAAGAATGGAAAGTGAAAGAGTGGTTTGGGTTAAGATGAAATGAAAGGATGGAAAAAAGTAAACTTAAAAGCAAGCACGAAACAATACTAAAGAATATTGACCCAAATGCTTATAGGCTGTTAAGGTGAACAGATGAAAGAAGGTAGACCTTGACCCGCTACTTACCAAAGTAGGAACCTTGGTATAGTTTTGAACGCCACACTATGAATAGTGATAAGTTTAGAATAGAAGGAAAACAGGTTGATGCTACTAGGCTTCCTAGATAAGCCAACAAGTCTTCAACAAAATATGAGAGAAAGGTTTCTCACAAAATGATGTAATTTCATTCAGGTGTCAAAAGTCCAAAAGTCCCTTTACAAAGGTTGATTTCACATATTTATAGTGCTAGAATAAGGTAGTTGAAAGGTCACAAACATTCAACTTAATGTGTCAGTTAAAAGTTGTAATAAAACACAAGTCTTTTCACATTCTTGAGCCAAATAACTCCATCCTTGAATTCTCTTCAATTCAGCTGAATGAATGACTTTAATTACTTTAAAACTGACTCTTGAGTTAACCCTTGGTCAGTCAAATAGTTACCAACTTCTTAACTAGCTTCTTAATGGTGTTTGAATGCTTGAAATTACTTTGAAATGGCAAAAACGTTTGGGGTATTTGAATAGGTTGCTGCTGATATTTAAAGGAAGTGTAATGCTCCTTTAAACTCTATTTAATGATGCTTAAAGCTTCCTTTGTAACATCCCCCTCTTATGTAATCGAAAACACTTGAAAAGCCACCTTATTGAATGTGTAACAACCTTGAAATGTAATGGTTGTGAGTTAAAGAGACACCTACAATTAAACACTTTAATATAGGTATATTAAACACTTTAAACACTTATTAAACAAAAGACACAGTAAAAACTTAAGTTAAATAAATGAACTAAAACATATGCATCAATTATTCCAGTAACTAGTTTAATTAAATGAAGCATAATTAATTACACTAAGATGAGTTGAATAAATGTCCAACAACTCATTTATTAAACTAAGATGCTTGTATGCATGGTTTAAAATGCAAACTAAATAAACAAAATAAGTTACTTAATGCATGACTTTATTAAATGCAAAACAAATAATGCATGTCATAATTAAAATATGTAGCTCAATAATATATGACATTAACTAGAGATGCATTTAATAAGCAAGACATAATTAAATACTAAAGTAAATAAAATAAATAAATCAAGTCCTTATTCCAACAACATAATTGATAAACTGAAATTAAAAAGTCTCATTTTGCACTTGGGCCCCTCAAGTTTAGGCCAATCTCGATGGCGTCGAGTTGCATCATACATGATGTGACCGGGTTCGCATCAGCTTACCCTTGAACCACCAGGCTCTTTGTGTCATGTTTTCACCATATTTATTTAAGAAACCAACTTACTAGAGGCTGGGTTTATTCAAGTAAAGAAAAAAAATAAATTTTTGTACAAGTCAAGGCTTGAACCCAAGACTTCTCAGACACCTCCCAGGGTACTAAACCATTGAAGTAGATAGATATTTGTGTCACCTTCTTGCACCACTAAATATTTTTGTGCAGCTTCCTAACTGTTCCTACGCTCAAGACTTATTATGATACGATCCATCTCAGTGATGAGTCAAGTCGTATTGTGTTGCCCAATCATCTACGAAGAAGTATGGTTCAAAAGGATAGGTAATTAACAAAATCAATGAAGTAGGCTCAAAAAGTGAGGGAAAACATTAAAGTGCAAAAGTGACTAATTGGATGGAAAGATATTTAGTTATCAAACAAGGGGTAAAATGGATGTGTTTCGGTTGTGATTAAAGGATGAAAGAAACGACTCAAAAGCAAGTAAGAACCAACACTAGTAAGTGTTGACCTAACACTTAAACACTTTTCAGATGAATTGTAAAATTCGGCTAAAACCTTGACTCACTATCTAGTAAGATAGGAACCTTGGTATAAGGTTGAACGCCACACTTGAGGAAGTGATAAGTTTAGGATAAACAAAGAACGGGTTGACGCCACCAGTTTTGTAGATAAGCCAACAAGTCTTTGAACAAAATCAGAGAAAAGTTTTCTCACCAAATGAACAGAGTTCTATTAAAAGGATCAAAAGTTCCTTCAAAATGGATGGTTACACTTATTTATAGTTGTAGACAAGCTAGCTGAAAAGTCACATCTTAATGTCTAATTAAAACTGAAATTAAACTCAAGACTCTTGACATTCTTGTAACTAGTAACTCCTTGCTTGAATTCACTTTATTTCAGCTGAATGAATATCCATGAATGATTGTAAAATGTCTCTTGAGTTGTCCCTTGGCTAGCCGAAAAGACACCAGTAATTAAATGGTGTTTGAATGCATATTATCATCTTTGAATGAGCAAAAACTACTGGTAGGTGAAAAGAGTTGCTGCCAAAATTAAAATGGGTTAAAAAAAGCTCCTTAAAACTCCATAATTGATATAAAAACCTCCCTTGTAACAGCCCCTTCATTTGTAACCAAAAATCACCTAAAAAGTCACTTCAATTAAGTTGTAACAACCTTGAAATGTAATGGTTGTGAGCTAAAAAGACACCTGCAATAAACACATTAAAATGAACTTATTAAACACAATTAAATACTAGTTAAACTTAGAAACATTAAATACTTGACTTCAATAAATGAACTATAAACAAAGACATCAATTAATGCATCAACTAGTTTAATTAGTAGAAGCAAAAATTAAATAAACTTAAACTCATGCTTCAATAAATTATCCTAGTAACTAGATTAATTAAATAAGCAACTTATTAAATAAAGTTCAATAAAAACTCAAATAAATAAACTAAGATGAGTTGAATTAAATCTAGCAACTCATTTATTAAACTTAAGATGAGTTTAATAAAGTTTAAATTCAACTTGCAATAAATTGCAAGTAATGCCTATGGGGTTCAACCATGCATGATTAATGGGTTCAGCTTCTTATTCTTCCCAAACTCGTTCCACATAGCTGGCAAATGCGTCTTTAAACTTTTTAGCTCATAACCTAGTAATAGGCCCTTGTGGCAACTCAATGGAGTCGATAGAGACATCTCATGCTAGGGTCATATCATATTACTTCTAGGCCCAAAATTTGGGGCGTTAGACAAAGATTTCTCGATCAAAAGCACAAAGAATTTTTAGAATTAAAACAGGGCCGAATGACTGTAACTGAGTACGAAAAAAATTTGTATGATTAAGCAAGTATGCCTGGGAGTATGTTTCTACCAAAGAAATTATGTGTAAACGATTCGTTGATAGGTTGAACGAGGATATTAAACTTCTAGTCAGAATTCTATGGTTGAAAGAATTTGTTGTTTCGGTTGATAGAGCTTGTAAAGTCGAGGAGCTTAGCAAACGAAAGAGAAGAGCAGATTCAGAGGCTAGAGACTCGAGAAAAAGATTGATGAGTAAGCTGTATCAATCTTCATAAAAGAAATCTAGAGATTCATACACTTATCCAAATGCGTTAATCGGGTATTCGAATAGAGATCGTGGAAAATAATACTCAGGTTCTAAAGCTCAAGCTACATTAGTATCAAGTGTTGGCAATGTGAGAGAATAAACCCGAGTGTCAACAATGTGGGAGACGACATTTTGGAGAATGCTGGAATAAAAGTAATAAAGCTTGTTACAAATGTGGTTTGCTAGATCATTTCATCCGAGATTGCCCTAAGGTGAATGAGAAAGATAAAGTTTAGAATACGAGACCAATTAATACGTCAAATAGAGGAAGACCACCTAGAGTTATCGAGATTAGTAGTGGTAGTCGAGGGGCAACAAAGGACTCAGCTGTGATGTCCGAGGCCAAAGCACCTACTACAGCCTACGTTATTCGCGCTCACGAAGAAGCGTCATCTCTAGATGTTATCATCGGTACTTTCACTCTCTATAATACTAATGTGATTGCATTGGTAGATTCAGGATCAACTCATTCATATATATATGTGAATTTAGTATTCAGTAAGACTTTGCCTGTTGAGTCTATTGAGTTTGTGATAAAAGTCTCGAACCCCTCAGGCAAATATGTTCTAGTTGAGAAAGTCTTCAAGAATTGCCCATTAATGATTCAAGATTTTTGGCTTCCGGCTGATATGATGTTGTTTCTATTTATGAGTTTGATGTAATTTTGGGTATGGATTGGTTGACAATGCATGACGCGATAGTGAATTGTAGACGAAAGACAATTGAACTAAAATGTCAGAATAATGAGACTATTAGAATTCAATCTGATGATCTGAATAGTTTGTCAATTGTGATCTCATCTATGTTAGCTCAAAGATATGTGAGAAAGGGATGTGAAGCTTATCTTACTTATGAAATTGATATGAAAGTGATAGAATCAAAGATTGAATCAGTTTTAGTTGTGTGCGAGTATTCAATTGTATTTCCTGAAGAGCTACTAGGTTTACCACCGATCAGAGAGGTTGATTTTGGTATTGATTCAATTTCGGGAACAACATCTATATCGATAGCTCCGTACAGAATGGCTCTGACAGAGTTAAAAGAGTTGAAAGCTCAGTTACAAGAGTTCACGGATAGAGGATTTGCTAGACCGAGTTTCTTGACTTGAGGTGCACCGGTATTATTTATGAAAAAGAAAGATGGCATTATGAGAATGTGTATAGACTATCGATAGCTTAATAAAGTGACGATCAAGAACAAATATCCTCTACCCCAAATAGATGACTTATTTGATTAGCTGAAAGGAGCAACAGTGTTTTCAAAGATAGATTTCAAATCGAGTTATTGCCAGTTGTGAGTTAAAGACTCTGATGTGCCGAAGACTACATTCAGAATGAGATATGGACACTATGAATTCCTTGTTATGCCTTTCAGACTAACTAATGCTCATGCAGTCTTTATGGACTTGATGAACCAGATTTTCAGACCGTATTTGGATAGATTTGTCATTGTGTTTATTGATGATATCTTGATTTATTCTCTTGATGAATCTGAACATGTCAAGCATCTGAGAATCATTTTGCAAACCTTGAGAGACAAGCAATTATTTGCAAAGTTCAGTAAATGCGAGTTTTGGCTCAGAAAGGTTGGATTTCTAGGACATATAGTTTTAGCAGACGGTATTCGAGTTGACCTAAGTAAGATTTTTGTGATTGTAGATTGGAAAGCTCCAAGAAATGCGTTTGAAGTTCGTAGTTTTCTGGGACTAGCGGGTTATTCGCTATGGATTTTGTATCGGGTTTGCCACTATTAGCGAAAAAGAAAGATGCGATCTAGGTTGTTGTTGATAGATTGACGAAAGTGACTCATTTTATTCCTGTACATATGGATTATTCGCTAGAGAGACTCGTTAAATTATATATCATAAAGATTGTTCGATTGCATGGGGTGTCACTATCTATTGTTTCAAATAGAGATTTGAATTTCACTTTGCGATTCTGGAAGAAATTACAAGAAGCTTTGGGTACAAAGCTACATTTTAGCATCGCGTTTCACCCGCAGGCAGATGGTCAATCCGAACGAGTTATACAGATACTTGAAGATATGTTGCATTGTTGCATTCTAGAGTTTGAAGGTAGTTGGGAGAAATGTCTATCTTTGATTGAATTTGCTTATAATAATAGCTTTCAATCGAGTATCAAAATGGCACCATACAAAGCTTTATACGGTCATAAATGTCAAACACTGTTGCATTAGACTGAGATTGATGAGAAAAAGATTCACGGGGTTGATTTGGTTAAAAAAATCGAAGAGAAAATGAAAGTAATTTGCGATAGTTTGAAAGCAGCTTTATATAGACAAAAGTCATATGCAGATTTGAAACGGAAAGACATTGAATTTGAAATTAGTGATAAAGTATTTATGAAAGTTTTGCTATGGAAAAAGATATTACGATTTGGCCGAAAGGGGAAATTGAGTCCGCGATTCATCAGACCGTACAAGATCATCGAGCGAATTGGGCCAGTGGCGTATCAGTTGTCCTTACCATCTGAGTTAGAAAAGATACATAATGTGTTTCATGTATCGATGTTACAACGATATCGATTAGATCCTTCGCAAATTATTTCTCCTACTAAAATTGAGATTCAATCAGATTTGATGTATAGTGAAGAACCAATTCAAATTCTAGCTTGTGAGATCAAAGAATTGAGAAACAAGAGAATAGCATTAGTGAAAGTCTTGTGGCAATGTCACGAGGTTGAAGAAGCTACATGAGAATCCGAGGATGTTATGAGAAAACAATACCCTAACCTATTCACTGGTAAGATTTTTGGGGACAAAAATTCATAAGGGGGAGAGTTGTAACAACTCGTTTTTCGTCAAATCAGAATGTGGTTTTGAAATCACAAATCTGAGGTTAGAAAATTATTTTATTATTATTTTATGTGTTTATAGCATGTTAGTATGATTCTGTGAAAGTTTTGTGAGGTAATTTTATCATTAGAGTACTTAATTTGATAAAAAGGACTAAATTGCATAAGGTGTTGAACTTGAGTTCTATAGTTAAATGCATTAAATAGCTATCGAAAAGAATTTATGAGCACTTGCATGGTAATTATACCATTGTGACGCGAACCCGGTTATGAGATAAGCCGAATTTACGTTGAGTGCCGGATCGTAGTCGAAAAGATGAAGGAAGTTGCAATCGAAATAGATAGGTAAGAAGCGGAAGGTTAAGAATATGGTATGTTTAGGAGTTTAGAAAAGAAATTAGAATTGATGAGGTTTAGATGAAAGAAGATATAGTTAGAAGGATAGGGTATGGAAACAGATGGATGTTTAAAGGTTCGGTTTAGGTAAGATAGGTAGGTTACGAAGGTACGAAATGGTATAGTAAGTATGAAATGGTATAGAAGGAACAAAATTGTATGGAATGTACGAAATGGTATAGAAGGTACGAAATGGTTAAAAAGATACGTAAAGGGCAAAATAAACAAATAGGTGGTCGATGGTCGAAATTCTTAGATGTCAGGAAAGATTCAACACCAAAGGTGTCACCCCGAATCCTATATGGTCTAAGTTGGAAAATGGTAGGTGAAAGATAGGTTTGAGCGCCACAGCAAGTTGGGGTTCAGTGATAAGCTCTAAAAAAGCAAGTTTGACGCCACTAGCAAAGCTAGATAAGTCGCACGAGACTTGTACAAAGAATCAAACCTCACAGAAACAGAGTTTCGGTATAAAATTGATCAAAAGTCCCTTTACAATGAAAATAATCAACTATTTATACTAGTGTCTTAGGCTAGCTGAATAGTCCTATTCATGGACTTAACAACCAAGTAATGAATCTAATTAGAACATGAAGATTCTAGAAGAATGACCAATGGTGCTCTTGTCCATGTTTGGCCAATTGGGGAAAGCTTCATGGCTAAAGAAATGAAGTTGAATGAATGAGCTCTTGAATGGACTTGACTACATTCAACCAAGGTGTGTTTATGATGCACTAATGAGGTGGTGCTTCACCAAAGATGGCATCATAATGGTGGCTCCATGAAGAGTCTCATGTGGTGTGAACGGAGGTGCTTGAGGGTCTTGTATGTGTGAACACAAGGTAGCCGAATGGTTCCATGTGTGAACTCTAGTGTGAACGCCTTGATGCTAGCATAGGAAGAGATTCGGTCACCTTTAGGAGATGCATGTATTTGTCGAATAGTCACCTTGAAACACCAAAAGATAGCACACCATCTTTAATTCCTTTCATGCATGTGCCGTCCAAAGGGTGATGTACCTACAAAATTAATGCACAACATTAATAGCTCATGTGAACACATTAATCAAATATGAACAAAATTAAACACCTAATTAAATTTGGCTAACATATTTAACTCTTGTAATATTTTGGACATATTTATTTCAAGTTCAAATTATGACAAATTAATAATATGCATTAATTAAATAACTAGTCAACTAGCTCACATAACTAGTCAAACAAGTAAGCTAAGATGAGATGAGGGTTTCGGCTATGAGCTGTATTAAGCTAAAATTAAAATAAATGGGCTGAGTTTATTTAAATTAAAAACTAATAGATCTGAGTAAGAGCTTAGTTGAGCTCAACCGAGCTGGAATGGACTCCCGTGAGCTGAAGTGAGCTGAAGTCAGCTTGAATTAAGCTAACTATCTTTGGTTCAGAGTTGTGTTCAGCTACACCTTGGACGTTGGAGCCTTAAACTAGCTGGAATCGATGACAAAGAGCTGAAACGATGTTTTGGAAGTGTTGAGCTCGAGCTCTCGTCATGGGACCTTGCGACATAGCAGGTATTCCATCATCTGGGCATGTTGTTGGCTTGGACGCGTTTGCGTCACATTGATAATGATAGTGGACTTTTATGGACATGGTTAGGTGAATACTTATGTTTTGTTATTAAGGTTATTTTTGTAATTTAGAAATTAAGTAAATTAAAAAAAACAAAGCCATTTGTTTCTTCATTTTCATCATCTTTGATCAAAATTAGAAGAAAGAATAGCTTCAAAAAGCTTGCTAGGGTTTGGCCATTTGAAGCTTTGATTAAGGTATGATTTTTGTTCAGTTTTTGATGATTTTTATGTTTTTGTGATTGTTGCAACTAGTACTAGCTAGCCTAGGGACTATTTTGCAAAATTATTAAATGTTTTGACAGATGCCATTGATGAATACATGAGTTCTTTGATGATTTTTGATGAAATATGAGTATTTGATGATAGTTATACATGTTTAGTAAAGTGATTTTTTATGAAAATGTAAAATAATGATTTAATTGTGAAAATGTGAAATTGAGTGGTTAAATGTCTGAAAATTTGAGAAATATGGGCTTCTAGAGGTGTGATAAATATTCATCTATCATTAGTGTAAATGAAATTGTGTGAATTTGTGATTTTGTGAAATAAGGACTAAAGTTCAAAAATGTGAAAGTTTAGGGGCTAATATGCAAATATGCCTAAATGTTTGATTTGGATTAAGTTGAATAGAGAGATTAATAAATAAGCTGAATTTGATATTATATAGATCAAGAAAAGTGAAATACGGGCTTAGATTGAGGGAAGAACAAAGTCTTGGATTAGTTGACCCGTGTCATCATTTTAACGTCTGAGGTAAGTTCGTATGTGATAATTTCATTATAAATCTATGTTAAATGCTTTGATATTGCCTAAACTGTAATTACAAGATTATCGATAATGTTTGAATTGTGAAAAATGACTATGGATACATTCGACGATGGAATCAACAAGTGTGAAATCTGGTTTGAACCTTAGGAATAGATTTGGATACTAGTGACATGTCATTAGGTGATACATTGAGTTGGCTTTGTGATGCAATCCCGATCGCATCATGTTTCGAAACAACTCGACTACATCAAAATTGGCCCAAACTTGAGGGGCCCAAGATCAAAATGAGACTTTTTATTTTCAGTTTATTAATTATGTTGTTGGAATAAGGACTTGATTTATTTATTTTAGTTACTTTAGTCTTGTTTATTAAATGCATCTTTAGTTAATGTCATGCATTATTGATCTCCATATTTTAATTATGCCATGCATTATTTGTTCTGCATTTAATTAAGTCATGCATTAAGTAACTCATTTTGTTCATTTAGTTTGCATTTTAAACTATGCATTCAAGCATCTTAGTGTAATTAATAAGTGTTTTTGAACTTTATTTAATAAGTGTTGCTCTTAATTAATCTAGTTACTAGGATTATTTATTGATGCACGAGTTTAAGTTTATTTATTTATGCTTATTTAATAAACTAGTTGCGGGAATAATTGATGCATATGTTTAGTTCATTTATTTAAGTTAAGTCTTTATTTTTGATATGTTTAAACAAAGTTTAAATGTAATTAATAAGCTCATTTTAATTGTGTTTATTGCAGGAGTTCATAACTGTTATATTATGAGCGCTGTTGCAAATTTATTGAAGTAACTTTTCAAGTGTTTTCGGTTACATAAGAAGGAGTTATTTTAAAGGAGGCTTTATTCATCATCAAGAAGTTGTTTTATCAATTAAAGAAGAGCATTATTCTTCTTTAAATTCGGTAGCCCCTTTGTTTCACCTTCCATAACTGATTACTTCATGATGAATCACTATAAGCATTCAAAATACCATTAAGGAGCTAGTGTCTATTCAGCTGGCCAAGGGACAATTCAAGAGTCATCTTTCAAGCATTCAAGGACATTCAATAAGCTGAATTGAAGTGAATTCAATGGAGGAGTTATTTGGTTCAAGAATGTCAAGAGACTTGAACTTTATTTCAGCTTTTAATTAGTACATTAAGATGATTACTTGTGACTATTCGACTACCCTATTCTAGCACTATAAATAGGTGAAATCAGCTTTTGTAAAGAAAACTTTTGTTGCTTTATGAATGAAACTTTGTCATTTTGGTGAGATCATCTCTCTCCTATTTCGTTCCAAGACTTGTTGGCTTATCTACAAAGCTAGTGGCGTTAACCTGTTCTTTCTTTTATTCTAAACTTATCACCTTTGTTGGTGTGGCGTCATCCATTCAATTATACCTTCAGTTCCTACTTTCCTAAGTAACGGGTCGAGGTCCATCAACCTATTTCCACCTTCTCACCTTAAGTCATATAAGTCCTGGGGCAATGCTCTTCATAGTATTGAATCGAATTGACATTTAAGCGTTATCTTCCATCTCCACCATTTATCTTTACTTATCCTTATTTAATTGTTAAACCGAGCCATTCAATTATCCTCCATCTTTTAATTCCTTTCCAGCTGAACCTATAATATCCATATTTAACCTATCTTGAACCGTTTTGTGAGCTGCCGCCAAATTTATCCAAAACACCCCTTCGTTAAAACTGAATGATACTTCTTCGTCAATGATTAGGCAACACAAATACGACTCAAAATCAATCACGAGGTCGGGATCGTATCACTTTGGGCCATGATATTAGCACTTCAAGTGTGAGTTATTTCGATTTGGCTTCGGGCCATGATATTAGTACTTCAAATATAAGTTACCTTGATTTGACTTTGGGCCATGGTATAGGTACTTATTGTATGAGACTCCTGAGTATCTGACTTCTATTCCAAATGGTTCAATGGGTAAATGAATGATATGGTTGAGAATGAGATTGGTATGAGATGGTACAGGTACGTGCATAAGTCATATTAGTTTTGAATCGAGGAAATGGTGTGAAAGTGTTTATTTTGTGATCGAATAAGTGAAAGGTTTGTTGTTCATGTGAAGTCATGTATTTATGATCAATTGTTGATTATGTATTTATGATTATATTGAGTTTATTTCATATGAGCTTACTAAGTTTTATAGCTTACTTCATTTATTTTTCTCATGTTTTATAGTGTTATCGAGTTAACTCGGATTCGGGGATCGTCAGAGACATCGTCACGCTATCCAACTATCAATTTGATACTTTTAAGTTTATGTTTTGAGTAGTTGGCATGTATAGGGACTTTGATCATTTTGGTACTTGTGATGCTTATGAAATTAGCCATTTAAAATGGCTTGTAAATGTATATGTTTTAGTTTGTATATATAGCCATGAGTGATGGCTTATTTTGGTATGTTTAGGTATGGTTGTGGTTATTGTATTATAGTTGCTCAAATGGTTAGTTGTTTTGTGGAGTATAAATGTTTGAGAAATGTCTTGTTGTGGAATGATTTTAGATGTTGAATTGGTTGTTTATATGGTAAGCTATGTATGTGTGAATTATGGTAAATGAACCATATTGTTTTGATATTGTTTTGGCATGTATTTGGTTTAGTAAACGATAGTGAATTGAGATTTGGAATAGATGGCATTATATTGGTATGAATTGTGCATTTGATTGATGATTTTGCCTATCCATTGGGCTTGGAGATAGTATCATTTCAATGTGTTATAGGTGTGCATATTTGGGTGGAAAATGGCCTTATAAATGGCTTATTTTTTATGCGAGCACTCTCTGTAACACCCCTAGACCCGAACCCGTCATCGGAGGGTAAAGAGGCATTACCCGAAGTTCTATTAAGCTAACCCTTCATCACTCGACCAAACATGTCATGGTTCCATACGGCTTAACTTGTGCCTATGGTTTTATAATACTAAATCAAAACAAATTAATTTCATTTAAACTTTGATTCTTACTAGGCATACATCTCAAACATTTATTCATATATGTAAATCATTCCATTTACTACCTAACCATATCGAAACTAAAACAACCACCAGTAAGTATATACAACGTCTTAAGGAGCCATTTTCGCATGGCTAAACACACTTACAAGATCAGATGTATCAACAAAAAAAAGAATCTATCCTATACATGCCATCCTGAAAGAGTACTACAAAATACCAATTTAAAGTTGGATAGTGCAAACGGCTTTGACTTGAGATCACCGAGTCCGTAGCAGGCGTACTGAACCTATAAAACAGAGTATTTAAAACAAAATCGAGTAAGCATATTAATGCTTAGTAAGTTACAATCAACGGAATCGTTAAAAGAAATTGTATCGGAATGAAAGGTAAATTTTTCCCTTGACCAAAAGGCAACCTAACAATTACTCCACTACAATCATCCCAAGACCGAATATATGTTCTAATTAGAATTCCGTGTTAAAATCATAGTTATACGCGCAATCCACATATACTTAATGTTGATCTCTTATAGCCAGAACTTATACAACATGATCGGGTCGTAAGCATTCAAATACATATCAATAACAGTCAAAGTGTCCTCATAATTTATTGAAATTTGCAAATCTAATTAGGGCCACTTTCTTGAATAGGAATAAATGCCACACCTGAATGACGTACGACATGCGGATTCATTGGTTGGATTACATTACATAAATTTGAGAATTTTATACAAAAATACTTGCGAGATTCCAACCTTTAAAATAAAATAAACACAGATGCTCTTCGAAACTAAATCAGAGTTTAACTCTGGCTCAAAGCCCATCAGAACTAGGTCCGGTTTTCACACTGGCTCGAAAGCCCTTCAAGACTAAGCTCGGATCATTATCCCACTCGATGTTCACACACGTTTATATGTATATGTATTATATCACCTTTGAATCACTAGTCCTAGACAAAGGACACTATTTTATTTCAAAGCTTAACATGATTCAAAGTTCACATGCCACTTACAACAATTTCGTAAATTATCTTTGCCACCACGACATTCAAATATAGCTCTTAAGTCTAGGTTTACATAGTATCCACATGTATTAAGATTTCCTCATGCTATGAGCAAAATTTTGTTACCCAAGACTTACCTCGTATCTTTCTGAGTAGTGCACGGGTTGGCTATTCCACGACCTTTGCTTTTCCCTTGTCTGAGAGTGTCCCTCTTTGTTCTTGATCTTAAATTAAACAAGTTTAATTAGGTTAAACTTTATTCATTCCTCTCACTTATTCACTTTTCTAACGTTCCAACAAAACATATACATACTTCATATACTAAGCACATTTGGCCAAAACACAATTAAGCTACATGTCACATAGAGATTATTGATTTAGAGCAAGTATACATAGATCTTTTAACCAACTCACTACATAATACATAGCAATCATTAATGGCCGAATATGTCATATTCAAAATAATGAAATCACGAGTCATTGTCCATCACTTTTAGCATATACAAAAATCGCTGATAGTGGCAAACCCGATAAAAAATCCATAGTGGCAAACCCAGTTCGTAATCTTTAGTGATGCATTGTTAAATGGTCTAGACTGTGTTTTGATGCAGGAAGGCAAAGTTATAGCTTATGCCTCGAGACAATTAAAGCCGCGTGAAAAAGAATTATCTGACGCGCGATTTAGAGTTAGTCAGAGTTGTGTTCGCATTGAAAATATGGTGTCATTATTTGTTTGGCGAGAAATGTCACATCTACACTGATCACAAAAGTTTGAAGTACCTAATGACTCAAAAAGACTTGAATTTGTGATAGCAGAGATGGTTGGAATTGCTAAAAGATTACGAGTTAGTAATTGACTACCATCCGAGGAAAGCTAATCTTGTTGCTAATGCTTTGAGCCAAAAGCCCCTATTTGCTTTGCATGCGATGAACACCCAGTTAGCTTTGTCTAATGATGGCTCTATTGTAACCGAGTTGAAAGTGGGACCGTTATTTCTATAGCAGATTTGTGAAGCTCAGAAATATGATAGTATATTGCAAGCCAAACGAGCTCAGTGCGAGTTAAATTCTGATTCAGAGTTTCAAATCGGGTCTGATAATTGTTTGAGATTCAGGGATAGAATTTGTGTACCGAGAAATCCATAGTTGATTCAGAAGATTTTAAATGAAGCACACAGTGGTTGTTTGTCAGTACATCCGAGAAGCACAAAAATGCAAAACAATTTGAAACAGCATTATTGGTGGCATTGTGTAAAATGTGATATATCAGAGTTTGTTTCAAAATGTTTAATTTGTCAACAAGTAAAAGCTGAACATTAAGTACCGTTAGGCTTACTGCAGCCTGTGTTGATTCCCGAGTGGAAATGGGATAGAGTAACTATGGATTTTGTATCGGGTTTGCCACTATCAGCGAAAAAGAAAGATGCGATCTGGGTTGTCGTTGATAGATTGACGAAAACGACTCATTTTATTCCTGTACATATGGATTATTCGCTAGAGAGACTCGTTGAATTATATATCATAGAGATTGTTCGATTGCACGGGGTGTCACTATCTATTGTTTCAAATAGAGATTTGAATTTCACTTCGCAATTCTAGAAGAAATTACTAGAAGCTTTGGGTACAAAGCTACATTTTAGCATCGCGTTTCACCCGCAGACAGATGGTCAATCCGAACGAGTTATACAGATACTCGAAGATATGTTGCATTGTTGCATTCTAGAGTTTGAAGGTAGTTGGGAGAAATGTCTATCTTTGATTGAATTTGCTTATAATAATAGCTTTCAATCGAGTATCAAAATGGCACCATACAAAGCTTTATATGGTCATAAATGTCGAACACTGTTACATTGGACTGAGATTGATGAGAAAAAGATTCACGGGGTTGATTTGGTTAAAAAAATCGAAGAGAAAATGAAAGTAATTTGCGATAGTTTGAAAGCAGCTTTATATAGACAAAAGTCAAATGCAGATTTGAAACGGAAAGACATTGAATTTGAAATTGGTAATAAAGTATTTTTGAAAGTTTCACTGTGGAAAAAGATATTACGATTTGGCCGAAAGGGGAAATTGAGTCCGCGATTCATCAGACCGTACAAGATCATCGAGCGAATTGGGCCAGTGGCGTATCAGTTGTCCTTACCATCTGAGTTAGAAAAGATACATAATGTGTTTCATGTATCGATGTTACAACGATATCGATTAGATCCTTCGCAAATTATTTCTCCTGCTAAAATTGAGATTCAGTCAGATTTGATGTATAGTGAAGAACCAATTCAAATTCTAGCTTGTGAGATCAAAGATTCGGCAAAAGAAAGCAGTTTTTGGGATTTCTGGCACTTTGAGCAATCGGCTATGGTTGATTTTGAGAGGGATGAAAGCAAAAGAAAGAGTGGATCTGAGTAAGGAGGGTATTCGGCTAGGGAAGAGATCAAAGAGGAAAAAAAGAAAAGCGAAAAAATAATGGTAGAGGTGAAGAAGAAGAAATCGGCTAGAAGCTTTCTAGGGAGGCAAGTTTCGGCTTTTCTGACAGTAAAAGAGAAGATTATACCTATGGTGGCTAGCCCTAATTCTTATGACAGAAAAATAGAAAAAGATAAAACCCTAATAATCTCTTTAAAGCAATCGGCCCAAGTCCCTAAAGCCCTTGCCGAAATTCACTTAAGTTAGGCACATGCCCGGCACATGCTTAAAAATTAAAAAGAACACGATGCTTACCTTGCAACTCGAACCCTTGTCCTTGAATACCCACTTAGGCGCCACTTTTTTAGGAGCTTAGTGGCGCCACCTTGCCACTCTACCAAGGCTCCCTTTGTGACATATTTCCCACGGTTTTTCTTAAAGGCCCACTTAACCAAGTCCCCTTTCACTTGAAAATCCAACTTAATATTTTACCGGGTTTTAACTTAAGCTTGGGCCTTCTAAAGGCCCACTAACACATGTACATACATTTTCAACCTTCAGAACACCAAAATTTTAAAATTTCACTAAAATTCACAAACCCCGAAAAATCTCGAAAATCAGGGCGTTACATAATTAAATAGACTCAAAACACATGCATCAATTTTCTAGCAACTAGTTAATTAAAAGAAGCATAATTAAGTAAACTTAAACTCATGCATCAATAAATTATCTAGTAACTATATTAATTAAGAGTAACATCTATTAAATGAAGTTCAACAAAAACTCAAATTAACTAAGATGCTTAAATGCTTGGTTTAAAATGCAAACTAAATAAACAGATGAGGTACTTTAAGCAAGACTCAATTTAATAATGCATACTTAAACTAACATGGGAGTTACATAATGCAAGTCATTATTAATGATGCATGCTTAACTAACATGAAAGTTACATAATGCACAACTTTATTAAATGCAGAACACACAAAGTGTAAGTCAAAATTAAAATATGCAAACTTATTAATTTAAATAAAACTTTATTAAATTAAAAGGTCTGTAAAATATTGGCCCAATAATCAATCAGGCCTATGAGATGTTTCATTTTACACTTGGGCTACTCGAGTTTAGGCCAATCTCGGTGTCGTCGAGTTAGGTTGTAACATGATGTGACCAGGTCCGCATCATACCCTCCCTCTTGAAGATGATTTTTCCTCAAATGGGGCCACTTGCTCGTGAAAAATTTGTCACCGTCGTAACACCCTCGGTTGATGAAATTGGCAATGTTGCTCCCGATAACCTGAAAATCACATATGACTCGAAAAGAAAATATGTCATTTACATACCCTCCCTCTTTAGGAGGATGCCATCTCGACTTGTCACCTACACAAGTATGAAATTGATTAGTGACAACATAAGAAATTATAAGCTCAAAAGAATTTCCTGAAATCTTATTCAAAAATTGAACAAATGAAACAATGCCAGGATAAAAAACATGATTTGACCTTACCTTGTCATGATGAACCAAAAATTTCATTGATGACATCAAATTAGAATCACAAAGCATTTGAAAGTTATGGTCTTGGAAATCCAAATTCCATAACTCAAATTCCTTGAACATAGATAAAAAACAATGGGTTTCGAGGTAAAAAAACAAAGTGTTCCCTTACCGCTTCATTTTGATTCAAAAATTCCTTAACCTTGATCGTAGAAAGAACATGAAGCAAGTGAAACTTGTAATCTTGCAAAGAATATGCAAATCCTTTAAACCATGTTATAGAACAATCTTTGGAATCAAAGGTTAGAATTTGCATTTGCATCTTATCACAGTTCAACATCTTTATTTCTAGATTTAAAAATAAAACATTACACAAGCAAAAATTGTTAACACATTCATTCAAACAAAATTTACGATGCTTGTAACGCCCCGAATTTTGAGCCTAGAAGTATTGGGCCTTGAGTTTTGGATCAGTTAAAAGGCAGCTTAAATAACTCAAATGTGTGATTTTGGAGTGTTTGGAGGGTACTATGAAGTCCCGGGTTTAAGTTAGGCCATAGGAAAAATTTTGATTTTTAGCCTTAGTGGAACCCTGATCTCAAGTGGTATGACTCTTAAATAAAATCAAGGTAAAATAAGGCACAAAAAGAGGTGTGGTGTAGTGGCAAAGTGGTGCCACTTAGGGGACAAGAAAGTGATGCCATAAAAGAAGTAAGGGGGTCCAAGGTTCAAGTGTTGGCTCTTGCAATTTATTTTGGTTTTTCTTTTAAATAAATCTGGAAGCGAGTAGGCGGGCTTTAAAGTTAAATGTGTTGGACTTATGACACAGAGGAGCTTGTGTCCTAGTGGTGGTGGCGTGACATGGTTATTAAGAGGACTATGGTTCGAATCCCTTTACGCGCAAAGGTTGATTATTTTGCTAATGCTTTAGTTTTGGGGGATTGATGGAGAATCCCACATCGGGAAGCTAACATGAGAATAGGTGAGGAGCTAGCTTTAAATGAAGCAAACCATGAGGAGAGTAGGGATACCTTTCTTGGCTTATCCCTTTAACGTTGTGGTGTGTTTGTTTGGGTTAGGCGTTGGATCATTCATTGATCTGTGTGCAGTTGGGTCACGGTGGTGGTGACCGTAGTTGATCGACACACCCTTTGGGGAGTCAAGGGTGCGATTATTGTTGGCTTCTAGGCATAGCAGCGTTTAGAGCATGGATTAACTTCAGATACCTATCAGGTGTGTACTTCACCTTACTCTAGCTGTAGAACGACAAATGCCGGAATGCCAAAATGGGCCATGTGGGCCCATTGGGCCCAATCGGGCAAATTGTATCATTGTGTAGTAAATATTGGACTAGACTAGGTGAATCTCATATTTGTGGCTAGTTTTGGGATAAAGGGCCACACGAGCGTGTGGGCCCACTTGGGCCGAGAACGAGCCTTAGGCCCATTCATAACGTTATCTCTGTTTAGAATACTTGAGTCGCTCGAGGCAACTGTAGACTTTCTGAGGGATTGATAAAATTACTAAAATACCCTTATAGGTAGAATTATTGTAATACCCTCGATTTGCAAAATTACAAAAATACCCTCGATTTGTAAAATTATAGAAATACCCTCGATTTGCAAAATTATTGAATTACTCTCGATTTGTAAAATTACAAAAATACCCTTAATTTACAAAATTACAAAAATACCCTCGATTTGTAAAAGTACTATTTTACCCCTAATTTGCAAAATTACCATTTTACCCTTAATTTGTAAAGTTATCGTTTTACCCCTGATTTGAAAAGTTACCGTTTTACCCCTGATTTGTAAAGTTACCGTTTTACCCCTGATTTGTAAAGTTATCATTTTACCCCTGATTTGTAAAGTTACCGTTTTATCCCTGATTAGTAAAGTTATCGTTTTACCCTTGATTTTTTAAAATTACTGTTTTACCCTCAGTTTACAAAATTACAAAAATACTCCAGTTTACAAATTATAGAAATACCCCAAATTCCAACATTATTGAAATACCCCTGATTTACAAAATTACCAAAATACCTCCGGTTTGTGAAATTACCGAAATACCCCTGGTTTGTAAAATTACCGAAATACCCCTGAGTTGCAAAATGACCGAAATAGCCCTATAGGGTAGAATTATCGAAATACCCCTTTAGGGTAGGATTATCGAAATACCCCTGTAGGGTATAATTATCGAAATACCCCTGTAGGGTAGAATTACCGAGATACCCTTGCGAGGTAAAATTACCATTTTGCCCCTAAGGTGTTAAATGACTGTTTCGCCCTTGTGGGTAAGTGATTGACTTAGACTGTGTGTTTGACAGATTTGACTGTGTTTGTATGACAGTGATTTGACTGACGTGACCGTGGTTGTGTGATTGATATGTTTTAATATGTGTTTAAATGACTGATACTAAACATTGCCATTTTGCATACACGTGTGATTATTGAGCATAGCATACACGACATATTGGGTTGGAACATTGATATGGAGGAAGTTCTATTCTGATAGGATCGCATGGGTCGCACGAGACGACTGTGGATCCAGTAATAATCTGATAAGGTCGCACAGGTCACATGAAACGACTGTGGACCAACGGAGGGCTTAATGCCAGTTATTTTGAGTATGGCTCTGTGCCAACCAACATATGGCTTTGTGCTATCGGGATCATGGCTTTGTGCCGATTATATTTGCCTAAGGCTATGTGCCTATCTTATTTACTGATGACTGTGTGTCGATCACATTTACCCATGGCTGTGTGCCAATTATATTACCCTAATTGATGGCTATGTGTCAATCCTATTATAGTTACTGATGGCTTTGTGCCAATTATGACACTGCTACTAAAGGCTTAAAGCCGCATTTAAATTAGCGGCATGGCTGCTTCATTAGTGTGTAGGGCTGGGTGGGTCGAGTTATTCCCCACATGGTGTGTTGGGTTGGTACGGGTGGTGTGATGGCTGGACTGGGTTGGGATTACATTCGCATATTGTTCTGATTCTGCTATGGGCTTGGCCTACACTCTTCTGTATAGGGCTAAGGCCCAAACTAATCTGTTCTGTATAGGGCTTCGGCCCAGTCTGTTCTGCATATCTATATTGTACTGTTACTGATTCTATTTTGGGCTTAGGCCCACCTAATTTTGATTCTGATTTTGATTCTAATCTGATAATGTTTCTAATTCTGTAATGGGCTCAGGCCTATCAGGTACTGTTTGTTATAGTGGGCTAAGGCCCAATTGATACTGGAATTATAGCAGGATTGGGGCCCAGACTTTTAATTCTTTTGTATGACTGACTGTTCATTTTATATGGTAGGGGATTACACACTGAGTTTTCGTAAAACTCACCTCGTTTAATAATTGTGTAGGTAATCCCTAGCTTTAGGAGGATCGGTGCTGCGAGGGACTCAGAGAAGGCCACACATTGCTTACGCTCTGTCTTAATTTACTTTTAAGTACTTTATTCCGGTTTGGGTTGTAATAGGGCCTTTTAAACTTTCTAGTTTTTACATTTGCGATTTTATTTATTGTTGTATAATTGCTAGAAGTCAAACACGATTTTTTCGAAACAACAACTATTTTTCAAAATATCACGTTTCTGCAATTGTTTTAAATTAGGCTTCTGTAACAATTAAGGTTTTAAAGGTAATAACATTTTACAAGAGAACATCTTTTAATAAACCATGTTTTAAAAATATGCATACGAAATTCAAGATTTTACATATGTTTTAAATGGCAACAAGTTTTAATAAGAAGGGTTTTCAATGGAAATAAGGTTTTCAAAAAACACCTCAATGTGACACGCATGATTCGGGCCTAACTTTTAGGCCGGGTTTGGGGTGTTACAATGCTTGCTTTCTCTCATGGACGAACCATAATAACAAACGTCAGGATTAAACACATGATTTTGATCATTCTTCCCAAAATACAACAAAAATTCCTTTTCATCAATAAACCACGCATGCTAGGTAAAGAGAAATTAAACACAAATATACTCAAGCAATCGAATCTCTTAGATTCCATGTGAACAAACTTGCACAAACATGCGATATTTACACAACAAAGCAGAAACATCTCACCATCATCAAAAACAATCAAACTAGGAGTTTTATATTGCCACTTTTTAACACACAAGTTTGAAACTTGTTTGTGCTGATTTATACTTACTTCACCATCACA
This sequence comes from Gossypium stocksii, assembly GCA_020496765.1. Classification (NCBI taxonomy): domain Eukaryota; kingdom Viridiplantae; phylum Streptophyta; class Magnoliopsida; order Malvales; family Malvaceae; genus Gossypium; species Gossypium stocksii. Next base: position 43,642,150 of record CM035622.1, on the reverse strand, counting down.
CCTGTCAACGCGGTAATTTTCATTAGAGAAACTCGTCTTACCATCTTTTAAAACGGACGTATCAACATTAAACAAAGAATGGCAATTAACAATATTAGTAATATTGTCACATTCATTCAAGTGGAATGGTGGAGACTTAAACGTTATGGAACCCTCACCTTACTTACCTTTAAGTGCTAGTGGACTAAGGTCATCTATGATCTTACCTTTCTCAATTAATTGAAACTGTCTCTCATTAGGAAGGTAATGAAGTTGAAACACATCAATTGAATCTTTAGGCACCTGAAAAGAAGAAACAATACGAGGACAACTCGTAGGTTGGTTAGTAAAAATGTTGGCTTATTTTGATGAATGATCCTTTTGTATAAGGCTATATGAAATTGGCCAATATTGGTTATTGGTATATGCATATGATGATGTTATTCATGGAAGTGAGGGCTTGCATGTTTAAGTTGCTAATTATATGATGTATAAGCTTGATAGATTGGGTATGTGAATAATGTGTGGAAGACTTGATTTAAGTATGTTTGATAGCTCACGTATGTTACATTATGTGCCTTTGAAGTAGTGTAAGTGTGCTTGTGTTTCAAGGTGGCAAAAGGCTTGGTAATAGCCTTATATTTGTCCACATGGGTAGACACACGGGCGTGTGTCTAGGTCGTGTGTGACACACGGTCGGCCCCATGGGCGTGTGAATAGGTCATGTGTCCCCTACACCTTAATTTTGCAAAATAGAATGTCCAGTAGTAAACACACGGGCAAAGACACGTCCGTGTGTCTCGACTGTGTGAAAGCCACTACCTAAGGACATGGGCGGGTGCCCAGGCCTTGTGACGTCAACCCAGTTATGAGATAAGCTGAATTTACGTTGAGTGCCCAATCATAGTCGAGAAGATGAATGAAGTTGCAATCGAAATAGATAGGTAAGAAGCGAAAGGTTAAGAATATGGTATGTTTAGGAGTTTAGAAAAGAAATTAGAATTGATGAGGTTTAGATGAAAGAAGATATGATAGTTAGAAGGATAGTGTATGGAAATAGATGGGATGTTTAAAGGTTCGATTTAGGTAAGATAGGATAGGTTACGAAGGTAGGTATAGTAGGTATGAAATGGTATAGAAGGATATGGAATGTACGAAATGGTATAAAAGGTACGAAATGGTTAAAAAGATACGAAAAGGGTAAAATAAACAAATAGGTGGTCGATGGTTGAAATTCTTAGACGTCAGGAAAGATTCAACAGCAAAGGTGTCACCCCGAATCTTATATGGTCTAAGTTGGAAAATGGTAGGCGAAGGATAGGTTTGAGCGCCACACCAAGTTGGGGTTCGATGATAAGCTCAAAACAAGCAAGTTTGACACCACTAGCAAAGCTAGATAAGTCACACGAGACTTGTACAAAGTTTAAGAGGAATCAAACATCACAGAAATAGAGTTTCGGTATAAAATTGATCAAAAGTCCTTTTACAATGAAAATAAACAACTATTTATACTAACATCTTAGGCTAGCCGAATTGTCCTAATCATGAACTTAACAATTAAGTAATGTATCTAATTAAAGCATGAAAATTCTAGAAGAAAGACCATTGGTGCTCTTGTCCATGTTCGGCCGAATAGGAAAGCTTCATGGCTAAGGACATGAGGTGAATGAATGAGCTCTTGAATGGACTTGACTACATGCAACCAAGTGTTTCAATGATGCACTAATGAGGTGGTGCTTCACCAAAGGTGGTGTCATAATGGTGGCTTCATGAAGGGTCTTGCATGTGTGAACACAAGGTAGCCGAATGGTTCCATGTGTGAACTCTAGTGTGAACGCCTTGATGCTAGCATAGGAAGAGATTCGGTCACCTTTAGGAGATGCATGTCTTGGCCAAATAGTCACCTTGAAACACCAAAAGGTAGCACACCATCTTTAATTCCTTTCATGCATGTGCCGTCCAAAGGGTGATGTACCTACAAGATTAATACACAACATTAATAGCTCATGTGAACACATTAATCAAAAGTGAACACAATTAAACACTTAATTAAATTCGGCTAACATATTTAATTCTTGTAATATTTTGGACATATTTAATTCTAGTTCAAATTATGACAAATTAATAATATGCATTAATTAAATAATTAGTCAACTAGCCCACTTTAATAAATATGCAATGATTAAGCTAAGATGAGCTGAGGGTTTCGGCTATGAGTTGTGTTAAGCTAAAATTAAAATAAATGAGCTGAGTTTATTTAAATTAGAAACTAATGGAGCTGAGTAAGAGCTTAGTTGAGCTCAACCGATCTAGAATGGACTCCCGTGAGCTGAAGTCAGCTTGAATTAAGCTAACTATCTTTAGTTCGGAGTTGTGTTCAGCTACACCTTGGACGTTGGAGCCATGAGCTAGCTGGAATTCATGACAGAGAGCTGAAATGGAGTTTTGGAAACGTCGAGCTCGAGTTCTCATCATGGGACCTTGTGGCATAGTAAGTGTTCCATCATCCGGGTAGGTTGTTAGCTTGGACGCGTTCGCGTCACCTTGTGATATGATCCTCATACGATCCGCCTCGGGGTTGAGTCGAGTCGTATGTGAATTGCCTGATCGTCTACGAGAAAGTATCGTTCAGCTCGTTTTTAAAAGGATGTTTTGGGTAAAATTGGGCGGAAGCTATTTTAAGAGGGTTCAAAGATAGGTTTATAGTTGAGGATGTTATTAGAGGTTCGGTTTAAAGAAAGAAAATGATTGACAAGGGTTCAAAAGGCTTAGGATGAAAATGGATAATTCGGTTAACAAATGAAGTAATGGATAGATGAAAGTAGGATGGAATGGAATGGAATGAAGGGATCTTAGAAGCAAGCACGAACCAATATTAGAAAATATCAACCCAAATGCTTATAAGCTTTCAAGGTGAACAGATGGAAGTGAATAAACCTCGACCCTCTACTTAGAGAAGTAGGAACCTCGGTATAAGGGTTGAACGCCACACTATATGATAGTGATAAGTTCGAATAGAAGAAAACAAGGTTGACGCCACTAAAACTAGATAAGCCAACAAAGTCTTCAATGAAATATGAGAGAAAAAGTTCTCACAAAATAGGAAAAATAGTTTCATTCAAATGAGCCAAAAAGTTCAAAAAGTCTATACATCAATCTAAAATCAAAGTATTTATAGGAGTATAACAAGCCTAACTGAATGGACACATATTCAATTAAGTTTTAATTAAACTAATTAAAACTATGTAACTCTTGATGAATTCAAATAGTTGTAACTACTATGGCATCTTGTTTAACCTTCCAAATGAGCTAATTATGAACTCTAATGAGCTGATTAAAATTATTTTAATGCATGATCAGCCAAGAGATCAAAACAGCCCATTTAATTTCCCTTTGGACAGGCGAATGGTCACCATTTATAAAGAAAACGTTTTTTTGGGCACATGAATGGTCTCCCTTGTTTAAATGCTGAATGTAACCATCCAAGGATGTTAATGAACAGCCACTTTTATGAAGAAAACGTTTGGAAGTTTTCTTGGCTTGAAAATAACTCCTAGCAACTCTTGATTTCTCCTTTGGCTAGTTGAAAAGACTCCAGCAACTTAATGAAGTTTAAAGCCTCCTTATTGAATGCATAACAGCCTTTAAATGTAATTGTTGCGAGCTGAAAAATCACCTGCAATTAAACATACGTAACCATCACATTTATTCTATTATTAAGCTTAAAACAAATTAACAACTACTTAAATAAATGAACTAACACTTATGCATCATTTATTCTAGCAACTAGTTAATTAAAAGAAGTATTAAATGAACTTTAACTCATGCACCAATAAATTAACCTAGTAACTAGATTAATTAAAGAAGCAACTCATTAAATTAAGTTCATCAAATAAGCTCATTTAATTAAACTAAGATGAGTTGTATTAATGACTAACAACTCATTTATTAACTTAAGATGCTTAAATGCATGACTTAAAATGCAAACTAAATGAACAAATGAGTTACTTAATGCATGACTTAATTAAATGTAGAACACATAATGCATGTCATAATTAAAATATGTAGATTAATAATGCATGACATTAACTAAAAAATGCATTTAATTAAACAAGACATAATTAAAGACTAAAGTAACTAAAATAAATAAATCAAGTCCTTATTCCAGCAATTTAAATTCAATAATTAAATAAACTCAAATCAAGCTCAAAGAGCTTGCGTCAAACCGAGCTGAGCTGGATGGAGCTCAGGGAGCTGGAAAGGAGCTAGGATCAGCTTGCCAACATAACAATGCTCGACTCAAAAGACTTAAACGTTGGGGTTTGCTGGGTGCGCTCGCATCATTCCCCCCTCTTTTTGGCGACTTGTCCTCAAGTCGAGCTGTTTGTCCATTTTAAAAGTGTCCCTTTCATGCGTCTTTCCTCGATCGAATGGAACGAAGGTCATCATACAAACCTGAAAAAGTCTTACCACTTTTGGTATGAAGAAACTCAAGAAAGTTAGATTCATATGATATTTAAAATTCAAGAAGAATTCATTCAATTGAACATATGCGAAGAATTTTAATTGGGACAAACATGCATACGTATTGTTATCAAAAAGTTTTGATATGCTAACTTTGCAAACATGCGAACTTAATTGTAGCAAAGAATAATGATTCACAAATTTTTGCAAACAGTTAAGCATAATAAACCACATCCAAAACTTTTCAAAATGTTTATTCGAAAACAGAAATTCATAAGATTGTTCACACAAAGTAAACCATGGCCAAAGGTATGTTAGCTCTTTTTTCCGCTTTTGAATTATATGAGTGATGTCATTACATTCCAATAGAAGTATACTATCACTAGGCCAAGAAGAGCATTTAATCATATCAGGATGCAAATAGTTTCCAAACAGCAAATCAGCAAAATTTTCATCGTTATTTAAATGAGTCAAAGGAATTTGAAAAGTTTCGAAAACTTTACCTGGTCGTTCTTGGAAAGAAGAAAATTGAAAGTTGGTTTTACCTTTTTCAAGCAAAACGAATCTTCTCTCTTCGGCAAGATAATGCAGAACTAACCTTTTATTTCGACCAACTTGAGGTGAATAGGGATACCACATGCTTGTCGAAGCAGTACGTTCACAATAAGGGAAAAGGTTAGTATCAATAGAAATGATGGACTTAAAAAGAAAAGGTAAATTATCAATGGAATTTGGTTCAAGTCCCAAAACATAAGAAGTTCGTACCTTATCAATGTGAAGTAAATATTTCACATGGAACCATGGAAAGTAAATATGGAACGAACCAAAGTTGATACCAAAATTCTTAAGTGAAAACCAAGCATCCAGCAAACATAAATGGAATGCACAATACACAAGATGCTTGATGTTCCCATGTAATGAACCAAAACCATAAATGCCAGGTTTAAACACACGAATTTGGTCACTTGATCCAATAGACAATATGTATTGATTAATTCCCAAGGTCCACATCAAATTAAATAAAGAGAATGGTACCAACTTATCACAAGACTCAAATTTCACTCGATCAAACATACATGTGAAATGGATATAACAAGGCAAACCATTAAATGAAACAGGAATTTTACATGTCAACAAGTTATCATGCAAGTTCATCAGAGGAAACTTAGACATGCAAATATTCGAGTATTTTTGCATCAAAAATTTCATTCGAACAGATAGTTCAAAACATAGAGTTCTCGCACAAAAATTTAAAGATTGATCTTGAATGCCAAAATTAAATGGGTCAAATATCTCATGCGAAGATTTTTTAACATAATTTTTGAACAAAGAATTTAAAGACAAACAATTATTCATAAGTTCAAATCCATCATAGATCAAGCTATCAGGCATGTTTAAACAGAAAGCTTTAACACATGAATTCAAAGAATTTACATGTATACTCACATCAAAGTGTGAAAAACTTTCATCAAACAAATTCATAACATACAAAGAATGAATTAATCCAATAGAATGGTTACACATATCATAAGACAAGATTTTCATGGCATCTTTCGAAACAAAGTCATTAACAATAAGAGATGAACAATTAGAAGCCATACCAAAAGATGGAAATTTTTCAGAATTTAGGCCATCTAAATCTTTATGAACAACTTTCAAAACTAATGGCCTTGATTCGATAACCATGGAGTCCTTACCTTCCTTACCTTCAATTGCCAGTAGGTGGTTGTTATTTGCGAACTTACCTTTCTCGAACAACCGAAAATGCCTCTCATTTGGAAGATATTGGAGTTGGAAGTGGTCGCACGAATTTTTAGGAACCTGAAAAGAAAAATCACAAAAAGATTGAACAAAAGAGTTAGTGGGAAGAATCCTCGCTTGCTCACTATCTTCTTTTTCACTCGATTCTTTTTTCTTGAGATCTCTTGTTTCTTTTTCCTCAATCTCTTTTTCCACTCGTTGTTCTTGTCCAACTTCTTTTTCTCTCTCAAAGTCTTTTTCAATTTTTTTTTCAATCTCATTTTCACTCACTTTTTGTTCTTTTTCTTTGTCAATGGCTTTTTCAATGACTTTTTTGAGCTCTTTCAAGAATCTCTCATTTTCTCTCTTACTCATCTCTTGTCTCTCTTTTCTTTTTATTTCTTTTACTTTTTCTTTTTTTTCTTTTCTATTACATGATGTCACAAAAGAATCATGATAACAACGATTTTGTTCAAAAGAAGGAAAAGTATTTACATAAGAATCTCGATCAATGCTTCGTGTAGAATACTCCGTGTAGGATTTCTTTAAAGTTCTAGAAGGAGTATATCTATCGTCTCGCATGTTGTATCGGAAAGATTCAAAATCAAGATTGACTTCTTGTTGTCTCGAACTCTTTGATAAATAAGATTCTCGATCAAAATCGCTTGGGCTCAAAGTTAAAATCGAATCGAAATCACGATGGATATCTTTTCTCGAATAATCATTATAAGTGCATTTTCGCAAAATTCTCGATTCCGCTGTCTGACTTGATGAAACTTGTCCTCGTGTATCTCTTTGTTCCACACGATCTAATTTTTCGTGTAGTTTGTCGAATTTAGAAGTCACCATTCTTCGCATTTCTTGCACCAAATATTGATACTCTGATTCGGTGAACTCTTCGCGAGACATGATTTTTATTGAAACTAACTTCCAGGAACGCTACGAATGTCGGTACTCCTCGTTTTAATAGCTCTGATACCAAATGATACGATACTTTCTCGTAGACGATCGGGCAATTCACATACGACTCGACTCAACCCCGAGGCGGATCGTATCAGATCCCAACCTCGTAGTTGATTTCAAGTCTTATTTGTGTTGCCCGATCGTAAAAGAGAAGTATCGTTCAATTTGTGAAGTATGGTTTGTAATTTGGTTATGTATGGGGTTAGGCAATAAAATTAGGTTCAAAATAGCTAAGTTTATGTTGCTAAAGGTTCAGCTAACAAAGAAGATTAAAGGAAAAGGAAATAATTGGTTGGGATGGAAATGGATCGAAATGGACTTAAGAATCAAGAGTATCCAACACTACGTTAAGTGTTGACCTGACACTTATATGATCTTAAGATAACTTGGGTGATGAAAGAAAGGAACCTTGACCTGTAACCTAATAAGGCAAGAACCAAAGGTATAGAATTGGGTGAACGCCACACTCGAATTAGAGTGATAAGTTCAGAAAAGACTAAGATTGATGCCACTAACTAACAGATAAGCCAACAAAGTCTTTGGACGAAATCTGAGAGAAGTAAATCTCACAAAAAATGATAGAATTTCATTCAAGGTTTCAAAAGTCTATACAACTTGAAATTAGCTAAATATTTATAGCCAAAAAGCTAGGCTAGCCAAATGGACAATTGGATAGCCAAATGGTCACTTAATTTCAGCTTTTAATGAGCTAAAATTTCCAGAATAATTCAAAAAAATTCCAAGAAACTTCTCCAACCTTGGGGAACATCATTGGACAGCTTTTAGAGAGTGTTCATGCAGCTGAAAGTAATTGAAATGGATGGGAGCTAATTAGCCTTGGTTAGATACGCCCATGGTGTTTAAATTGGCTTAAATGCCATGCCTTGTTGATACGAACTAGTCTCGTGATTAATTCGAGTCATTTAGATTGCCTGATTGTTAAAATGAGAATTATCATTTAATTTAGAACCAAGGGGTTAAATTCAGCTAAGTGTGGTATTTAGCTTCCAAAATACGTTCAAAATGGCTATGTAAGATATGTGATGGATTCAACTAAGCAAAGAAATAGGGAAGTAAAATGATATTTGTGGATGGAAAGAAACTCCTAAGGATAAGAAAGAACCAACACTATGTTAAAGTGTTGACCCAAGACTTATACGTCACTTATGGTGGACCTTGACCCGTTACTTATGAATGTAAGAACCAAAGGTATATTTTGGTGAACGCCACACTCAGAATGAGTGATAAGTTCAAAAAGAAACAAGGTAGACGCCACTAGCTTTTGCTAGATACGTTAGCTTGAGTCTTAAAACAAAATAGGAGAGTTGAAAAACTCACAAAATGTTATAAACATTCAAAAGGTAGCAAAAGTCCCTAACATTGTCCTTTTACAAGCTATTTATAGGCACTAGTATGACTATTCAAATTCAAAATTTATATCAGCTATTAACAAATATTAAAATTCGATTTTAACTCTTAAATGGGCAGCCAAAGAGTCTTGTCTTTTTACTTGATTTTGGTGTAGATGAAAAGGCATGTCTCTTCACTTCATTGATGACTTAATGGACCCTTAATGTGCTATTTGGTGTCCCTCCATCTCCTTTAAATTGAATGTCAAAAGACTTGTGCATTCATCTCTCTTTAATTGACTCCATAACAAACTTTGAGTGCATGAAACTGATCATATTTGAAGAGACACTCTTGGACCATTTAAACAGCCACCATGATGATCTTTGAAGGCTTAAAAAAATCCAAACATGAAGAGTTAATTTAACCATATGAATAGTCACCTACAAAATAGATAATTAAGCATTAAAGACACTAAAATCAAAACAGCACACTATAAACACACTCATACATGAATTTATTAATGAACATGCAACTCAAATCACGTTATTTAAAATGAAAATAAACACGCTTAAACTTATGCATTAAAAGTAACAACCAATTAAATAAAATACTTATACAAACAAACTCAAACATATTTAACAACTAAGATGCTTAAATGCATGGCTTAAGATGCAAACTAAATGAACAAATGAGTCATTTAATGCATGACTTAATTTAATGATGTAGACTTAAACTAACATGGGAGTTACATAATACATGACATAATTTATGATGCAATCTTAACTAACATGAGATTACATAATGCATATCATTATTTATGATGCATACTTAACTAACATGAAAATTACATAATGCATGACTTTATTAAATGCAAAACACATATTAATGATGACTAAAATAACTAAAATAAATGAATCAAAGTCCTTATTCCAGCAACCAAATTAATAAACAAAAATTAAAACTTCATTTTGCACTTGGGCACCTCAAGTTTAGGCTAATCTCAGTGTCGTTGAGTTGTGTCGTGACATGATGCAGCTAGGATCACATCATACCCTCCCTCTTGAATACGGTTTTTCCTCAAATCGGGCCACTTGCTCGAAAAAAATTTTCATCGTCACAGACCTTTTTCTTTGACGGAAAGAAACCGGATTCATAACGTATTCGAAGGTTATAGTCTCAAAAATCAGAATTCCTTGTCCAAATCCCTTGAACAATGATATGGTACAACATTCACCGGGATCAAAGACAAAGTTTTTGTTTACTACTTCCCTTGAAAAATTCATGGCCAGTAACGTATAAAGATCATGAAGCAAAATAAAGTTAAAATCATGCAACACATGTTCAAATCTATTAAACAACAATATAAAACAACCTTTGGAATCAAAGATTCGATTTTGACTTGGTAAGCCAACAAGATTCACATGTTTCATTTTCAAACTTAAAGACAAAGTATTAAGTAAGCAAAAATGATTCACATATTTACTCACACAAAATTGCGAATGCTTGCTTTCTCTCGATGACATTGCAAAAGAACAAATCCAGGCTTAAACACATGAGTTTGGTCACTCGATCCAACATGTAACAAGAGTTTCTTTGTCTCCAATGATCCGCACATGTTAAACAAGGAAGGTGTGAACTTGCAAATATTCAAACAATCATATACATTAAGTCTCATTCGAGCAGACTTACTCAAACATGTGGGATTTACACAACAAATTAGAAATGTAACACCCCAGACCCGGCCCAGATGTTATGGCCAAATCTGGCGATGTCACATTGAAGGGTTTATTTCCAAAACAGCTTTGTTGAAAAGTTTAACTTAATTTGAAATGGGTTCAGTAAAAAGTTCGCTTGGTTAAAAGCTTAGGCGGGTTTGAGTAAAGTTTAAGTTTATGAGTTGAAAACCTGAGTGCACGTGTTTGGTTATATTACAGCGAAAGCCCAAGTTTTAAGGAAATGTTTAAATGTTTATGATGATTTAGAAAACATATTTAATTTTAGAAATCCGTTTGGGTTTGAGAATTCAACAGTTGTAATAATAGTAAAACCCATTTGTAAAATCATACCAGAGATACAAGGCCTTATTACATCCCAATGAAAAATAAAGTAATTGAAATAAAGTAATGTGAAACTATTAAAAACTTCTAAGTAACTTGCAGTGTGGCCACCTCTGAGTCCTCTCCCACATCGAACCTCCTATTGGGGGTTACCTGAAACATTAAATAAAGAGGGAGTGAGTTTTGAAACTCAGTGTATACGACCCTCGATAATCAAATGAACATGCAATTTATCACATTGGGCCTAAGCCCTATCAATATCGATGGTCTTGGGCCTTAGCCCACAATGACCTCATATCACATCAGCATTACGTGAATGCAATGCTCCCATCCAAAATCCAACCCTGCACTCCGTTTCCCTTCCAACCCTACACTCTTGTGGGGATATAAATATTAACCCACCCATCCCTACACTCCAGTGGTAGCACCAGTAGCGGCACTAATCAAACGTTGCAGCAAGGCTACTAATCATATAATGGGCTTAAAGCCACCGGTAGATCCACAGTCATCAAGCGACTATGCGATCCTCACATATCTTCCTCCGTACCATTACACCCACCAAGTGCAACATTAATGCAACATACATATTTTCGCATATTAAACACCTAGGGGTATTTTAGTCATTTCATTCTGCTTTTGTAACACCCCTAGACCCGTACTTGTGGCAGAAGGGTCAAGAGGCATCGCCCGACCATTAGTTAACTTATCCAAAAACTCACTCGCACAATTCAAGTCGTAAATACAATCATTTTTCGACATTCACATATCGGATCCATGATCACCCCTAACCATTTCATTTACAATCCACATCCTAAATAAAATAATAAGACCTTTACTAATCATAAATAAAATATAAATGTCACAATTTGGCAAGACTCATCAACCAAAATCAACTAGACTCATTTGACTATGATCATAACAATATACAAATCCAATATCATCATTAGTCACTTTGTTCCCACACATATTTTATAGAACATAAATATTGAGATTTAGCATACCTCGAAACTAGGTTACAAACATGCATCTTTCACTTATAATCATGTATATAGATATATATAAATATATCAAGATCAACTTAAAACCATAACTATAAAAGTAAGGTATTTAGTTAAGCCATTTTCGCATGGCCTAATTTAATTACATAACCAAAAGATAGTTGTTTAACCGCAAAATGTCAAGCCTATACATGCCATTCTCATAAGTTTAGCTATAAAATACCGAATACTCTTTGATAGTGAGGATGACTTCGATCGAGTGATTTCCAAGGTCATAGTTGACTAACGAGATCTATAAAACAATCATTCAAAGATAACGGAGTAAGCATTTATTTGCTTAGTAAGTTTTAAAAGATAATAAGATGAAATCTATACTTAAAGATCAAGCACATCCAAATATATTGCAAAGTTGAGTCATGACATAATGCGTAACCATATATATATATGCCTTAACCAGAACAACACATTTCCACACAAACCGCAATCCAAATACCACAAACAAGCCACATGTTTTTCTACTTTCCTAAAACATGATCAAATACGATATTACTAATTTGATGAATCATAATTCAGCAGAAATTTGGCTCACAAAATTTATACAGTACATACCTGGATAATTTAAGATAATAGATTCATTAGTCACAATTATTATAAACGAATTTGTGTATCCTCAGCATGTATACCTTCGAGCTTGGCCCTGAATATAACGCTAGCCTTAAGGCTCTTTGGGACCCTACCCAGACAAATCACTGGTTTGAATGCCCTTCAGGACTTATCCTGGATGAAACTCTAGCACGTATGCCCTTCGGGACTTGACCCGGATAACTCTGGCACATAGGCCCTTCGGGATTTGACCCGGATAACTCTGGCACATAGGCCCTTTGGGATTTGACCCGGATAAAAGCACTGAGACATATGCAATTTGAAACCATCACATAAACTTTTCACAGATCTTATTGTACGATAACATTTATTTGTCTCATTTACACGTTAATGCATAGTATGACATTTGATTTCACACAGGTTCGGCCATCAAGCATATAAGTAATTCGCATATCAAATTGATTACTAAGGCCTTCAGATGTCTAATAACCTTTCAGCTATTTGTCCAATTTCGCTATTACATTATGTCAACCATATACCACATACTTCACTTACATCCCACATGAGTAACTAAATGCGTACATCATATAAAGGAAAATTAAATCTCGTGCTAAGCTATGACATTTAAAACTTACCTCGTCCTTCGGAGTATTGACTAGTCGACTATTCCGTCACCTTAGCATTTCCTTTGTCCGATGCTGTCCCTCTATGCTCTTGAGCTTAATTTGACACAACAAAATTTGAATTCCATTAAACACTCATTCTCTTACTTGACCAAGGCAAAGGATACAAATATAATCTCTTTACCACATATATATATACACGCACAGATGCATACATACACATTCGGTCCAATGGACATTAATCTTATATCGCAACAATTCTTTGACTAACTAAATATACAATATCATAATTAAAGTCATTTGGCACCCACACACACATTAGCTATGTATTTATCTCAGGTTCACAAGCACAATCACTAATCCCACAACCGAATGTGTTCCTTCAAAAGCAATTTCACAAATGCCTTATTTAGTCACAAGGTAATGCATTTATCTAAAACTCCTCACTTCTTAATTGACTTATAATTTCCCATTCGGCCATAATAGAAAACACCTATATTAACAATGTTACAAAAATTTAATGACATATTTTAAACATGGTACACACACACCTACCTTTCTAAATTTAAGCACAATTTGCACCATCCCCTCAATGGCCGAATGTACTTCACTTCCAAAACCACTTCTATCCACTTAACCATTCCACCTTTTCATACTATTATTTTCTAAAAAAAAAGAAAATACCATCCAACCAATACAATTTAACCAATTCAAAAATATGCATGTATATATATATATATACCAAAGCCGAAGGCTTATTGACTTAATATCCAAAATTTTATTCGGCTATTATAGATGCTTATACAAAACAAAATGCTAGCTTACAAACCCAACCTCAATTAGCTCTTCTTATTAGCTAAACAACAAATTTTACACTTTAAACATCAAAACATTCATACGGTTACTCAACCCCCATGGCCGAATGCCTTCCTTTGATTTAAGAACCATTCCAAGTAAAATTTGAACCTCAAGACATCTCTCAAGGATTCCCTAATACTATATATATCATTTAAATTCAAAAGCTTCAAGATTTCATACAATTCAACAATGGCCGAATGTGGCATCCACAACCAAGTCAAAAATCAACATATGGGTTATGCTATAGGCCTAATTACCAACTTGAACTCACAAAATCAAAGCAAACTAACATGAAGTCTTACCTTAATCAAGCAAAAATAAGGGTGGCCGAATGCTTTATTTCTTTCCCCCTCTCACTTACGGCAAAATGAAGAACAAGAAAGAAAGTGAATTGGCCTTGTTCTTTTCATCTTTCCTTTTTATTTTTTTAATTCCATTATACTAACCACCAATCACAAAATTTCTTAATATAATAAAATGTCAAAATAATCACTAATAAAGTGCATGGCCGGCCACTTTCAAACAAAAAGGAAAAATTGACATGCAAATCCCCATGTTTAAAGTCTTGCAAATTTTAATCACTTTAATTTGTCTATCAAGGTTTCTAAATTTCACACTTAAGTCTTTATCCCTAATTTCACATTTAATTTGACAATTCAAACATTCAAAATTCACACAAATATTTATTATATAAATTAGACATAGAATATTATATTCACTTATTTCTATGACTCGGTTTAGCGGTCTTGAAATCACTTTCCGACTAGGGTCAAAAATACGGCTGTCACAACTCTCCCCCCTTAAGAAATTTTTGTCCTCGAAAATCTTACCGGTAAACAGATTTGGGTATCTTTCCTTTATAGTGTTCTCAGGTTCCCAAGTTGCTTCTTCAATCCCGTGCTTTAGCCATAGCACTTTTACTAACGGAACGTTTTTGTTTCGCAATTCTTTTATTTCACGAGCTAAAATACGAATCGGTTCTTCTTCATAGCTCAAATCAGACTGAATTTCAATTTCTGACAGACTGATCACATGCGAAGGTCGGATCTATAGCGACGGAGCATCGATACATGGAAAACGTTGTGGATCTTTTCAAGTTCAGGGGGCAGAGTTAGTCGATAAGCAACCGGCCCAATACGTTCTGAAATTTCATACGGTCCAATGAATCTTGGACTCAACTTGCCTTTACGACCAAAACGGAATATCTTTTTCCACGATGAGACTTTCAGAAATACTTTATCACCAACCTGATACTCAATATTTTTAGCTTTAGATCTGCGTATGATTTCTGACGATCGGATGCCGTTTTCAAACTATCACGAATCATTTTCACTTTCTGCTCTGCTTCTTTGACTAAATCAACTCCGAGAATCTTATTCTCACTAAGCTCGGTCCAAAATAGAGGTGTACGACATTTTCGACCGTAAAGAGCTTCGTAGGGTGCCATCTGAATACTCGACTGGAAGCTGTTATTATACGCGAATTCAACTAGGGGTAAGTATTTTTCTCACGCACCGCTAAACTCGAGAATGCAACATCTCAACATGTCCTCGAGTATCTGAATAACCCGTTCAGATTGACCGTCCGTCTGCGGATGGAAAGCGGTCTGAAATGAAGTTTAGTTCCCAAAGCCTCGTACAATTTCTTCCAAAATCATGAAGTAAAACGAGGATCACGGTCTGATAATATAGAGGTTGGCACTCCATGCAATCGTACAATTTGGGAGATATATAGTTCTGCTAACTTATCAAGTGAAAAATCTGTACGAACCGGGATGAAATGAGGTGATTTTGTTAGTCTGTCCACAATAACCCAAATGGAGTCTTTCTTACTCGGCGTCAATGGTAAGCCCGACATAAAGTCCATTGTAATGCGGTCCCACTTCCACTCGGGTATCAAAATCAGTTGAAGTAATCCCCACGGCACCTGATGTTCCGCTTTCACTTGCTGACATGCTAGGCACTTAGATACGAAATTAAAAATATCTCGTTTCATGCCGTGCCACCAATATTGTCATTTCAAATCATTATACATTTTTGTACTACCTGGATGAACTGACATTCGACTATTATGGGCTTCATTCAAAATCGTCGAAACTAGCTCGGACTTTTTCGGAACACACAATTGGTCCTTAGATCTCAAACAATCATTACCATCGACCCGAAACTCTGAATTTACATTTGAATCACACTGAACTCGTTTAGTAACTAAATCATCGTCGACTTTCTGAGCTTCGCAAATCTGTTGAAGTAACACGAGTTTTGCTTCCAATTCAGCAATCAACATATCATTTGCCGACAACTTTAATCTCACGTTCAAAGCTCACAGAGAAAATAGGGATTTTCGGCTAAGAGCGTCTGCAACCACATTAGCTTTTCCCGGGTGATAATCGATAATAAGTTCGTAGTCTTTTAGCGATTCTAGCCACCGCCTTTGCCTCAAATTTAAATCCCTTTGCGTCATTAGATACTTGAGACTTTTGTGATCGGAGAAGATGTGACATTTCTCACCAAACAGATAGTGTCGCCAGATTTTCAGAGCGAATACAATAGCAGCCAATTCAAGATCATGGGTCAGATAATTTCACTCGTGGGCCTTCAACTGCCTCGAAGCGTAAGCGACAACCCGACCTTCTTGCATCATAACGCAGCCTAAACCATTCAAGGATGCATCACTATAAACCACAAATTCTTTGCCGGATTCTGGCTGAACTAATACTGGAGCTTCTGTTAAAAGAGTCTTTAGTTGATCAAAACTTTGCTGACATTTATCAGACCACTTGAACTTGACATCTTTCTACAACAGTCTCGTCAATGGTACCGCAATCATCGAGAAACCCTTGACAAATTGTCGGTAATAACCGGCAAGTCCAAAGAAGCTTCGAACTTCAGAAACATTTCTAGGAGGTTTCTAGTCGAGAATAGCTGAAATTTTGTTCGAATCGACTCTAATACCCGAAGCAGACACTATATGTCCTAAGAAACCGACTTCACGCAACCAGAATTCGCACTTGCTGAATTTCGCATACAATTTATGTTCACGTAAAGTCTGAAGTACAAGTCTCAAATGCTTGGCATGCTCATTCTCATCGCAAGAGTAGATCAAGATATCATCGATGAACACTACTACAAAACGATCCAAAAACGGCCTAAACACCCGGTTCATCAAATCCATGAAAACCGCAGGGGCATTAGTGAGCCCAAATGGCATCACTAAGAATTCGTAGTGCCCGTACCTCGTTCTGAATGCAGTCTTCGGCACGTCCAATTCTCTCACTCTCAACTGATAGTAATCGGATCGCAGATCAATCTTTGAAAACACTGAAGCTCCTTTCAACTGATCAAACAGGTCGTTAATTCGGGGCAACGGATACTTATTCTTTACGGTGGCTTTATTCAATTATCTATAGTCGATACACATTCTCATAGTCCCGTCCTTCCTTTTCACAAACAAAACTGGTACACCCCAAGGCGAAAAACTCGATCGTGCGAAGCCTCTGTCTGTCAACTCTTGCGGCTGAGATTTCAATTCTTTTAACTCTGTAGGCGCCATACGGTACGGGGCAATCAAAATCGGAGTCGTACCCGGAACTAATTCTATACCGAATTCAACCTCTCTAACAGGCGGTAATCCCGGCAATTCCTCCGGAAACACATCCGGATACTCTCTAACCACAGGTACGGTCTCAAGTTCTCATTCTGATATTTTATCGTTTAACACATAGGCTAGATATGCTTCATACCCCTTTCTCACATATCTCTGAGCTGACATGATCATGATTACGGCAAGTAGCCCGTTTAAATCAGTGGACTCAATTCGGATTATTACATTATTCGAACATCGCAAATCAATAGTCTTTTGCTTGCAATTCATTATTGCGTCGTGCACAGTCAGCCAATCCATCCCGAGAATAATGTCAAATTCATCGAAGGGTAAAAGCATCAAATCAGCCAGAAAATAGAAACCTCGAACCATTAAGGGACATTTCTTGCATACCTTATCAACCAGAATACAACGACCCAAGGGATTCGACACTCGAATTACAAACTCAGTAGACTCAATCGGAAGAGTCTTACTGGAAGCTAATGTTCAACAAACATATGAATGGGTTGAACCGGGATCAATCAGAGCAATAACATCAGTGTTTAAGAGTGTGAAAGTACCGATAATAACATCTGGAGAAGAAGCCTCCTTGCGAGCCCGAATAGCATACGCTCTAGCAGGTGCTCGAGCCTCAGATTTGACTGCAGTGTCCCTAGTCCCACTCTGACTACCACTAATATTACCACCCCACCACGGTGGTCTACCCCGTGCAGCCGTGCCACTTGCTCTCTGACTCGGGTTGGGAGTGCGCTTATCAACTTTCAGACAGTCTTTAATAAAATGATCGGCAGATCCACATCTGAAGCAAGAGCGATCACGATGCCTACAACTCTCTGGGTGCCATTTACCGCAATATTTGCAATCAGATCTATCCTGACGTTCATTTCCAACAGTGGCGATGGAAGTAGCTCGCGAACTCACGGGAGGTCGATAATGCTCACGTCTAGAAAAACCCGATGTATATTTAGATAGGCCCGAATCATCTCTAGTCTTTTTAGACGATTGCTGTACAGATTTTCCCGCAGATCTCTTACGGAACTCTCTAGCTCCATCGTCGGCTTTTCTTTTCTCATTACCGAGCTCTTCAGCTTTGCAAGCTCGCTCGACTAATACGACAAACTCCTTAATTTCTAGAATTCCCACCAGTAGTCTGATATCTTCGTTTAATCCATCCTCAAAATGCTTACACATAATAGCCTCGGAGGATACACATTCTCGAGCATAACGGCTGAGTCGTACAAATTCTCTCTCGTACTGAGTTACTGACATTTGGCCTTATTTAAGCTCAAGAAATTCCTTCCATTTTTGATCGATGAATCTCTGACTGATATATTTCTTACGAAACTTAGTTTGGAAAAACTCCCAGGTAACCCGCTCTTTCGGGACGACAGAGACTAGAGTGTTCCACCAGTAATATGCAGAGTCACGCAACAGAGATATCACACATTTTAAACATTCCTCGGGCGTACAGGATAGCTCGTCGCATACTCGGATGGTGTTATCGAGCCAAAACTCGGCCCGTTCGGCATCGTCGCTGGGGGTAGCCCGGAACTCTTCAGCCTTATATTTTCTAATTTTATCGACTAGGGGCCTACTCGATCTCAATGGATTGGTCACAGGAGGGGCCATATAAGTCAGAAGCGGAGTATTCGGGGGCGGAGGTTGTAACAGCCCACTTTATACCCTAGTCGAAACGGGTGGTTTCGGGACCACTTAACCGAGTTGAAATATTATTTCTACTACTTTAATATGTTTTACAGCATGATAGAATCACCGTGTGAAAGTTTCGTTTAGAAATTTTATCGTTTAACTAGTTAATTTGAGAAAAAGGATTAAATCGCATAAAGCGATAAATTAGAGTTCTATTTCATAAATGGCTTGTTTGGCAATGGCTTTTTAAATAGAAGGCCTTAAGTGGTTATTTCACCATTTTTTAAGCTAGTGGACACTTATGCCCTTATTATTATGGTTTTATAAATAATGTTATAAAGTTTAGTTTTGGTTTTTAATTAATATATGTTATATGTTTAATAAAACATGAAATTTTTATTCATTTTATGTTCTTCTCCACCGATTCTTCATCAAAGAATTAAGGGTTTTCAAGCTTTTAACATTCGGTCACTTTAAGCTCCAATTTGAGATAAAGACGATCGAATCCCGGAACTTGGTCGGGGAAAACAAAAAATAGACGAGTAGATACGGGATTACGAGGTAAGTTCGTATAACGAATTTAATGTATATATATGTTCATACGTATTGTTATTTGAAAATATGAAATGCTAGATGATTAAATAGCCAAATGGAATGAGTATATATGAGATTGAAATAGAAATGTTAAATTGTTACAAGTGATAAATTGAATATCGAGCCCCGTTAGAACCGTAGAAGTCGATAGGATACGAGTGACATGTCACTAGGGCTACAGGGTGGTTCGAGCTCCTGCATTTGTTGCGGACTCACCACGTGCTCATGAGCTACAGGTTTATCCTTCGGGATTACATGTTTAGTGATGTGATCCGGCTCGAGTGATTGAGTCGAATTCACGTAGTTGCCCGATCGTAGTCGAGAAGGATCATTCGTGCCTTGGTGTCTTGGAAATAAAAGTGAAATGGATAGTTTAATTAAGCGAAAGGTTTTCAAAATGGGAAATAAGTGTAGCTAGGTTCGGTTATGGAATAACAAAGGTAGATATTAGATAGTTGGCTCGGTTTGATGAAGACAAGAAAGAAACTCAAAGGATGGGAATGGAAAACGAACTTAACGTCAGGAATGATTCAACACTAAAAAGTGTCACCCCGGTTCCTATATTGTTAAGGTGGATAGATGGAATCAAAGGATAGGTGAACGCCACACCAAGGATGGTGATAAGTTCAAAAACAAGATCGGTAGACGCCACTAGCATGCTAGATAAGTCTTTCGAAACTTGTACGAGATATGAGAGGAAGTAACCTCACAAAAACAGGTTTTTAATCAAATGGCAAAAGTCCCCTTTACAAAGTTTACAAATCTTTATTTATAGGCCTAAAATGCCTATTGAATTTCAGCATCTAAATGTGTTCATACTAACTTAAATTCTGTTCACACTTGTATTTAATATGTTCACACAAAAGCATTAAAATTTGGTTCATACTTGAAGATGGTGCATGAATTGGCCGAATCATCATGTTGCTTCACTTTATGTATTCATGCATACTTAGCTTTGAAGAAAGGCCTTAATTCCATGAATGTGCAGCCCTTTAATGTTCTATCATCCCCCTTGGCCGAATGAAGCTTTAATGCACCTTAAATACTTGAATGGTTAACTTGAAAATGCATGGATCATGCATAAAACGTCCCAATGTATGTTCCTCCATAAATTCGGTCCATGAACCTTCAAAAACATGAACATTAAGATAGCCCCCACTTGCATGAACGTCCCTAATACATGTACTCCCTTAAATGCCATCCATTGAACCTCAATTCTACATGCACCTCTTTATACATTGCACCAAGCCGTACATGAACTTGCATTAATTTCCTTCCATGCATGAATGTGTGCCGTCCAAAGGGAATGGATCTTCTAGATACATTCATGCATGAATCTTCATCATCCATCTAACCGAATGTGCATTTGAGCCCAATCATTCATGTATTTTGGGCATTCATGTATTTGACAAATACATGAACTTGTAAACACCTTGAATCTGGTCATGCATGCACCTAATTAAATGTTGTTCATTCATGTATGTGGGATGTCCAAAAGAGATGTTTCTTCCATGGTTCTTTGTACCGTCCAAATAAATGTACCTACATAAAATAAACAAGTCATTTAAGACATTTCATGAACACTCATAAATTTTGGCATAATGTGAACACATGTCATGCATTAAATCGGCTATGTTTAAGACAAATTTAAAACATGCAATATCTAAGACATATTAATAACAAACATAAATGTAAGACATGTTTAATGCTTAATTAAATAAGTTTAAAATTTATTTAAGTAAAAAGTCAACGACCTAAATATGAGCTACTATCAAGCTAGTGAACTAATATGGAGCTGAGCCCAAACTCGTGAGCTAGAAGTGAGCTAGAGTTTAGCTCGTGAGCTGAAGAGAAGCTAGAAGTGAGCTTGGTTTAGCTCGGGCAAGCTGAATCGAGCTTAAATGAGCTGAATTTGAGCTGGATGGAGCTCATGGAGCTAGAAACGAGTTAGGATCAGCTTGCCAACAAGTCAGTACTCGACTCGAAAGATTTGTCCAAAGTAGTTCGCGAGGCGTGCTCGCATCATTTAGCCTACGGGCTTACCGATTATCCTTCGGGATTACATGTTCAGCCTACGGGCTTACCGATTATCTTCGGGATTATATGTTCAGCCTCCGGGCTTACCGTACAGGCTCGAAAGAGCATATATGACGCATTGACGGATTACAGGTTATATGTATTGATGCGATCCGCCTCGGGGTGAGTGGAGTCATATGTGAGTTGCCCGATCGTCTACGAGAAAGTATCGTTCGATTTGCTTGCGAAGTAAAGTTGATAGGAAAATAGGGCGGAAGCTATGTATAAGGGTTCAAAGATGGGTTATGGATAAGAATAATATGTATAGGTTCAGTTTTAAAAATAAGGTAATGAATGGGTGGAGAAAAAATATGAAAATGGATTAACAAATAAAAAGATGAGGAGATAGGAAATGGTTTGGATAGATGATGTGATGAATAAAAGGAAATTGGATAGAAAGGTGGATATGGTGAAATAAGACTTAAGTTTCAAGTATGATTCAACACTATAGAGAGTATCGCCCAGATACTTATATCACTTAAGGTGGAAATGAAAATGATAGAACCTCGACCTGCTACTTAGCAAAGTAGGAACCTTGGTATAAGTGTGAACGCCACACTATTTGAAGTGATAAGTTCAAAAGGAAGACAGGGTTGTCGCCACTAAAACTAGATAAGCCAACAAAGTCCTTAACGAAATATGAGAGAAAGAAATCTCACAAATTTCATATAAATTTAACAAAGTTTCATTAAGAGAAAAAGTCTGCTCTTACAAATGAAAATGACAACTATATATATAGTGCCTAAAATGTCTATTGGAATTCGGCATCTAATGTGTTCACACAACAATAAAAACATTCACACTAATTCATTAAAATTGTTCATGAATTCAGAAGATTCATGCACTAGCTGAATAGACACTTTCTTCCCCCTTGGTGTGTGCATGAATGCTTAGCCATGAAGTAAGGCTTCAAGTGCCTTGTATGAGCACCAAAGGTTGCATTCATCTCCTTAGGACGTTCATGCACTTGTATAGAACATGCATCCTCATTAATAAACACTTTAATGACATGTAGGTTCATGAATGGTAGCATGAACTTAGTAAATTCGTTCTCCCCTTTGTGCATGCACTTAATACAATCAATGTGTTGAATTATTGAGTTAATTCCTTCCCTTGGACGTTCTTGAACCCATCCATGCATGTGTAGTAGCTTATAGGTCAATTCAAAGTGTGAACATGTTCAAGGAGCTCAACGGTCAACATAGAATTAGTTGGCAGCTACTTCTTGGCCGAATAAGTGCCTTGGAAAGTTAGGAGACAGCCACTGTACATGCACTTAAGCCATTCATGCATTCTATCATCCCATGCATTTGATCCATTCATGGACTAGCCTTTAATGTCCATACATGCATTCGGCACATGCATGAATTTGTAGAAACCTTGCATCTAGCCATACATGCACCAGCATTTAATACTTCTTCATTCATGAATGTGGAATGCCCAAAAGAGATGTTTCTTCATCCATATATTGTGCCATCCATGATCATTGTATCTACAAAAAAAAATAAAAAAATAAAAACAAATTATGAGACAACATGTGAACACACATAAATTCAGCACTAATGTGAACATATTAATGGCATGCATTAATTTGATTAGAATGTGAACATAATTAAAATATGTAATAAGATTATTAATGTAAAACAAGTTTAATGCCTAAATAAATAAGTTCAGATTTTATTTAATGCATTAAAGTCAAAACTGAGATTAACTAAAATGAGTTAAGCATTAGCTCATGAGCTAAAGATGAGCTGGGGTTAAACTCCTAAACTGAAGTTGAGCTAAGGGTTAGCTCGTGAGCTGGAAAAGAGCTAGGAGTGAGCTCAGTTTAGCTCAGGCAAGCTAGATCGAGCTCGAATGAGCTGGATTTGAGCTGGACGGAGCTCGGGGAGCTGGAAAGGAGCTGGAATCAGCTTGCCAACAAAGCAATGGTCGACTCGAGAGACTTGACCAATGGGGTTTGCTGGGCGCGCTCGCATCATTCCCCTCTTCTTTTAGGGGACTTGTCCTCAAGTCGAGCCATTTGTTCGCTTCAAAAACTTTTCTCACACATGGCTTTCCTCGGTCAAATGGAATAGAAGATATCAAATAAACCTGAAAAAGTCTCACCACTTTTAGCAAGAAGAAATTCAAACAAGTCAGATTCATATGATATTCAAAATTCAAGAAAAACTCATTTAATCGAACATATGCCAAAAATCTAAGCTGTACAAAGCAAGCATATGAAAAGTCATTGAAGGGTTTCGTTATGTCATCATTACAAACATGTAAACTTAATTGGATCAACCGGTAGTTGGTCACAAATGTTTGCAAATAAGTAGCAACATTATTCCTCGACCAAATATTATCAAAATTATCATACGAAAATAGTAACTTAATTGGTCCCTCATCTTGCTTATGCAAAGTATGCCATGGCCATAAGTATGCTAACTCTTTTTTCCGCTTATTAACATGTTTTGTGTATTCATATTCCAATACAAATAGATCAATATAAGGCCAAAGACAACAATCAACCACATCAGGATTCGAATAATGTTCAAACATCAAACAATCACAATGATTTTCAATATCATTCGAATTAAGCAAAGATGTTCGAAGATTTTCAGAAATCTTACCTTGACATCCTTGATGAGAAGAAAATTTATAACCTGTTTTACCTTTTTCAATCAAAACAAATCTTCTCTCTTCGGGAAGATAATGTAAAACCAACTTTTTACTTCGGTTGATTTGCATGGGTGATGAAGCACCATAACAGCTCATGCTTACCAAAGGGGTACGTTCACAATAATGAAAAATGTTAGTATCAGAAATGAATGAAGTAAGAGGGAAAACCAAATCATGATTCGTTTCAAAACCAAGGGCATAAGTCGGCCTTACCTTAACAAAATGTAACAAAAATTCCACATGGGGCCAGGGAAAGTAATTAAGGAACGAATCGAAATTGAAACCAAAATTCTTTAATAAAGATCGAGCATCGAGCAAACATATATGGGATACGCAACACACAAGATGCTTAATGTTTTCATATAATGTATCAAAGTCACAAATTCCAGGTTTGAACACAAAAATTTGGTCACTCGATCCAACAGGTAGGATGTATTGATTGATTCCCAATGTCCACATCAAATTAAAAGAAGAAAATGGTACCAACTCATCACATGACCCAAACCTCACTTGATCAAATAGGCATGCAGAATTGACAAAACTAGGCAAACAAATAAATGAAACAGGCATTCTACATGTCAACAAGTTATCACGTAAGTGCAACCAAGGAAACTTAGTCATGGAAATACTCAAGCATTTTTTTATCGCAAATTTCATTTGAACAGATAGATTAAAACATGGAGATGTCACACAAAAATTTAAAGATTGTTCATGAAAAACACAATCAAACAAATCAAGCATTTTATGTGAACATCTTTTAACATGGATGTTAAACAAAGAAATTTTTGAGATCATGCAACTTTTCAAACGTGCAAATCCAACACAGATCATTTGAACAGGCATGTTTAAATAGAAAGATTTAGCACATGAATTCAAAGAATTTTCAAAAGCGATCACATCCAAACATGAAAAACCTTTAGTAAACTCATTCATAATTTGAAAAGATTGAACCAATCCAGGAGAATAATTAGACATGTCATAAGACAAGGTTTTCATGGTATCTTTTGAAGCAAAGTCATTATCAACAAGGAATGAACAAGGACTAACCAAATCAAAATATGATAATCTTTCAGAAATGAAGCCATCAAAACCTTTACGAGCAAATTTTAAATCAAACAGCCTCGATTCAATAAACAAGGAATCCTTACCTTCAATCGCAAGTGGGTGGTTATCATTTGCGAACTTACCTTTCTCGAACAACTAAAAACGTCTCTCGTTTGGATGGTAGTGAAGCTGGAATTGGTCGCACAAACTTCTAGGAACCTGAAAAGTTAATCACAAAAAGAATTAACAGGAGGGTTAGTGGAAATAATCCTCGCTTGCTCACTTTCCTTTTCACTCGATTCTTTTTTCTCGAGATCACTTGATTCTTTTATCTTAATTTCTTTTTCCACTCTTTTTTCTTGATCATAATCTCTTTCAAACTCTTTTTGCTTTTCCTTCTCTTTTTGCTCTTTTTCTTTTTCAAAGGCTTTTTTGAACTCTCTCAAAACTCGCTCATTTTCTCTCTTACTAGCCTCTTTTCTCTCTTTTCTTTTTATTTCTTTTTCTTTTTCTTCTTTTGCTTTTTCTTTTCTTTTGCCAGATAATACAAAAGAATCATGTGAATACAAATCTTGCTCGAAATATGAAGAACTATATGGGTCACGTTCAAAATTTCGTGAAGAATACTCCGAGTAAGATTTCTTTAAAGATCTAGAAGGAGTATGTCTATCATCTCGCACATCTTCTCGAACGAATTCAAAATCAAAATCGGTCACTCGTCGTCTTGAACTTCTTGAATAAGAATCTCGAATGAAATCTTGTCTCGAGTAATTATTAGAGATGTATCTTTGTGAAGTTCTCATTTTGCTTTTCGACTTGATGAAACTCGTTCTCGTGGATCTCTTTGTTCCACACGATCTAATCTTTCGTGTAGTTTGTCAAACTTGGAATTCACCATTCGTTGTATTTCTCGAACCAAGTATTGAAACTCCAACTCGGTAAATTCATCGCGTGACATGACTTTTGTTGCTAAAAGAAATACGTTAGATCATAAAACAAAAAATTAAGTACCTCACCACAAACCTCACGATTTTACTCGGAAAGAATGAAAAATTGGTAGCACTCACACTCGTGTTTACACTCGTTTGGCTTTTACCTCCACTCGAATGCGCTCACTCACTCGTGCCTTTTACCTCTCAAACTTTCTCTCGCAATTTTGTATTCAGACTCGCCAAGGCCTTATCGTAGGCTTAGGAGTTGGTTTTAAAATTGTTTAACAAAGGATAAATATGAGGGGTTCAGGGTTGGCTGAAAGAAAAAAAATTTTCTTGGGTCTAAGTGTGGCGATGGGGTAGGAAGTGAATGGTAGAAATGAACGAACCTGATCGGGAGTACAAAATGGTCAACAAAAGAACAAAATCTTTCACACTTTTTTTTAATACTTCAAATTTTTTTCCACTTTTTTTTCACTTCATTTTTTTACTTTTTTTACTTTAATTTTTTTCGAATTTTCTTTTTTTTTCACTCCTTTTTTTTTCACTTCATTTTTTTATAACTTCAAATACAAAGGAAACAAAAGAAATAATAATTTTTTTATTTTTTCTTTTCACGAACCTATTTTGGTGATGTGACGAATGTCGATACTTCTCATTTTAATAGCTCTGATACCAAATGATGCGATCCGCCTCGGGGTGAGTCGAGTCGTATGTGAGTTGCCCAATCGTCTACGAGAAAGTATCGTTTGATTTGCTTGCGAAGTGAAGTTGATAGGAAAATAGGGCGGAAGCTATGTATAAGGGTTCAAAGATGGGTTATGGATAAGAATAATATGTATAGGTTCAGTTTTAAAAATAAGGTAATGAATGGGTGGAGAAAAAAATGAAAATGGATTAACAAATAAAAAGATGAGGAGATAGGAAATGGTTTGGATAGATGATATGATGAATAAAAGGAAATTGGATAGAAAGGTGGATATGGTGAAATAGGACTTAAGTTTCAAGTATGATTCGACACTATAGAGAGTATCGCCCCGGTGCTTATATCACTTAAGGTGGAAATGAAAATGATAAAACCTCGACCCGCTACTTAGCAAAGTAGGAACCTTGGTATAAGGGTGAACGCCACACTATTTGAAGTGATAAGTTCAAAAGGAAGACAGGGTTGTCGCCACTAAAATTAGATAAGCCAACAAAGTCCTCAACGAAATATGAGAGAAAGAAATCTCACAAATTTCATATAAATTTAACAAAGTTTCATTAAGAGAAAAAGTCTGCTCTTACAAATGAAAATGACAACTATATATATAGTGCCTAAAATGTCTATTGGAATTCGGCATCTAATGTGTTCACACAACAATAAAAACATTCACACTAATTCATTAAAATTGTTCATGAATTCAGTAGATTCATGCACTAGCGGAATAGACACTTTCTTCCCCCTTGGTGTGTGCATGAATGCTTAGCCATGAAGTAAGGCTTCAAGTGCCTTGTATGAGCACCAAAGGTTGCATTCATCTCCTTGGGACGTTCATGCACTTGTATAGAACATGCATCCTCATTAATAAACACTTTAATGACATGTAGGTTCATGAATGGTAGCATGAACTTAATAAATTCGTTTTCCCCTTTGTGCATGCACTTAATACAATCAATTTGTTGAATTATTGAGTTAATTCCTTCCCTTGGACGTTCTTGAACCCATCCATGCATGTGTAGTAGCTTATAGGTCAATTCAAAGTGTGAACATGTTCAAGGAGCTCAACGGTCAACATAGAATTAGTTGGCAGCTACTTCTTGGCCGAATAAGTACCTTGGAAAGTTAGGAGACAGCCACTGTACATGCACTTAAGCCATTCATGCATTCTATCATCCCATGCATTTGATCCATTCATGGACTAGCCTTTAATGTCCATACATGCATTCGGCACATTCATGAATTTGTAGAAACCTTGCATCTAGCCATACATGCACCAGCATTTAATACTTCTTCATTCATGAATGTGGAATGCCCAAAAGAGATGTTTCTTCATCCATATATTGTGCCGTCCATGATCATTGTATCTACAAAAAAAATAAAAAAATAAAAACAAATTATGAGACAACATGTGAACACACATAAATTCAGCACTAATGTGAACATATTAATGGCATGCATTAATTTGATTAGAATGTGAACATAATTAAAATATGTAATAAGATTATTAATGTAAAACAAGTTTAATGCCTAAATAAATAAGTTCAGATTTTATTTAATGCATTAAAGTCAAAACCGAGATTAACTAAAATGAGTTAAGCATTAGCTCATGAGCTAAAGATGAGCTGGGGTTAAACTCCTAAACTGAAGTTGAGCTAAGGGTTAGCTCGTGAGCTGGAAAAGAGCTAGGAGTGAGCTCGGTTTAGCTCAGACAAGCTAGTCGAGCTCGAATGAGCTGGATTTGAGCTGGACGGAGCTCGGGGAGCTGGAAAGGAGCTGGAATCAGCTTGCCAACAAAGCAATGCTCGACTCGAGAGACTTGACCGATGGGGTTTGCTGGGCGCACTCGCATCATGTATATACACTGTGTGTGTATCACCCGAGTATCTTTCGATGTTCTTATAGGTTTAATGGGCAATACCGATACATGTTACAGGAAAGGTTAATTGATATTTGAATATATGAGAGAGATGTTATGTGAATACATGAATGGTATAAGTTACATGTTATATGAATTACATGAAAGATATGGTACATGTTATAAGAGTTATGTGATATACATGAGATAATGAAGTATATGAAATACATGTCATATGCTTTGTATGAATGGAATGATACTAGTTACATGATCAACATGTTATATGAGAAAAGTGCAAATGAAGGCATATTATGCCATATGATTTACAAGATTTGTATATGTTACATGAAATGAAGTATTTGATAAGCTTTATATATGATATGTTATGAAACTACATGAACTAATAAGTGTGAGCTTGTGCAATAGGCTATAAGATCATATGTTTGTAATGGCCTTATTTATGGATGCCTCATTGAAATGGTAAGTTTCATTTCATGTTATATGGACTTACTAAGCTTTCAAAGCTTACTCCATTTACTTTTCCCTTGTTTTAGATTCGGAAGCTAGCTCGATAATCGGACGTGTCGGAGATCACCATCACACTATCTATTAAGCTTTGCTACTTTTAAACCTTTTGTAAATGAAATGGTCATGGCATGTATAGGCTAGATATTTTGTGAGCATGATATATTTTGGTAAATGATCAAGCTATGAGATGTGGCTTGGGTCATATTTGTATATAATCAAGAAATTGAGTTGTTCTTTGGCTATATGTGCTTATGGAATGATATGTGATTTTGATGAGACTATAAGCTTGCATAGTTGATATGTTTACTATGTTATATGTGCAAGATTGATAATGATTTTGGGGTTCATTATATGCTAGAATTGGTATGTTTGTAATTGGTAATTGGCTTGAAATGTGCATGTTCTTAGCTAGTAGAAATGACCTATATTGGGTGGCAAATTGGCTTAAACCAAGCCTATATTTGTGCCACACGGCCAGGGAACACGGGCGTGTGCTTCGACCGTGTGTCCCCTGCACCTTAATGTTTTGGTCAGTTTTGGTACACGACCTGACACACGGGCGTGTCTGGTAACTGGTAGCCGTGTGAAATTTGGCAGAATAGTCACACGGTCTGCTCTGTTTTGTACATGGGCGTGTCAGGTAACCGTGTGATATTTGACAGTTTCGACCATGGGGTAAGGGCACGGGCGTGCCTAGGCCGTGGGTGACACACGGCCTAACCCCATGTGCGTGTTGGACAGCCGTGTGGGATAAGTCAGATTCGACCACGGGCTGAGAAGTTTGGGCGTGTCTGGAGGGACACGGCCGTGTGAGAAGAACACAGGCAAGGGGCACGACCGTGTGTCCCTAACTTAGAAATTTTGCAAAATTTTCCCTATCTTTTAGCATGTTTCCAATTAGATTTCCAATAGTTATATGCATCATTTAATAATCAATTGAAGCATGCTTTGATGATTGATGATACGTGTTGGATCTTGATTAAAAAGTTTAAAATTTTACTGCTCCGATATATGTTACAAGTCCGGTAATGCCCCTTACCTATTCCGGCGACAGTTACGGGATAGGGGTGTTACATTTGGTTGGTATCAGAGCTACGGTTTAGTCGATTCTAGGACTACCGTAGTGAGTATTAGTCTAGCTATGCATGCCATGTACATGAAATGTGACAGTATGATATCTCCTGACATCCTCTGAAATCTGTTTCATATAGTAATGGATCCGAATCGAGCTTTAGCTAATGATGTTGAAAGTATAGCGCCAGCACCCGCTCAAGGGGCTGTGCCTTCTGAATCGGGCCCTGTTGCGGCCAATCAGGAAGAAATTAAACAAGCTTTCTTCCAAATGATGTCTGGATGGTTTAGTGAGTTTGTGCGAGCAAACCCGGCTGCTCCACAACCTCCACCCCCTCCCGTCCCATAACCTAACCCTGATAATGTACAAGTTGTGGATCCTTTAAGATTGAACAGACCTCCTGTCGATAAGATACGAAAGTATGGTGCTGAGGAATTCCGAGCTTCAGCAAGTGATGATACTGAGAGGGCTGAATTTTGGCTTGAGAATACGATCAGAGTTTTTAATGAACTGGCCTGTACTCCTGATGAGTGCCTAAGATGTGCTATTTCTTTGCTTCGGGATTCAGCATATCAATGGTGGAATACATTGACCTCGGTTGTACCACGAGAACGAGTCGATTGGGATTTCTTTCAGACGGAATTCAGGAAGAAATACATTAGTCAGTGATTCATTGATCAGAAAAGAAAAGAGTTTCTAGAGTTAAAACAGGGTCGAATGTCTGTAACTGAATACGAGAGAGAGTTTGTATGACTCAGCAAATATGCTCGCGAATGTGTTTCTACCGAAGCCATAATGTGTAAAAAGTTTGAAGATGGGCTAAATGAAGAAATTCGACTGTTAGTCGGAATACTTGAGCTGAAAGAGTTTGTAGTTCTCGTTGATCGGGCCTGTAAAGCCGAAGAGCTTGCTAAAGAAAAGAGAAAAGCTGATTCTGAATTCAGAGAGGCTCGAAAGAGGTTTGCGGGGAAACCGTATCAGTCTGGATCTAAGAGATAGAAAGATTTTCATCCTCGTTCTGCTACTTCTACGGGCATATCTATCCGAGACAAAAATGTTAAATCTTTCCATTCGAGACCTCAAGCAACCTCGGTAGCTAGTGCTGATAGTGTGAGAGCTCCCGGGCCTGAATGTAAGTATTGTAATAGGAAGCATTTTTGGTGAATGCCGATTGAAAAGTAGAGCTTGTTTTCGATGTGGATCTTTAGATCACTATTTACGTGACTGTCTTGAAAGATCTGTAGCTGATAAGGAACAAACAACTAAGACACATAGTGTTGCATCGAGAGGTAGACCACTCTGGAATACTGGAAACCAAAGTGGAAATCGCAGTGTGGCGAGAGATGCTAATGTGAGATCTGAGATGCGTACTCCTGTGAGAGCTTATGCAATACGTGCACGCGAGGAAGCCTCGTCGCCTGATGTTATTACCGGTACTTTTTCTCTCTATAACACTAATATTGTTGCGTTGATAGATCCTGGATCAACTCATTCCTATATCTGTATAAAACTAGTGTTTGAAAAGAATTTACATGTTGAGTCTATTGAATATGTAGTTAAAGTATTGAATCCGTTAGAAAGGTCTGTGTTAGTTGATAAGATATGTAAGAAATGTCCGTTGATGACTCGAGGATATTGTTTCCCGGCTGATCTGATGCTCCTCCCTTTTGACGAATTCGATGTAATACTGGGCATGGACTGGCTAAATGTGCATGAAGCTATTGTGAATTGTCGAAGTAAGAGTATAGAATTGAAATGTCAGAATGGTGAGATTCTTCACATTGAATCAAATGATTCGAATGAATTACCGATAGTGATTTCTGCCATGAGGGCTCAGAAGTATGTTAGAAAATGCTATGAAGCATATTTAGCGTATGTGATGAATTCTAGCGAGACAGAATTAAAAATTGAGTCTGTACCAGTTGTTTGTGAGTTTTCAAATGTTTTTCCAAAAGAATTACCGGGTTTACCGCCGATTAGAAAAGTTGAATTCGGTATTGAATTGTTACCGGGCACTACTCTGATATCGATAGCTCCATACAGAATGGCACTGACGGAATTAAAAGAGTTGAAAGCACAGTTACAAGAATTGACAGATAGAGGTTTCACGAGACCGAGCTTTTCACCTTGGGGTGCTCCCGTATTATTTGTGAAAAAGAAAGATGGAACGATGAGAATGTGTATTGATTACCGACAGTTGAACAAGGTAACAGTGAAGAATAAATACCCTCTTTCGCAGATTGATGATTTATTCGATCAGTTAAAAGGAGCTACTGTATTTTCAAAGATTGATTTGAGATCGGGTTATTACCAGTTGCGAGTTAAAGATTCAGATATACCGAAAACTGCTTTCAGAACACGATACGGACATTATGAGTTTCTGGTCATGCCTTTCGGGTTGACAAATGCACTTGCAGTGTTCATGGACTTGATGAACTGTGTATTCAAACCGTATTTAGATAGATTTGTTGTCGTGTTCATTGATGACATTCTGATCTATTCACGTGATGAGGTAGAGCATACTGAGCATCTGAGAATTGTGTTGTAAATTCTGAGAGATAAGCAGTTGTTTGCCAAATTCAGCACATGTGAATTTTGGCTTCGAGAAGTCAGATTTTTGGGTCATATTGTTTCTGCGGAAGGCATCAGAGTAGATCCGAGTAAAATATCTGCTATTATAGACTGGAAACCCCCGAGAAATGTATCTGAGATTAGAAGTTTTCTGGGATTAGCGGGATATTACCGAAGATTTGTTAAAGGATTCTCGATGATTGTAGTGCCGTTGACTTGATTGTTGCAGAAAAATGTGAAATTCGAGTGGACTGATAAATGTCAGCAGAGTTTCGAACAGTTGAAAGCCCTGTTAACAGAAGCTCTAGTTTTAGTTCAACCCGAATCGGGGAAAGAATTTGTGATATACAGTGATGCATCTATTATCGGACTGGGCTGTGTATTGATGCAAGACGGGAAAGTCATAGCTTATGCCTCCCGACAGTTAAAACCGCATGAGAAGAATTACCCGACGCATGATCTTGAGTTAGCTGCTATAGTCTTTGCATTAAAGATTTGGCGGCATTACTTATATGGTGAGAAATGTAGAATTTTTACCGATCATAAGAGTCTGAAGTATCTAATGTCACAGAAAGATTTGAATATGCGACAGCGGAGATGGCTCGAACTACTAAAGGATTATGAAATTGTAATTGATTATCATCCAGGGAAAGCTAATGTTGTGGCTGATGCGTTAAGTCGAAAGTCTCTGTTTACTCTGCGAGCTTTAAATGCTCAAATGACGTTATCTGATGATGGATCTATTCTAGCTGAACTAAAGGCTAAACCGTTGATTCTACAGCAAATCTGTGAAGCTCAAAAAACTGATCCCGATCTGCAAACTAAACGACTTCACTGTGAGTCTAATTCTGATTCTAACTTTTCTATAAGGAACGATGATTGTTTAATGTTCCGAAATAGAATTTACATACCGAAAAATAGTGAACTCATTCAGAAAGTTCTGCACGAGGCACATGACAGTCGATTTTCAGTTCATCCGGGTAGCACTAAGATGTATAATGATTTGAAACAGCAATACTGGTGGTCAGGAATGAAACGTGACATATCAGAATTCGTATCGAAATGTTTGATCTGTCAGCAAGTTAAAGCTGAACATCAGGTACCGTCAGGTTTATTACAGCCTATTATGATTCCGGAATAGAAATGGGACAGAGTCACTATGGATTTTGTATCTGGACTACCTCTGACTCCGAAGAAGAAAAATGCAATCTGGGTTATCGTTGACAGATTGACGAAGTCTGGACATTTTATACCGGTACGTACTGATTATTCTCTGCATAGATTGGCAGAATTATATGTATTTGAGATTGTGCGATTACATGGTATACTATTATCCATTGTATCCGATAGAGATCTGAGGTTTACCTCGAGATTCTGGAAGAAGTTTCAAGAGGCTTTGAGAACGAAATTGAGTTTCAGTACAGCATTTCATCCCCAGACCGACGATCAGTCTGAAAGAGTTATTCAGATTCTGGAAGACATGTTACGGTGTTGTATTCTTAAATTCGAAAGTAATTGGGAGAAATACTTACCTCTGATAGAGTTTGCATACAATAACAGTTTTCAGACGAGTTTAAAGATGGCTCCATATGAAGCATTATATGGTCGTAAATGTCGAACACCGCGATACTAGATGGAATTGAGTGAGAGAAAGTTACACGGGGTTGATCTAATCTGAGATACAGAAGAAAAAGTAAAAGTGATACGCGATAATTTAAAAGCAACTTCAGATAGACAGAAATCATACGCAGATTTGAAACGGAAAGAAATAGAGTTTCAGGTCGGAGACAGAGTATTTCTGAAAGTATCACCATGGAAGAAAATTCTTCGTTTTGGCAGAAAAGGAAAGTTAAGTCCTCTTTTTATCGGGCCGTATGAAATTGTGGAATGAATGGACCTGTAGCTTACCGGTTATCGTTACCGTCTGAGCTTGAAAAGATTCACGACGTATTTCACGTTTCAATGCTTCGACAATACCGATCTGATTCGTCTCATGTCATTGCTCCCATAGATGTGGAATTATAGTCTGATTTATCGTACAGTGAAGAACCGATTCAAATTCTAGCTCGGGAAATCAAAGAGTTGAGAAATAAGCGTATAGCACTTGTAAAAGTTCTCTGGTGTAAACACGGAATAGAGGAAGCTACATGGGAACTCGAGGAAACTATGTGAAAACAATACCCAAATCTATTTATTGGTAAGATTTTCGGGACGAAAATCCCTAAAGGGGGGAGAGTTGTAATAGCCCACTTTATACCCTAGTCAGAACGGGTGGTTTTGGGACCACTTAACCGAGTCGAAATATTGTTTCTACTACTTTAATATGTTTTACAGCATGATAGAATCACCGTGTGAAATTTAGAAATTTTATCGTTTGACTGGTTAATTTGAGAAAATGGATTAAATCGCATAAAGTGATAAATTAGAGTTCTATTTCATAAATGGCTTGTTTGGCAATGGCTTTTTAAATAGAAGGCCTTAAGTGGTTATTTCACCATTTTTTAAGCTAGTGGACACTTATGCCCTTATTATTATGGTTTTATAAATAATGTTATAAAGGTTAGTTTTGGTTTTTAATTAATATATGTTATATGTTTAATAAAACATGAAATTTTTATTCATTTTTTGTTCTTCTCCACCGATTCTTCATCAAAGAATTAAGGGTTTTCAAGCTTTTAACATTCGGTCACTTTAAGCTCCAATTTGAGATAAAGACGATCGAATCCCGGAACTTGGTCGGGGAAAACAAAAAATAGACGAGTAGATACGGGATTACGAGGTAAGTTCGTATAACAAATTTAATGTATATATATGTTCATACGTATTGTTATTTGAAAATATGAAATGCTAGATGATTAAATAGCCTAATGGAACGAGTATATATGAGATTGAAATAGAAATGTTAAATTGTTACAAGTGATAAATTGAATACCGAGCCCCGTTAGAACCGTAAAAGTCGATAGGATACGAGTGACATGTCACTAGGGCTACAGGGTGGTTCGAGCTCCTGCATTTGTTGCGGACTCACCACGTGCTCATGAGCTACAGGTTTATCCTTCGGGATTACATGTTTAGCCTACGGGCTTACCGATTATCCTTTGGGATTACATGTTCAGCCTACGGGCTTACCGATTATCTTCAGGATTATATGTTCAGCCTCCGGGCTTACTGTACAGGCTCGAAAGAGCATATATGACGCATTGACGGATTACAGGTTATATGTATATACACTGTGTGTGTATCACCCGAGTATCTTTCGATGTTCTTATAGGTTTAACGGGCAATACCGATACATGTTACAGGAAAGGTTAATTGATATTTGAATATATGAGAGAGATGTTATGTGAATACATGAATGGTATAAGTTACATGTTATATAAATTACATGAAAGATATGGTACATGTTATAAGAGTTATGTGCTATACATGAGATAATGAAGTATATGAAATACATGTCATATGATTTGTATGAATGGAATGATACTAGTTACATGATCAACATGTTATATGAGAAAAGTGCAAATGAAGGCATATTATGCCATATGATTTACAAGATTTGTATATGTTACATGAAATGAAGTATTTGATAAGCTTTATATATGATATGTTATGAAACTACATGAACTAATGAGTGTGAGCTTGTGCAATAGGCTATAAGATCATATGTTTGTAATGGCCTTATTTATGGATACCTCATTGAAATGGTAAGTTTCATTTCATGTTATATGGACTTACTAAGCTTTCAAAGCTTACTCCGTTTACTTTTCCCTTGTTTTAGATTCGGAAGCTAGCTCGATAATCGGACGTGTCGGAGATCACCATCACACTATCTATTAAGCTTTGCTACTTTTAAACCTTTTGTAAATGAAATGGTCATGGCATGTATAGGCTAGATATTTTGTGAGCATGATATATTTTGGTAAATGATCAAGCTATGAGATGTGGCTTGGGTCATATTTGTATATAATCAAGAAATTGAGTTGTTCTTTGGCTATATGTGCTTATGGAATGATATGTGATTTCGATGAGACTATAAGCTTGCATAGTTGATATGTTTACTATGTTATATGTGCAAGATTGATAATGATTTTTGGGTTCATTATATGCTAGAATTGGTATGTTTGTAATCGGTAATTGGCTTGAAATGTGCATGTTCTTAGCTAGTAGAAATAACCCATATTGGGTGGCAAATTGGCTTAAACCAAGCCTATATTTGTGCCACACGGCCAGGGAACACGGGCGTGTGCTTCGACCGTGTGTCCCCTGCACCTTAATGTTTTGGTCAGTTTTGGTACACGGCCTAGACACACGGGCGTGTCTGGTAATTGGTAGCCGCATGAAATTTGGCAAAATAGTGACACGGTCTGCTCTATTTTGTACACGGGCGTGTCAGGTAATCGTGTGATATTTGACAGTTTTGACCACGGGGTAAGGGCACGGGCGTGCCTAGGCCGTGGGCGACACACGGCCTAACCCCATGGGCGTGTTGGACAGCCGTGTGGGATAAGTCAGATTCGACCACGGGCTGAGAAGTTTGGGCGTGTCTGGAGGGACACGGCCGTGTGAGAAGAACACGG
Source organism: Gossypium stocksii (assembly GCA_020496765.1). Lineage (NCBI taxonomy): Eukaryota > Viridiplantae > Streptophyta > Magnoliopsida > Malvales > Malvaceae > Gossypium > Gossypium stocksii. The sequence continues at coordinate 43,604,646 of CM035622.1, read as the reverse complement.
GCAAGGGGCACGGCCGTGTGTCCCTAACTTAGAAATTTTGCAAATTTTTCCCTATCTTTTAGCATGTTTCCAATTAGATTTTCAATAGTTATATGCATCATTTTATAATCAATTGAAGCATGCTCTGATGATTGATGATACGTGTTGGATTTTGATTAAAAAGTTTAAAATTTTACTGCTCCGATATATGTTACAAGTCCGGTAATGCTCCTTACCTATTCCGGCGACAGTTACGGGATAGGGGTGTTACAGAGATTGTGGAACAGCTGGATTTGATCTAATGAATTGAGCGAACCAGTCGCTCATCATCGCATAGAAGGCTTGTCTAGTGTCATCCCCTTGATGACTGATATTCGGTTGAGAGTCAGGCGGCGCTGTCCCTTGCGCAGGAGCAGGCGCTACGCTTTCAACATCGTCCGCTACAGCTCAATCGGGTTCGGGATCCATTCTATACCAAAAATCACATTTCAGCTGTTAGAAGTCATCACACTATAGCATTAACATCAAATGGCATGTATAGCTAGACTCATACTTTCTACGGTAGTCTGAGAATCGACTAAACTGTAGCTCTGATACCAATAAAATGTAACACCCCTAGACCCGTACTTGTCGCAGAAGGGTCAATAGGCATCGCCCGACCATTAGTTAACTTATCCAAAAACTCACTCACACAATTCAAGTCGTAAATACAATCATTTTTCGACATTCACATATCGGATCCATGATCACCCCTAACCATTTCATTTACAATCCACATCCTAAATAAAATAATAAGACCTTTACTAATCATAAATAAAATATAAATGTCACAATTTGGCAAGACTCATCAACTAAAATCAACTAGACTCATTTGATCATAACAATATACAAATCCAATATCATCATTAGTCACATTGTTCCCACACATATTTTATAGAACATAAATATTGAGATTTAGCATACCTCGAAACTAGGTTACAAACATGCATCTTTCACTTATAATCATGTATATAGATATATATATATATATCAAGATCAAGTTAACACCATAACTATAAAAGTAAGGTATTTAGTTAAGCCATTTTCGCATGGCCTAATTTAATTACATAACCAAAAGATAGTTGTTTAACCGCAAAATGTCAAGCCTATACATGCCATTCTCATAAGTTTAGCTATAAAATTCCGAATACTCTTTGATAGTGAGGATGACTTCGATCGAGTGATTTCCAAGGTCGTAGTTGACTAACGAGATCTATAAAATAATCATTTAAAGATAACGGAGTAAGCATTTATTTGCTTAGTAAGTTTTAAAAGATAATAAGATGAAATCTATACTTAAAGATCAAGCACATCCAAGAATATTGCAAAGTTGAGTCATGACATAATGCGTAACCATATATATATATGCCTTAACCAGAATAACACATTTCCACACAAACCGCAATCCAAATACCACAAACAAGCCACATGTTTTTCTACTTTCCTAAAACATGATCAAATACGATATTACTAATTTGATGAATCATAATTCAGCAGAAATTTGGCTCACAAAATTTATATGGTACCTGGATAATTTAAGATAATAGATTCATTAGTCACAATTATTATAAACGAATTTGTGTATCCTCAGCATGTATACCTTCGAGCTTGGCCCTGAATATAACGCTAGCCTTAAGGCTCTTCGGGACCCTACCCCGACAAATCACTGGTTTGAATGCCCTTTAGGACTTATCCTGGATGAAACTCTGGCACGTATGCCCTTCAGGACTTGACCCGGATAACTCTGGCACATAGGCCCTTCGGGATTTGACCCGGATAACTCTGGCACATAGGCCCTTCAGGATTTGACCCGGATAACTCTGGCACATAGGCCCTTCGGGATTTGACCCGGATAAAAGCACTGAGACATATGCAATTTGAAACCATCACATAAACTTTTCACAGATCTTATTGTACGATAACATTCATTTGTCTCATTTACACGTTAATGCATAGTATGACATTTGATTTCACACAGGTTCGGCCATCAAGCATATAAGTAATTCGCATATCAAATTGATTACTAAGGCCTTTAGATGTCTAATAACCTTCCAGCTATTTGTCTAATTTCGCTATTACATTTTGTCAACCATATACCACATACTTCACTTACATCCCATATGAGTAACTAAATGCGTACATCATATAAAGGAAAATTAAATCTCGTGCTAAGCTATGACATTTAAAACTTACCTCGTCCTTCGGAGTATTGACTAGTCGACTATTCCGTCACCTTAGCCTTTCCTTTATCCGATGCTGTCCCTCTATGCTCTTGAGCTTAATTTGACATAACAAAATTTGAATTCCATTAAACACTCATTCTCTTACTTGACCAAGGCAAAGGATACAAATATAATCTCTTTACCACATATATATATACATGCACAGATGCATACATACACATTCGGTCCAATGGACATTAATCTTATATCGCAATAATTCTTTGACTAACTAAATATATAATATCATAATTAAAGTCATTTGGCACCCACACACACATTAGCTATGTATTTATCTCAGGTTCACAAGCACAATCACTAATCCCACAACCGAATGTGTTCCTTCAAAAGCAATTTCACAAATGCCTTATTTAGTCACAAGGTAATGCATTTATCTAAAACTCCTCATTCTTAATTGACTTATAATTTCCCATTCGGCCATAATAGAAAACACCTATATTAACAATGTTACAAAAATTTAATGACATATTTTAAAAATGGTACACACACACCTACCTTTCTAAATTTAAGCACAATTCGCACCATCCCCTCAATGGCCGAATGTACTTCACTTCCAAAACCACTTCTATCCACTTAACCATTCCACCTTTTCATACTATTATTTTCTAAAAAAAAGAAAATACCATCCAACCAATACAATTTAACCAATTCAAAAATATGCTTGTATATATATATACCAAAGCCGAAGGTTTATTGACTTAATATCCAAAATTTTATTCGGCTATTATAGATGCTTATAAAAAACAAAATGCTAGCTTACAAACCCAACCTCAAGTAGCTCTTCTTATTAGGTAAACAACAAATTTTACACTTTAAACATCAAAACATTCATACGGTTACTCAACCCCCATGGCCGAATGCCTTCCTTTGATTTAAAAACCATTTCGAGTAAAATTTGAACCTCAAGACATCTCTCAAGGGTTCCCTAATACTATATATATCATTTAAATTCAAAAGCTTCAAGATTTCATACAATTCAACAATGGTTGAATGTGGCATCCATAACCAATTCAAAAATCAACATATGGGTTATGCTATAGGCCTAATTACCAACTTGAACTCAAAAAATCAAAGCAAACTAACATGAAGTCTTACCTTAATCAAGCAAAAATAAGGGTGGCTGAATGCTTTATTTCTTTCCCCCTCTCACTTACGGCAAAATGAAGAACAAGAAAGAAAGTGAATTGGCCTTGTTCTTTTCACCTTTCCTTTTTATTTTTTTATTTTAATTCCATTATACTAACCACCAATCACAAAATTTCTTAAAATAATAAAATGTCAAAATAATCACTAATAAAGTGCATGGCCCGCCACTTTCAAACAAAAAGGAAAAATTGACATGCAAATCCCCATGTTTAAAGTCTTGCAAATTTTAATCACTTTAATTTGTCTATCAAGGTTTCTAAATTTCACACTTAAGTCCTTATCCCTAATTTCACATTTAATTTGACAATTCAAACATTCAAAATTCACACAAATATTTATTATATAAATTAGACATAGAATATTATATTCACTTATTTCTATGACTCGGTTTAGCGATCCTAAAATCACTTTCCGACTAGGGTAAAAAATATGGCTGTCACAGCTTTCCTACCTTGCAGGGGTATTTTCGTAATTCTACCCTATAGGGGTATTTCGTAATTTCTTAACAGTATGGGTTTTAGTTACGAACTTTGGCCCATCAACAAGTCCTCATTGGCTAAAGTGAACAAACACTATGCACCAAGTAGGATTCCAAAGAAGAGGAGGTGGGTCACTAGGACCGTTTAAGTACCAAGCTCTCCCTAGATCCAATCCTAGACATGCATATGCCCACAGACTGACACGAACCTGGTTATGAGATAAGCTGGATTAACGTGTTTGTCCAATCATAGTCGAGAAGAAGATTGAAGTTTCACTTTGATTAAATAGGTAAGAAGCGGAAGGTTAGAAGATGTACGGTCTTAGAAGGAATTTAGAAGTGTCGTAGATTTAGAAAGAAGAATGATAGATGGTAAGTAGGTTCGGCTTAGGTAAGTAAAATAGGTACAAAAAGGTTCGGAATAGAATGAAAGGTACGAAATGGTTTAGAAAGGTACGATTAGTTTAGAAGGGAATGAAATGGTATATTTGGTACGTAATGGTATGAAATGAACGAAATGGTATAGATAGAATATGGTTTTGGTTGGATTTGGTAACTAATGAGATAGGTGGTCGATGGTCGAGTTTCTTAGACGTCAGGAAAGATTCAACACCAAAGGTGTCACCCCGAATCCTATATTGTCTAAGTTGGAAAATGGAAATAGAAGGATAGGTTTGAGTGCCACACTAAATGGGTTCGGTGATAAGCTCGAAACAAGCAAGCTTGACGCCACTAGCAAGCTAGATAAGTCGCACGAGACTTGTACAAAGTTAAGAGGAATCAAACCTCACAGAAACAGAGTTTCGGTATAAAAAATGTTCCAAAAGTCCCTTTACATGAAAAATGACTAGCTATTTATACTAAATCCTAGGCTAGCCGAATGGTCTATTCATGGACTAAACATTTAAGACATGTACCTATTAAATATATAGGAATATTCTAGAAAATACTAGAAACAACCCTTTGGAATGGATGTCCATGTTCGGCCGAATGGGGGGTGAATATGTAGCTTCATGAACACATATTAATGCACTTGAATGAATGGTTCCCATGCATGTATGACTAGGTTCGGCCATCCCTTTAATGAAGCCTTTAATTCATGTTGATTCACCAATAGTGGCTTCATAATGGTGGCTCCATGAAAGGTCTCTTGTGGTGTGAACGGAGGGTCTTGAATGGCCATGCAAGTGTGAACACAGGGTAGTCAAATAGCCCTAGGTGTGAACACAAGTGTGAAAGCCCCATCCATGGTGTGAACGCAGAGTATGAACACATGAGAGTTCATGAATCGTCCTATACATGTAGCACCTTAAATGTGATCCATGTACCTTCAAATACATGCACATGTACTTGTCCATTAGTGTGCCGTCCATTGCATCTTACCATGCATGCATGGCATTTAATCTCCCCCATACATGTGCCGTCCAAGTGAATGTACCTACAAAATGAATGCACACATTAATAGCACATGTGAACACACTTATATGAACACCATTAATCACTTAATTAAATTCGGCTAACACATTTAAATCTTGTAATAATTTAAACACATTTATTTCATGTCCACATTATAGCAAATTTATGATATATATTAATTAATGAGTCAACTTAGCTCACTTTAATAAATATGCCTTAATTATACTATGATGAGCTGAGGGTTTCGGCTATAAGCTGTGTTAAGCTAGAAATAAGATAAACGAGCTGAGTTTATTTAAAGTAGAAATTAATGGAGCTGAGTAAGAGCTTAGTTGAGCTCAACCGAGCTGGAATGGACTCCCGTGAGCTAAAATGAGCTGAAGTCAGCTTGAATTAAGCTAACTATCATTGGTTCGAAGTTGCGTTCAGCTACACATTGGACGTTGGAGCCATGAGCTAGATGGAATCGATGACAAAGAGCTGAAATGGAGCTTTGGAAACGTTGAGCTCGAGCTCTCGTCATGGGACCTTACGGCATACCAGGTGTTCCATCATCCGGGCTGGTTGCTAGCTTGGACGTGTTCGCGTCACAGACTTGTTTGATTAATTAATTAAGTCTTATGCTGCTTAAGAATACATCAAAACTAGGCCTAGAGTCCATTATAACACCCTAGCAAGTCTACATGCTTCCTTAAAATCACATATGGCCCATCAAGCCTAATCATGTCTATATGGCCCATTAGGCCCAATCACAAATATATGGCCCATCAGCCCCGATCATATTCAAATCATTCAACCATCCATACCAACTCATCATTTACCATCACTTATCAACTTTTTATGACTTGGGCCTACGAGCTCGGTAGGCCCATTTAGCCCCTTCTAGCCCGATTGGCCAAACAGTGGCTCGAGACCATGAGATTGCTCTCTTGGCCCCGGTAGTCGTATTGGTATCTCCACACGAATGTTCGCACACTTGTGTGGTTGCCGACGCCAACCTTTCAACTTTTCAGCTTTTCAGGATTTCGGCTTTTGCTGATTTGTCGTGTATGAAGTGTATGTACACACCTTATTGGAAATCGGTACTCAAGATTGTCAATCCTATGAATAACTAGCCTCCTCTGATTCCAAGATCTGCACCCACACATATACTATCAAAGTCAAGTGACTCATATTCCACACAAGTCACCTCTATAAGCCACACTTACATTCGACCACTTACTAATCCAAAATTGAGAATAAGTACACTTACCACTTGCTAGTGATCCTTACCACATATGCGATCTCTGAACCCTACCATTGTTAATACAGGGTTAACGAAAAGAAAGAGTTAGATAGCCCTTTGACTTTTACTAAAATGCACTAAAGGAGGTTTGACTAAGTACTTACCGAATCTAACCTTTGATCCTACAGCTTAGATAGCTATTGAGTGAGATCCTGCTTTTAAAACTTGATTAAGGGTAGTAGATAACAGAAACTGATTTGTGATGGAGGAAAACAACAAGGAATTGGCAATTAGATATGGCTATTCGGTCCTAAGAGAAAAGGGATAGTATTTGGCTTTTAGAGAAAGAAGAAGAACACCAATAGAAATTTTGGTAAGAGGATGATAGGTTATTCGGCAATGAAAGAAATAGTATGAGAGGGAGAAGAGGATTTGGCAACAGGGAGAAGAAGAAAAATAATGGCAAAGCCAAAGAACCCTTCAAAGGAATTTGACACCCCCTTAAATAGCCAAAAGTTGAACTAACTTCCCCCATAGTCCCAATCGGCTCCAACACATCCACTCCTCAATATCCTATTTTTTCTCTATTATCCTTACCTTAAATTTCTCTCCTGAACACTTCCTTCTAGAGTCCACTCCAATGCCACTACCATCCTTCCATGGTGCAAAAATAAAGTCCCCAAATTCACCACTCTAAGCCTCGAACCTTGGATCTCTTTACTTGATAGTGACACCACCTATAGCTCCCTAAGTGGCGCTACCTTGCCACTAAGCCATAGGCCTATTTGCATCTTATTTTCCCCTTAATTTGTTTAAAAGGCCTAATACCTGAAACTAGGGTTCCACTAAGGCAAAAATTAAAATTTTCCGTATGGTCTTCCCTATCCTTGAGACTTCAAATAACCATTGTAATACCTTAAAATTAATATTCTAACAGTGCTACCTATATAAGCCAACTTCAGCACACAGAATTTAAAGTTTCAGGATTTGGGGCGTTACAAGAAAGTTCAAATCATTGTTACACACAAGCAGATTAGGCATTTCACATATCAATTCTTTATCACAAAAGACCAAATTTTGTGTGGGCTGATTTAGTCTTACTTTATGAACAATCTTGCCAATGTCATATTCATGAGTAGGAAAACGCTTCGTATCACTATGTAAAACAAAATCGTCATCAATCAAATTATGTTTATCAACCAAAATCAAAATAAATAGCTCTTTCACAAACTAAATCTCTAACTTTCTCATCAATACCTTTCAAATGAAATTGTTGAGACTCAAATAACATGAAACCCTTACCTTGCTTACCTTTAAGCAATTGTGGGTGGATGTCATTCTCTGATGCAATCTGGCCAGGGTTAGCGAGACAGATTTGCTTGAGTTGCCTGATTGTCGTTAAGAAGAGTGTTCGAACTTGAAGTAGTTGGAAGTTTTAGGTTTAATGAGCAGAAGAAATGAGAGTAGGGTTCAAGAGATGGGGGAAGTTTGAATTTGGAAGTTGGGTTTCAAGTTTAAGAAGGATAGAAGGCAAGTTTAGATTATAGGTTGGTCCAGTTCAAGGAAGAAAGGGTTAGGTTTAGAGTTGGTTCGGTTCATTGATAGAAGCCAACCAGAATCAAAAATTTGATTTTAACCTTTTTCTTAACAACTTAGGAAAACGTTCTCTGGGTTTGAACACGTGATTTTGATCACACATTTTCAACAACAGCAAGGACTTTTCTTTTTTCAACAATTCACTCACTTCAATCACGTAAGACTTAAGCATATAATCATTCAAACAATTATAGCTTTCACAATTCATCAAGACAGATGTGCACAAATTCAAAAAATTTCACATGAGGCATTAATTGATTCACATAACCATCACCATCAGACAACTTAAACGTTTTTCGTGAAAACCTATTTTCATGCAAGATAATATTTTGTGTTTGTCAATCTAGTCGAACAACATCAACAGGTTTTTCTTCACAAGGCAAATCAAGAAAGTAACGCCTCATGCTTCCACTTAGAACAAATTTATTAACCACAGACAAAGAATAATGATTAACTAGATCAAAATAAGGAGATCTTTTAAAAATTAAGTCATCAAAAATCTTACCGACAACTTTCAAATATGTTTACCATGGCTCGGTTGCTAAAGATTCCTTACCTTTGAACACTTGTGGTTGGATTTTGTCTTCAACCTTACCTTTTTTGATCATACAAAAGCATCTCTCCTCGGGAAGGTATTGAAGTTGAAGTTCGTCACACAGATTTTTGGGAACCTAAAAAGAAGAAATAGAACAAGAACAACTCACATGAGGGTTAGTTAAAACATCATTCACTTTTTCTTGTTCTCGCTTGTCTTTTTCACTCGTCACTTTTGAAAGGTCATTCTCACTTTTTGTTTCAATTTGTTTTTCTTGCTCGCACTTTTTTTCAAACTCAATCTCTTTTTGCATTCTCTCGATTTCTTTTTGAGTTTCTTTTTCCACTTGTGCTTTTACCTCTACTCCCTCATTTTTCCTTTCTCTTTTTCATTTTTCTTTTCTTTTTTCTCATTTTTCTTTTCTTTTTTACTTTCTTTTTTGATTTCTTTTTCTTTTCTCTCAATTTCATTACAAGATGAAGATAAAGCAAAAGAATCAGAATGAGATGATTTTTGTTAGGTATGTGTGGAATGATTTACGTACGAACCACGTTCACTTCAACGCAAGGACTCCTCTGGGGTTGAACACCACGATGTACTTGAAGAGATATTTCTACTTTCTCGTTGGACATCTCGGAAGGATTCAAACTCAAAGTTGGCTTCTCTTTGTCTCGAATTCCTTGATGAATAGGAATCTCGATAAAAGTCTCTTCTCGGATAGTCTTTGGATGTATGTTGCCGTGATGATCTTAACTCCGTATCTTGAGTTGGCGAAATTTGCTTCTGTTGGGCTCTTGCTTGAGGATTCAGCTTTTCTTAGAATGGCTTGATTTTTTGGTCAAGCATGCATTCCCTTTCTTTCAACAAATATCAAAAATCAAAATCTGAAAACTCTTCGTGATTCATGATTTATGGCTGAAAAGAAAAGTGTTAAAACAAAAATAGAGAATAAATTCCTCACCACAAAACTCACTATTCCACTCGAAAAGAAAAGTTAAGGTTTGATCACTCACGCTCGTGTTTCACTCAAATTTATGGCTTTTTTTCACAATATTAGTCTCATACTCTCGTTGCCTTTTTCCTCTTGTATTTCTCTCATAACCTCGTGCTTCATTTCTTTAGACTCACCTAGGTACGTAGGGGTCGGTTTCAAAGTGGTTAGAAGGGGTTGAAATAGTAGTGAAAGATAGGCTAAAAGAAACTAGAATCATTTTAAGTGTGGTGTTGGGGTAGAAAAGGAGTAATTGTTGGTAGAATGAACAAATTGATCGGCAACAAGATGAATTGAATATACTTCACACTTTTTTTTACCTTGAAATTTTATTTTTAAATTCAAATTTTTTTGAATTTTTTTCAAAATTTTTTTACTTATGAACTAGCTTCCGGTGATGGCTCGAACATCGAAGCTTCTCGATTTTATAGCTCTGATACCAAATGATGTGATCCGGCTCGGGTGAATGAGACAGGTTCATTTGTATTGCCCGATTATCGTCGAGAAGATTGTTCGAACTAAAAGAAAATGGAAGTTCAAGTTTAAATTGGAGCGAAAGGCTGGGATTAGGGTTCAAAAGGAGTTTGGTTTGTAGGGGATGTTTAGGCTCGATTTTAAGAAAGAAAGATCGATAATTGGAAAATGATTCGATTGAGGATGTTAGGAAGAAATGGGAAAAAGCTTGGAATTAGAATATAGGTCTAGGTTTGATAAGTAAAAAAGATAGGTAAAGGTTATGATGATTGGTTTGGTAACAAAGGAAATAAGTTTGGTGGAAAATGGGAAAATGAACTTAAACGGAGGAATGATTCAACACTATAGTGAGTGCCACCCTGATTCCTATATGTTTAAGGTGGTCAGTGAAATAGAAGGATAATTGAATGCCACACCACGTAGTTGGTGATAAGTTCGTAACGGAGAACGCTTGACACCACTAGCACGAGCTAGATAAGTTGCATGAAACTCGCTCAAGATATGAGAGAAATATTCTCACAAAGAGCAAAGTTCATATATAATTTTTCCAAAAGTTCCATCTCCTTCAAAATGGTTGGTTACACTTATTTATAGGTGTAGGAAAGCTAGCTGAAAATCACATCTTAATGTGCTAATTAAAACTAAAATTAAACTCAAGACTCTTGACATTCTTGTCACTAGTAACTCCTTGCTTGAATTCACTTTAATTTAGCTGAATGAATATCCATGAATGTTTGTAAAATGTCTCTTGAGTTGTCTCTTGCCTAGCTGAAAAGACACCAGCAATTAAATGGTGTTTTGAATGCTTGTTTTCATCTTTGAATGAGCAAAAACTGCTGGTAGGTGAAAACGGTTACTGCCAAATTTAAGAGGGGGTTATAGAAAAGGCTTTCTTTTACCATTTCAACTTGACTTGAAAATTCCATAACCGTCAACATTGAAAGAACATTAAACAAACCAAAGTTATAATCATGCAAGACATGTTTGAATCCCTTAAACCATAATATAGGACAATTTCCAGAATAAAAAATTTGATTTCATTTCTGCAAGTCAACAAAATTCACATGCTTTATTTTCAAACATAATGACAAAATTCGAAACAAATGAAAGGTTTTAACACATTTATGCAGAATAAATTCATGATGCTTACCTTCATTTATCAACAACTTATGAAAACATGCTCCGAGCTTTAAAACATGTTTTCGATCATAATGCAGTAAGAATGTCCTTGCTTACCTTTAAGCACTTGTCTCTTATCGGAAAGATATCGAAGTTGGAACTTGTCAAGTGAATCTTTGGAGACCTGAAAAGAAAAAAATACAATAAGAGGACAACTCGCATGTTGGTTAGTAGAAACATTCCTTGCTTTTTCTTGATCACATTCTTCTTTTTCACTCGTTTCTTTTTCAAACTCATTTTATTTTTCCATAGTCTCTCTTATTGTTGAAAACTCACTTTCACTCTTTATTTCGCTCTCGTTTTCAACAACGCTTGTTTCTTTCACACTTTCTTTTCCTTCTCTATTCTCATTCTCTTTTTCAATTTCTTTTTCTTTCATTTCTTTTTCTCATCTCTCAATTTCATTTAGTATTTGCTCATTTTCCCTCACTATCAACTCTTGTCTCTCTTTTTTTCTTAATTTCTTTTTCTCTCATTCTTTCATTACAAGATGAAGATAACATGGAAGAATCAGAATAGGAACCTGTTGTTGGAAAAAAGAGAAAGGATCTACATATGAAATGCTATCATCTCTTTGAAATTGAATCTTCGTGGATGAATACTTTGATGTATACAAAGAATGACTTGTGCTTTCTCGTTCGTCACCTTGATAGGCTTCAAACTCAAAACTTGCTTTACTTTGTCTTGAATTCTTCGTCATATAAGAATCACGATATGGATCTTTTCTAGAATAATCTTTGGGCATTTGTCTTCGTGACAATCTGATTTCTGTCCCTCATCTTGAAGAAATTCGTTCCCATTGGTCTCGTTCCACGACTCAGTCTAATTGTTCCTTGATGGGTTTGAGCCTTCGATCAAATAGACGTTCCATTTTATGCATGAAGGCTTGGAGTGTAAAATTTGGCACTCCTCCTCTAGTTGCCACATTTCTTTCAAAACTTATAGACATAGTACTTTACTCACACAAACCTCACGATTTCTCTCCAAAAAAAACACACACTTTGGCTTTTGTACACTCAGATAATCTCACCGCACTATTGCCTTTTTCCACTCAATCCACCTCTCTATGTTCACAATGGACTATTTAAACTTAGTAGCAGTCGATGTGGGTCAGCTTACAAAAGTGATGATCGATTATGGGTAGGGATGATGTTAGGATGAAAAGGTAGGCTAGAACAAAACTAGAATTGATGTAAGTGTGGCCGAATGGTAGGATATGAATGAACTATTTTGGGCAGCAAATAAAGTTTTAGGCTAGGTTTTCTTTCTTTTTTTATCACCAATGAATTTTTGAATTCCCAAATGCTGATTTTCACACTTTTGAACTCAATAGATACTGAATTTTTTTGTATGAATTTTTTTCAAATTTTTTTCTTTTTTTTTGATAAAATCAAAATCAGAAGATGTTAAAAATGTCGATACTTACTTCAATTTCGCTAGCTCTGGTACCAATTTGATACAAACTCACCTCATGATGGATTTGAGTCATTTTAGTTGCTCAATTGCGAAATTAAGTAGGGCTTGTATGTTTCAAAATAGGCTAAAAATGGTTGAAAGATAGGTTCAAAACAAAGGTTACAAAATAGTTTAGTGGATGGATGGATGAAATTCGGCTAAGGCTAAGAAAGAACCAACAATATGGAAGATTGTTGACCCGAATCATAAAACGGCACTTAGGTGGAATCTATAGGTAAAAATAGCAAACAAACCTTGACCCACTATCTATGCAAGATAGGAACCAGAGGTATCAATGAAGCTTGACCCACTGTCTAGTAAGATAGGAACCAACGGTATAAACGAACGCCACACTTAAACAAGTGATAAGTTCGAAACAAGGAAGGAATGATGCCACAGGACTAACTTGATAAGTCAATTCAGTCCTAAAGAAAACAATAAGAGTAGAAATCTCACAAAGAACAAATAGTTCATAAAATCATCAAAAGTTATCTAACCCCAAAATAATATTTTCTTACAAACTATTTATAGGCATTATTGTGACTATTCAAATTCAACATTCATATTAGCTATTAAAATTTAGTTATAACTCTTAATTGGTAGCCAAAGAGTCTTGTCTTCTTACTTGATTCATGCATAGCTAAAAAGTCATGCCTTTTCACTTTATGAAGGCTTAATGGTCCATTAAATGTGTAGTTTAATGTCCCTTCATTTTCCCCTTAACCAAATGCCTTAATGCTTGTGTATTCATCTCTTTAATTGGTACCATAACTAGCTTTGAGTGCATGAAACCGATCAAACTTGAAGAGTCACTCTTGGTCCATTTGAAAAGCCACCATAATGAGCTTTAAGTGCTTCAATATCCACTAAAAATGTTCCAACTATGCACCAGTAACTAAGTGACCAAATGCACACTCTTTTATATAAAAATTGAATAGCCAATTGAATGTGACAACTAATACGAACTGTCTCAGAATGAGTCGAGTCGTATGTAAAATGCCCAATCATCGTCGAGAAACAATATTAGTTTAGTTTAGAAAATTGGTTAAGGAAAAAGGTCGGATATGATATGGAATGAAGCTATTTTAGAAATTTAGAAATTGGTTTATAAATGTGTTAAGAAAGTATAGTTTAATAGAAGAATTTGGTTTCGAATTGAAAAGGAAAAGATGATACGATCCGCCTCGGGGTGAGTCGAGTCGTATGTGAGTTGCCCGATCGTCTACGAGAAAGTATCGTTCGATTTGCTTGCGAAGTGAAGTTGATAGGAAAATAGGGCGGAAGCTATGTATAAGGGTTCAAAGATGGGTTATGGATAAGAATAATATGTATAGGTTCGGTTTTAAAAATAAGGTAATGAATGGGTGGAGAAAAAAAATGAAAATGGATTAACAAATAAAAAGATGAGGAGATAGGAAATGGTTTGGATAGATGATGTGATGAATAAAAGGAAATTGGATAGAAAGGTGGATATGGTGAAATAGGACTTAAGTTTCAAGTATGATTCGACACTATAGAGAGTATCGCCCCGGTACTTATATCACTTAAGGTGGAAATGAAAATGATAGAACCTCGACCCACTACTTAGCAAAGTAGGAACCTTGGTATAAGGGTGAACGCCACACTATTTGATAGTGATAAGTTCAAAAGGAAGACAGGGTTGCCGCCACTAAAACTAGATAAGCCAACAAAGTCCTCAACGAAATATGAGAGAAAGAAATCTCACAAATTTCATATAAATTTAACAAAGTTTCATTAAGAGAAAAGTCTGCCTTACAAATGAAAATGACAACTATATATATAGTGCCTAAAATGTCTATTGGAATTCGGCATCTAATGTGTTCACACAACAATAAAAACATTCACACTAATTCATTAAAATTGTTCATGAATTCAGTAGATTCATGCACTAGCTGAATAGACACTTTCTTCCCCCTTGGTGTGTGCATGAATGCTTAGCCATGAAGTAAGGCTTGAAGTGCCTTGTATGAGCACCAAAGGTTGCATTCATCTCCTTGGGACATTCATGCACTTGTATGGAACATGTATCTTCATAATTAAACACTTTAATGGAATGTAGGTTCATGAATGGTAGCATGAACCTAGTAAATTCGTTCTCCCCTTTGTGCATGCACTTAATACAATCAATGTGTTGAATTATTGAGTTAATTCCTTCCCTTGGACGTTCTTGAACCCATCCATGCATGTGTAGTAGCTTATAGGTCAATTCAAAGTGTGAACATGTTCAAGGAGCTCAACGGTCAACATAGAATTAGTTGGCAGCTACTTCTTGGCCGAATAAGTGCCTTGGAAAGTTAGGAGACAGCCACCGTACATGGACTTAAGCCATTCATGCATTCTATCATCCCATGCATTTGATCCATCCATGGACTAGCCTTTAATGTCCATACATGCATTCGGTACATGCATGAATTTGTAGAAACCTTGCATCTAGCCATACATGCACCAGCATTTAATACTTCTTCATTCATGAATATGTGTCGTCCAAATAGGTTGAATCTTCAAGCATTCATTGTGCCGTCCATGAGCATTGCACCTATAAAAAAATAAAATAAAATAAAACAATTCATAAGACATCATGTGAACACACATAAATTCAGCACTAATGTGAACATATTAATGGCATGCATTAAATCGGCTAGAATGTGAACATAATTAAAGCATGTGATAACTATGGCATATTAATAATTAATATTAATATAAAACAAGTTTAATGCGTAAATAAATATGTACAAATTTTATTTAAGGCATTAATGACAAAACCGAGTTTAAACTAAAATGAGCTAAGTGTTAGCTCGTGAGCTAAAGTTGAGCTGGGGTTGAACTCCTAAGCTGAAGTTGAGCTAATGGTTAGCTCGTGAGCTAGAAAAGAGCTAGGAGTGAGCTCGGTTTAGCTCAAGCAAGCTGGATCGAGCACAAATGAGCTAGATTTGAGCTAGACGGAGCTCGGGGAGCTGGAAAGGAGCTGGGATCAGCTTGCCAACAAAGCAATGCTCGACTCGAAAGACTTGACCAATGGGGTTTGCTGGGTGCGCTCGCATCAAAAGATGTGAAGAAAGGAATTGGTTTTGGATTGAAATGGTTAAGAAAAAGAAAATGGATTGAACAAAAGTGCAAACAAGAACCAATACCACTTTGATATCAACCTATTGCTTATAAGCCCTTTAGTTCGAATTCAGATTGGTTAAAGAGACCTCGACCCACTATCTAGCAAGATAGGAACCTCGGTATGATTGAACGCCACACTACGAATAGTGATAAGTTCAAGTTTATTAAAGGAAAACGATTGACGTAACTAGTTTCCTAGGAAAGCCAACGAATCTTTGAACGAAATTTGAGAAAAGAATTTGCCTCTCAATTTTGATAGCATAATATTAACAAAGCATTCCAAAGTGCCCAAAAAGGCTTGATTACAAGTATTTATAAGGCTAGAATGAGCTAGCCGAAAGGTCGCATAGTAAAATACTTAATAAAGAGCTAATTAAAATTCAAAGTCTTTTGGAATTCTAGATCAAATAATTTCTCTCTTTAAAATGCTTTAATTTGGCTGAATTAATGACTTTAAAGGCTTTAAAAATGACTCTTACTTTCCCCTTTGGCTAGTTGAATGGACTCCAGCAACTTTAATGAGATTTTTAAGGCTTAAATTGTCCATTAAGTAGCAAAAATGTTGGGTATTTGAATAGGCTACTGCTGAATTTAAAAGGTCATGAAATGCTCCTTTAAACTCTCTTTTAATGATGCTTAATGCTTCCTTTATAACAGCCCCCTCTTTTGTAACCAAAATACCTTGAAAAGCCACCTTTATTGAATGTGTAATAGCCTTTGCGAGTGAAAAGTCAATTGCAATTAAACATATGTAACCGTCACATTTATTCAATTATTAAGCTTTAAACAAATTAACAACTACTTAAATAAATGAACTAACACTTATGCATCATTTATTCCAGCAACTAGTTATTAAAAGAAGTATTAAATGAACTTTAACTCATGCACCAATAAATTAACCTAGTAACTAGATTAATTAAAGAAGCAACTCATTAAATTAAGTTCATCAAATAAACTCATTTAATTAAACTAAGATGAGTTACATTAATGACCAGCAACTCATTTATTAAACTAAGATGCTTAAATGCAAGTATTAAAATGCAAACTAAATGCAAATATATTAAGGGTTCAATTAAATTGGATCGGGTTCAAGAAGCTGAAATTGAGCTTAATTCGGTTTGTAAGATATTGCAAGGACAATTTGTTGAGCTGGTCCCAACTCGATCTATTTCTCCAATCGAAACCTTGCCCCACACCTGATTAACTAAGGCCGAAATAGCCTCCTTGAATTGCTTAGCTCGAGCCCGCGTAATTGGTCCTTGGGGCAGCACTATTGAGTCCTTGCTTAAACTTGGTGAACGAGTCACGATCGTATCATTCCCCCTCTCTTTGAAATGACTTGTCCTCAAGTCAAATCTACGTCAAAAGGGGTTAAATCTGACACGTTAAAAGTCACACTAACATTAAATTCACCAGGCAAATCAAGTTTGTGAGAGTTTTCATTTATACACTCAAGAACTTGGAAATGACCATCTCCTCGAGGTAACAATTTTGATTTTCGTTGAACCAAAAAATGCTCCTTGTGCATGTGAACCCAAACCCACTCTCTAAGTTTAGAGACCACTCGTTTTCATCCTTTGTTAGCATTATGCACATAAGACTCGGTTCTTGCCTCAATGTTAGCTCGCACCTTTTGATGTAATTCTTTGACAAAATCAGCCTTTTTCTTTGCATCTTCATGAACCAATCGATCAGTAGGCAAAGGTAATAAATCTAAAGGTGTCAATGGATTGAATCCATATACAATTTCAAAAGGCGAATATTTTGTAGCAGAATGGACGGAACGGTTGTAAGCAAACTCAATATGTGGTTGGCAATCTTCCCAAGACTTCAAGTTTTTACTGATGATGGCCCGAAGTAATGTAGACAATACCCTATTGATGACTTCTGTTTGACCATCAGTTTGGGGGTGGCTGGTGGTCGAGAATAATAGTTTGGTTCCTAGTTTTCCCCACAAAGACCTCTAAAAGTGGCTCAAAAATTTTGCATCACGATCCGAAATAATAGTACGAGGAATGCCATGAAGTCGTACAATGTCCTTGAAAAACAAATTTGAAACATGAACGGTGTCATCAGTTTTAGTGCAAGCGATAAAATGAGACATTTTTGAAAAATGATCAACAATCACGAAGATAGAATCCTTCCCTGTTTTTGTGCGCGGTAGTCTAAGAATGAAGTCCATGGAGATATCGACCCACGGGTGCTTAGTCGTTGGAAGGCCTAATTTCTCCACCATTAACGTGCTGGATACATTTGTGCAACTTCCTCCATCGATGATCAAGCTACACACCTTGCCTTGGACATGGCAACGAGTGTGAAATAAGTTTTCCTTTTGCGGCTCACTTCTGGTACTTTGTAAACTCAAACTCTTTTGACAACGAGCATTTCACCTTCCACCACATATTCCAATTCTTCTTCCTTGTCGGTAGGCTCCTTAGGCTCTTCTTCATTCTCTTCCTTCGATTCACTTTCACTGTTAGCTCGTACCACCATAGCACTTCGGCTTGGGCATTGGCTAGCTATATGCCCCTCCCAAGGCACTTAAAGCATTTTATATCCCTCGTTCAATTTGGAGCATCTTCAATCTTGTTTTTACTTTTTCACCAACAGGCTCGTTGGATTTTGCTAGCACCACTGGCTCTTTTGCACAACTTAGAGCGTCCTCCTTGTTATTGCCTTGGCTCCATTTCGAGGCATTAGAATTAGAGCAGCCTCGAATGGCGCATTTCCTTTTGAGTTGCTTCTCGACCTTGATGGCTATGTGCACCATGTCAACTAATCTGACATAATGCTGAAGCTCCATGATGTTGGCGATATCACGATTGAGACCAGCCAAGAATTGTGCCATCATTGCCTTGCAGTCTTCTTCGACATCCGCTCAAATCATTGTGACTTCCATCTCTTTGAAATAATCCTCAACGCTCCTCGATCCTTGAGTGAGATTTTGGAGCCTTTGATAGAGCTTGCAGCGGTAGTAAGATGGTATAAACCATCAGTGCATCACCACCTTCATCTCGGCCCATGTTGAGATTGGCCATTCTCCATTCCATCTTTCACTTGTTGTGAGTTGGTCCCACCATATCATTGTGTAGTCAGAGATTTCAATTGTTGCCAACTTAACCTTTTTGGCTTCGGAGTAGTTATGACATTCAAACACCAATTCTATCTTCTTTTCCCACTCGAGGTAAGCCTTTAGGTCTGATTTGCCTTGAAATGGTGGAATAGAAAGCTTGATATTCTTTAAGTCATCTTCCACTCGTAATGTGATCCGGCTCGAGAGGTTGAGTCGAATTCACGTAGTTGCCCAATCGTCTTCGAGAAGGGTCATTCAATTTTAAGTTGAATAGAAGTTTAAGGCTTAATTTGAGTGAAAGTTATGAAAAGGGTTCAAAAAGGTTAAGTTAAGGAACAATATTGGTTTGGCTAACAAAAAGTAAGGGAAGGATAGTATTTAGATGGCTCAGTTTATGAAATAAGATAGAAACAATAAAGGTGGAAATGGATAGTAGAATTTAAACTTCAAGAATGATTCAACACTAAAAAGTGTTTAGCCCGATTCTTATATAGTTTAAGGTGAAAAAAATGAAAGGTAGTTGGATGAGAGAAAGCCACAACAATTATTGGTGATAAGTTCAAAAAACCAAGTTCAGGAGATGCCACTAGCATGCTAGAAAAGTCACTCAAGACTCGTACGAAGTATGAGAGGAAGTAAACCTCATAGAAATAGAGTTTCAACAAATTGGAAAAAAGTCTCTACAAAATGAAAATAGCTAAGTATTTATAGCTATGACATAGGCTAGCCAAATAGACAAAATTACATAGATTAATGACTAAGTATTCGGCCTTAAATGAGCTTGATTCGAGTCGTAGTAGTTGCCCAATCGTGAATTTGAGTAAGCCTAGGTTCGATTCGAGATGGATGGAAAAGAATAGAAAATAGGCTTCAAACAAGGTCTAAAAGAAAAATAGTGAATTATGGGATGGGAAAAATATTTGAGTTTTGTGAGTTGTCCAAATCTCTTTGTTCTTTTGGAATTGATTTGACTTATCAAGCTTAGCTTATGGCGTCTATCTTTTCTTTGTTATCGAACTTATCACTTTTGAGTGTGGCATTCAAAATCCTTTGGTTCCTGTTACTTTTGATAGCGGGTCAGGGTTCGTTCATATACCTTTGGTTCCTATCATTCTTGATAGTGGGTCAAGGTTTATCCTTTGTTTCCTAAACCCAATTTCCCTAAGTCCTATTTTGAGTTTCGGGTCAACAATCACATTATTGTTGGTTCATCCTCAAGCCTTAGCCGAATTCCTATCTTTTGTTTAACCATTTTGCAACCTTATTTTAAACCTATTTCTTTCTTCTCATCAGCTTTTCTTTGTTCTAAACCTAGTTCATTTCAAAACGAAACATTCTACTCAAATTCATGATTGGGCAACATTACGACTTGAATCACATTGAGAGAGTACGTATTTGTAGGTTAGATTGCAAAATTGATGTTCAGTTTTGGTAGGAAATTTGTAGGGCAAAGGGTAAGCTTGAAACAAGAAATGAAGAAGATTGAATGTGACTGATGGTAGGATGTTGATTGGGTGTTTCCGAGCAACAAATAGATAACTTAATCACAAAACACTTGAATTTTTTCATTAATTTTTTTTCACTTGTAAAACTTGATATGCACTCCTTGAATTTTGAATTAAAAATATATTTTTTTAAATTTTTTTGATAAAAATACTATACTGTAATGCCAAGAACGTCGATTCTTACTCAAATTTGCTAGCTCGAATACCAATTTGATATGAACTCGTTTCGGTATTGATTCGAGTCGTAGTAGTTGCCCAATCGTGAATTTGAGTAAGACTAGGTTTGATTCAAGATGGATGGAAAAGAATAGAAAATAGGCTTCAAACAAGTCTAAAAGAAAAATAGTGAAGTAAGGGATGGGAAATTCGGCTAAGGGCAGAGAATGAACCAGCAATATTGAGTTTGCTGACCCGGCTCTCATAGTAGCTCTTAGGTGGATTTTGGTGGAAATGGGTAGGGATAGTTTGATAAAAACCTTGACCTGCTATCTATGCAGGATAGGAACCAAAGGTATAAATGAACCTTGACCGCTATCAAAAGTGACAGGAACCAAAGGTATATGAACGCCACACTCGAAAGTGATAAGTTCAATAAAAAAGAAAAGATAGATGCCACAAACTAAGCTTGATAAGTCAAATCAATTCCAAAAGAATAAAGAGATTTGGATAACTCACAAAACTCAAATATTTCATATATACAGTGATGCGCTCCGGCTCAGGTGATTGAGTCGAATGCACGTAGTTGCCCGATCATAGACGAGAAGGGTCGTTCATGCCTTGGTCTTAAAAGTAGAAGTGAAAGGATTGGGTTGATTAAGCGGAAGGGTTTGAAGTAGAAAATAGGGTATTGTTAGGTTCAGCTATGGAAATCAAAGATGGGTGTTGAATAGAGTGTTTAGTTTAGAAATAATAAGAATAAGATGATGTAAGGTGGGGATGGATTAACGAACTTAACGTCAGGAATGATTCAACACTAAAAAGTGTCACCCCGATTCCTATATTGTTATGGTGGATAAATGGGATAGATGGATAGGTGAACGCCACACCAAGAATGGTGATAAGTTCAAACAAGATTGGTATACGCCACTAGCACGCTAGATAAGTCTTTCGAAACTTGTACGAGATATGAAAGGAAGCAACCTCACAGAAACAAAGTTTTTAATAAATTGGCAAAAGTCCCTTACAAATGAAGTTTAACAAATATTTATAGTGCCTAAAATGTCTATTGGAATTCGGCATCTAATGTGTTCACACAACAATAAAATCGTTCACGCTAATATATTAAAATTGTTCATGAA
Source organism: Gossypium stocksii (assembly GCA_020496765.1). NCBI lineage: Eukaryota > Viridiplantae > Streptophyta > Magnoliopsida > Malvales > Malvaceae > Gossypium > Gossypium stocksii. Next base: position 43,582,888 of record CM035622.1, on the reverse strand, counting down.
TTCAGCAGACTCATGCACTAGCCGAATGGACACTTTCTTTCCCCTTGGTGTGTGCATGAATGCTTAGGCATGAAGTAAGGCTTCAAGTGCCTTGTATGAGCACCAAAGGTTGCATTCATCTCCTTAGGACATTCATGCACTTGTATGGAACATGTATCTTCATAATTAAGCACTTTAATGGCATGTAGGTTCATGAATGGTAGCATGAACCTAGTAAATTCGTTCTCCCCTTTGTGCTTGCACTTAATTCAATCAATATGCTGAATTATTGAGTTAATTCCTTCCCTTGGACGTTCTTGAATCCATCCATGCATGTATTGAAGCCGATTGGTCAAGTTTAGGTGTGAACATGTTCAAGGAGTTAATCGGTCAACTTGGAATTAATTGGCAGCTACTCCTTGGCTGAATAGTCACTTAGAGATCACCAATAGTTAGCCCACCATGCATGAATTCGGTCATGCATGAATCCTTGCAAGCTTTGAACCTAGTCATGTATGTATTTGCTTTAAATGCTCCCATACATGCACCTAGCTTTTAATGTATCTCCACATTCGGCTAAACCTGCAAAAAAATACATGAACACTTTAATTATATCATTTAATCATAATTAAACAGCAGCTAACTACCTAAATAACCACTAACTAATTTTCAGACACATTAAATTAAAATTAACTAGCATATTAAATTCAGCTAGCTCAAATAATCAAAAACAATTAATGAACTAATTTGAGCTAGTGAATTCGACATGAGTTGTAGAAAATTAAGTTAAAATAAAGTTGAAACTTGGTTTATTGAAATGGAAAAAGAAACGAGCTGGGAAGAAGCTAAATTGAGCCCAAACGAGCTAAAACAAGCTCAAGTGAGCTGATTGGAGCTGAATTGAGCTTGGAGAGCTGGAGAGGAGCTAAAGTCAGTTTGTAAAAGGGTGCATTGAGCCTTCAAGGAGTTGTCCGTAGCTTCTCTGACGTCAAAGGACTTGGTTTCATCCTAAATGTGCTTTAACAAAGCTGTTAAAGCTTATTGAAGTTGCTTAGTACGTGCTCTAATCATGGGGCCTTTTGGAAGCTCGATTAGATCCTGATTTGCATTTGAGGGAGCCCCGGGTGTGCATACATCATTTAGCAAAAAGGTCCCTTTCAATAGGCTGATTACACATATTTATAGTACCACAAGGAGCTAGCCAAATGGTCACATGTGATCATATTAATGTGCTAATAAAGAGCTGAAATAAAGCTTAAAGACTCTTGAAATTTTGAACCCAAGTAACTCCATCCTTTAATACACTTCAATTCAACTGAATCAATGACCTTGAATGCTTAGAAAAAGACTCTTGAAATCTCCTTTGGCTAGCTGAATAGTCACCTACATCTTAATGGAATTTTGAATGTATGAATTGATCATTGAAGTAGCAAAAACAGTTGGGTAGTTGGAAAGGTTTCTGTCGAAATTTAAAGAAAGTATAATGCTCCTTTAAACTCTTTAAATGATGCATAATGCCTTCTTTGTAACAGCCCCTTTGTATGTAACCAAAACTCACTTGAAACTTCACATTATTGAATTTGTAACAGCCTTGAATGTAACAGTTATGAGCTGAAAAGACACCTACACTTTAACACATAAAATAGACATATTAAGCACATTTAAACACTTATTAAACATAAAGAACATTAAACACTTAGATAAATGAATTAAAACATATGTATTAATTGTTCCAGCAACTAGTTTAATTAAGAGAAGCATAATTAAATGAACTTAAACTCATGCATCTATAAATTATCCTAGCAACTAGATTAATTAAAAGAAACTTTTATTAAATAAAGTTCAACAAAACTCAATTAATTAAACTAAGATGAGTTGAATAAAGTCCAGCAACTCATTTATTAATCTAAGAGGAGTTTATTAAAAATCAAGTTCAACTTGCAATAAATTGCAAGTAACACCTATTGAACTAAATGAGGTTGTAATTAAGCCTCATTTTACACTTAGGACCCTCAGGCTTAGGCCATTCTCAGTGTCGTCGAGTTATGTTGTAACATGATGCGAGCAGGTTCGCATCACCTTGTCCATGTTCAGCCTTTGGGAACGCCACAAATCAGCTTCTAGATGAAGAAAATTCAGCTAAATGTACTTGGATGATTTGGGTGCTGATTGGGCATAGCTAGGTTCGGCCAAGGGGTTTAAATGAGCTTAAATGCAAGTGTTTATTTAGCTGCATAATTTTGAAGCTTTAATGAACAACTTGGAGCATTGCAAAGGCCTTGTAGGTGTGAAACTGAATGCAAACAGCGTTGTGTGTGTTAAAATAAAAATCTGGACAGCCTTGTAATGTGAATGGAATTTGCAGCTAGTGTGAAATCTTTCAATGTAGCTTTGGGGAGCTAATTCGGTGATGTGATCTAGCTCAATTGATTGAATCGAATCTATGAATGTGCTTGATCATCTACTAGAAGTGTTGTTTGGTTAAGATTTAAGAGGGAATTTGGTTAAGTGTAGCGGAAGTTATCAAAGATGACTAATTGATAGGTTCGATTTGAAAGGAAATAAGATAGATGATAATTTGGTGGAAATGGTTGAAAGAGCTTAAGCATCAAGATCGATTCAATACTATAACGAGTATCACCCCGAGACTTATATGGCTTAAGGTGACAAGTTAAAAATAGATGGTGAAGATAGAGTTCAAACTTAAACGTCAAAAGCGATTCAACACTAAAGAGTGTCACCTTGGTTCTCTTATATTGTTTAAGGTGGAAGGATGGTTCAGTAGAAGGATAGGTGAACGCCACACCAAAGGTTGATCATAAGTTCAAATACAAGTTAGGTCGACGCCATTAACATGCTAGATAAGTCACTCGAGACTTGTATGAAATTTAAGAGGAAGTTAACATCACAGAAACAAAGTTTCATTAACAAATTGGTCAAAGTCCCTTACAAAAGGATGATTACAAATATTTATAGTACAAAAGAGAGGCTAGCCGAATGGTCACTTTTGTTTAACTTCATGAGCTAATAATGACGTGAGCAAGCCCGAAGGTTCAGCCACCTCGAATCCAAGCTCCATTGAGCTACCAAAAGGTCCAATGACCTGAGCACGAGCTAGGCAATTTCAAGAAGCTCTATCAGCTTTATTAGCTCAATTTTGGGATGAATCAACCCTCAATGTTAATGGAGAAGCTCGGGCTAGCTCCTTAAAGACTCCTTGCACCTTAGTGCAACCCGAATTCAGCTCATCTCTAGCTTCCCAAGCTCCAATCAGCTCGAATCAGCTCACTTGAGCTTATTTTAGCTCGTTCTTTTTATCATTTGAATAAATTAAGTATTTGTGTTATTTTAATTAATTTGATACAGCTCATGATCAAATTCCCTAGTTCAAGTTAGTTCATTAATTGTTTTCACTTAGCTTGAGCTAGCCAAATTTAATATACTTGATAAAAGGGTACATTGCTTCAGAAACAACATTCCTTGTCTGTAACGGATCTAGGATTGTAGCAAGCATAACTCTGCAATAACACACATGGATGAACGTCAGTAACAAAAAAATGGACGAAAATAAAAAGAAAGAAGAAGAAGGAAAAAAAAGAGGTGGAGGAATTTTCTGGCAGATTTGAATTCGAATGAAGATGAAGGCTTCAACGGGCTTTCATGGCTGCATTAGAATGTTCAAATTGGTAGAATTGATGTTGATGTTGCTGGAAAAATATAAACGACGTTAAACTCGAAAGAACTCGAATAATATACTGAACGAACCCGAATCGAATATGTTCTTCGTCAATGGACTTCGACCCACTAGATAGCGATCTAGGAACCTGAAGTATCAAGGAAGATGACACAATCAAACAGAGTCTGAATAAGCTAAAGTTAGTTCAATGAAGAACCGAAATTGTGAGATAAACTCACAAAGATTTCTTTTCATAAAAATTGACTGTTTTTACATTGTTTCAAGTACAAATATATATAGAAATAAGAGGGGGCTGGCCAGTTATGAATACTTGGCTAGAATTGATTGAATTTGAATTTTAAAACTCAAAATTCAACTCCCTCAACTTCATTTGGGCGGCAAGCATTGGCAGCCACGAAATTTAAACATATTGGCACATGTTACATGTGCGAGGCGCCATTTGATAGATTTGAATGGGTGAGAAGGCTGGCCACATGCTTGGGGCATGCCAATGGGTTGTCACACACTTCAAGTCTACCATACACGTCCACGGGACCTCCACACATGCCATACATACTTGTAGGTCACTGCCCCACATGTAGGATAGGTTTCAGCTAGTTTAGGACTAGTCAGCTGAAGTTAAGCTAGCTGAGCTAAGATTGAGCTAGCTGAGCTGAGATTGAGCTAGCTGGAGTGTAAGTGAGCTGAGCTGAGCTGATGGCAATCCCTTTGAACTGCCGTGAGCTGGATTCGAGCTGTGTATACGCACTTAAGCTAGCATCCTCCTAAGCACCTATGCCAAAACAAAGCAAACATGCATGGGCAGCCTTGTATTCTCATGTAAACACATAAACATACTTATAAACATAAAGCAAACATGCTTATCATAGTATATACATACTTAACACACCTACTTGTAATATACCCTAAGTATGTTACATGTCAGCATGCAACACATTATAAATATTATAGTCTAAGGCATGAATGTGCTCAAATGAATCAGGACTTGTAGCACAAGTAAGGAAAAGAGGTTCCCTAAATTTCTTTGCCTTAGAACAGGTAATGGGTCCTATGGGTAAGACCTCCGGATCAGCTTGCTTGATTGGCATGGATGTGCTCAAATCATCCCCCCTTCTTGAAAAGGATTTGACCTCAAATCTGCAGAGTCGTCAAAAAGGGTTAAATCTGAAACATTGAATGTGGCACTTACATTATACTCGCCCGGTAAGTCTATCTTGTAGGCGTTGTTGTTCACTTTTGCCAACACCTGAAAAGGACCATCTCCACGCAGTAACAACTTAGACCGTCGTTGGGCTGGAAATATTTCCTTTCGAAAATGAACCCAAACCCAATCACCAACATCGAAGGTGACTCACTTCCTTCCTTTGTTTGCTTACTTTTCATAATGTTGAGTCCTTCGTTCAAGATTCTCTTTCACCTGTTGATGCAACTTCTTCATATATTCTGCTTTCGCTTTACCGTCTCTGTTCATCACATGTTCTTGTGGCAGAGGCAACATATCTAGAGGAGTAGTAGGATTAAAACCATAAACAACCTCAAAAGGTGACATCTTAGTAGCACAATGTACGGCATGGTTATAAGCAAATTCAACATGTGGCAAACAATCTTCCCAAGTTTTTATGTTCTTTTTAATGATGGAATAAAGTAAAGTAGATAAAACTCTGTTAACAACCTCAGTTTGTCCATTAGCCTAGGGATGGCAAGTAGTAGAAAACATAAGTTTCGTACTAATTTGCTCCAAAGAGTCCTCCAGAAGTGACTCAAAAACTTCACAATCCTGTCAGAAACAATTGACCTAGGAATACCATGTAATCGCATAACATCTCTAAAGAACAAGTTAGCCACATTTACAGCATCATCAGTCTTATGGCATGCAATGAAATGAGCCATTTTCGAGAACCTATCAACCACAACAAATATACTATCTCTACCTGTCCTAGTTCTAGGCAATCCTAACACAAAATCCATCGAAATATCAGTCCAAGGGGAATCAGGAATAGGTAAAGGTAAGTACATACCATGTGGTGAAACCTTCAATTTTGCTTTCTTACAAGTCACGCAACGTTCACAATACCTTTCAACATCTCTGCGCATTTTTGGCCAAAACAAATGCTCCTTTAAGGCATGTAACGTCTTAGTGACCCTGAAATGACCCATCAATCCACCTTCATGTGCCTCACGAATCAAGATGTCTCGCATGGAACCCTGTGGAATGCATATCCTATTTTCTTTGAAAAGATAATCATCATGCCTATAAAATTTTCCATCTGCACCTTTCTCACAAGCATTATACTTATCTCTAAAATCAGGGTCATCAGGGTATAACTCACGAATGTAAGCAAAACCAATCAAATGTGAATCAAGATAACTTAGAAGTGCATACCTATGTGATAATGCATCAACAATGACATTATCTTTCCCCTTTTTGTATCGAATAACATAAGGAAAAGATTCTAAGAACTCAACCCATTTAGGATGTCGTTTATTTAATTTATGCTGACCTGTGATATAGTGTAAGGCCTCATGGTTAGTGTGGATCACAAACTCCTTAGGCAACAAGTAATGCTGCCACGTCTCCAAAGCCTAAATTAGTGCGTACATTTCTTTGTCATAAACTAGATAATTCAATGTTGCTCCACTCAGTTTCTCACTGAAATATGCAACGGGGCTCTTTTCTTGCATCAAAATTGTGCTTATACCAACTCTAGAAGCATCACATTCAATTTTAAAAGTTTTATTAAAATCAGGTAAGGCTAACATAGGTGCTCTAGTCAAACAATATTTAATTGTCAGAAATGCATTTTCTTATTCTTTACCCCATAAGAAGCTAGAATTCTTCTTAATAATCCTGGTTAAGGGGGCGGTAAAAGAACTGAATTTAGGAACAAACTGTCGATAAAAACTCGCTAAACCATGAAATGATCTAACCTGAGTAATCGATGTCGGTCGTGGCCATTCCTGAATTGCTTTAATTTTCTCGGGATCGACTTCCACACCTTGTTCACTCACAATGTAACCAAGAAATATAAGTTTGTTAGTACAAAACACGCAGTTCTCCATGTTACCAAATAGCTTCTCTTCTCTCAAGGTTTACAAAATGGCTCTTAAATGTTCTACATGATCCTGTAAGGTCTTGCTGTAAATCAAAATATCGTCAAAGTATACAACACAGAATTTACCAATAAGGGATTGCAAACATGATTCATTAATCGCATGAAAGTGCTAGGTGCATTAGTTAAACCAAATGGCATCACTAACCATTCGTACAAACCTAGCTTTGTTTTGAAAGTTGTCTTCCACTAATGATAATCGCTCTTTAAATTAATTCTGGAGAAGATGACGACTCCACAAAGCTCGTCCAACATGTCATCAAGTCTTCGAATAGGATGGCGATACTTAATTATGATCTGATTCACAGCTCTACAATCTACGCACATCCTCCAAGTCCCATCTTTCTTTGGTACTAACAGCACCAGAACAGCACATGGACTCAAACTCTCTCGAATGTAACCCTTGTCCATTAATCTGTAATTTACCTTTAAAGTTCTTTCATCTCTTCAAGGTTAGTTCGATAAGCTGGTCTATTTGGAATGGTGGCACCTGGAATGAAGTCAATCTGGTGCTTAATGCCACGAAGAGGTGGCAATCCCTTTGTTGTTTCATCCGGAAACACGTCCTTAAATTCCTACAAAAGAGATTAAATAGAAGCAGGCAGATTACAAGGAATCTCAGACAGTAAACAATGATCTTTAAACAACAAAATAAACACAAATTGCTGAGAGGAAAGACATTTCCTGATTTCCTTACTACTAGCATACACGTTCATCTTCTTTTTCCCACGTACTTCCTCAGCATTCTTTCGCAGTCTCTCTTGGTCTTCTTGCACTTGACTCGGTGTCAAAGGTGTTAAGGTGATCTTCTTTCCATCGTGCATAAAAGAATACCTATTCGTGAAACCATCATGAGCTGTCTTCTTGTCAAACTGCCATGGACGACTCAGCAGTAAATGGCTTGCAACCATCGAAACGACATTGCAGAGTACTTCATCCTTGTATTTTCCAATGGCAAACGGCACTAAAACTTGCTTAGTCACTTTAATTTCTCCACCGTCATTCAACCACTGTAATTTGTGAGGATTGGGATGTTTTGTCGTCTTCAAACCTAACTTGTCAACCATTACAGAACTAGCAACATTAGTGCAACTACCACCATCGATAATCACAACACATACCTTATCATTGACAAGACATCTTGTGTGAAAGATGTTCTCGTTGCTGTTCATTCTGAATTGGTTGAGTATTCAGACTCCTTTTGATAACAAGTGCTTCACCGGTGGCAAATGACTGCACATTGTCATCATCATCTACATCCACTGTAGGGGGCTCTTGTTCCTCTTCTTCAGACTCAGATTCAATCTCGCCACTATCCAACAAAATCATGGTCCTTCGATTCAGGCACTGACTGGCAATGTGCCCTCGCCCTAGGCATTTGAAGCACAAAATGTCCCTAGAACGTTCTTGTGGCACCACCTGCTTATCTCGCCTATTCTCAGTAATAGGGTTCTTTGGCTTGCTTGATTTGCGCTTCTCACGAATCTAAAGCGGTGCTTGTGGTGTCTGCTTCCTGAAGTTGTTAGAAACATTTGAAGAATTTGAAAAAGGTTTAAAAGAAGTACTACCTTGATTTATCAATTTCTAGCACTGCTGTCTCTCCACCTTAATGGCAACGTGTACCATATACTACAATTCCACATAAGGCTACAATTCAATAGCATTAGCAATTTCAGTATTTAAACCAGCAAGGAAACGTGCTATAGCAGCTTCTCGATCTTCCATAATGTTGGCTCTCGTCATGGACACTTCCATCTCCTTGTAGTAGTCTTCATCACTCCTACTACCATGTTTCAAAGATTGTAACTTCAAATATAAGTCACGGTGATAGTGAGAAGGTACAAACCGCTTTCGCATGATTTGCTTCATTTTTGTCCATGTTCTCACTGAACCTTCACTGGTACGGCGTCGGCTTATGCACAATTGATCCCACCAGAGCAATGCATAATCAGTAAACTCCACGCTGCCAATCGAACCTTCTTCTATTCAGAATATTATAACACTCAAAAACATGTTCTACCTTGCTTTCCCAAGCAAGATACGCGTCAGGATCTGAACGTCTCTGAAAAGAAGGTATAGCAATTTTAATGTTAGACAAATTATCATCAACAACTTGTCCTACACGACGGTTCACTCTTAGTGACTGGTCGACATTATTTTCATCATGATTCTCATTTTGGACAGATTGGTGGGAACCACCTCCTCTATTCTATCCAAACAAGACTGAATCGGCTCTAATGCTTGGTCTAAAAGATGCTGTAATGTTCTAGTAAGAGCCTGCATTTGCAAATTTGGTGGATTACTTCCACCGAGACTATGATCATCTGTACCTGTCATTTGTAACAAAGAAAATAAGAGAAGAAAACAAATATGTAAATAAACAAAAATTAAAAAGGCCCTCACAGCACACACAACAAAATTCTCACGGATCACTCCAAAAGAATAGTGCACTCAGAAAATAACAGTTAGCACTCGTGTTTCACTCGGGAGAATGCTTAAATGGCTTTTTTTGTCTCCCCTTCTGTTCTCACCACGCTCAATGCCTTTTCCACTCGATCTCTCGCAAATAGTTCTTTAAGGAACTAATTTGATCCTTCAAACGTGTTAGCTGTGTCAAACTTCAAGATATATGTAACAGTGATAGCAACAAGAGTTAAAGGTAGTTTAAGGGCTGTTTAAATGACACAAACAGTGACTTACTGCAAAAGAAATACTTACAACAAACCTATCACAGAACAAACAAGAACAAATTGTTTCGGGTGATTTTGAAGCATTCCATGGCAAACTTAAGCATCCTTCATCACTTTTTTTTGAACAAATCAGCACCATTTTTATTTTTATTTTTATTTTGTTTTTGAATTGTTTTTTTCGAATTATTTTTTTGAATTGTTTTTTTATTATTTTGTTTTTTTTTGTGATGTCTTGTAGTGCAGAAAGTGCTAAAATCCAACCCAAGCTATGATTACCATATGATAAAAGGGTACATTGCTTCAGAAAAAAGTTCCTTGTCTGTAACAGATCTAGGATTGTAGTAAGCATAACTTTGCAATAACACACATGGATGAACGTCAGTAACAAAAAAAATGGACGAAAATAAAAAGAAAGAAGAAGAAGGAAAAAAATAGAGGTGGAGGAATTGCAGATTTGAATTCGAACGAAGATGAAGGCTTCAACGGGCTTTCATGGCTGCATTAGAATGTTCAAATTGGCAGAATTGATGTTGATGTTGCTGGAAAAATATAAACAACGTTGAACTCGAAAGAACTCGAACAATATACTAAATGAACCCAAATCGAATATGTTCTTCGTCAACGGACTTCGACCCACTAGATAGCGATCTAGGAACCCGAAGTATCAAGGAAGATGACACAATCAAACAGAGTCTGAATAAGCCAAAGTTAGTTCAATGAAGAACCGAAATTGTGAGATAAACTCACAAAGATTTCTTTTCATAAAAATTGACTATTTTTACATTGTTTCAAGTACAAATATATATAGAAATAAGAGGGGGCTGGCCAGTTATGAATACTTGGCTAGAATTGATTGAATTTGAATTTTAAAACTCAAAATTCAACTCCCTCAACTTCATTTGGGCGGCAAGCATTGGCAGCCACGAAATTTAAACATATTGGCACATGTTACATGTGCTAGGCGCCATTTGATAGATTTGAATGGGTGAGATGGCTGGCCACATGCTTGGGGCATGCCAATGGGTTGTCACACACTTCAAGTCTACCATACACGTCCCCGGGACCTCCACACATGCCATACATACTTGTAGGTCACTACCCCACATGTAGGATAGGTTTCAGCTAGTTTAGGACTAGTCAGCTAAAGCTGAGCTAGCTGAGCTAAGATTGAGCTAGCTGAGCTGAGATTGAGCTAGCTGGAGTGTAAGTGAGCTGAGTTGAGCTGATGGCAATCCCTTTGAACTGCCGTGAGCTGGATTCGAGCTGTGTATACGCACTTAAGCTAGCATCCTCCTAAGCACCTATGCCAAAACAAAGCAAACATGCATGGGCAGCCTTGTATTCTTATGTAAACACATAAGCATACTTATAAACATAAAGCAAACATGCTTATCATAGATATACATACCTAACACACCTACTAGTAATATACCCTAAGTATGTTACATGTCAGCATGCAACACATCATAAATATTATATTCTAAGGCATGAATGTGCTCAAATGAATCAGGAATTGTAGCACAAGTAAGGAAAAGAGGTTCCCTAAATTTCTTTGCCTTAGAACGGGTAATGGGTCCTATGGGTAAGACCTCCGGATTAGCTTGCTTGATTGGCATGGATGTGCTCACATCAATACTAGCTAGTTCATAATTATGTGACTTTAATTTGTCTTAGAATATTATTTAAAGTGTCTAGATATTATATTAACTATGTACAGCCAAATGTATGTTGGATTTAATGGTTCAAAGTTTGTTCTTAGGTTCAGTCAAATGTGGAAAAGGGAATTAATGCAAGGTGCATGCATAAAGAGGTTTAATGGAAGGTAATCAAGGGACACATGCACTTGGAATGTTCATGTAAGAGTGAGATGTTGATTGTTCATGTATTAGAAAGGTTCATGGACCGTATTAATGGAGAAACATGCATTGGAACGATTCATGCATCACCAGTGTGTTCACACCTTGTGTTCACACCAAGATGACTATTCGGCTAGGTGTTCACATGCAAGAGCTATTGAAGCTTCCTTGTTCACAATAAAAGTCTGTTCAAGGACCTCATTAAAGCACACAACTATTCAGCCAAGCATCACATAATCTATGCCTTATTCAAGACAATGGCCGAACCTAGACATGGCCAATGAGTTTCCATGCATTCATCTTCTTCCAAGATGAATTTCCTTAATCAAGAAGCTGCCCTTTGGTGCTCCATTCAGCTAAACATAGACTTAGCATTTTAATGAAATTATTCTAGATTTTTCCATTACATTTATTGCCGAAATTACTTAGTTATTAAGTGACGTGAACCTAGTTATGAGATAGGTTAGATTTACGTTGAGTGCCCGATCATAGTCGAGAAGATGAACGAAGTTGTGATTGTAAGAGATAGGTGAAGTAGCGAAAGGGTAAAAGATGATATGTTTAGGAATTAGAAAGTAGGTTGTTTAGATTTAAAAGAAGAATGATAGATTGGAAGTTGGATAGAAAGATGGTGTATGATAACTAATGGATGATTAATGTGTCAGTTTAGATAAGGTATGATAGGTTACGAAAGGTAGGAAATGGTATAGAAGGTACAAAATGGTATAGAAGGTACGAAATGGTAAACTGGAAAGAAGGAATATTGTATTGCTTGAATTTGGTAAATCAAACAAGAGAGGTGGTCGATGGTCGAGTTTCTTAGACGTCAAGAAAGATTCAACACCAAAAGGTGTCACCCCAAATCCTATATGGTCTAAGTTGGAATATGGTAGTTTCAAGGATAGGTTTGAACGCCACACCAAGTTAGGGTTTGGTGATAAGCTCGAAACAAGCAAGTTTGATGCCACTAGCAAAGCTAGACAAGTCGCACGAGACTTGTACAAAGTTAAGAGGAATCAAACCTCATAGAAACAAAGTTTCGGTATAAAATTGATCAAAAGTCCTTTTACAATGATAGTGATCATCTATTTATACTAGTAGCTAAGCTAGCCGAATGGTCCTATTCATAATCTTAACAAATAAGCAAGGTATCTAATAAAGGATGTGAAGATTCTAGAAAGATGTCCATTGGTGAGCTTGTCCAAGTTCGGCCATATGAGAGATGAATGCATGTCTTCATGGCTAAGCATTAATCCACTTGAATAATGATGCATGAATGGAAGCTAACTAGTCTTGACTAGGTTAGGCCATGGTCCTTTATGAAGCATTGAATAGGTGTTGTTTGGCCAAAAGATATGAGCTTAAATGTGGGTTCTTGAATGGCCAATGAGGTGTGAAAAAGGAGCTTGAGTAGTCTCTTGTGTGTGAACATCTAACCGAATGGTCATTATGGTGTGAACACAATGTGTGAACACATGGGGAATACATGAACCGTCCAATGCATGTTCCCTTCATTAATACGATCCATGAATCTTCAAATACATGAATAATCATCATGAACATGCATATGCCCCTTTGATTGTCATCCATTAAACCTTTCTATACATGTACCTTGCATTAATACCATCCATGCATGTGTCGTCCAAAGGGTGATGTACCTACAAGGTGAATGTAAGCATTAATAGCACATGTGAACACTTTAATTAAATATGAACACAATTAACACTTAATTAAATTTGGCAAGCATATTAAAGTCTTGTAATATTTTGGACATATTTATTTCTAGTTCAAATTATGACAAATTTATAATATGCATTAACTTAATTAAATAAATTTGCAATAATTAAGCTAAGGTGAGTTGAGGGTTTCGGCTATGAGCTGTGTTAAGCTGAAAATAAAATAAATGAGCTAAATTTATTTAAAATAGAAACTAGTTGAGCTGGATATGAGCTTAGTTGAGCTCAACTGAGCTGGAATGGACTCCCATGAGCTGAAGTTAGCTTGAATTAAGCTAACTATCTTTGGTTCAGAGTTGTGCTCAGCTACAATATGGTCGTTGGAGCCATGAGCTAGCTTGAGTTGATGACAAAGAGCTGAAATGGAGATTTGGAAGCGTCGAGCTCGAGCTCTCGTCATTGGTCCTTGCGGCATAGCAAGTGTTCCTTTATCCGGGCAGGTTGTTAGCTTGGACGCGTTCGCGTCATCCTCCCGCTCTTCAAAACGAGTTGACCTCAAGTTGGAACCTGTATCAAACGGGGAAAGATCAGAAACATTAAAACTAGCACTTACATTATAGTCTCTGGGTAAATCAAGGCGGTAAGAATTTTCATTTATGCGCTCCAAGACTTGGAATGGCCCGTCACTATGGGGTAGAAGTTTAGATTTTTGTTGAGCAGGAAAATGCTCCTTACGCATATGAAGCCATACCCAATCTCCAGGCTCAAAAATTATCTATTTTCGACCTTTATTGGCTTTCCGTGCATATGATTCAGATTTGTCCTCTATATTGGCGCGCACCTTTTGATGCAAGTCTTTAACAAATTCTGCCTTCTTTTTAGTGTCTGGGTGCAACAATTGATTGTTTGGCAAAGGTATTAGATCTAGAGGGGTCAAAGGGTTGAACCCATACACAACTTCGAAAGGTGTGAACTTAGTTGCTGATTGCACCGTGCGATTGTAGGCATTCTTCCCATGTTTTAAGATTTTTCTTGATAAGACTTTGTAAGAGACTGGATAAGACTCTATTAATAGCTTCCATTTGGCCGTCCGTTTGTGGATGGCAAGTGGTGGAGAACAGAAGCTTGGTGCCCAACTTGCTCCATAAGGATCTCCAAAAGTGACTAAGAAATTTGGTGTCACGATCAGATACAATAGTTCACGGCATCCCATGTAATCGAACAATGTCCCTAAAAAATAAATTAGAAATATGTGAAGCATCGTCAGTTTTTGAACATGCTATAAAATGAGACATTTTAGAAAATCTATCTACAACTACGAAAATGGAGTCTTTTCCTATTTTAGACCGGGGTAGTCCAAGTACAAAATCCATGGATATATCCGTCCAAGGTACTTCAGGTGCAAGTAAAGGGGTGTACAGACCATGGGGCTTAACCATTGACTTGGCCCTTTTACAAGTCAAGCATTGATCACAGGCTCGCGCTACGTCTCGTTTCATTCGAGGCCAATAAAAATGTTCACTGAGAGTAGTATACGTCTTGAGGACCCCGAAGTGTCCCATGAGTCCACCTCCGTGGGCTTCTTGAATCAAGAGGTCTCGTACAGAACTTTGTGGAACACAAAGTTTGCCTTCCTTGAATAAAAACCCGTCGGACCTGTAAAAATTATCAATAGGAACATTTTCACAAGCAGAATAAATTTCACCAAAATCATGATCATGAGCATATAATTCTTTCAAAAATGCAAAGCCAATCAATTTAGTTTCAAGAGTAGCCATTAAAGTATGCCTTCTAGATAAGGCATAGCAACCATTTTGTCTTTTCCCTTCTTGTATTTTATTACATATGGAAAGGACTCAAGGTATTCAATCCATTTAGCATGCCGTTTGTTTAACTTATGCTGGCCCTTGATGTGTTTAAGAGCCTCGTGATCCGAATAAATCACAAATTCTTTGGGCCACAAATAGTGCTACCACGTCTCAAGAGCCCGTATTAAGGCATACATCTCTTTGTCGTAAACGGGATAATTGAGCGAGGGTCCATTAAGTTTTTTGCTGAAATATGCAATGGGCCATCCTTCTTGGGTTAATACAACACCAATACCAATTCCTGAAGCATCACATTCTAATTCAAAAGTTTTAGTGAAGTAAGGTAAAGCAAGTAAAGGAGCATTTGTAAGAGCATTTTTAAGTTTAATAAAAGACTTCTCTTGATCCTCATTCCATTGAAATGATGATACGATCCGCCTCGGGGTGAGTCGAGTCGTATGTGAGTTGCCCGATCGTCTACGAGAAAGTATCGTTCAATTTGCTTGTGAAGTAAAGTTGATGGGAAAATAAGGCGGAAGCTAGGTTAAGGTGTTCAAAGATAGGTTATGGGTAAGAATATGTATAGGTTCGATTATGATTAACAAATAAAAAGATGAGGAGATAGGAAATGGTTTGGATAGGTGATGTGATGAATAAAAGGAAATTGGATAGAAAGGTGGATATGGTAAAATAGGACTTAAGTTTCAAGTATGATTCGACACTATAGAGAGTATCGCCCCGATACTTATATCACTTAAGGTGGAAATAAAAATGATAGAACCTCGACCCGGTACTTAGCAAAGTAGGAACCTTGGTATAAGGGTGAACGCCACACTATTTGATAGTGATAAGTTCAAAAGGAAGACAGGGTTGTCGCCACTAAAACTAGATAAGCCAACAAAGTCCTCAACGAAATATGAGAGAAAGAAATCTCACAAATTTCATATAAATTTAACAAAGTTTCATTAAGAGAAAAGTCTGACTTACAAATGAAAATGACAACTATATATATAGTGCCTAAAATGTCTATTGGAATTCAGCATCTAATGTGTTCACACAATAATAAAAAACGTTCACACTAATTCATTAAAATTGTTCATGAATTCGGTAGATTCATGCACTAGCCGAATGGACACTTTCTTCCCCCTTGGTTTGTACATGAATTCTTAGCCATGAAGTAAGGCTTCAAGTGCCTTGTATGAGCTCCAAAGGCTGCATTCATCTCCTTGGGACGTTCATGCACTTGTATGGAACATGTATCCTCATAATTAAGCATTTTAATGGCATGTGGGTTCATGAATGGGGGGCATGAACCTTGCAAATTCGTTCTCCCCTTTGTGCATGCATATTATTTAATCACTAGGCTTAATTTATGAGTTAATCCTTCCCTTTGGACGTTCTTGAATACATCCATGCATGTGTAGAAGCTTATAGGTCAATTCAAGGTGTGAACATGCTCAAAGAGCTCACCAGTCAACTTAGAATTAATTGGCAGCTACTTCTTAGTTGAATAAGTGCCTTGGAAAGTTAGGAGACAGCCACCATACATGCACTTAAGCCATTCATGCATTCTATCATCCCATGCATTTTATCCATTCATGGACTAGCCTTTAATGTCCATACATGCATTCGGCACATGCATGAATTTGTAGAAACCATGCATCTAGCCATACATGCACCAGCATTTAATACTTCTTCATTCATGCATGTGTACCGTCCAAATAGTTGAATCTTCAAGCATTCATTGTACCGTCCATGATCATTGTATCTACAAAAAAATAAAAAAATAAAAACAAATTATGAGACATCATGTGAACACACATAAATTTAGCACTAATGTGAACATATTAATGGAAATTAATTAGAATGTGAACATAATTAAAATATGTAATAAGATTATTAATGTAAAACAAGTTTAATGCCTAAATAAATAAGTTCAGATTTTATTTAATGCATTAAAGTCAAAACCGAGATTAACTAAAATGAGTTAAGCATTAGCTCATGAGCTAAAGATGAGCTGGGGTTAAACTCCTAAACTGAAGTTGAGCTAAGGGTTAGCTCGTGAGCTAGAAAAGAGCTAGGAGTGAGCTCGGTTTAGCTCAAGCAAGCTAGATCGAGCTCGAATGAGCTGGATTTGAGCTGGACGGAGCTCGGGGAGCTGGAAAGGAGCTGGAATCAGCTTGCCAACAAAGCAATGCTTGACTCGGGAGACTTGACCGATGGGGTTTGCTGGGCGCGCTCGCATCAAATGATGAGTTCTTTTTTATCACACTTCTTAAGGGTGCAGCAATAGTGCTGAAATTTGGCACAAACCGGCGATAAAAACTGGCAAAACCATGGAAACTCCAAACTTGGCCAATGGTAGTTGGCCTTGGCCAATCTTGTACAGCTTTAACCTTCTCTTGATCTACTTCTAAACCTCGTGAACTAACTACAAAGCCAAGAAAAACCACTTTGTCAGAACAAAAGGTACATTTCTTTAAGTTAGCATATAAAGTTACTTTCTGTAAAGTTCCAAAACGGCCTTTAAGTGATTCACATGTTCCTTCAAAGTTTTGCTATAAATAAGAATATCATCGAAATAGACAACACAAAACCTACCAATGAAAGCTCTTAATACATGATTCATCAATCTCATAAACGTACTTAGAGCATTGGTTAGACCAAACAGCATAGCCAACCACTGATACAAACCTTGTTTTGTCTTGAAGGCTATTTTCCATTCGTCGCCTTCTCTCATGCGGATTTGGTGATAACCACTTTCCAGGTCAATTTTTGAAAATAACTTAGCTCCACTCAATTCGTCTAACATGTCGTCAAGTCGAGGTATAGGGTGGCGATATTTGATAGTGATCTTATTCACCGCACAGCAATCAACGCACATACGCCAAGTGCCATCCTTTTTGGGCACTAGTAGAACTGGAACGGCACAGGGACTAAGACTTTCACGAATATATCCCTTGTCCATTAACTCACTTATTTGACATTGTAGTTCTTTTGTTTCTTCAGGATTGGTCTGATAGGCTGGTCAGTTGGGAATAACGGCTCCGAGAATGAAATCTATTTGGTGTTCTATCCCACGTAATGGAGGTAAACCACTAGGATTCTCATCAGGGAAAAGGTCTTGATATTCCTGCAACAATGAAAGAATAGAAGGTGGCAAATCTGCCAGCAAGTCGTTAGTGTCTAATAAAAGTTCCTTGTACAAGAGCATAAGGATTGTGTGTTTCGCCGTCAAAGCCTTTCGTACTTCTTTTTCTTTCACAATCAACCCTTTTTTCAATCTCTTGTTCTTTTCTTTTTCCTATTTTCTCCTTGTCTATTGTTTTCTTTTTTTCTTCTTTTTCTTTCTTTTTCATTTCTTACATTGTTTTTCTTTTCTTTTTCCACAAATTGTTTCACAGAAGCCTTCAATTTTATTTGATCTTTGAAAACTTGGCTGGGAGACATGGGAGCTAGGGTGACATTTTTACCCATATGTTTGAATGTATATCAGTTGGTATACCCGTTGTGTATAACCCTTCGGCCATAGTCCAAGGCCTTCCCAACAACAGATGACTTGTGACGCGAACTCGGTTATGAGATAAGCCGGATTAACATTGAGTGCCCGATCATAGTCGAGAAGAAGAACAAAGTCACAGTTAGAATGGATAAGTAAAGAAGCGGAAGTATAAGAAGATGGTAAGTTTAAGAGTTTAGGAAAGTGAATAGAATTGTTGAGGTTTAGAAAGAAAGAACGAGAGACGGTGCGATGGTTAAGGTTGGTGTATGAAATCAAATGGATTGTTATTGGTTCGGTTTAGGTAAAATAGATTAGGTTACGAAAGGTACGAAATGGTAAGTTGGTATGAAAGGGAATGGAATGTACGAAATGGTATAGATTAAATATGGTATTGGTAAGATTTGGTAAACAACAAAATAAGTGGTCGATGGTCGAGTTTCTTAGACGTTAGGAAAGATTCAACACCAAAGGTGTCACCCTAAATCCTATATGGTCTAAGTTAGAGAATGGTAGGTGAAGGATAGGTTTGAGCGCCACACCAAGTTGGGTTTGGTGATAAGCTCGAAACAAGCAAGATTGACTCCACTAGCAAAGCTAGATAAGTCGCACGAGACTTGTACAAAGTTAAGAGGAATCGAACCTCACAGAAATAGAGTCTCGGTATAAAATTGATTAAAAGTCCTTTTACAAATGAAATGAACAACTATTTATACTAACCACTTAGGCTAGCCGAATAGTCCTATTCATGGACTTAACAACTAAGAAATGTATCTTAATTAATGGCATGGAAATTCTAGAAAGTGTCCATTGATGAGCTTGTCCAAATTCGGCTGAATGGGAGGTGAGTAGGTAGCTTCATGGTTAAGCATGGATGCACTTGGATGAATGGTCTCCATGCATGCAAGACTAGGTTCGGCCAACTCCTTTAATGGTGCCTTTAATTCATGTTGTTTCATCATGAGTGGCTTCTTAAATGAGGCTTCATGAAGGGTCTCATGTGGTGTAAACAGAAGAGCTTGAGTAGTCTCTTGTGTGTGAACGCCCAACTGAATGGTCATTATGGTGTGAACACAAGGTGTGAACACATGGGAAATACATGAACCATCCAATGCATGTTCCTTCATTAATATGTTCCATGAATCTTCAAATACATGAATAGTCATCATGAACATACATATGCCCCTTTGTTTGCCGTCCATTGAACCTTCCTATGCATGTACCTACAAGATGAATGCACAATATTAATAGCTCATGTGAACACATTAACCAAGTATGAACACAATTAAGCACCTAATTAAATTCGGCTAACATATTTAATTCTTGTAATAATTTAGACATATTTAATTATTGTAATATTTTAGACATATTTATTTCTTGTTCAAATTATGACAAATTTATGATATGCATTAAATAACTAGTCAACTAGCTCACTTTAATAAATATGCAATAATTAAGCTAAGATGAGCTGAGGGTTTCAGCTATGAGCTGTGTTAAACTGAAAATAAATTAAATGAGCTAAATTTATTTAAATTAAAAGTCGATGGAGCTGAGTTAGAGCTAGTTGAGCTCAACCGAGCTGGAATGAACCCCCGTGAGCTGAAATGAGCTGAAGTCAGCTTGAATTAAGCAACTATCCTTAGTCCTGAGTTGTGTTCAGCTACACTTTGGATGTTGGAGCCATGAGCTAGCTGTAATTGTTGACAGAGAGCTGAAATAGAGTGTTGGAAGCGTCATGCTCAAGCTCTCGTCATTAGACCTTGCGGCATAGCTAGTGTTCCATCATCCGGGCAAGTTGCTAGCTTGGACGCATTCGCATCAACTTGCATGCATTGGAACGACGTCACAAAGAATTTCATCCTCATATTTACCAATTGAAAAAGGAATGAGTACTTGCTTGGTGACTTTGATCTCTCCTCTGTCGTTGAGCCATTGCAATTTATAGGGACTCGAATGTTGAGTAGTGGGTAGGCCAAGCCTTTCCACCATGAGATCACTAGCCACGTTAGTGCAGGTTCCTCCATCAATGATGAAGGTACACACCTTGCCTTTCACTTGACACCGGGAATGAAAGATAGTCTCTCGTTATTTTTCTTCCTCGCTAGGTTGAGTATTAAGGCTTCTTTTGACTACAAATACTTTTCACAAATTTTTAATCTTGGTTCCCTTCTCGTTGTGACAAAGGGCCCCGTCTATTTACTCGCCTAGCATAGATCCCATGAGTAAACAAAAGAATCAATCCTCACCACAAATTCTCACTATTCACTCAGAAAGAAAGTAATCTTAAAACTTCACTCTCACTCGTGTTTAACTCTTTGATATGGCTTTTACTTCTCTCGAATGATCTCACTAATCACTCTTGCCTTTTACCTCTCAGATTCGTCTTGTACTTTGTAAGTCGTCTCGAGTAACTCGTCTTATTGCTTAGGGGTTGGCTTCAAGAGGGTTACAAGGGTTGCAACGAATAGGGTTTAAAGGTAGGTTGAAAGAAAAGAAATTTTCGGTTTTAAGTGTGGCGACTTTGGTTTTGAAGGAGGGTATTAGAATAAGGTAGAAAAAAGAATCAACTAAGAAGTCAACTTGAACACTTGAAATTTTTTTTATAATCGAACTTTTTTTAATTCTAAATTTTTTTAAACTTTGAATTTTTTTAAATATTCAAACCTTTTTTTTGAAATTTTTTTGAACTTACGAATTGATTTTTGGTTGAATCTTTGGTCTTCGGAGCTTCTTGATTCTAGCTTTGATACCAGATGACGCGAACCCGGTTATGAGATAAGCCGAATTTATGTTGAGTGCCCGATCGTAGTCGAGAAAATGAACGAAGTTGTGATTGTAAGAGATAGGTGAAGTAGTGGAAGGGTAAAAGATGATTTTTTTAGGAATTAGAAAGAAAGTAGGTTGTTTAGGTTTAAAAGAAGAATGATAGATTGGAAGTTGGATAGAAAGATGGTGTATGATAACTAATGAATGATTAATGTGTCGTTTTAGATAAGGTATGATAGGTTACGAAAGGTAGGAAATGGTATAGAAGGTACGAAATGGTAAATTGGAAAAAAGGAATATTGTATTGTTCGAATTTGGTAAATCAAACAAGATAGGTGGTCGATGGTTGAGTTTTTAGACGTCAGGAAAGATTCAACACCAAAAGGTGTCACCCCGAATCCTATATGGTCTAAGTTGGAATATGGTAGTTTAAAGGATAGGTTTGAGCACCACACCAAGTTGGGGTTTGGTGATAAGCTTGAAACAAGCAAGTTTGACGCCACTAGCAAAGCTAGATAAGTCGCACGAGACTTGTACAAAGTTAAGAGGACTCAAACCTCACAGAAACAGAGTTTCGATATAAAATTGATCAAAAGTCCTTTTACAATGATAGTGATCATCTATTTATACTAGTAGCTAAGCTAGCCAAATGGTCCTATTCATAATCTTAACAAATAAGCAAGGTATCTAATAAAGGATGTGAAGATTCTAGAAAGATGTCCATTGGTGAGCTTTTCCAAGTTTGGCCATATGAGAGATGACTACATGTCTTCATGGCTAAGCATTAATCCACTTGAATAATGATGCATGAATGGAAGCTAACTAGTCTTGACTAGGTTCAGCCATGGTCCTTTATGAAGCATTGAATTGGTGTTGTTTGGCCAAAAGATATGAGCTTAAATGTGGGTTCTTGAATGGCCAATGTGGTGTGAACAAGGAGCTTGAGTAGTCTCTTGTGTGTGAACATTCAACCGAATGGTCATCATGGTGTGAACACATGGGGAATACATGAACCATCCAATGCATGGTCCCTTCATTAATACGATCTATGAATCTTCAAATGCATGAATAATCATCATGAACATGCATATGCCCCTTTGATTGTCGTCCATTGAACCTTTCTATACATGCACCTTGCATTAATACCATCCATGCATGTGCCGTCCAAAGGGTGATGTACCTACAAGGTGAATGTAAGCATTAATAGCACATGTGAACACTTTAATTAAATATGAACACAATTAACACTTAACTAAATTCGGCGAGCATATTAAAGTCTTGTAATATTTTGGACATATTTATTTCTAGTTCAAATTATGACAAATTTATAATATACATTAACTTAATTAAATAACTAGTCAACTAGCTCCTATAAATAAATACGCAATAATTAAGCTAAGGTGAGCTGAGGGTTTCGGCTATGAGCTGTGTTAAGCTGAAAATAAAATAAATGAGCTAAATTTATTTAAAATAGAAACTAGTTGAGCTGGATATGAGCTTAGTTGAGCTCAACTGAGCTCGAATGGACTCCCGTGAGCTGAAGTGAGTTAAAGTCAGCTTGAATTAAGCTAACTATCTTTGGTTCAGAGTTGTGTTCAGCTACAATATGGTCGTTGGAGCCATGAGCTAGCTTGAGTTGATGACAAAGAGCTGAAATGGAGTTTTGGAAGCGTCAAGCTCGAGCTCTCGTCATTGGTCCTTGCGGCATAGCAAGTGTTCTTTTATCCGGGCAGGTTGTTAGCTTGGATGCGTTCGCGTCATTTAGTTTATGAATTTGTCCATTCAGCTATCATCTCTTAGCTTATAAATGTTTGTTGAATTTCATTTTTAAGGGAATTTTGGCCATTGTTAATTGAATGAACATTTTGTTCTTGTGAGGTTTATTTCCTCTCCAATTTCGTACAAGTCTCGAGTGACTTATTTAGCTCTTTAGTGGAGTCAACCCGAACTTGTTCCTGAACTTATCACCAAGCATTGGTGTGGCGTTCAATCATCCTTCTACCATCCATCTTATCACCTTAAATGATATAGGAACCGGGGTGACACTCTTTATAGTGTTGAATCGTTCCTGAAGTTTAAGCTCATTTTCCATCCTCCACCAATTGTTTTTCCTTATTGTTAACCCGAACCATCTATCTTTTAACCATCTGCTTTCTTTGATCCGAACCTATAATATCCCTTTTTTACTTAACCTATCTTGAACCCTCTTTGAAACCTTCCGCTCCAATTTAACTTAAACCTCCATCTGAGTTCAAACCGAATGACCCTTCCCGTAGATAATCGGGCAACTAAGTGAACTCGACTCAATCTTTCGAGCCGAGTCACGTCAAATAATGAGCTAAAATGTAAAGTCACAACTTTTGAAATTCTAGGCTGATTGTAAGTCCATTCTTCAATATGATTTCAATGATCTTGAATGCTTGGGAGAAACCTTTGAAGTCTCCCTTGGTCAACCGAATGGACACCAGCAACTTTAATGGAATTTAAGCTCATGAAGTGATGATTGAAGCAACAAATGGTTATGGAAGATGAATAGGCTACTGTCGAATTTAAAGGTTGTGTAATGCTTCCTTTAATTGATATAACAGCTCCTTTTAATGATAAATAATGCTCCCCTTGTATGTAATCGATTTTAACTTGAAAAGTCACATAATTCAATTTGTAACAGCCATTGAATGTAACGGTTTCTAGCTAAAAAGACACCTGTAATTAAACACATTAAACAAACAAATTAAACACATTTCAAACACATATTAAACATAAAACACATTAATCACTTAAATAAATAAACTTAAAACATATGCTTCAATAAATTATTCTAGCAACTAGATTAATTAAGAGAAACATATATTAAATAAAATTCATCAATAACTCATTTATTTAAAATAAAATGAGTTAAATAAAGTCCAACAACTCATTTATTAATTTAAGATGAGTTAAATTAAATTAAAGTTCAGCTTGCATTAAATTGTAAGGGACGCCTATTGGGCTGAGTTCAACTTGCACAAAGGTGCAAGGATTTAATGACAGGCTGAATTGAACTTCTTCTTTAACATGGAGCTCGTTCTCATACCAAAGTTGAGCAAATTAGACTAAAACGGCCTCTTGAAGGTGCTTAGCTCAGGCGTGAGTACTGAGTCCTTTTGGAAGCTCGATCAGATCGGAATTGGAACTTAATGAGCTCCGGGGCATGGTCACGTTATTCGACCACTTTGGGAAGAATAACTAGTAGCTGATCTTTGGCCATTCAAGTCCATGAAGAGGTGCTTTGAAGAGCTGAAACATCAGCTCATTTATGCCATCCCAAGTAATGTACCTGCACCAAAATAATTCAACAAATTAATTCACCTTAAGACACATTAATTTGGCAGCTCAAGACACATTAAAATCAAGCTTAAACTAAGACATAATTATAACACACATTTAAGCTAAGTTACTAATTAATTTCAGCTGTAACTGAACATATTTAAAACATGTAATTGGCTTGATATGAACTTGTTTCAGTGTTGATTTGAGTCATAGTAGTGGTCTGATCGTGAAATTAAGTAAGTTTAAGTTGTTTCAAAAATAAGCTTGAGAAGGCTAAAAGATAGGTCCAAAACAAGATTGTAAAAAAAATGGTTGGAAGGGTGGATAGGGGGATAAAATTTAGCTAAGGCTAAGAAAGAACCAACAATATGGAAGATTGTTGACCCGAATCTTAACAGCACTTAGGTGAAAATAGTTTGGAAGAATAAAGGAAACCTTGACCCACTATCTATATTGAGATAGGAACCACAGGTATAGATGAACCTTGACCCACTATCTATGTAAGATAGGAACCAGAGGTATAAATGAATGCCACACTTAAACAAGTGATAAGTTCGAAACAAGGAAGGAATGACCCACAAGACTAACTTGATAACTCAATTAAGTCCTAAAGAAAACAATACGAATTGGAATCTCACAAAAGAACAAATAGTTCATAAAATCATCAAAAGTTATCTAAGTAGAACAATGTTTTCTTACAAACTATTTATAGGCATTATTATTGTAACGCCCCAAAATTTTAGCTTTTATGGTTTGTTGTGCATGAAAATTTCTAAAATTGTTTTTGTAATTTTTGACATAAATAATTGTCTGCTTCAGTGATTATGTGTGCTGGGAGTATTTGGGAAGGTCCCACGTTCAAGCCCCAACTTGGGTTAAATTTTGGTTTCTATTGAATAAAGCCTAACTCTTGGTAATAAGGCTTTTAAATAAAAGTTGGGTAAAATATATCAAAATGGGCCTGCTGGTCTAGTGGTTAAGTGGCAAGGGATTATGCTTGAGGTCCTGTGTTTGAGTCGTTGCTAAGGCATTAATTTTTATTGCTCTTACCATGTTGGTGTTTGAGTTGGACTAGATACTGATTGTGCAATGTTCAGAGGAGTGAATCATAGGAAAGGGGAGTTACCCAAGTTTTCTGCACACTTTCTCTCTGTCAAAACTCCTCTACAAAAATTCCACTCTCTGTATTATTTTTTTTCTTCCAGCCAATTTCCCCTTCTTGCTACTAAAATTCTTTGGTTTCTCTCCTATTTCAACTTTTTCCTTCATCCTACGCCTTGATCATTCTAGTTGCATTTTAGAATCGTGTGTGGAGCCATTCAGGAGACTAGAATTAGCGGGTTGTCGAGTTGATATGGAATAGTAAGCATTCTAGTAGCAGTATTGGTGATCTCAGGGTTATGAAAATATTAAAAACGAACCAGGTGCGTACCCTAAACGTATTGAAAAAGCGATTGGGTGAAAATCGAAAATGAAGCTGTCAACGCCACACGAGCGTGTGGACTACCCATGTGGAGGCCGTGTGGCAATACACAGCCATGTGGTTAATGAGCTAGGTCGTGCGCTCCCACACGGGCGCGACAGACATGGGCGTGTCAGGCTGGCTAGGTCGTGTGCAAGGGATGGGCTGGGCCAATTGGGCCGTGTGAGCCACACAGGCGTGTGGGCCCACATGGGTGAACCATACAGGCACGTGGGAATTTGGGCCAGGCTGTGTGATCTAACGGGCAAGGCCAAGTTGGGCTGGTGGGCCACATGGGTGTGTGGGGCCATCCGGGCAGGCCACATGTGCGTGTGAACCCATTACTTTTAACTATTTTGAAAGGTTGCACGGGTCGCCCTGGTAGACTGTGACCGATTAAAGGGTCGATAAGCGATACTGAGACCCCTATTCTGAAATGTGATTAAGTGAATGTATGTAATAGCATGTTATGTTTAGCATGTGTATTGTATCTACTTTGATAACTTTGTATGATTATTTACTATATGAAAGCATGCCATGACATTATGTATGATGCATTGCATTGGGTTGGGCTGGTTATTGGAGAGAAGGAAGACTTATTTAGTCATTTGACTAGAAGCTATATTGCCATTATTTATCATGTGTCGTTTTACGGTACCATATGGTGTGTAGGGTTGGATGGGTTGATTTTATCCCCATATCTGGTGGCTAGGTGGGTCGATTTTATCCCCACATGGTGCGTAGGGTGGACGGAGATGGTGTGCAAGGCTGGTGGGCACGTACTATACTGATCTGATATGCATGTATATTTGTATGGGCTAAGGCCTGAATGTATCTATTCTATTCTAAGTGGGCTAAGGCCTACATTGTATCTGATAAGGGCTCAGGCTCGATTTATGATTGATTGTTTGATATCTGTTACATGCATGCTTTATTGTGGGGATGTACACACTGAGTTTGTGAAAACTCACCCCTTTATTTTATTTATCTGTTAGGTAATCTCCAGCAGTAGGTGGATCGGTGCAGCAGAGGGCTCGACGGTGACCTCTAGTTGTTACGCTTTGATTTTCACGGTTTTATGACTATATATTGCATTACTGTTTTTCTTTGTTTAATTATTTTTGGGAAATTTTATGTAAATTTTGGACTTGGACAATTTTGGTATTAATTTGGGATTTCAAATCATTAATTTATTGGTTTATAAACTACGACACCATAAACACGCTTTTAAAACTTAATTATAGTTTTTTCTATTAATGAACGGTTTTCAAGACTTCCGCATTAAAAGATAATAATCAAAACACGTCTCTGATAATCGAAATTGTTTTCCAAAACCACTCTCATGTGATGCCACTAGATTCAGCCATCACGTCTAGGCCGGGATTGGAGTGTCACAATTATGACTATTTGAATGCCTATTTGTGACCTTTCACCTTCAGCAATTAACTATGGTTATTACAAGCTTTAATTTCATTTTTAACTCATGTGGGAAAACCAATGGTCATGTCTCTTCAATTGATTCTAGTGTAGATGAAAAGGCATGACTCTTTTCCTTAATGAAGACTAAATGTGTTCTTAATATGCTTCGTTGATGTCCCTTCAGCTCCTTTGTAACCGAATCATAAAGATCGTGTAACCTCTTCTTTTAATGGCATCATAATGTAGGATGAAAACTCAATAAACTGATCAGACTTGAAGAGTCACTCATGGTCCATTTGAAAAGCCACCATAATGAGCTTTGAGTGCTTCAATATCCACCAAAAACGTTCCCTTTATGTATCTTCAATTAAATGACCAAATATACACTCTTTTATGCCAAAACTGAACAGCCATTTGAAAGTGACAGCATTTAGTTCTTTTAGGCAAACGAACAACCCTATTGTATCTTGAAAATATGTGACCAACCTTTTGGACTTTCCTACAACAAACTATTTGAACACACAATAAATTTATTTAAGAAAAAATTAAACACACTATAACTTATGCATTAAAAAAATAGCGAAATTAAATAACACACTTATATAAACTAACTCAAACAACTATGATGCCTAAATGCATAGTTTAATTAAGATGTAAACTAAATGGTCAATGAATTACTTAATGCATGACTTCATTAAAAGTTGCAAACTTTAACTAACATGGGAGTTACATAATGCATGACATAATTTATAATGCAATCTTAACTATCATGAGAGTTACATAATGCATGACTTTATTAAATGTAGAACACATAATGCATGTCATAATTGAAATACGTAGATCAATGATACGATCCGCCTCGGGGTGAGTCGAGTCGTATGTGAGTTGCCCGATCGTCTACGAGAAAGTATCGTTGGATTTGCTTGCGAAGTGAAGTTGATAGGAAAATAGGGCGGAAGCTATGTATAAGGGTTCAAAGATGGATTATGGATAAGAATAATATGTATAGGTTCGGTTTTAAAAATAAGGTAATGAATGGGTGGAGAAAAAAAAATATGAAAATGGATTAACAAATAAAAAGATGAGGAGATAGGAAATGGTTTGGATAGATGATGTGATGAGTAAAAAGAAATTGGATAGAAAGGTGGATATGGTGAAATAGGACTTAAGTTTCAAGTATGATTCGACACTATAAAGAGTATCGCCCCGGTACTTATATCACTTAAGGTGGAAATGAAAATGATAGAACCTCGACCCACTACTTAGCAAAGTAGGAACCTTGGTATAAGGGTGAATGCCACACTATTTGATAGTGATAAGTTCAAAAGGAAGACAGGGTTGTTGCCACTAAAACTAGATAAGCCAACAAAGTCCTCAACGAAATATGAGAGAAAGAAATCTCACAAATTTCATATAAATTTAACAAAGTTTCATTAAGAGAAAAGTCTGCCCTTACAAATGAAAATGACAACTATATATAGGCATAGCTCTAGGTAACTGAATAGGCACATTCATAAACTTAAAAATTAAGGAAACTTAACCCATGAATGTTCTTGAAATTTCTAGAATTTAAACATCAATTCAGCATGTCTAAATTCGGCTAAGGAGAGAATGGATGGAAGCCTTCATGCATGAGTTGAAATAAATGGATGAATGAATCTCCTTTGGTGCTTGTCTAGATTCGGCCAAATGGAAGCTCATGGGTTAGCTTCATGGTTAAGAATAATTCCCCCTTGAGTGTGCATGAATACTTAGCCATGAAGAAGACTTCAAGTACCTTGTATGAACACCAAAGGTTGCTTTCATCTCCTTGGGACGTTCATGCACTTGCATGGATCATTCACCATCATAAATAAGCACTTTTATGGCATGTAGGTTCATGAATGGGGGCATGAACCTTGCAAATTCGTTTTCCCCTTTGTGCATGCATATTAGTTAATCAATATGCTGAATTATTGAGTTAATTCCTTCCCTTGGATGTTCTTGAACCCATCCATGCATGTGTAGTAGCTTATAGGTCAATTCAAAGTGTGAACATGTTCAAGGAGCTCAACGGTCAACATAGAATTAGTTAGCAACTACTTCTTGGCCGAATAAGTGCCTTGGAAAGTTAGGAGACAGCCACCGTACATGTACTTAAGCCATTCATGCATTCTATCATCCCATGCATTTGATCTATTCATGGATTAGCCTTTAATGTCCATACATGCATTCGGCACATGCATGAATTTGTAGAAACCTTGCATCTAGCCATACCTGCACCAGCATTTAATACTTCTTCATTCATGCATGTGTGTCATCCAAATAGGTTGAATCTTCAAGCATTGATTGTACCGTCCATGAGCATTGCACCTATAAAAAATAAAACAATTCATAAGACATCATGTGAACACACATAAATTTAGCACTAATGTGAACATATTAATGGCATGCATTAAATCGGCTAGAATCTAAACATAATTAATATTAATATAAAACAAGTTTAATGCGTAAATAAATATGTACAAATTTTATTTAAGGCATTAATGACAAAACTGAGTTTAAACTAAAATGAGCTAAGTGTTAGCTCGTGAGCTAAAGTTGAGCTGAGGTTGAACTCCTAAGCTGAAGTTGAGCTAAGGGTTAGCTCGTGAGCTGGAAAAGAGCTAGGAGTGAGCTCGGTTTAGGTCAGGCAAGCTGGATCGAGCTCGAATGAGCTGGATTTGAGCTGGACGGAGCTCGGGGAGCTGGAAAGGAGCTGGGATCAGCTTGCCAACAAAGCAATGCTCGACTCGGAAGACTTGACCGATGGGGTTTGCTGGGCGCGCTCGCATCAATCAATAATGTAAGACATTAATTAAAGATGCATTTAATAAACAAGACATAATTAAAGACTCATATTATAATAACTAAAACAAATAAATCAAAGTCCTTATTCCAGCAACCAAATTAACAAACTAAAATTAAAACTTCATCTTGCACTTGGGCCCCTTGCGTTTAGGCCAATCTCAATGTTGTGGAGTTGGGTCGTAACATGATGCAACTGAGATCACATCATTGCTGGACAAATTAAATAGCAGCAGCTATTAAATTTGTTCTAAACTTAACACATTAAAATTATGCACTAAATAAGACACATTTAAGCTTAAATTAAAATTTTCCAGAACTTAGACTCATTAAAAACACCATTAAATTATCTGAGTTGAACTAACCAATTTAACTAACACATATAATTTTATTCCAGCAAATAAATGATACGAACTCGATTGATGTTGATTCGAGTCGTAGTAGTTGCCCGATCGTGAAATTAAGTAAGAATGGAATTATTTCAAAAGTGGCTGGAAAAGATTGAATGATATTCAAACATGGAATAATAGATAGTTGAAATGGTAGATGGAAGAATTTGGCAAGGCTAAGAGTGAACCAACAATAAAGGAAATTGTTTACCTGAATCTTAAAACGGCACTTAGGTAGAAATCTATAGGTAAAAACAGCAAATAAACCTTGACCCACTGTCTATGCAAGACAAGAACCAGAGGTATAAATGAACCTTGACCCACTATCTATGTAAGATAGGAACCAGAGGCATAAACGAACGCCACACTTAAACAAGTGATATGATACAATCTGCCTTGTTGTTGAGTTGAGTCGTATTTACGTTTGCCCAATCATCTACGAGTAAGTATGGTTCAATTGTGGATGGATCACTAGCTAGGTCAATGAAATAGGCTCAACAAAGATTAAAAGGTACCAAAAAAATTATAAATAGGAAAGAGGAAGTATTTGGTTATCAAACAAATGGTGAAAGATAAAGAAATTGTGACAGTCCTAAATTGACCCTAGTCGGAAAGTGGTTTCGGGACCACAAAATCGAGTCACAAAATTTTTAAAATGCTCTATTCTATGTTTATTATATGTGAAGTTTCGGGTGTGAAAGTATCGTGTTTTAATTTTGTCTTTTGAATGTGGAATTACTAAAAAGGACTTAAGTGAGAAATCTTGAAAATGTGATAGGTTAATTAGTAGTGGCCTAATATTGTATGGTTTAAAAACATGAGGGCTTGCATGTCAAATAACCCATCCTTATGATAGTGGACGGTAAGGTGGGTAGTGATTGACATTTTATGTCTTTTATTAAATTAAATAAAAGGGTTAATGGATTATTTATAAAAAAATAATTAATAAATATGAAATTGGTGAAAAGAACAAAGTTGGCTTCATTTTTTTTACCTGGTTAATGCCGATTGCAAAATAGAAGAAGAAGGGTGGTGTTCGGGTGCTAATAAGCTCAATTAAGGTAATATTTTCATGTAAATTCTTGTAATTTTTGTGGATTTGAGATGAATGTTGAGTTTCTAGCATAGCCCATGTAAGCATTTTTGAGATGATGTTAATGCTTTCATTCGGCCATGATAGAAAAGTGTGGAATGGTTTTGGTTTTCCATGTTTTGATGAGTAAGGGAGAATGAATAATGTTTGAGCTAGTTAAATGTGATTCTATGTGGATTCAATGTTTGGTTAGAATCGGCTTGTGTGGTTAAGTCTTTATTCATAGTTGCCGAATATAGATTTGAGAAATTTGTTAAGTAAATTGATGCTAAATGATGTGTTTGAGAGCAAGGAGTACCGTTTGGGTATTATTAAGTTGATGAAGTGCTTTGTTGTTCAATGTGAGAGTTAATCCTTGGAAGTATGAAATTGGGACTTGCCGTGATTGAGTGGATGCCAAGTGTGAATTTAGATAATGGTTTAGTTAATGTTTACGCTTTAAATTGTTGATATGAAATTCAAAATGTGCATGAGTAGTATTTATTAATGAGATAACTCGTTAATTTTAAGTGTTAATCGGCCAATGTTAAATTGTAAGCTAATTTATGTTAGTTGTTAAGGGAAAGTACATAAGTGATAAAAAAATTATTATTGCTAATAGATCCGAATAGATTTAATAATAGAGTAATGGTTTATATTGATACATATTGAAATTTGCCGATTGGAGTTATATTGTATATGATTTGACTTTGGAACTATTTTACCTTATTGCCGTATGAATAGTAAAATGAATTGTTGTGGATTTTTGAATGATCCTTAGTTTAGGAACCAGTTATTGCTTGTGAGTTTGAGATGTGTGAAAGCTTGAATTGAAATAATTAATAGCTAATGACTAATGTGTTTAGGTGAAGTTAAGTTAGATACCCAATGTGATAGGGACTAAAGAATCGAGTATTGATTGTATTGTCAAAATGTTTAATGCTTGAATATGTGTGATCAAAAGTCCAAAGGTTCGATCCTATGCATGTTGATAAGGTTCTATATTTATAAGGCACTTTGATTTAGACATACATACATATGGTTACTTAGGGCACATTGAAATGGCCGATTAAGGCTCATGTTAAATATGCCTATATTATCTTTAGCCACATACTAAATTTCTTGATGTGATTAAAAATGAGTACAACCATCAGGTATTTGAGTTAAAAGTAGTTAATATGGCCTATTAAATTATTGTTCATATTCGGCTACAAGCAAGCCTAGTGAGATCTTAACAAGTGAACTTTGTTTAATTGTAAGCTCAAGAGCAACGGGAGCCAATTTCAGATAGGGGAAGGCGAAACTAGTCGATTAGTTAATCCGTAGTTTTTCAACGACAATTAAGGTAAGTTTAAGCATTTGAAATAAATTATTTCATAGGCTGAATGTGATTATTATAACTAAGACGAAATGAGATGGTATAGTGTGGCATTGAGCTTATGATCGAATGGCACATAAAGAATTTAAGTAAACTTTGTATTAGGCTTCTTGAATGAATGTGAAATACATATATACATGTGAGTTGAGGTCGAGTATGAGATAGAATGAAATGTGAGTGGTTTATTTATATGTGTCTGTGACTTATGTTAAATAGAAGCTTTTAGTAAGCTATATGATAAACTTTGTGATAAGTTCTTCAAGTTATGTAATTATGTTACTGTCGAATATGAGATGGATGAAAATGGGTTATGTATGTGTGTTAAAGCCAAATGACCATTTCGAAATAAGGACATATAAGGTGGTATGCCTTAAAGATGTGAATGAGATTATATCGGGCCTCGAGCCTAGCAGGCTATAATGCCAGTGAGATTATATCGGGCCTCGAGCCTAGTAGGCTATAATGCCGGTGAGATTATATCGGGCCTCGAGCCTAGTAGGCTATAATACCGGTGAGATTATATCGGGCTTTGAGCCTAGCAGGCGAAATGCCAGTGAATGAGTTCAGACTGAACGTCTAGCAGGCCTCGGGCCGGTGATGAATTCAGATTTATAAGATTTTGAGACTTTGTGATAAAATGACAATTGAAATAGTTTAATATGGTAAGCTGGCCAGGTATGTATCTGGAACTTATATTTGAATTCCATTTGGATTGTGTCACAAGTGTGTAATGAAAGGTGTATATGTGAATAAATATTAAGATTATTTATTTGATTTTGATACATTCGGCCAAGGTATAAAGTTATGTGAAGAAGTTGATGTACTAATGTTATATGAGTTCGTAATTAAGTGAAATTAAAATGCTAAGAGTGCATTAAGTATTTGTGCATTTTCGGCCTAATGGCATTTTACCTGGATGATGGTTACTTGAGAAGTCGAACGTTTGATTGTTAATTTGATTTATTTGTTTACATTGCTTATTACTTACTAAGCTTATGAAAGCTTACTTCATTCGTTGTGTTTCTCTGTTTTATAGATCTTTGACTCTATCTACGAGCTCGGGGATTCCTGTTCGAAGTCATTCATACTATCTAAACTTTAATTCGGTATTTATAAGAACATTATGTTTTGGTGTGGCATGTATAGTTAAACCTATTTTGGAATAAGTTAGTTATGTATGTAATTAAAGGCCATGCGAAAATGGCTCGATCACTTTGGTGATATATGTTTCAAAGAAAAGAAAAGATCAAATATGGTCAATATTTATAATGTGGTATGACTTATTCTTGATGTTTAGTAAGGTTTCTTAGTTGAATCTATGTTTGTGAAATTTGGTTATGGCTTGACATATTCGGTTATAGTATACATTTATACATATATATACATGCTCAGTGGTTGATTCGTTAATGCTTATATCGTTGATAATTGTACTAATTAAATGGAAGTGAAGAAATGAAATGCATTATTTCTATGTTTATATTCAGTCAGTTGAAAATGATTTATATGTCTATCTTCGAATGTCCTAAGGTTGTGTTTTGTTAGGTAATACCGAGTAACCTTATTCCGGCGACCCAATACTTATATGCTTTTGAAATTGTTTGTAAATTCAGACCAAACCTAAACCCACTATCTAGACAGATAAGAACCACTTGCAAAAGTGATAAGTTTAGGATAAATCAAAGAACGGGTTGATGCCACTAGCTTTGTAGATAAGCTAACAAGTCTTCGAAGGAGAGAGATGTTCTCACAAATATGACAAAGTTTCATTCATAAAGCAATCATTTTTTTTACAATAGCTAATTTCACCTATTTATAGTGCTAGAATAAGGTAGCCAAATTGATGTATGCACACCCGGGGCATCCTCGAATGCAATTCTAGAATCAATCGAGCGTTCGAAAGGCCCCATGACTCGGACACGTGCTAAGCAACTTCAAGAAGCTTTAACAGCTTTGTTGTTGCGCATTTGGGATGATAACATGGCCCATGATGATGGAGGAGCTAAGGACAATGCCTTGAAGGCTCAATGCACTCTTTTGCAAACCGACTTCAGCTCCTCTCCAGCTCTCCAAGCTCAATTCAGCTCTAATCAGCTCACTTGAGCTTGTTTCAGATCGGTTGAGCTCAACTAAGCTTCTACTCAGCTCCATTAATGTCTACTTTAAATAAACACAGCTCATTTATTTTAATTCTAGCTTAGCATAGCTCATAGCCGAAACCCTCAGCTCATCTTAGTGTAATTATTGCATATTTAATATAGGGAGCTAAGTTGACTAGTTAAGTAGTTAATGCACATCATAAATTAGTCTTAATTTAAACTAGCAATAAATATGTCTAAATTATTACATGAATTAAATATTTTGATCGAGTTTAATTATGTACTTAATTGTGTTCATATTTGTTTAATGTGTTCACATGAGTAATTAATGTGATGCATTCATCTTGTAGGTACATAAATAAAGAACATTCAATGCAAGATGCATGCATGGATTAGGTGCAATGGACGGCAAACCAATGGACAAATGCATGTCCATGCATGTACTTGAAGGTTCTTGGATCACATTAAAGACAATACATGCATGGGACGGTTCATGAACTCCTATGTGTTCATACTCTATGTTCACACCATGGATGGATGTTCATACTTGAGTTCACACCTAGGACCATTCGGCTACCCTATGTTCACACATAAAAGACCCTTCAAGCACCTATGTTCACACCACATGAGACCCTTCATGAAGCCACCATTATGAGGCCACTATTGGTGAAACAACATGAGTTAAAGGCTCCATTAAAGGGGTTGGCCAAACCTAGCCATACATGCATGAAGACATTCATCCAAGTTCATCAATGCATATTCATGAAGCTCTCTATTCACCCCCCATTCGACCAAACATGGACATGCACTCCAAGGGATTATTTCTAGAATCTTCCTATGTATTTAATGGATACATTTCTTAAGTGTTAAGTCCATGAATGGACTATTCAGCTAGCCTAGGAACTAGTATAAATAGCTAGTCATTTTACATGTAAAGGGACTTTTGCCAATTGATTAAAACTTTATTTTTGTGAGGTTACTTCCTCTCATATCTCGTACAAGTTTTGAAAGACTTATCTAGCGTGCTAGTGGTGTCTACCGGTCTTATTTGAACTTATCACCATCCTTGGTGTGGTGTTCACCTATCCAATTATTCCATCTATCCACCTTAACAATATAGGAACTGGGTGATGCGACGGGCCCAGCAAACCCCATCGGTCAAGTCTCCTGAGTCGAGCATTGCTATGTTGGCAAGCTGATCCCAGCTTCTTTCCAGCTCCCCGAGCTCCATCCAGCTCAAATCTAGCTCATTTGAGCTTGATCCAGCTTGCCTGAGCTAAACCGAGCTCACTCCTAGCTCTTTTCTAGCTCACGAGCTAACCCTTAGCTCAATTCAGCTTAGGAGTTCAACCCCAGCTCAACTTTAGCTCACGAGCTAAAACTTAGCTCATTTTAGTTTGAACTCGGTTTTTGACTTTAATGCATTAAATAAAATCTAAACTTATTTATTTAGGCATTAAACTTGTTTTACATTAATAATCTTATTACATATTTTAATTATGTTCACATTCTAATCAAATTAATGCATGCCATTAATATGTTCACATTAGTGCTGAATTTATGTGTGTTCACATGATGTCTCATAATTTGTTTTTTATTTTGTTTTGTAGATACAATGATCATGGACGGCACAATATATGGATGAAGAAACATCTCTTTTGGGCATTCCACATTCATGAATGAAGAAGTATTAAATGCTGGTGCATGTATGGCTAGATGCAAGGTTTCTACAAATTCATGCATGTACCGAATGCATGTATGGACATTAAAGGCTAGTCCATGGATGGATCAAATGCATGGGATGATAGAATGCATGAATGGCTTAAGTGCATGTACGGTGGCTGTCTCCTAACTTTCCAAGGCACTTATTCGGCCAAGAAGTAGCTGCCAACTAATTCTATGTTGACCGTTGAGCTCCTTGAACATGTTCACACTTTGAATTGACATATAAGCTACTACACATGCATGGATGGGTTCAAGAACGTCCAAGGGAAGGAATCAACTCAATAATTCAACACATTGATTGAATTAAGTGCATGCACAAAGGGGAGAACGAATTTACTAAGTTCATGCTACCATTCATGAACCTACATGTCATTAAAGTGTTTATTAATGAGGATGCATGTTCTATACAAGTGCATGAACGTCCCAAGGAGATGAATGCAACCTTTGGTGCTCATACAAGGCACTTGAAGCCTTACTTCATGGCTAAGCATTCATGCACAAACCAAGGGGGAAGAAAGTGTCTATTCAGCTAGTGCATGAATCTACTGAATTCATGAACAATTCTAATGAATTAGTGTGAATGTTTTTATTGTTGTGTGAACACATTAGATGCCGAATTCCAATAGACATTTGAGGCACTATATATATAGTTGTCATTTTCATTTGTAAGGGCAGACTTTTTCTCTTAATGAAACTTTGTTAAATTTATATGAAATTTGTGAGATTTCTTTCTCTCATATTTTGTTGAGGACTTTGTTGGCTTATCTAGTTTTAGTGGCGACAACCCTGTCTTCCTTTTGAACTTATCACTTCAAATAGTGTGGCGTTCACCCTTATACCAAGGTTTCTACTTTGCTAAGTAGCGGGTCGAGGTTCTATCATTTTCATTTCCACCTTAAGTGATATAAGTACCGAGGCGATACTCTCTATAGTGTCGAATCATACTTGAAACTTAAGTCCTATTTCACCATATCCACCTTTCTATCCAATTTCCTTTTATTCATCACATCATCTATCCAAACCATTTCCTATCTCCTCATCTTTTTATTTGTTAATCCATTTTCATATTTTTTTCTCCACCCATTCATTACCTTATTTTTAAAACTGAACCTATACATATTATTCTTATCCATAACCCATCTTTGAACCCTTATACATAGCTTCCGCCCTATTTT
The DNA here is from genome assembly GCA_020496765.1 of Gossypium stocksii. Lineage (NCBI taxonomy): Eukaryota > Viridiplantae > Streptophyta > Magnoliopsida > Malvales > Malvaceae > Gossypium > Gossypium stocksii. Next base: position 43,544,956 of record CM035622.1, on the reverse strand, counting down.
CCTATCAACTTCACTTCGCAAGCAAATCGAACGATACTTTCTCGTAGATGATCGGGCAACTCACATACGACTCGACTCACCCTGAGGCGGATCGCATCACCGGGGTGACACTTTCTAGTGTTGAATCGCTCCTGACGTTAAGTTCGTCTTCCATTCCCATCCTTTGAATTTCTTTCTTGTTTCCACCAAACCAAGCCAACTATCCAATAACTACCTTTGCTACCCTTAGCACAAACCTATTATTGCAAATTACCCTTCTTCGAAACCTTCCACTAATCCTATTCCAATCTTTTACTTCTAATACTAAAATTCGAGGCACGAATGATCCTTCTCAACTACGATCGGGCAACTAAGTGAATTCGACTCAATCACCCGAGCTGGATCACATCATTTGGTATCAGAGCTTGTAAATCGAGGAGCACCGACATTCGTATCAAGATCAAAATAGGTTCGTTGTAAAAAAATCAAGTTTTATTTAAAGTTTCTTCATTGTGATATTATTCTGTTTGAAGTTTAAGAAAAAAAAAGAGAGAGAAATTCGAAAGTAAAAAAAATTTCGTGAAAAAAAATTTTTCGTGAAAAAAAAAGAAGTGAAGTTTCAAAAGTGACTGTTATATATCATTTGGCATTTGTGAATCCCGATCTTCAAGTTTTCATTTCATTCTTTCAATTTTCTACCCCTTCTATCCCAACGCCACACTCACAAACCCAAATTTTTTTCTTTTAGCCTACCCGTACACCTATATATCTTATCCTTTGTAACCAATTTTGAAGCCGACCCCAAGGCACCAAGACGAGTCAATACGAGATGAAATACGAGGTTACGAGAGTAAGTTGGAGTGGTAAAAGGCAAGAGTGTTGTGAGATCATTATTGAGTTGAAAAAGCCTTAAGTGAGTGTAAACACGAGTGGAGTGTTATTATTATTTCTTTTTGAGTGAAATCATGAGATTTGTGGTAAGGTACTCAATTTTTTGTTTATTGTAATCTAACATATTTGTTTTCAGCAACAAAAGTCATGTCAGGAGAAGAATTTACCCAGTCGGAGTTCCAATACTTGGTTCAAGAAATGCGAAGAATGGTGACTTCTAAATTTGATAAATTACATGAGAGATTAGATCGTGTGCAACAAAGAGATCCACGAGAATGAGTTTCATCGGGTTGGAAAGTGGAATTGAGAACTTCGCGAAGATACACATCCAATTATTGGTTGAGAAAAGAGTCCCATTGTGATTCCTATTCGCCATCGACTTCAAGACAAAGAGATTACTATCGAGATTCTTTTTTGTCAAGGAATTCGAGAAGTCAAGAAGCTGACTATGATTTTTACCCCGTTCGAGAAGACGTCCAAAATGAAATCTGAAGAGATAGATATACCTCTTCCCGAACTTCAAAGAAAACAAACAAGGAGTATTCTTCCTGAAGTTTTGATTGTGATTCATATGAAAATAATTTTCCTTACGAACAAAGCATTTATGTTCCTGATTCTTATGATACATCTTGTAATCGTGAGAAAACGAGAAAAGAAAGAAATGAAAAGCAAAAAGAAATAAGAAGAAAAGAAAGGCAAGAAAAGATGATGAGAGAAAATGAGAGGATTTTGAATGAGATGGAGAAAAGAAGCAAAGAAAAGAGAGAAAAAGAAAGAAAAACAATTGAAAAAGAAATTGAAAAGGAGTTTGAGAGAGAAAAAGAATGTGAACAAGACAAAAGAGTGAAAAAAGAAATCAAAATAAAAGAAACAAGTGTTTCGGAAGAAAACGACTCGAGCAAAAAAGAAAATAGTGAGCAAGTGAGGATTCTTTCTACTAACCCTTCTGTTAGTCTTCCTTGTGAATTTTCTTATCAGGTTCCTAGAAGTCCTTGTGACCCACTTCAACTCCGATATCTTCCAAGTGAAAGGTGTTTTCGGATGATCAAGAAAGGTAAGTTCGTAAATGATAGCCACCCACCGGTAGTTGAAGGTAAAGAAGGTAAGGATTCCATGGTTATCGAGTCAAGTTCACTTGAATTGAAAGCTGTTTATAAAGATTTTAATGGCCTAAATTTTGAAAAACTTCCATCTTATGATCTGTTTTCTAATTTTTCATCTTTTGTTGTTAATCCCTTTGTTTCGAAAGATGCTTTGAAAATCTTATCTTTTGACATGTCTAACTCTGCCGTTGAGATGACTATGCCTATGCGGAGTGTGGAGGTTTACAATAAAAATTTTGTGCATGCCAATGTTGATGTGTTGACGTGTTTAAACTTTTTGAATCCATATGCCCAATCTTTCTGTTCAAGCATGTCTAATCAAATGATTTATGATAGATTTTTGCATGAAACATTTCATCCGTTTAATTTTTCTCTTCAAGTTAAATCTTCAAATTTTTTAGTGAAATCTCCATGTCTTGAATTGCATTTTCGAATGAGATTTTTGAAGCTTCAATCTTTGCATATTCGCCTGCTTGATGTTGCTGACTTTGCCTGCCTATTTGATCAAGTAAGGGTTGAATCATGTGATTGTTTGAAAAGTTGTATGTTCAGTTCTTTGATTGATCGAGTGGAATTTCAGTCAAGTGGTGAGTTGATTACATTTTCATCTAACATGTTGCCTGTTGGAATTCATGATCAAGTACGTGTGTTCAAGCCTGGCATATGTTACGTAGATTTGTTTTATGGAACATTTAAGCAATTTGCATCTTTTGCATCCAACTTATATTTGTTTGATGTTCGAACTTTTGATAAGAGAATGAAATTCAATGATTTGGGTTTTAATTTTGATTTATTCTCTAATCAATTTGCTTGGCCACATATGAAACCTTTGTTCCATTTTAAAAAAGTAAATTTGACGCATTTTTATGGTCTTGAATCGAATTTTGATTATGTTCCATCTTTTTCAATGCAAGTCCATTGTTTCTAATGATACTAACCTTTTTCTTTATTGTGAATGCAACGCTTTAACAAACCTGGGATATTCCTGTTCACCTCGAGCTGATTGAAATAAAAGGTTTGTTTTACATTACATTTTCGAGGAGAGAAGATTTGTCCTATTTGAAAAAGGTAAAACCATTCACAAGTTTTCTTCTCTTAATGGACAACAAATGGTGAGACTTTTTCAAGTTTGTCTGATGTCTTCTATTCCGTTTGATCGAGGAAAGATGTGTGAGAGCAACACTTTTAAAATAGACAAATGCTTGGACTTGAGGACAAGTCGTTTTGAAGACGGGGGGAATGATGTATGCACACCCGGGGCATCCTCGAATGCAATTCTAGAATCAATCGAGCGTCCGAAAGGCCCTATGACTCGGGCACGTGCTAAGCAACTTCAAGAAGCTTTAACAGCTTTGTTGTTGCGCATTTGGGATGATAACATGGCCCATGATGATGGAGGAGCTAAGGACAATGCCTTGAAGGCTCAATGTACTCTTTTGCAAATCGACTTCAGCTCCTCTCCAGCTCTCCAAGCTCAATTTAGCTCTAATCAGCTCACTTGAGCTTGTTTCAGCTTGGTTGAGCTCAACTAAGCTTCTACTCAGCTCCATTAATGTCTACTTTAAATGAACACAGCTCATTTATTTTAATTCTAGCTTAGCACAGCTCATAGCCGAAACCCTCAGCTCATCTTAGCTTAATTATTGCATATTTAATATAAGGAGCTAAGTTGACTAGTTAAGTAGTTAATGCACATCATAAATTAATCTTAATTTAAACTAGCAATAAATAGGTCTAAATTATTACATGAATTAAATATTTTGACCGAGTTTAATTAGGTGCTTAATTGTGTTCATATTTGTTTAATGTGTTCACATGAGTAATTAATGTGATGCATTCATCTTGTAGATACATGCATAAAGAACATTCAATGCAAGATACATGCATGGATTAGGTGCAATGGACGGCAAACCAATGGACAAATGCATGTCCATGCATGTACTTGAAGGTTCTTGGATCACATTAAAGACAATACATGCATGGGACGGTTCATGAACTCCTATGTGTTCATACTCTGCGTTCACACCATGGATGGATGTTCACACTTGAGTTCACCCCTAGGACCATTCGGCTACCCTATGTTCACACATGAAAGACCCTTCAAGCACCTATGTTCACACCACATGAGACCCTTCATGAAGCCACCATTATGAGGCCACTATTGGTGAAACAACATGAGTTAAAGGCTCCATTAAAGGGGTTGGCCGAACCTAGCCATACATGCATGAAGACATTCATCCAAGTACATCAATGCATATTCATGAAGCTCTCTATTCACCCCCCATTCGACCAAACATGGACATGCACTCCAAGGGATTATTTCTAGAATCTTCCTATGTATTTAATGGATACATTTCTTAAGTGTTAAGTCCATGAATGGACTATTCGGCTAGCCTAGGAACTAGTATAAATAGCTAGTCATTTTACATGTAAAGGGACTTTTGCCAATTGATTAAAACTTTGTTTTTGTGAGGTTACTTCCTCTCATATCTCGTACAAGTTTCGAAAGACTTATCTAGCGTGCTAGTGGCGTCTACTGATCTTGTTTGAACTTATCACCATCCTTGGTGTGGCGTTCACCTATCCAACTATTCCATCTATCCACCTTAACAATATAGGAACCAGGGTGACACTTTCTAGTGTTGAATTGCTCTTGACATTAAGTTCGTCTTCCATTCCCATCCTTTGAATTTCTTTCTTGTTTCCACCAAACCAAGCCAACTATCCAATAACTACCTTTGCTACCCTTAGCCCAAACCTATTATTGCAAATTAACCTTCTTCGAAACCTTCCGCTAATCCTATTCCAATCTTTTACTACCAATACTAAAATTCGAGGCACGAATGATCCTTCTCGACTACGATCGGGCAACTAAGTGAATTCGACTCAATCACCCGAGCTGGATCACATCACAAATAGTCACAAGTATTCATCTTAATGTACTAAAAAAAAGCTAAAATAAAGTTCAAGTCTCTTGACATTCTTGAACCAAATAACTCCACCATTGAATTCATTTCAATTTAGCTGAATGAATGTTCTTGAATGTTTGAAAGATGACCCTTGAATTGTCCCTTGGCTAGCCAAATAGACACCAGCTGCTGTTTTGAATGCTTGTATGTTTACTTAAGAAGCCAATGGTTATGGAGTGAGAGTCAAAAGGTTGCTACCGAATTTATAGGTGAATTAATGCTCTCCTCTACTTATTGAAACAACTTTTTAATGATGTAACTGAAAACACTTGAAAAGTCACTTCTTTATGAGTTGAAAAGACTCCTGCAATAAACATATTAAAATGAGCTTATTAATCACATTTAAACACTTATTAAACATATCAAAAATAAATACTTAACTTAAATAAATGAACTAAATGTATGCATTAATTATTCCAGCAACTAGTTAATTAAAGAAGCATAGTTAAATAAACTTAACCTCATGCATCAATAAATAATCCTAGTAACTAGATTAATTAAGAGCATCACTTATTAAATAAAGTTAAAAAAACACTTGTTAATTAAACTAAGATGAGTTGAATAAAGTCCAGCAACTCATTTACTAAAGTAAGATGAGTTCATTAAAATTAAATTCAACTTGCAATAAATTGCAAGTGATGTGTATTGGGTTCATCCATGCATGGCTAATGGATTCGACTTCTTGTCCTTCCCAAACTCGTTCCACATAACTTGCCAATGCATCTTTAAATTCCTTAGCTCGTGACCGAGTTATTGGCCCTCGTGGCAGCTCTATGGATCTGGTAGAAACATCCCGAGCTATGGTCGTATCATTCTTCCTCTCTTGAAGGAGACTTGTCCTCAAGTCGGAACCTGCATCAAAAGGAGACAAATCAGTAACATTAAAACTTGCACTAACGTTATAGTCACTCGGTAAGTCAAGTCGATATGAATTTTCATTGATCCGTTCGATAACTTGGAATGGACCATCTCCTCGTGGTAACAGCTTAGATCATCTTTGGGCTAGAAACTGTTCTTTCCTCATATGAACCCAGACCCAATCACTGGGTTAAAAAATAACTCATTTTCTTCCTTTGTTCGCCCTTTGAACGTAACTCTTGGTTCGGGCTTTAATGTTAGCTCGCACCTATGATGGAGCTCCTTGACATATTTGCCCTTTTTCTTGGCATCTACATGCACAAGTTGATCATTAGGCAATGGTAATAAATCAAGAGGAGTTAATGGATTAAAGCCACAAACTACTTCAAAGGGAGAAAATTTAGTAGCAGAGTATACGGAGCGATTGTAAGCAAATTTGATGTGAGGTAAAAATTCTTCCCATGACTTTAGATTTTTACGAATGATAGCACGCAACAATGCAGAAAATACTCGATTTACCACCTCCGTTTGTCCATCCATTTAAGGATGACAAGTGGTAAAATATAATAGCTTTGTTCCAAGCTTCCCCCACAATGATCTCTAAAAGTGGCTCAAAAACTTTGCATCGTGATCGGACACTGGCGCGAACCTGGTTACGAGACAAGCCGGATTAACGTTGTTTGCCCGATCGTAGTCGAGAAGAAGGATGAAGTCTCACTTGTAAAGATAGATAAGAAGCGAAAGTTTAGAAGATGTATGTTTTAAGTAGAAGTTAGAGTTGTTTTAGATTTAGAAGAAGGTTTATAGTGGGTAAGTAGTTTAAGATCGAAGTATGAGGATGGATAGATGAATAATGGTTCGATTTAGGTAATTTAGAATAGGTTATGAAATGGTTTGAAATGGTATGAGATGTACGAAAAGGAATAGAAAGAATGGAATGGTATGAATGGTACGAAATGGTTTAGAAAGGTGCAAATTGGTATAGAAGAAATTTAGTTTTTGGTCGGATTTGGTAAACAATGAAAAAGATGGTAGATGGTCGAGTTTCTTAGACGTCAGGAAAGATTCAACACCAAAAGGTGTCACCCCGAATCCTATATTATCTAAGTTGGAAAATGGTAATAGAAGGATAGGTTTGAGCGCCACACCAAATGGGGTTCGGTGATAAGCTCGAAACAAGCAAGTTTGATGCCACTAGCAATGCTAGATAAGTCGCACGAGACTTGTACAAAGTTAAGAGGAATCAAACCTCACAGAAATAGAGTTTCGGTATAAAAATGTTCAAAAAGTCCCCTTTACATGTAAAATGACTAGCTATTTATACTAATACCTAGGCTAGCCGAATAGTTCTATACATGTGCTTAATAGCTAAGTAATGTACCTAATTAAAACATGAACATTCTAGAAAATTGACTAATGGTGCTCTTGTCCATGTTCGACCGAATGGGAGGTGAGTAGGTAGCTTCATGAACACACATTAATGCATTTGAATGAATGGTTTCCATGCATGTATGGCTAGGTTCGGCCAACCCCTTTAATGGTGCCTTTAACTCATGTTATTTCACCAATAGTGGCATCATAATGGTGGCTTCATGAAGGGTCTCATGTGGTGTGAATAGAGGTGCTTGAAGGGCCTCTTGTGTGTGAACATCCATATGAATAGTCATCATGGTGTGAACATGAAGTGTGAACACTTGGGAGATACATGAACTGTCCAATGCATGTTCATTCATTAATATGGTCCATGAATCTTCAAATACATGGATGAGCATGCATCAGCCCCTTTAATAGCCGTCCATTGAACCCTTCCATGCATGTACCTACAAGATGAATGTACAACATTAATAGATCATGTGAACACATTAATCAAGTATGAACACAATTAAGCACCTAATTAAATTCGGTCAACATATTTAATTCTTCTAATAATTTAGACATATTTATTGCTAGTTTAAATTAAGACAAATTTATGATGTGCATTAACTACTTAACTAGTCAACTAGCTCAATTTAATAAATATGCAATAATTAAGCTAAGATGAGCTAAGGGTTTCAGCTATGAGCTGTGTTAAGCTGAAAATAAAATAAACGAGCTAAGTTTATTTAAAATAGAAACTGATGGAGTTGAAATAGATCTTAGTTGAGCTCATCTGAGCTGGAATGGACTCCCGTGAGCTGAATTGAGCTGAAGTCAGCTTGAATTAAGCTAACTATCCTTGGTCCCAAGTTATGTTCAGCTACACTTTGAACATTGGAGCTATGAGCCAGCTGGTAATGTTGACAAAGAGCTGAAATAGAGCTTTGGAAGTGTCGAGCTCGAGCTCTCGTCATGGGACCTTGTGGCATAGCTAGTGTACTTTCATTCGAGCTGTTTGTGAGCTTGGTCGCGTTCGTGTCAGACACGATCGTTTTAGGGATTCCATGTAAATGAACAATTTCCCTAAAGAAAAGATTAGCCACATGAATAGCATCATCAGTCTTGGCACTTGCAATAAAGTGAGGCATTTTCAAAAATCTATCAACTACTACATATATAGAGTTGTTTCCCGTTTTTGTTCTTGGTAATCCAAGGACAAAGTCCATGGATACATTCGTCTAAGGAAATTTGGGTGTGGGTAGCGGCATATACAAACCATGAGGTTGAATTTTGGATTTAGCTTGTTTGCAGGTCACACAATGCTTGCAGACACGTGCAACATCTCTTTGCATTCGCGGCCAATAAAAATGTTCTTGTAGGGTTGATAGTGTCTTCCTTATACTAAAATGTCCCATGAGGCCTCAAATATGCCCCGCTTGTGTAAGCAACTCTCGAATCGAGCCTTGTGGTATGCATAGCTTGCCTTCCTTAAAAAGGAACCCCTCGTACCTATAAAATTTCTCAAAAGGTCCATTCTCACAAGCAGCAAAGATATTACCAAAGTCATCATAAACAACATACAATTCTTTCAAGTAAGAAAATCCAAGTAGCTTAGAATCAAGATAGGATAATAAAGTGTTCCTCCTTGATAGCGAATTAATCACTACGTTTTCTTTACCTTTCTTATACTTGATGAAATATGGAAAGGATTCAAGATATTCAATCCACTTTGCATGGTGCTTGTTTAACTTATGCTGGCCCTTGATATGCTTTAATTGATGCAACCATAGCTCAGGAGATCACTTTCGAATCCATTGAGCTGCCACGAGGGTCTATAACTCAACACAAGCTAAGAGATTTCAAGATGCATTAGCAAGCTATGTGGATCGAGCTTGGGGAGAGCAAGAGGCCAAATTCAACATTTATGCATGGGACGGTCCACTTGGCGCTACTAGTAATTTATTGCAAGTTGAACTTAATTTTTAATAAACTCATCTTACTTTAATAAATGAGTTGCTAGACTTTATTCAACTCATCTTAGTTTAATTAATTAAGTGTTTTTTTTGAACTTCATTTAATAAGTGTTGCTCTTAATTAATCTAGTTCCTAAGATTATTTATTGATGCTTCTTTAATTAACTAGTTGCTAGAATAATTGATGCATATGTTATAGTTCATTTACCTAAGTTAAGTATATTAGTGTTATGTTTAATAAGTGTTTACATGTGTTTAATAAGCTCATTTTAAAGTGTTTATTGCAGGAGTCTTTTCAAGTCATAACCGTTACAATTAAAGGCTGTTACAAATTAAATAAAGTGGCTTTTCAAGTCATTTTCGGTTACAAAGCAAGGGGCTATTACAAAGAAGGTTTATACATCATTTAAAGGAGATTTAAAGAGCATTATATCATCCAATTTAATTTTAGCAGCAACCTTTTCCACTACCAGCTGTTTTTGCCATTTCAAAGGTTATTTCAAGTATTCAAACACCATTAAGAAGTTGGTTAAGAAGTTGGTGTCCATTCAGTTGACCAAGGGCTAACTCAAGAGTCATTTTTCAAGCAATTAAAGTCATTCATGCAGCTAAATTGAAGTGAATTCAAGGATGGAGTACTCAAGAATGTGAAAAGACTTGAGTTTAATTTCAGCTTTTAATTGGCACATTAAGTTGAATGTTTGTGACCATTTGGCTAGCCTATTCTAACACTATCAATAGGTGAAATCAGCCTTTGTAAAGGGACTTTTGTTGACTTTTGCTGAATATATATGAAATATTTGAATTGTGGGTTATCCAATTCTCGTTGTTCTTAAGGAATTAATTTGACTTATCAAGCTTAGCTTGTGGCGTCTATCCTTTCCTTGTTATTGAACTTATCACTTTCATAGTGTGGCGTTCATTTCTACCGAGGTTCCTATCATCCTCGATAGTGGGTCGAGGTTCATCATATACCAAGGTTCCTATCATTCTTGATAGTGGGTGGAGGCCTTGTCTTTGTTGTTTTCTTTAAAACTGAAATCATCTAAGAGCCATTTGAGATTCAGGTCAACAATCAAGTATTGTTGGTATAAATTTTTTCTATCATTTTTTTGTTAACCTCTTTACTGTTTGTTTTAAAACATTTTCTTTCTTTCTTCAAGCCTTTTATTTGTTTAAACCTCGTTTATTTTGAAACGATCAACTCTTACTCAAATTCATGATTGGGCACATTACGACTCGAATTATTCACGAGACGAGTTCGTATCAAATTGGTATCAGAGCTAGTGAATTTGGAGTGAGAATTGACGTGTTTGGCATTTCGGTATAGTATTTTCTTTCAAAATATATATATTTTCTCCATTCAAATTCAAGGAGTGAATATCAAAACTTTCAAGTGAAAAAAATTTGTGAAAAAAAGTTTAAGTGCTTTGTTTTGATTTATCCATTTGCTGCTCAAAGACACCCAATCAATCTTCTTATCAGCCACACTTATACCTATTGTCCTACAATATTATACCTTATAACCCAAACATGAAGTTTGTAAGCCGAACCACAACAATAGCTTTGAAGTTCAAGTAATTTCTTAAGAACTTAGAGAAGTGGAGTGCGTGGAAAAAGGCAAGAGAGTAGTGAGACTATTCAAGAGGTATAAAAGCCAAGTTTGTGTGTGATTTCTTTTTGAGTGAATAGTGAGGTATTTGTTGTGAGTTCTCTTTTAAAAAAATGTCACAAAGTCCGGTGAGAAATCCAAATGAGGGAATTGGTTTACGTCCTGTAAGAAACGTTGGAGGAGGTGTGCCAGATCTTACTCTTCAAGCACTGATGCGAGAGATGGAGCGATTGTTTGATCGAAAACTTGAACCAATCGAAGATTGTTTATATCAAGAGATGGAGCAGCTAAATGAATGACTTTAATTGCTTGAAAAATGACTCTTGAGTTAGCCATTGGTCAGCCGAATGGACACCAACTTCTTAACCAGCTTCTTAATGGTGTTTGAATGCTTGACATAACCTTTGAAATGGCAAAAACGGCTGGTAGTGGAAAAGGTTGCTGCCAAAATTAAATTGGATGATATAATGCTCCTTAAACCTCCTTTAAATGATGTATAAACCTTTTTTGTAACAGCCCCCTTGCTTTGTAACTGAAAATGACTTGGAAAGCCACTTTATTTAATTTGTAACAGCCTTTAATTGTAACGGTTATGACTTGAAAAAAATCCTACAATAAACACTTTAAAATGAGCTTATTAGACACATGTAAACACTTATTAAACATAACACACATTAATACTTAACTTAGGTACATGAACTATAACATATGCATCAATTATTCTAGCAACTAGTTAATTAAAGGAGCATCATTAAATAAACTTAACTCATGCATCAATAAATAATCCTAGGAACTAGATTAATTAAAAAGCATCTATTAAATGAAATTCAATAATAACTCAATTATTAAAACTAAGATAAATTGAATTAATGACCAACAACTCATTTATTAATCTAAGATGAGTTATTAACTAAGATGAACTCAATTAACTAAATAAAGTCCAACAACTCAATTTATTAACAAACTAAAATTAAACGTCTCATTTTGCACTGGGCCTCTCGAGTTTAGGCCAATCTCGATGTCGTTGAGATGTATCAAAACATGATGAGACCGAGATCACATCATATCAAGATGACAATTCCTCCATTCCAAGGTAAGAATGATCTTGAAGCTTATTTGGAGTGGGAAAAAAGATCGAGCTTGTCTTCAAGTGCCACAATTCTTTGGAGAGTAAAAAGGTAATAGAAGCATTGAAAATTACTATAAGGAGATGGAGATAGCAATGATTGAACTGACATTGAGGAGGATCGAGAAGCAACAATGGCGAGGTTTCTTGTGGGTTTAAACCGTGACATTGCCAACATAGTTGAACTACAACACTATGTTGAAGTGATGGACATGGTCCAAATGGTGATAAAGGATGAAAAGCAACTCAAGTGGAAAGGAGTAAGTAGATGCTATGCCAATCCTTCTTCTAACAAATGGAGCCAAGGAGTGAATAAACCCCTTGTTCAAACGAGAGAGCCAGCTGCAGCAACTAAATCCAACCAATCCATTGGTGACTCAAGTCAGAACAAAAGCAAACAAATGTCCTAATCGATGAGTTATGGTGGTGAGGGCCGACAGTGAAATTAAGTCTGAGGAAGAGAAAGAAAATGAATCTGAAGTACCATCTGATGATGAAGGAGAAGAAGTAGAATTATCAGTTGAAGGAGAAATTCTTGTGGTGAAGCAAAGCCTTAGCGTTCAAAGTGTTGATTCTGATCAACAAAGGGAGAACATTTTTCACACCCGATGCTACATTCATGGCAACGTATGTAGTTTAATTATTGACAGTGGAAGTTGTACTAATGTAGCTAGCAATATACTGGTGGAAAAGCTCGATTTGGCCACAACCAAACATCCAACTCCATACAAGCTGCAATGGTTAAAAGATGGAGAGAGCTTAAAGTCAAAAAGCAAGCTGTGGTGGCATTTTCTATTGGGAAGTACCAAGATGAAGTGGTGTGTGATATAGTTCCTATGCACGAGGGACATCTATTTTTGGGACGTCCATGGCAGTTTGATAGGTGCGTGATCCATGATGGTTACACAAATTGGTACACGTTCAAGCATCGAGGCAAAAATGTTACTGTAACCCCGTTGACTCCACGACAAGTGTATCAAAATCAACTGAAATTGAAAGAAAAAGTACAAGAAAAAAAGAGTGAAAAGAGAAAGATAAAAAAAATTGAAAAAAAGAGAGGAAAAAGTGAGAGAGAGGAGGTAAAAATTCGAGAGGAAGAAGAGAATCCAAATGAAAATGAGAGTGGAAAAATAAGCGTATTTGCAAGGGAGAAAGAAATTTGAAAGTCCCTATTGATGCGATAGCCCGTGTTTGTACTTATGTACAAGGAGTGCTTGTTTGATACTAACGAACTTGATAACTCTTTACCTTTGTCTGTTGTTTCTTTGTTACAGGAATTTGAAGATATTTTCCCGAAAGAAGTTCCTAGTGGGCTGCCTCCAATCCGAGGTATTGAACATCAAATTGATTTCATTCTCGGAGCTACAATTCCTAATTGACCAGCCTACAGAAGCAACCCCGAAGAAACTAAGGAGTTACAACGACAAGTTGCTGATTTAATGGAGAAATTATACATACGGGAGAGTTTGAGTCCATGTGCGATGCCCGTTCTATTGGTGCCTAAAAAAGATGGTTCATGGAGAATGTGCGTAGATTGTCGAGTTATTAATAAAATTATCATCAAATAGCGTCATCCAGATCCTAGACTTGATGATATGTTGGACGAGTTTAGTGGAGCAAAATTGTTCTCTAAGATCGATTTGAAAAGTGGCTATCATCAGATTCGCATGCGGGAAGGGGATGAGTGGAAGACCACGTTCAAAACCAAATACAGTTTGTATGAGTGGCTAGTGATGCCACTCAGCCTCACTATTGCCCCAATACCTTTATGAGGTTGATGAACCACATTTTGAGGTCTTTCATTGGTCGTTTTTGTGTAGTGTATTTTGACGATATTTTGGTTTATAGTAAATCTTTATCTGATCATATTGAACATCTACAATCTATTTTGGAAGTTCTAAGAAAGGAAGTTTTATATGCAAACCTTAAGAAATGTAACTTTTGTACTAACAAAATTATTTTTCTAGGTTTTGTTATAAGCGAAAGTGGTCTTGAGATGGATCAAGAGAAGATCAAGGCAATACAAAAGTGGCCATGTCCAACCAACATCAATCAAGTTAGAAGTTTTCATGGCCTTGTAAGTTTCTATAGGAGATTTGTGCCAAACTTTAGCACACTTGCTGCCCTACTGACTGGTATTATAAAAAGAATACTTTGGTCTTATGAACAAGAATCTTCTTTTGTTAAAATCAAAGAGTGTTTAACTAATGCTCCCCTTTTATGTTTGCCTGATTTTAACAAAATTTTTGAGGTGGAATGTGATGCATCTAGAATAGGTATGGGTGTGGTTTTAACTCAAGATGGGAGACTGGTGGCTTATTTTAGTGAGAAGCTTAATGGAGCTATGCTAAACTATCCTATCTATGACAAGGAAATGTACGCGTTGATACGTGCATTAGAAACATGGCAACATTATCTTTGGCCTAAAGAGTTCGTAATACATACGGATCATGAGGCTTTGAAGCATTTGAGAGGACAAACCAAGTTAAACAAACGTCACGCAAAATAGGTTAAGTTCTTAGAATCCTTCCCATATGTCATTAAATACAAACAGGGTAAGGAAAATATTATTGCGGATGCTCTTTCGCGAAGGTATGCTCTTTTAAATTACTTGGATGTGAAATTACTTGGTTTTTCTTATTTAAAAGAATTATATGACAATTCTGATTTTGGAGAAATTTATAAGTTGTATGTGCAAGGTGCGAATGATAGGTACTATTGGCAAGGTGGATTCCTATTTCAATAAAATAACTTATGCCTGCCCTAAGGATCAGCAAGAAATGTGTTGGTTCACGAAGCACATAGTGGAGGTTTAATGGGTCATTTCGGCATAGCCAAAACTTTGGCTGTTCTACAAGAACATTTCTATTGGCTAAAGATGAAACGAGATGTGGCTAAAGTATGTAGTTTCTGTATTGCTTGCAAGAGACCAAAATCAAGAATTCAGCCACATGGGCTTTATAAACCACTACCGATCCCGGAAGCACCATGGATTGATATTTTGATGGACTTTGTTTTAGGCCTTCCTAGAAAAAAGAATAGAAAAGATTCAGTTTTTGTTGTAGTTGATAGGTTTTCAAAAATGACACATTTTATTGCATGTAACAAAACTGACGACGCTCTAAATATTGCTAATTTGGTTTTTAGGAAGATTGTGCGTTTACATGGTGTTCTGAGAATAATCGTTCCAGATCGAGACACCAAGTTTTTGAGTCATTTTTGAAGGACCTTATGGAGAACACTTGGAACTAAGTTGCTGTTTTCAACAACTAGTCATCCTCAAATCGATGGCCAAATGGAGGTCGTTAATCGAGTTTTGTCAACGCTACTTCGAGCAATTATATGAAAGAATTTGAAGACTTGGGAGGAGTGTCTACCTCACATTGAATTTGCATACAATTGATCGGTGCACTCAGCTACTAAGTATTTGCCATTTGAGGTAGTGTATGGCTTTAATCCTTTAACTCCCTTGGATTTATTACCTTTACTGATACGATCCGTCTCGGGGTGAGTCGAGTCGTATTTGTAGTTGCCCGATCGTCTACGAGAAATATTGTTCAAACTAAGTAGATAACGGAGATGGTTATAGTTTCAATAGGAGAAGGTTCGTTAAGTTGTTTTAGAAGAGAAAGAAAGATAGGGTTTGAACAAAAAAGTTCAAACAAGAACCAATATCAAGAAGATATAGACCCTTTGTCTATACGCTCTTTTGGGTTCGGTTTGGATTTGATAAAGGGACCTCAACCCACTATCTAAAGAGATAGGAACCTCGGTATAATTGAACGCCACACTACAGGTAGTGATAAGTTCGGGTTTTCGACAAAGAAAAACGGTTGACACAACTAGGACACTAGGCAAGCCAATCGAAATCTTTGAACGAAATTAGAGAAAAGAATTCCTCACAAATTCGTAAATAAAATTTTCAAAGTTCCAAAAAGTGTCTTACAAAGAAAAAATGACAACTATTTATAGGCCTAAGACTAGGTAGCCGAATGGCCTTTGCATGCACTACTAATTAAGTAAGAAAATTCTAGAAGTTGATCCTTTAATCTTCATGGATAAATTCGGCCATGGGAAATGTATGGATGAGTCCTTCATAAATGTCATTTGAAGATTCTAGAAGGAAGTCGCTTGGTTGATATGTCCACATTCGGCCATTGGAGGAGGTGAATGAATCATCAATTGGTCAATGCATGTATCTTGGCCGAACATGCATATTGGAGATTAATGCACCTTAACCATTCATGTACCCACGAAAAATGATGTTTCTTCATGATCCATGCATCCATTAAAATACCATTCATGCTCCCTAGCCGTTCATGCATTAGTTGAAACAATGCATCAGGCCATGCATGTATTTGGCCGAACATGCACCTAGGGAATTCATGGCCCTTAGTCGTCCATGCACCTTCAAAAAGTCATGATGCTTCATGCTTCATGCGTCCAATGGTGTTCCTACAAGAGATGTGAACAAAATTAATTCCATCAATGTGAACATTTTAATTTCGGCTAATGTGAACAAAAATAGAAGCATTAAATTCGGTTAAAATTAAATTTAATTAACAGCATTAAAGTAATTTAAAACATATTTAATAAAACTAATGTGAACCTAATTTAATATGTAGCATATTAAATAACTTTTATTAGACTTAATAAATTAAAGTCAACAGAAAATGAATGCAGTCAAAGTTTGGACTTCATGAGCTAAAGTTTAGCTCATGAGCTAAAACCGAGCTGGGCTTGGACTCGAGAGCTGGAAATAAGCTGGACTCAAGCTGGGAAACTGAAGGTGAGCTGAATCCAAGCTAATGAGCTGGTTTTGAGCTGGTGGTGGACTCGATGAGCTGGGCTGGACTTGCAGGTAGTTACATGGTGAGTTCAAGGAGCTAATGTTAGCTCCCTCGATACGTCCCAACAGTGTCTCATCCCAAAGTTGAGCCACAAATGCTGTGATCGATTCTTTGAACAACTTGGCTCGAGCTCGAGTGATAGGACCTTGAGGTAGAACCATGGAGTCCTTAGCTGAGCCATGGGGTGCGATCGCATCATTTACCTTCTGATAAGTTGGTGCATGTAGATGGAAAGAAAAAGGTAGATTTTGTTAAACAATTACATCAGTGAGTTAGAGATAATATTGAGAGAAGAACAGAGCAATATGCTCGTCAAGTCAACAAAGGTCATAAACAAGTGATATTTGAACCCTGGATTCACATACGTAAAAAGAGATTTCCCATCCAACGACGATCCAAGCTTTTGCCACAAGGAGATGGACCTTTTCAAGTCTTGGAAAGGATTAATGATAACGCATATAAGTTGGAGTTACTTGGTGAGTATAAAGTTAGTGCAACTTTTAATGTTGCTGATTTATCCCCTTTTGATGTAGATGATGATTTGGGGAGAAATCACCTCCAAGAGGGGGAATGATGCGGCCATAGCTCGGGAGATCACTTCCGAATCCATTGAGCTACCACGAGGGCCTATAACTCAATCACGAGCTAAGAGATTTCAAGATGCATTAGCAAGCTATGTGGATCGAGCTTGGGGAGAGCAAGAGGCCGAATTCAACATTTATGCATGGGACGGTCCAATTGGTGCTACTTGTAATTTATTGCAAGTTGAACTTAATTTTTAATAAACTCATCTTACTTTAATAAATGAGTTGCTGGACTTTATTCAACTCATCTTAGTTTAATTAACTAAGTGTTTTTGTTGAACTTCATTTAATAAGTGTTACTCTTAATTAATCTAGTTCCTAGGATTATTTATTGATGCATGAGCTAAGTTTCTTTAATCATGCTTCTTTAATTAACTAGTTGCTGGAATAATTGATGCAAATGTTATAGTTTATTTACCTAAGTTAAGTATTAATGTGTGTTATGTTTAATAAGTGTTTACATGTGTTTAATAAGCTCATTTTAAAGTGTTTATTGCAAGAGTCTTTTCAAGTCATAACCGTTACAATTAAACACTATTACAAATTAAATAAATTGGCTTTCCAAGTCATTTTTGGTTACAAAGCAAGGGGGCTATTACAAACAAGGTTTATACATCATTTAAAGGAGGTTTAAGGAGCATTATATCATCCAATTTAATTTTGGCAGCAACCTTTTCCTCTACCAGCCGTTTTTTCCATTCAAAGGTTATTTCAAGCATTCAAACACCATTAAGAAGCTGGTTAAGAAGTTGGTGTCCATTCGGTTGACCAAGGGCTAACTCAAGAGTCATTTTTCAAGCAATTAAAGTCATTCATTCAGCTGAATTGAAGTGAATTCAAGGATGGAGTTAGCTCAAGAATGTGAAAAGACTTGAGTTTAATTTCAGCTTTTAATTGGCACATTTAGTTGAATGCTTGTGACCATTCAGCTAGCCTATTCTAGCACTATAAATAGGTGAAATCAACCTTTGTAAAGGGACTTTTGCTGACTTTTGCTGAATATATATGAAATATTTGAATTGTGAGTTATCCAATTCTCCTTGTTCTTAAGGAATTATTTGACTTATCAAGCTTAGCTTGTGGCGTCTATCCTTTCCTTATTATTGAACTTATCACTTTCAAAGTGTGGCGTTCATTTATATCGAGGTTCCTATCATCTTGATAGTGGGTCGAGGTTCATTATATACCAAGGTTCCTATCATTCTTGATAGTGGGTCGAGGTCTTTTCTTTGTTGTTTTCTTTAAAACCGAAATCATCTAAGAGCCATTTGAGATCTGGGTCAACAATCAAGTATTGTTGGTTTATTTTCGGCCTTAGTAAAATTTTCCATCATTTTTTTGTTAACCTCTTTACTGTTTGTTTTAAAACATTTTCTTTCTTTCTTCAAGCCTTTTATTTGTTTAAACCTTGTTTGTTTTGAAACGATCGACTCTTACTCAAATTGACAATTGGGCACATTGCGACTCGAATCATTCATGAGACGAGTTTGTATCATTAATACTTTGTGATTGGAGTAAATCACAAACTCTTTCGGCCATAAATAATGCTACCACGTCTCGAGAGATGGAATAAAGGCATACATTTCCTTGTCATACACGGGATAATTGAGGACAGCCCCACTTATCTTGTCACTAAAATACACTACTGGTCTTCCATCTTGGGTTAGCGTAGCCCCGATTCCTACACCTAAAGCATCACATTCGATTTCAAAGGTTTTAGCAAAATCAAGAAGTGCTAATAAAGGTGCTTGGACAATACATTGTTTAATTTTATTAAATGAATTTTCTTGCTCATCAGTCCAATAAAATGCTAAGTTTTTCTTAATAACACTTGTCAATGGCGCTGCGATTGTACTAAAATTAGGTACAAAATGTCGGTAAAAACTAGCCAATCCGTGAAAACTTTAGATTTGACTATCACGCGAACTTTTTCTTGATCAACTTCCAACCCTTCTAAACTCACCACAAAACCTAAGAACATGACTTTGTTAGTACAAAACGTACACTTTTTAAGGTTTGCATAGAGTACCTCTTGTTGCAACGTTTCTAACACTGCTCACAAATGTTGAACATGTTCTTCCAATGACTTACTGTATCAAGATATCATCAAAATAAACAACACAAAATTTTCCAATATACGTACGCAACACATGGCTCATTAATCGCATAAAAGTACTACTTTTGTAAGACCAAATGGCATTACCAACCATTCGTACAAACCATGTTTGGTCTTGAAGGCAGTCTTCCATTCATCGCCTTCTCGCATACGGATTTGATGGTAGCCACTCCTAAGGTCGATCTTCGTGAATATCTTGGCACCAATTAACTCGTCGAGCATATCATCAAGACGAGGAATCGGACGTCTATATTTGACGATGATCTTGTTGATGGTGCGACAATCAACAAATATTTTCCAAGAACCATCCTTTTTGGGCACAAGTAGAATCGACACCGTGCAAGGACTAAGACTTTCTCGGATGTAACCCTTATCCATTAGTTTGGCAACTTGCTTTTGCAACTTCTTGGTTTCTTCAGGTTACTTCGATAAGCAGGCCGACTAGGAAGTGTGGCTCCAGGCACTAGGTCGATTTAGTGCTCGATGCCTCAAATGGGAGGCAATCCACTCAGCGCTTCATTCGAGAAAACATCCTCAAATTCCTATAAAAGAGTCAACATAGAAGAAGGTAGATCATCAATTAACTCGTTAGTATTTAACAATGTTTCTTTATACATGAGTACAAATACAAGTTGCCTCAAAGTTAATGCTCTCCAAACATCACCCACTCTCGTAAACATACTTATTTTCTCATTTTCTTTTTCTTCTCTATTTTTTCTTTTTTACTTCATTTTCATACTATTTTGAAATTTTGCCTCTAGCTCTCTCATTTTTCTTTTCTTTTCCACTCGCACTCTTTTCTTTTTCTCGCATTTGTCCCACAGAAGTCTTGAGTTTGAGTTGGTTCTCGTATACTTGCTTTAGGGTTAATGGTGTAAGTGTCACATTCTTGCCACAATGCTTGAAGGTATACCTATTGGTATAGCCATCGTGAACCACTCTCCAATCAAACTGCCATGGTCGTCCTAAGAGCAAATGGCCTACGTGCATTGGCACCACATCGCATAAGACTTCGTCAAAGTATTTTCCAATGCTGAAAGAAACAAGAACTTGTTTCATGACTTTGAGTTCACCACCATCGTTGAGCCATTAAAGTTTATACGGGCTCATATGTTTGGAATCGACAGTCCTAAGTTCTCTGCCATAAGAGTGCTTGCCACATTCATGCAACTCCCACTATCTATGATAATGCTACAAATTTTTCCTTGGATTTGGCATCTTGAATGGAAAATATTCTCTCTTTGTTGCTCGTTCTCCACTCCTTGAAGACTTAAACTTCATTTGATTACAAGCAACTCACCTTCGACAGTGTGTTCCAAGTCCTCCTCTTCATTAGAATTCAATTCAGACTCATCTTCCTCTTCGTCTTTTGTTTCAACTTCACCATCGGCACACAATACCATGGTGCTCTGGTTTGGGCATTGACTCGCTATATGTCCTCTTCTGAGACATTTGAAGCATTTGATATCTCTAGATTGGTTGGACAAACTCTCAATGATATGAGGGAATGAATCACAGTCGCATTACCGCTTTCATCTCAACCCAAGTAGTGATAGGCTGTTCTCTGTTGCGCCTTTAACTAGTGGTTAATAAATCCCACTAGATCATCGTATAGTCAAAAAACTCGATTGCAGCTAATTTGACTTTCTTATTCTCGGAAAAATTGTGGCAATTGAATAGCAATTCAATCTTTTTCCCCCACTCTAGGTATGCTTTCGGGTTGGATTTGCCGTGAAAGGGAGGTATTGAAAGTTTTATATTCTTGAGATCATCATCTTCTTATCTCAGATCTCTTTGGCCATGATTCCGTTGTTCCCTCTGTTGAACACTCATTTGGACCCTTGGTCCTTCTCGGCTTCACTAGGATCAGACAAATCATCTTTGTTAGGTAGTTGTCGGCCATAGTTTCTAGGGGGACTTTGAGGTGTCCTTCTCCGATGTGCTCTCTCTTCAACTAGGTCCAGTCTTTCTTGTATTGGCTCGAGCTTCCGGTCAAAGAGTCTCTCCAACTTTTGAAGTAGGGCTTGAAGATTAAGATCTGGAACATTTCTAATAAGTTGTCGTTCTTGTTGATCTGCCATATTTCGAACAGGACTTAATGACATGTAAAGAAGGAAAAAAATGTAAAACCTCACAACAAAACCTCACGTTCGCTCAGAAAGAAGAAATTAATTACACTCACACTCGTGTTTACAATCATATTTTGGCTTTTACCTCCTCTCTATCGTGCTCATGCTCTCGTGCCTTTTACCACTCTTTCTTTCTCGTGACTTCAATCATTTCACTTTGTTTTCTAGCCTACCCTTGTCCTAACATCAATCCCTACCTAAAACTGATCATCACTTTTGTAAATCGACTCCACAATGATTGTTGATTTGTCTAAGTAGTCCATTGAGAACTTAGAGAGGCGAACGTGAGCGAAAAAAGGGAAGAGTACGGTGAAACCAATCGAGCGAGTAAAGGCCAAAGTGTGTGAAAATTTTTTTGAGAGAGAAGTTGTGAGATTTGTTGTGTGATTAAAACAAAATGTCAAGAAGTACTGAAAGGATTGTTGATGATGATGGTGTTTTGTTCGATCCAACATATCAAACATTTATTCATGAGATGGACCGAATGCTCAAACGAAAACTAGAACCCATGATTCAAAGATTGGATCATGTAGAAGGAAGATTCTCGAAGTAGTCCTTTGTGCAAAAAGAGCAAAAAGGTTCAATTAGGAGAGAGCCACGTCTTGATTCCTATTCTTCATAGGATTCAAGTTGGAGTAAAGAAAATTGCAAGTTTTAAGCCTTTAGAGGTAACAAACATGAAGGTACAAGCATCTCTTCAAGTGCATCAAGGTATTCATCCATGGAGGATCGCTTATGAAGAAGTGAACGTGTATTGTATGCATCAATGTACTCAGCCACGAAAGGACATTCACGAAGAATTGACCGTGACTCATCTGAAGATTCTTCCACTTCCTTCCAACGAAAATCTTGTCATTATGATTCTTATATGTTATCTTCTTCTTATAATGAAAGGAAGAGACAAAAAGAAATAAAAAGAAATGAGAGACAAGAAATGTTAATAAAGGAAAATAAGTAAACATGGAACAAAATTGAGAGAAGAAAAAGAGAGATGGAGAAAAAAATTAAAAAAGAAAAAGAGAGTGAGAGAAAGCAAAAAGAGATTAAGATAAAAAAGAATGTGAGCGAAAAAAGAAAGTTGAAAAAGAGAGTGAGATTGAAGAAAGAAACGAGAGTGTAAAAGAAACGAATGTTGTGGTTAAAGAAAGAGAATTTGAAAATGAGTTAGAAAAAAGAACGAATGAAAAAGGAGAACGAGAACAAGATAAAGTGAGTCATGTTTTAACTAACCATCATGCGAGTTGTCATTATATTGTTTCTTCTTTTCAGGTTTCTAGAAATCCATTTGGTGAGTTTCAACTTTAATACCTTCCTGATGATAGACGGTTTCAATTGATTGAGAAAGGTAACATTGATGGTGAAATTAACTCACACATGCTTAGAGGTAAGCAAGGTAAGGGATCTTTAACCATTGAATCACGACAATCAAATTTGAATGCTGTTGAGATAATTGCCGATGACTTAGTTTTTGGAAGATATCCTCACTTTGATTTGAATAGCTACCATTCTATGAATGTTGATGATGATTTCATTTTGAGTAGTGGTATGAAGAGATTTCTTTATGTTGAATATTATGGTGGCAAGATTGTTGATGATGTTAGATTAATTCAGCAAATACAAACTTTGCACGTGTGTAACAAAGATTATTCACATAAAAAGTTTGATTTGTTTGATTGTGATGGTTACGTGAAATCTTTGAATTTTTGTACGAAATCCTCTTGTATAAGCATGCCTTTTTGGATTAATTTTAATAGGTTTGATTGTTTGAATGTATGTATGCTTAAATTCTCTTTGATTGATATGTGTGAGTTGTTGATGAAAGAAAAGTATTTGTTGCTTTTATAAATGAGTGATCAAAATCATGTGTTTAAACCCGGAGCAAGTTTTCCTAAATTGTTGATAAGGAAAGGTGAGAATCATAATTTTATTGTGAATATGTAACGCCCCAAATTTTGGGCCTAGAAGAAATAGGTTTTGAGCAAAGGGATTAGTTAGGAGGCAGCACATAAAAGTTTATGAGTGTAAGAAAATGACACAAATTGCATGTTTGCTTTAGTGGCTAAGTGATTTAGGAGTATTTGGGAAGTCTTGGGTTCAGACCTAGGCTTTAGCAAAATTTTTGTTTTAAGTGAATAAAACCCGTGGTGCTTAAGAGTAGGCCTTTTAAATATTGGTGGGTAAATTTGATAGAATGGGCCTGCTGGTCTGGTGGTTAAGTGAGTGTTAGTGAGTCTAGAGGATCTGGGTTCAAGTCTTGGGGTGCGTGCTTTAGAGAACCTTTTTATTTTTGTTTCATTCCTTTTTAGTTAATAATTATAAGTATTCATAATTATTAAATTATGTGTTTAGAAATTAGTTTTATTATTACTACCATTATTTTATTATTATTTTTTTGTTTTTGTTTTTAGTTATTTTTTGGGAAAACATTCTTCTCCTTTCGGATTCTCCTCTCCCTCTTCCCATTCTCTTTTTGATTTTTTAGTTTTGACTTGGGGATTCGAGGTTTTTCACTCCTTTACCACCATCCTTGATTGCAATTAACAGGTGTGGGATTCAAAACTGTTCTTCTACTTCCTATTTTCCGTTATGCGATTGTTATTTTGTTTTGCAAATTCCTACTTCCCTTCAGCTTTTCGTATTGTTGCATTAACCCTCTATTTCTGAGTTTTAAGATGTTAAAAGGGATGGGAAGACTCCCTTTTTTGATATATGTTGATAGGGTGACATTTGGGATCATTTCGGTGGCCAAACAGCAAAAACAAGGTTGATTTGGGGGTGGTTTCGTGGCTGCCACGATGGCCTCCGGCACACGCCAGTGTGGATTTGGGAATTAGGGTTTCCAGCCTGATGCGAGCGCGTCCAGCAAACCCCATCGGTCAAGTCTCCCGAGTCGAGCATTGCTTTGTTGGCAAGCTGATCCCAGCTCCTTTCCAGCTCCCCGAGCTCCGTCCAGCTCAAATCTAGCTCATTCGAGCTCGATCCAGCTTGCCTGAGCTAAACCGAGCTCACTCCTAGCTCTTTTCCAGCTCACGAGCTAACCCTTAGCTCAACTTCAGCTTACGAGTTCAACCCCAGCTCAACTTTAGCTCACGAGCTAAAACTTAGCTCATTTTAGTTTAAACTTGATTTTGACTTTAATGCATTAAATAAAAGCCGAACATATTTATTTAAGCATCAAATTTGTCTTATATTAATATCTGTTTTTAATATGTCATAGTTATTACATATTTTAATTATGATCACATTTTAGCTGATTTAATGCATGTCATTAATATGTTCACATTATGCTGAATTTATTTGTGTTCACATGATGTCTTATGAATTGTTTATTTTTTTTTATAGGTGCAATGCTCATGGATGGTACAATGAATGCTTAAAGATTCAACCTATTTGGACGACACACATGCATGAATGAAGAAGTATTAAATGCTGGTGCATGTATGGCTAAATGCAAGGTTTCTACAAATTCATGCATGTGCCGAATGCATGTATGGACATTAAAGGCTAATCCATGAATGGATCAAATGCATGGGATGATAGAATGCATGAATGGCTTAAGTGCATGTACGGTGGTTGTCTCCTAACTTTCCAAGGCACTTATTCGGCCAAGAAGTAGCTGCCAACTAATTCTATGTTGACCGTTGAGTTCCTTGAACATGTTCACACTTTGAATTGACCTATAAGCTACTACACATGCATGGATGGGTTCAAGAACGTCCAAGGGAAGGAATTAACTCAATAATTCAACACATTGATTGAATTAAGTGCATGCACAAAGGGGAGAACGAATTTACTAAGTTCATGCTACCATTCATGAACCTACATGTCATTAAAGTGTTTATTAATGAGGATGCATGTTCTATACAAGTGCATGAACATCCCAAGGAGATGAATGCAACCTTTGGTGCTCATACAAGGCACTTGAAGCCTTACTTCATGGCTAAGCATTCATGCACACACCAAGGGGGAAGAAAGTGTCCATTCAGCTAGTGCATGAATCTACTGAATTCATGAACAATTTTAATGAATTAGTGTGAATGTTTTTATTGTTGTGTGAACACATTAGTTGCCGAATTCCAATAGACATTTTAGGCACTATATATATGGTTGTCATTTTCATTTGTAGGTAGACTTTTCTCTTAATGAAACTTTGTTAAATTTATGGAATTTGTGAGATTTCTTTCTCTCATATTTCGTTGAAGACTTTTGGCCTATCTAGTTCTTAGTTGGTGTCAACCTTGTTCTTCCTTTTGAACTTATCACTCAACCGAGTGTGGCGTTCACCCTTATACCAAGGTTCCTACTTTGCTAAGTAGTGGGTCGAGGTTCTATCATTTTCATTTCCACCTTAAGTGATATAAGTACCGGGGCGATACTCTCTATAGTGTCGAATCATACTTGAAACTTAAGTCCTATTTTACCATATCCATCTTTCTATCCAATTTCCTTTTATTCATCACATCGCCTATCCAAACCATTTCCCATCTCCTTATCTTTTTTATTTGTTAATCATAACCGAACCTATACATATTCTTACCCATAACCTATCTTTGAACACTTTAACCTAGCTTCCGCCTTATTTTCCCATCAACTTTACTTCACAAGCAAATCAAACGATACTTTCTCGTAGACGATCGGGCAAACTTACATACGACTCGACTCACCCCGAGGCGGATCGTATCATTTGGTATCAGAGCTGCTAAAACGAGGAGTACTGACGTTCGCACCATCATCAAAGTAGGTTCGTAAAAAAAAAATTTTGTCTTTATATTCATCATTTTGTACTTAAAAAAAAGTGGTATAAAAAAAAGAAACTCGAAAAAAATTGAAGTGAAAAAAAAAGAAAAAAAGTGTGAAAAAAATTGAAAAAAAATGAAGTGAAAAAAAATTCGAAAAAAATAAAAAAAAGTGATTGAAAGTGGAAATTGTTTCATCTTATTCATTCCCGATCCTGAAATTGCTCTTCTACCCTTTTCATTTCTCTATTGATTAGCCACACTTAGACCCGAGAAAATTTTTTTTTCTTTCAGCCAACCCTGAACCCCTCATATTTATCCTTTGTTAAATAATTTTGAAACCGACCCCTAAGCCTACGATAAGGCCTTGGCGAGTCCGAATACGAAATTACAAGAGAAAGTTTGAGAGGTAAAAGGCATGAGTGAGTGAGTGCATTTGAGTGGAGGTAAAAGCCAAACGAGTGTAAACACGAGCGAGAGTGACACTTTTTCTTCTTTCTTTTCGAGTGAAATTTGTGAGTTTTGTGGTGAGGTACCTAATTTTTGTTTTGTCTATATTCTAACAATTTCTTTTCACCAAACAAAAATCATGTCTCGTGAAGAATTCACCGAATTAGAATTCCAATATTTGGTACAAGAAATGCAAAGAATGGTGAAGTTCAAATTTGATAAATTGCATGAGAGGTTAGATCGATTGGAACAAAGAGATCCACAAGAACGAGTGTCATCAAGTCAAAAAGTAGAATCGAGAACTTCGCGAAGATACACTTCTAATGATTACTCGAGACGAGATTTCGATCAAGATTCTTATTTCCCCAAGGATTTGAGACAAAGAGATTCATACTATGACTCATATTCATCGATGAATTTGAGAAGTGATTTAGATCGAAAGTCCTTTTCATCAAGAAATTCAAGAAGACGAGAAGCTGACTACGATATTGACTCCTTCCAAGATGATATTCGAAGAGATAAATATATCTTTTCCTGAACTTCAAAGAAATCATCCAAGGAGTATTCTTCTCGAAGCCTTGATCGTGATTCATATGAAAATAGTTTTTCTTCTTTCAAACACAACTTATATTCTCATAGTTCTTTTTGTAAAGAGAAAGCGAGAAAAGAAAAAGAAAAAAAGGCAAAAGAAATAAAAAGAAAAGAGAGACAAAAGGCAAGCAAAAGAGAAAATGAGCGAGTCTTGAGAGAACTTGAAAAATCCATTGAAAAAGCCTTTGAAAAACAAAAAGAAAAGGAAAATGAGATTGAAAAAGAAATTGAAAAAGAGTTTGAGAGAGAAAAAGAAGTTGATCAAGAAAAAAGAGTGGAAAAAGAAATTGAGATAAAAGAATCGAGTGTTCTCGATGAAAAAGAATCGAGTGAAAAGGAAAGTGAGCAAGCGAGGATTGTTCCCAGTAACCCTCCTATTCTTACTTCTTGTGATGTAGCTTTCCAGGTTTTGGAGAATCCATGCGACCAACTTCAGCTTCACTACCTTCCAAACGAGAGGCGCTTTCTGATGACCGAGATAGAAAAGTCTGCAAATGACAACCACCCACTTGCGATCAAAGGTAAGGAAGGTAAGGATTCCTTGTTTATCGAATCAAGGCCGTTTGATTTAAAATTTGCTCGTAAAGGTTTTGATGGCTTCATTTCTGAAAGATTATCATATTTTGATTTGGTTAGTCCTTGTTCATTCCTTGTTGATAATGACTTTGCTTCAAAAGATACCATGAAAGCCTTGTCTTATGACATGTCTAATTATTCTCATGGATTGGTTCAATCTTTGCAAATTATGAATGTGTTTGCTAAAGGTTTTTCACGTTTGGATTTGATCGCCTTCGAAAATTCTTTGAATTCATGTGCTAAATCTTTCTGTTTAAACATGCCTGTTCAAATGATCTGTGATGGATTTGCACGATTAAAAAGTTACATAATCTCAAAAATTTCTTTGTTTGACATCCATGGTAAAAGATGTTCACATAAAATGCTTGATTTGTTTGATTGTGTTATTCATGAACAATCTTTAAATTTTTTTGCGACATCTCCATGTTTTAATCTATCTGTTCACATGAAGTTTGCGATGAAAGAATGCTTGAGAATTTCCATGTCTAAGTTTCCTTGGATGCACTTGCGTGATAACTTGTTGACATGTAGAATGCCTGCCTCATCTATTTGTTTGCCTAGTTTTGTCAATTCTGCATGCCTATTTGATCAAGTGAGGTTTGGGTCATGTGATGAGTTGGTACCATTTTCTTCTTTTAATTTGATGTGGACATTGGGAATCAATCAATACATCCTGCCTATTGGATCGAGTGACCAAATTTTTGTGTTCAAACCTGGCATTTGTGACTTTGATACATTAAATGAAAACATTAAGCATCTTGTATGTTGCGTATCCCATATATGTTTGCTTGATGCTCGATCTTTATTAAAGAATTTTGGTTTCAATTCTGATTCGTTCCTTAATTACTTTCCATGGCCCCATGTGGAATTTTTGTTACCTTTTGTTAAGGTAAGGCCGACTTATGCCCTTGGTTTTGAAACGAATCATGATTTGGTTTTCCCTCTTACTTTATTCATCTCTGAAACTAACATTTTTCATTATTGTGAACGTACTCCTTTGGTAAGCATGAGCTGTTATGGTGCTTCATCACCCATGCAAATCAACCGAAGTAAAAAGTTGGTTTTACATTATCTTCCCGAACAGAGAAGATTTGTTTTGATTGAAAAAGGTAAAACAAGTTATAAATTTTCTTCTCATCAAGGATGTCAAGGTAAGATTTCTGAAAATCTTCGAACATCTTTGCTTAATTCGAATGATATTGAAAATCATTGTGATTGTTTGATGTTTGAACATTATTCGAATCCTGATATGGTTGATTGTTGTCTTTGGCCTTATATTGATCTATTTGTGTTGGAATATGAATACACAAAACATGTTAATAAGCGGAAGAAAGAGTTAGCATACTTATGGCCATGGCATACTTTGCATAAGCAAGACGAGGGACCAATTAAGTTGCTATTTTCGTATGATCATTTTGGTAATTTTTGGTCGAGGAATAATGTTGCTAATTGCTTGCAAATATTTGTGACCAACTACCCTTTGCTTCAATTAAATTCACATGTTCGCAATGATGACATATCGAAACTTTTTAATAACTTTACGTATGCTTGTTTTTCACAGCTTAGATTTTTGGCATATGTTCGATTAAATGAGTTTTTCTTGAATTTTGAATATCATATGAATCTGACTTGTTTGAATTTCTTCTTGCCAAAAGTGGTGAGACTTTTTCAGGTTTATTTGATATCTTCTATTCCATTTGACCGAGGAAAGCCATGTGTGAGAAAAATTTTTAAAGCGAACAAATGGCTCGACTTGAGGACAAGTCGCCTAAAAGAAGGGGGGAATGATGCGAGCGCGTCCAGCAAACCCCATCGGTCAAGTCTCCCGAGTCGAGCATTGCTTTGTTGGCAAGCTGATCCCAGCTCCTTTCCAGCTCCTCGAGCTCCGTCCAGCTCAAATCTAGCTCATTCGAGCTCGATCCAGCTTGCCTGAGCTAAACCGAGCTCACTCCTAGCTCTTTTCCAGCTCACGAGCTAACCCTTAGCTCAACTTCAGCTTAGGAGTTCAACCCCAGCTTAACTTTAGCTCACGAGCTAAAACTTAGCTCATTTTAGTTTAAACTTGATTTTGACTTTAATGCATTAAATAAAAGCCGAACATATTTATTTAAGCATCAAATTTGTCTTATATTAATATCTGTTTTTAATATGTCATAGTTATTACATATTTTAATTATGATCACATTTTAGCTGATTTAATGCATGTCATTAATATGTTCACATTATGCTGAATTTATTTGTGTTCACATGATGTCTTATGAATTGTTTATTTTTTTTTATAGGTGCAATGCTCATGGATGGTACAATGAATGCTTAAAGATTCAACCTATTTGGACGACACACATGCATGAATGAAGAAGTATTAAATGCTGGTGCATGTATGGCTAGATGCAAGGTTTCTACAAATTCATGCATGTGCCGAATGCATGTATGGACATTAAAGGCTAATCCATGAATGGATCAAATGCATGGGATGATAGAATGCATGAATGGCTTAAGTGCATGTACGGTGGCTGTCTCCTAACTTTCCAAGGCACTTATTCGGCCAAGATGTAGCTGCCAACTAATTCTATGTTGACCGTTGAGTTCCTTGAACATGTTCACACTTTGAATTGACCTATAAGCTACTACACATGCATGGATGGGTTCAAGAACGTCCAAGGGAAGGAATTAACTCAATAATTCAACACATTGATTGAATTAAGTGCATGCACAAAGGGGAGAACGAATTTACTAAGTTCATGCTACCATTCATGAACCTACATGTCATTAAAGTGTTTATTAATGAGGATGCATGTTCTATACAAGTGCATGAACATCCCAAGGAGATGAATGCAACCTTTGGTGCTCATACAAGGCACTTGAAGCCTTACTTCATGGCTAAGCATTCATGCACACACCAAGGGGGAAGAAAGTGTCCATTCAGCTAGTGCATGAATCTACTGAATTCATGAACAATTTTAATGAATTAGTGTGAATGTTTTTATTGTTGTGTGAACACATTAGTTGCCGAATTCCAATAGACATTTTAGGCACTATATATATGGTTGTCATTTTCATTTGTAGGTAGACTTTTCTCTTAATGAAACTTTGTTAAATTTATGGAATTTGTGAGATTTCTTTCTCTCATATTTCGTTGAAGACTTGTTGGCCTATCTAGTTCTTAGTTGGTGTCAACCTTGTTCTTCCTTTTGAACTTATCACTCAACCGAGTGTGGCGTTCACCCTTATAACAAGGTTCCTACTTTGCTAAGTAGTGGGTCGAGGTTCTATCATTTTCATTTCCACCTTAAGTGATATAAGTACCGGGGCGATACTCTCTATAGTGTCGAATCATACTTGAAACTTAAGTCCTATTTTACCATATCCATCTTTCTATCCAATTTCCTTTTATTCATCACATCGCCTATCCAAACCATTTCCTATCTCCTCATCTTTTTTATTTGTTAATCATAACCGAACCTATACATATTCTTACCCATAACCTATCTTTGAACACTTTAACCTAGCTTCCGCCTTATTTTCCCATCAACTTTACTTCACAAGCAAATCGAACGATACTTTCTCGTAGACGATCGGGCAAACTTACATACGACTCGACTCACCCCGAGGCGGATCGTATCACAGCCAATTTTGGGTGCCATATGGACGTGTGGTTGATTTTGGGGATTTTTTCAGAAACCACATGGCTGTGTCCTTTGGGCACACGGGCGTGTGACTAATTTATGTATTAAGGTTTTCACACGGGCGTGTGTTTTGGGGTACACAGCTATGTGACTGATTTGGGCAATTAGGGCTTCCACACAAAAGTGTGTTATAGGGCAGACGGTCGTGTGAGCAATTTGGGAAAATTAGGGTTCCCACATGGGCGTGTGTTATGGGACACACGGCCGTGTCTGATGGCCACATGGGCGTGTGACACCTTCACACGGCTGTGTCTGCCCTGCTTCCTACTGTAGCAATTCTAGACAGTGTGTCACACGGCCTGCTTACACGACCACGTCTCTTGCTTCGGACGGGCGTGTACCTTTGTCACACGGCCGTGTACTTCTCCCTATACGGACGTTTGGACCCCTCACATGGCCTGGAATGCTCCACAGGGCGTGTGGCCCTAACTCACCAAATTCTAATTTTAGGGCAGTTTTAGTGCAATTGCAATTCTAAGTGTTCCAATCCCTCGACTAGGCTTACTGAGGGTTGACACAACTCTACTCTGTCTACAATTTGAGTGTTACGTGTGATCAATTGTGGGAATGTTAGTTATTGAAACTAAGTGCACAAGTGTGCACATTTTTGAAACTGAATAATTGTCTCTGAATGACTGCTTTTGTTTGTCTTCTTCTGAATGTTTGTTACTGAGTGACGGTTACTAAGTGGCTATTTCTGAGGGACTGTCTATAATGATGTTCTGAGTTGGTGCATTTGCATTCATGCATTTGCATACATTCATGTGCATTAAAAATTTTGGGTTGGGATATTGAAGAGAAGGAAGACTGATCTGATCTGCTAGTTTAACTGCATTCTATAGTCCCAATTCCCAGAGGGTCATGGACGATTTGACTGTACTACGAATTTTTGCATTGCACTGTATAGCACATACGTCAGCATCGCTACATATGATCTGGTAGTTTTACTGTAAACTCATCGGTATAGTGGATTACCACATTGCACTATACTGCATGTACGATAGCTACGCTACGTACGGTTATTCGATCTGGAAGTTCACACTGCATGTCTGTACCGTGGTATACCGCCTTGCACAGTACAACCCATACGCTAGCATTGCTGCATGATATATGAGACTAGCAGTCTATCTACACACTGATGGCCCCAATTCTCAAAGGGTCAAGGGCGGTCCCAATTCCCTAAGGGTCGTGGACAACGTAGATGGTCATTATTGCTGGGCAACCCGGGATGACATCGTATGGAGTGCAGGGTTGGATGGGCTTTTTGAGGTCCTACTTAGAGTGCAGGGATGGGTGGGTCAATTATATCCCCATTAGATGTATAGGGGTGGACAGAGACGGTGTGTTGGCTGGATGGGTGGGATTATTTCATAACTCATCTGCACTCATATACATTTGACTGAATGTGACTGTCTGAATGTGATTTTACTACTTGATTGATAAATAAATCTGATTGACTGAGTGTGTTACTGCAACTGAATATATCTGCAATATTGACTGATATGTTGGTTTACCATTTGCGCTTGAATGGTTGATTGAAAGGCACTCGTGGCTAAGTGGTTTTTGTAGACATGACTGCTACTGTACTGAGATGAGCTAGGGCCCAAGTCTGTTACCGACACTAAAAAGGACTTAGGCCCAGTCTACGACTATTGAGAATTATCGTTACTGTATCTGACAAAGCCATATCACTGTAAAGTTACATATGGTTTGTATTTGTTTTAAACGATTTGTAAGTATGCTCCTTTCCAAAGTGCTACTAGTTTCTTAGCTTTTCCAATTCTAGAATATCTGTTTTGATTCCACACTGAGATCAAGTAGCTCACCCCTTCTTCTGTTTCCCTTCTAGGTACAGTTCTGGATTCTAGATGCTGGACGTATTACGTGGAGGTCTCAAACAGTCTGATGGATAAACTCTTTATTTTAATTTAGTTTTTGATTAATTCTCGTTAAAATTTTAAACTGTAAGGGTTTTTGTAATGCTATGGTACAGTTTTGATTTCTTTGTCTTTATTGGTATATTTTGACTGGTTTTACATTGAGGTTTATTTCAAATTTGTACTAGTTTGATAAGAAACGATTTTAAATGATTTGGTTTGTTAAGATAAATGATTTTGTAAATTTTTCTATGATCACTTCGGTGATCAATGTGGCATACCAAATTCGGTCTAGACTTCTAAGCCGGGTTGAGGGTGTTACAGAATAAATATGTTGACCCCTTCTATTTGCTCTAAGTTTTATCTTTATTTCCAAAAATTCTTGTAATTTTTGTAATTTTTGTAAATTAGTTAAAATAATAAACAAAGTAAAAACAAAAGAAATGTTATCATCTTTATTTTTCTCATTTAGAAACCGAATACACCATGGAAGCATCCTCCAAGCTTTCGATCATCATAGCTACCCTTGCATGGTATGATATTTAAACCCGTTTCTTTTAATTTTTATATTTTTAAGATCGTTGCAACTAAGTCTAGCTAACCCATAGCTTCATTTTTAAAACTGTTAAGGATTTTGGATTTTTCTATTGATGAATCTTTGTTATCTTTGATGTTAAATGATGGATTTGAAGTATTGATTGTTGATTAGAATTAGTTTGCAAAGTAATTTTTGATAGTTTTTAGTTAAAGTACTAATGTGATAAATATTAAAATTGTTAGGAATTTTTTGTGAATTTTGAATAATTACGGGTTGTAGTTGTACAAATGAAAATTTGGTTAACATCCTTCTGTATCTACCATTCGATTTTGGCGGAATACTTCATCTTTGGAGTGAGTGCAGTGTCTCGTGTTTTGGTTAAGGTGTTCTTTAGTAGGCCGAATACTGCTACTCTCTACCTTTGGTTCTTCTTTTTGGTAAGTGCATTTTCTGTTAAGAGATCAATTAGTTACTTGATTATATGTTGACAAGTAGGGGTTTCGCTTAGGTTGCAAATATTGGCCAAGGAGCGGTTCATCACGCTTGATCATCTACTTAGGTGTGATCACTCGGGGTTTTAAAGCATGGTAAGTAGTTTATTTTAAGAGTTTTAGTATATTGATTAAGGTTGGTTGGATTTTTATCAACATATGTTTGATCGTGCGTTGGAAATCGATGTAGGTTTTTGGTGCTGAAGGAGTGGTCGCTCTCTTTGTTAACGAAGGTGTGTAACCGTATACCATGTTTGTTAATCGGTTGAAAAGCTAAAAGTGTGTATGTTCTAACACCGTTTAAACTGTTGATCGGTAGAAGCCGAAAAGTCAAAACTTTGGCATTTGATGCCACATGAGCGTGCGGTCACATGTGTGGTGAATCAAGCCCACAAGCATGGACGTTAGACAGAAGGGGCTGCCATGAGCATTCTCATAGGTTTGGGCTGCTATAGGCCACACTGGGCTGAAATGGGCCGTGTGGCCCCAATGGCTTGCAAGCCCCACACAAATAAAATGTACGTCATATGGTAGGTATTGGGCTAGGCTACGTAGTTCGCATAGCTGATGCGAACCCAGTCGCATCATGTTATGACGCAACTCGATGCCATCAATATTGGCCTAAACTTGAGGGGCCCAAGTGCAAAAAGAGACTTTTTAATTTCAGTTTATTAATTATGTTGTTGGAATAAGGACTTGATTTATTTATTTTAGTTACTTTAGTCTTTAATTATGTCTTGTTTATTAAGTGCATCTCTAGTTAATGTCATGCATTATTGATCTACATATTTTAATTATGACATGTATTATTTGTTTTGTATTTAATAAAGTCATGCATTATGTAACTCCCATGTTAGTTTAAGTCTGCATCATTAAATTAAGTCATGCATCAAGTAACTCATTTTGTTCATTTTGTTTGCATTTTAAACCGTGCATTCAAGCATCTTAGTTTAATAAATGAGTTGCTGGACATTTATTCAACTCATCTTAGTGTAATTAATTATGCTTCATTTAATTAAACTAGTTGCTGGAATAATTGATGCATATGTTTTAGTTCATTTATTTAACTTTAAGTGTTTAATGTGTTTTTTGTTTAATAAGTGTTTAAAGTGTTTAATATGCCTATATTAAAGTGTTTAATTATAGGTGTCTCTTTAGCTCAACACTGTTACATTTCAAGGCTGTTACACATTCAATAAGGTGGCTTTTCAAGTGTTTATGGTTACATAAGAGGGGGCTGTTACAAAGGAAGCTTTGAGCATCATTAAAAAGAGTTTAAAGGAGCATTACACTTCCTTTAAATATCAACAACCTATTCAACTACCCCAAATGTTTTTTTCCATTTCAAAGGTTATTTCAAGCATTCAAACACCATTAAGAAGCTAGTTAAGAAGTTGGTGACTATTCGGCTGACTAAGGGTTAACTCAAGAGTCATTTTTCAAGCAATTAAAGTCATTCATTCAGCTGAATTGAAGAGAATTCAAGGATGGGGTTATTTGGCTCAAGAATGTGCAAAGACTTGAGTTTAATTTCAGCTTTTAATTGGCACATTAAGTTGAATGTTTGTGACATTTCAACTAGCTTATTCTAGCACTATAAATAGGTGAAATCAGCCTTTGTAAAGGGGATTTTTGGACTTTTAACACCTGAATGAAATTACATCATTTTGTGAGAAACCTTTCTCTCATATTTCGTTGAAGACTTGTTGGCTTATCTAGGAAGCCTAGTGGCGTCAACCTGTTTTCCTTCTATTTTAAACATATCACTATTCATAGTGTGGCGTTTGAAACTATACCAAGGTTCCTACTTTGCTAAGTAGCGGGTCGAGGTCTACCTTCTTTCATCTATTCACCTTAAGAGCCTATAAGCATTTGGGTTGATATTCTTTAGTATTGGTTTGTGCTTGCTTTTAAGTTTACTCTTTTCCATCCTTTCATTTCATCTTAACCCAAACCACTCTTTCACTTTCCATTCTTTGATTATTAACAAACTTCCATACATATTTCCATCCTTTATTTTTGATGTGAGCACATCTATTCCAATCAAGGAGACTGATCCAGAGATCTTGCCATTAGGACCTATCACACAATCTAAGGCAAAGAAATTCAGGAAAGTTCTTTCATTCACTTGTGCTAAAGTTTTTGAATCTTTTGAAACTGAATGTGCCTTAGAAGACAAATTTTATAGTGTGTTGCATGCTGATATGTGACATACTTATGCCATACTAGTTATATTGGTGTGTTTAGTATGTATATATTATGCTAAGTATGTTTCTGGATTGGTTTGATAGTATTTGTATTGTCTTTAAGTTGTTTGTGTGTTAATGAATAAGTGTGCACTTGTTTACACCTTATTAAACTATGTTATATTAAGTTTACATAGCTTTGATAAGTTTTATATTATTTTGTAACATGTGCACGAAAGGACACCAACCACGAGAGTATATACAGCTCACCTTCATCTCAAGTCAGCTCAGAGGCTTGTTTCCCAGCTCAACTCAGCTCAGAGCACTCTACACAGCTCATGTCAGCTCATTTCACTTCTAGCTAGCTAAATTCAGCTCAGTTTAGCTCTAGTCAGCTCACCTCCAGCTCCACTAGCTCAACTTCAGCTGACAAGTCCAGAAGTAGCTAAATAGTGTCCTACGTGCCGGGGACATGTGGCAACCTAGGTGGCGTCCAAGCATGTGGATGTGCATGAGCTAGCCTTGTACACA
The DNA here is from genome assembly GCA_020496765.1 of Gossypium stocksii. NCBI lineage: Eukaryota > Viridiplantae > Streptophyta > Magnoliopsida > Malvales > Malvaceae > Gossypium > Gossypium stocksii. The sequence continues at coordinate 43,507,748 of CM035622.1, read as the reverse complement.
TGTGGTGCACATGTGTGGCCAAACCAGCCCATTCTTGTGCATTTCTATGACAATTGAAGAGATAAGGACAAGGGAAGTTGTGTGTTTGAATTTCAAATGAATTAGCACATGTTTAATGTGTTAAACATGCCAACTCCCTCCTTTTTACTTGGCTACAAATTAATTCCGCCCAAAAGGAGTTATTTCAATTCAAATTTAATTTTTGAACTCCTTTAATATTAGCCACACAATGTAATTCGACCACCCCTTCATTCTTCTATATATTTGTACTTCAAACATTGTTAAAAGGTTAGACTTTTTGAAATAAAAATTACTTTGTGAGTTTTCTCTCAAATTCAGTTCTTTTTAGAACTTCTTTCTTGACATTTCAATTCTAAATTGTTGTGTCAATCTTGTGATACTTCGGGTTCCTAGATCTCTATCTAGTGGGTCCAAGTCCATTGACGTAGAACAGATTCGATTTGGGTTTGCATAATAGATTGTGCGAGTTCTTTTGAGTTCTTCGTCGCTCAAATTCCCAGCAAGTTTCTAGCGTTATTTCTACCATTTTTGAATGCTCAAGGCTGCCATGGATGAATTTTGAAGCATTCATCTTCTACCTTCTTCAAATTTGTCTAGAAATTCCAGCAATATCTTTTCTTGTTTTGCTTGTTTTTGTTTTTTCAATTTCGTGTGTTTTTAAGTCTAAAGCCAGCCTATTTGTTTTGTTTAATTGTAGGGAAGTGCTTGCTACAATCCTAGATCCGTAAACACTCAAGGATCGTGGTTTTGCCGAGCAACACCTTATCATATGTAATCAGAGCCTAGGTTGGATTTTTAGCACATTCTACACTCAAAATCAAGAAAACAAAATAAAAAAGTCAAAAAAATTCAAAAATTCAAAAAAATTTGAAAAAAAACACAAAAATCATATTCGAAACAAAACAACAAAATAGAAACAAAAGAAAAAGAAAGTGTGCTGATTTGTTTGAAATGATGAAAGATGCTCATATTATGCCATGAAATGCTTGGAAATCAACTGAAACAACTTATTCTTGTCTGTTCGGTGATAGGGTCGTTGTAAGCATTTTTGTTGCAGTAAGTTGTTGATTTTTCCTTCTTATTTTCATCCTTGTTTTCTTCATTTCGTTTGTTAATTTTCCAGCCTCGTATTTCATTATTTTCAGCCTTTATATCTCATTTTTCAGCCCTATTTTCATTCTAACCCTTGTTTCTTTATCCTTGTTGTTCCTTACAAGTTGACACGGTAAACAGATTCTGAAAGATCGAAATTAGTTCCTTTAAAGAATTGATTACGAGAGATTGAGTAGAACACGAGCGCTGAGTGAAATTGCTGAGTGTTCTTTCTTTGGATCGATTTATGAGACTTTGTTGAGTGTGCTGTGAGGTCCATTACTTTATTTTCACTAACCTTTAATAGTGTTTTTGCTTGTTTCTTTTTTATTTAAAATGATAGGTTCTAATGAGAGCAACCTGGATGGTCGGCAACCAAACTTGCAAATGTAGGCCATAACACGTGAAATTCATCATCTTTTAAGATAAGAACTCGAACCTCTACAATCGAAGTTGGACAGAATTGACAGTGGTGGTTCCCAATCAGTCCCTAATGAAGGAAATGACGAGAATGAAGTTGATCAGTCTCTAAGGCAGAATCTAAGAGGATGTATACAACTTGATGATAATCTGTCTAACATTAAAGTTACTATTCCATCATTTCAGGGACGAACATATCCTGATGCTTATCTCGCTTGGGAAAGTAAAGTCGAACATGTTTTTGAATGTCACAATTACTCAGAACAGAAGAAGGTTCGTTTGGCTGTGATAGAATTCACTGATTACGCTTTGATCTGGTGGGATCAATTGCTAATTAGTCAGATGATGTGATCTGGCTCGGGTGAATGAGACGGGTTCACTTTTATTGCCTGATCATTGTCGAGAATGTTAATCTCTCCCACTAGCTCAACCACATCTGATTCGTAAAGGCCACGTCAGCGATTTCATGGGCTCAGGCTGTTTAGGGCTACTTGGGCAGCATAATGGGCCTTGGGCCCATTTGCACTATTTTGATTTATAAGGTAAATTGACCGCAATACCCCCATAGGGTAAAATAACTGAAATACCCTCATAGGATAAAATGACCAAAATACCCCCATAGGGTAAGATGACTGAAATACCCCTAGAGAGTAAAATGACCGAAATACCCCCATAGGGTAAAATGATCGATATACCCCTATAGGGTAAAATGACCGAAATACCCCTATAGGTAAAATGATCGATATACCCCCATAGGGTAAAATGATCGATATACCCCCATAAGGTAAAATGACCGATATACCCTCATAAGGTAAAATGACCAGTATACCCCCATAGGGTAAAATGATCGATATACCCCTATAAAGTAAAATGACCGATATACCCTCATAGGGTAATATGATCGATATACCCCCATAGTGTAAAATGATCAAAATACCCCCATAGGGTAAAATTATCGATATACCCCTATAGGGTAAAATGACCGATATACCTCCATAGGGTAAAATGACCGATATTGTGACAGCCCTAATTTGACCCTGGTCGAAATGTGGTTTCGGAACCACAAAACTGAATTATAAAATTTATTTGAATGTTAAATTGCATGTCTATTTATATGTGTAATTGTGTGTGTGCAACTTTAGTCTATTGATTTTTGACATTTAGAAGTGAATTTTAATTAAAGGACTTATGTGTGAAATAGTAAGAATGTGTGTGGTCAATTCAAAAAGGGGCAAGATGATGCATGCAACAAAAGTTTGGAGTTACATGTCAAATTTGCCAATTCTAAACCTAAGTGGCCGGCCATAATGATTAAATGGCACTAATATTTTATTTTATATTATAAATAATAATAACATAATGGTTAAATAAAGAAAATAAAAGAATTAAAATAAGATAATGGTGATGAAAACGAAGTTTTCATCTTTCTTGTTCATCTTAGGCCAAAAATTCAAAGAAGGAGAAGAGAAAAATTTAGCTAAGGCATTCGGTCAAGAAGGTTTAAAAATCTAAGGTATGTTTGATACATTAAATGAAATTAATCTATGCTTTGAGTTGTTTAGTAAATTCCCTTCTTCATACATGATGAAATTTTGAAAGAGAAGGTGTTGTGAGCATTTGGCTAAGCTAAGAAATGTATAAATGAAATCTTTGTTTTTGTTATTCAATTGAGAAGAAAGGATAGAAGGGATGATGAACTTGTTAAAAGTGATTCATGATAGGTTGTTTGCCTTGAGAAGAATCGGCTATCATGATTAGTTATTACCAAATATACTTTGAAATTTTATTGATAAAGTTTTGTGAATTAGTTTCGGTCATTGATGCTAGATTGGTTCTATGGTTAGCTAAATTTTGTATATGTCCTTGTGATAGCCGAATGAACCTTGATGATTGAATAATGAATTATGGTTATAATGTTGAACGCTAATTGTGGTTAATTTTCAAATGGTCAAATGAGATTGTGTATAAGGTTAAATTATGTATAGGGGAGTATGAAATTAAGGTATGAGCAATGTGTGTGTTATAGTGGATATACATATATGTGATTAAATTGTGGGTAATTGCCAAATGACTTATTGGATAATGAATAAGATAAGTTGTTCATATTTTGAAATCTTCGAATGCTTGAATTAGAAAATAAATGGAAATTGACTATTATGTTTTTGTAGTAAACGCCGAATGTGGATTTAAGAAGTCATTTGAGAAACATATGTATATTTGATAAGTATACTTATCTTGTGATTGAGTAGTAAGCATGTTATGTTAGTTGTTGAGTATATATATATGTGCCTTTGTTGAGAAACATATTCGGTTATGTGAATTTTTGTGTGTGAATGTGAAGTTTAAATGGTTAGTAGTGAGACAAGTAACATACCTTGATAAAATGCTTGGCTAGTTGATTTAACACTAAGTTATGTTTGTTAAATTAAGCTCAAGAGCATAGAGGGGCAATTTTGGATAAAGGGAAAACTAAAGTGACTGAATAGACGACTGTAGTTGTTCAAAAACACACGAGGTAAGTTCTTGAGTGCTTAAATTAAAATGCTTATGTTAAATTATAGAAGAAATGAAATGGACCTCTATAAAATGAGCATGGCATGACAATTTCCGAATGTAAATTGATAAAGTAGTGTATGTGATTGATAAAGTTTCGATATATGTTATATGCACATGTAAGTGAAAATAAGTGTGGAAGCGTGATATAAAGAATGAAGGATGGATTTGATAGTATAAGCCGAATGTGGCATAAATAGTTCAATGAGAATTTTGAATATGGAATGAGTACCGAATGTACTATGAGATGAATTATGGTTTAATGTTATATAGTGAATGGAACTGCTAATGTGATTGGGAAATTGAAGAAAGGAAATTGAGACTTTAGTAAGTTTTAAGTGTTTAAACATAAGTACTAGTGAATGTGTTATGCTATACCTTGATACTTAAATATCTTGTTTTATATATATGTATTACCGAATGATACATGCATATGGAATAAAAACTATATAGTTGACATGAGTAAATTATCAAATGGTGAGTATGATATCGAAATGCCATAATAGTTGTGCTTATTTTCCGAATGGCTAATGTGAAATATGTATAAGATATGTTTATGTGATATGGCCGAATGGCCTTATGAAAAGAAGTTAAAGTGGTTGAATAGCCAATCCTTGACTGTTCGTGAATATTGAAGTAAGTTTGAGTAAATAAATTTAGAATAAGTTATATATATATATAGACATACCTACCGTGAGAACCAAAATATAAATATGTTTGTACATATAGCCGTTTTTTAATTAAATGATATATGTCAATAAAAGTGATGTGTTGTTTGGTTCATGAGAGCTTTGCAAAAGTTGCATGTAAAGAAATGATAAATAACTATAGTGAAAGGTGTGTTTTCTTTATTTGTACAGTGAGGCAGAATGGTTACTTAGAATTTTAATATGGCTGAGTGATTACTTAAATGAAAGCAAAGTATGTGATGTATTAGCAAGTGATGATAAAGCCTTATCTTATATATGTGCTTGTGTATGTGGTATGGCTGAAAAGACAAATGTAAAATGTACTTATACTATATGTGTATATAATGTGACCAGATGACCAATTGTGAAACATGTGTATTATTAGGCCTTTGATGAGGCCAAAGTTAGTAAAAAGCAAATGAAATGAATTGCTGGTAATATATCCGGGTTTAAAGTTCTGCAGGTTTTCGAGCCGGTGATAAATACAGGTTCTTGAACTTAGCGGACTAAGTGCCGTCGAATTATTTCAAACTAAAGATTATTGGCATACTTACAAGGTAATGATGAAATTTGTTACATAAAAATCTATCAAGTTGAGTTGTATTCGGCTTAGATGTGCAAATACAAGGTAAGGATTATATTCTGCCATCTTACGTATATGTGACAAGGAATATGTTTGGTTCTTGATATACCTATTCGGTAATTTAATACTTGTCATGCTGAAATACTCTAAGATATTGATGTGATTATGAACTAAAAAAAAGTTTCTATATACGTATATACAGTTATGTATGTAATACTTACTTACCATGTGAATCCAGCTTCGGTTGATTTATGAATGTGCTTGGGAATCAATCATGAAATGGTTATTTGTTATGCTAAATGAGTAGTGACTCTATGAAATTATTCATGAAAGATTATGATATGTGATACGGTCGCACCACCTAAGTTGCCAACCACAGAAGGAGACCCACTCGAGCTACCTGTTGGTCCAATTACCCGAGCTCGAGCTAAGAAGTTTAAAGATGCAGTGTCAGCCTTGGTTGAGTGAGTTTGGGCTGAATCGATCACCAATTTACTTGATAGTTCCTGGACTAGCTCAACGAGTCATCTGTTTCATCTTTCCAAAGCTCATCCAGCTCATTTTCAGCTCAACCTGCTCGGTTCCAGCTCATCGAGTTCACATCCAGTTCAACTTCAGCTCATGAGTTTATTTTCAGCTCAATTTCAGTTTACGAGCTCAAAATTAGCTCAGCCTCAGCTCTCGAGTTTGGACTTAGCTCGATTTTAGCTCACTATCTAAATTATAGCTCATTAAGTTCATTTAAAGCTCATGATAATAAGTTGACTTTTATTTTAATTTCATTAATTAGCTATTTAATTTATCATATTGAATGGTTTCACATTAATATATTAATATTGTCTTAATTTAATTTAATTCTGCTTATTTAATTTGTCATAGCCGAATTTATAAGTTGCCATTGTTGCTTTCACATTAGCCGAATTAATGTTGTTCACATGTCTTGTAGGAACATCAATGGATGGCAAGGGGACACGAATTACTTAGGTGCATGATCGGTCAAGGTTCATGAATTCTCTAGGTGCATGATTCGACCTAGGTACATTACTTAAGGAGTAAGGATGCATGGATGGAAATTATTATTGTGTGCTGCCCATTGAACTCTCCCAAGTGACCATTCAGCCAAGGGGTTTTTACCATTAAATTCATGAGTTTTGTCCGAATATCTTTCCAAGAAGCATCCATTATGTTCACACTAAGGTGTTCACACAAGGGTCCATTCGTCATCCTCTTTTCACACCTAGAAGACTTTTCGTTCCAACATGTTCACACCCATGAAGACCATTCATTCACTTCATTTATTTCACCACTTTTGGCCAAAGGTAAACATTTTATTGCTTCATTAAAGCAAGGGGCCGAATCTACCTTTGTCCATTAAGGTTCCATTCATTCACATACATTTACTTAAGCTTGAAGGATGCATGCTTCAATCTTCCATGGCCGAATGGGGACAAGGCATTTAAGGAGTTTCTTTCTAGAATGTTACATGATTCATTCATGATACATTACTTAGTTTTTAAGACTATGAATTAGACTATTCGGCTACTTAGTCTTAAAGCCTATAAATACTTGTATTTTTTATTTGAAGGCACTTTTTGTACTTTGTTAATTTTATTACGAATTTGTGAGGAATTCTTTTCTCTAATTTCATTCAAAGATTTCGATTGGCTTGCCTAGTGTCCTAGTTGTGTCAACCGTTTTTTCTTTGTCGAAAATCCAAACTTATCACTATCCGTAGTGTGGCGTTCAACTATACCGAGGTTCCTCTCTCTCTAGATAGTGGGTCGAGGTCCATTTACCAAATCCAAACGAACTAAAAGAGCATATAGACAAAGGGTCGATATATTCTTGATGTTGGTTCTTGTTTGCACTTTTTCGTTCAAACCTTATCTTTCTTTCACTTCTAAATCAACTTAACGAACCTTCTCCTACTTAAACTATAACAACTCCTTTCTTCTTCATCTACTTAGTTCGAACAATACTTTCTCGTAGACGATCAGGCAACTATAAATACGACTCGACTCACCCCGAGATAGATCGTATCAATATGAGTATGTGATTCCAAATATGGAAATCGAATGTGGTTATAGTATTATGTTTTAGTTGGATTGATTGAATTAGAAGTAGCAATGAAGCTTTTAGATGCGAAAGACTATATGATCACAAATTTGGATGAAATAGATAAATTTTATGTGCATGCATGAGGTTTGAGCTATTTGATTGAATGGTGAAATCTCTTGATATTGTTTAAATGTGATTTGTGCAAGATCTAAGACGATGAGACTTAGTAATGAACAACAATTAAAGATGTTTAGTACATTAAGTTAGCCAGGTATGAAACATGGACTCGCATATGGTTTTAATTTAGATTGGATCAAAAGCACATAAGGTAATGCATATGTGAATAAGTGTACGAATATACATGTGACCATAGGACATGTGACTATGATACATGTGGCCAATATGTGATGTCATGAGAACATATTTGATTAAACAGTAATAAATGTATTAGATTCAAGAGAAACTATATGCTAATGGTGTCTTGTGTATTCGCGAATATTCAATCATCTTGGTCATTATTATGAAAGTATTTATGTGTTAGCTAGGCCATGTGTTATTCGAAATTATAGTTCGATATGAAGCTCTAGATTGACTTCATCGAATAGAAGAAATGAATGGCAAGTGATATTGAATGAAAACATTTTGTGACATTAAACTCAAGGCCAAAGAAATGTAAATTAAACCATGTGCAAATTTTGGTTAGGCATATTCGGTCAAATGAGACTATACTTAGATTTATGTATATGAGATAATTGAATTTGATTCAACAAAGTTATTGTTTTGCTTAAGACTTACTAAGCTTATGAGAGCTTACTCCGTTCGTTTTGTGTTTCTATTTTATATATTGTGGACTCTTACTACTAGCTCGGGGATCGTCAGCAGCTCATCACACTATCTACAATTGTGGTAACCAAACGATTCAGATTTAGCTTATGGCATGTATAGGATAGACTATAGGAGGATGATATGTATGAGCCATGCGAATATGGCATCTTTTGGAAGTTTACTTTTATAAGTTATCAATTCGACCTTTGTTGCGTCTAGCAATTTTGTAAATGAATGATCTTTATTCAAGAAAATGTTCAAAATTTTATTATTCTGATCTGTTTTCAAATTTCGGTAATGCCTCATCCTATTCCGGTGATGGTTACGGGATAGGGGTGTTACAGATATACCCCCATAGGGTAAAATGACTGATATGCCCCTATAAAGTAAAATGACTATTATACCCCTTTGTGACAAATGACTGTTTTGCCCTTATTTTGTATGTGAATGTATTTGAGCATGCCACGTCGTATGTATGTTGCATCCATGTATAATATTATGATTTGACGCATGACATGTTGCATGGGGATGGGATTATGATTTTAGAGGAAGTGTACTATACTGATAAAGTCGTAAGAGTTGCACAAGACGGTTGTGGACTCATAAGGTCGCATGGGTCGCACAAGACGACTATGGACCTACTGATGGCTTTAAGCCACTTATATTACTTGCAACTTGTTGCAATACTGGTTAGTGCCACAACTGGTGCTAACATTAGAGTGTAGGGATGGGTTGGTCGATTTATTCCCCACAGGAGTGCAGGGTTGGACAAGAGATGGTGTGCAAGGTTGGTTGGGATTATATGCATCATGCATTCTGATTTCAGATACTGTTATGGGCTAAAGCCCAACTGATACTGTTATGGGCCAAAGCCCAACTGATACCGTTATGGGCTAAAGCTGAACTGATACTGTTATGGGCGAAGGCCCAATTGATACTGTTATGGGCTAAGGCCCAATTGATGCTATTATTGTGAAAGGGCTTAGGCCAAGTGTGTTCTATTGCATTTTGTTTGTTTTTATATTTGGGGAATTACACACTGAGTTTTCATAAACTCACCCCTCTGTTTTTACTGTACTGGAAATCCCCAACCTTAGGCAGATTGGTGCATCAGAGGACTCAGCGGTGGCTACTCTACTCGATAAATTAGAATTTTTAGTACTTTATAATATTTATAATTTTGGTATTTAGGTTTTTTTCTTATAATAAGGCCTCTTTGGATTTTATTTTTAATTTTGGCATTTTAATTTGCTTTGATATAAACTGCTAAATGGAGGAAAAAGACGGGTTTTCAAAAGATAATTGTTTTCAAAGACACCACATTTACGCAACTGTTTTAAAAAAAGAAGGTTCTGCTATAAACGAGATTTTAAAGTTTAATAATGTTTTAAAGAAAGTAACTTTTCATTGACGCATGTTTGGAAATGAACGGCCTATTTTGGAACCACCTTTTTAATAACAATTTGATTGACTAATTTAAGAGTTTTCAACAACAACAAGCCTTACACTTCAATGTGACACCACCAGATTCAGACGCAATGCCTAGGCCAGGTTTGGGGTGTTATATTTAGTGGTATTAGAGTCAAGTTGCAAAACTCGGTTGTGGAATTGGTTTTTAAAAGTTGCTTTCTAATGATTTGAAGTGCTTTGAAGGATTTTTATTGTGTGGCACACCGAGTCTCCGATGCCGAACCTATAAGTTTTCTTAATACTGATGTCTGTTTAAAATTGAAATGTAGTAAGATACGAAATATTGTGATTATTTTAGAAATTAGATGATATTGAGATACTCTAGTTAGAGTAAACTAAAAAACCGTAGGAAACTAAAAACTGTAATGAGGCTGCGTTGGGCGAGGACAAAACTCTATACAACTGATACTGCTTTTCATAAAATATCTGTTAATAAACAACTGGAATTGTAAATTGATCTACATAAAACTATTAATAAGATAAAATGCAACTTGATAAATAACACCAGAGGTATTCACAGAAGGGGTACAAGAGGCTGCGGCAGAGGCCATGAAGGTGCTTGAGCTGGGTCTCATGATCGTGCGACTGAGTATTGGATTGACGCCCTGTCCCAGTCTATCTATAGACTATACTAGAAACACTCAAGTTAAGGGTGGTAGTGTCTTGGAACTAGTGTGCGCAGCGGGAGCGTAATGGTGTAGTCTGTGTTATGTGACTGGTCTTCAAGTTGGAAATTTCAGGGATGAAATTTCTTTAAGGAGGGGTGAATTGTAACGCCCTGAATTTGGGCCTAGAGGTGTTGGGCCTCAAGTAAGGGAACAGTTAGGAGGCTACACATAAATTTTTAGTCGAGCGAGAAAGTAACACAGCTGACTGTTTGGTTCAGTGGTTTTGTGCTCTGGGAGTGTCTAAGAAGTCTTGGGTTCAATCTATAGCTCGGGCAAAATTTAGTTTTTATTTGGGTAAACCCCTAGCTTTGGGCCAATAGGCTTATAATTAAATTTAGGTAAACCATGACACAAGGAGCTTAGTGGTCAATTGGTAAGTGACGTGTAGAGTGTGCTTAAGGACTGAGGTTCAAATCCTGGTGAGCACAGTGAAGTGCTTTATTTTGTTTCTTATGCCGTGTTGGTATTTTAATCCAGCCAAAATACTAAAGAGTTTGACTGAGTGTTGGTTTTGGTTGTTGAGGGGATAATGGTGAGTATTTGAGAGGATTTTAAGAGGATTTTCGGTTGTGGGGGATTGGGATAAGTGGGTTATCAGTTGAGGATTTTGGGGAGAAAAAGAAAGAGTTTGAGTTTAGTGGAGAGTTGTGCCGAATTGGAAGTGTGGCTACTCAAAATTTCAGCTTTAGCTTCTTTTTGTTTTCTTTTTGAATTTTTCTGAAAACTTTTCCCTCTTAGCCGAATTTACTCTAGTGATTTCTTTTGTATTTCTTTGTTTCTCTTTGTCTTGTGCTCTCTTTTGTAAATCAGGTTTATTTCTTTTTGGTTCTCTATTTAGGAGTCTATCGTTCCTTTTGCCTTTCCTCTTTTGCTAAATTTTTGTAGAGTGGGTGTTCGGTTGAGATCATTATTCCTTTCGGTTTTGGCCTCTTGCATAACAAAGCATCCCTTCCTCCTTTTGTGCCGATTACGGGTTTGAGTTCTTCTACCATTGCTGTGTTGTAGACAAACGTTTCTCACAATGGTTTCTCTTGGCCGAGTCTCTTATGTTTTCACCCTTCTCTTTCTTTTACTTATTACTAAATCTCGATTGGTTCCCTTCCTTACGTGGTCAGTAAGCGTATTGGTATAGAGTTATTGGGTTGTGTTGAGTATGTGCTTACCCTTTGTTCAGTTTAGTTCAATTAATTTTTCTGAATAATGGTTGATAGGAGTTCGACTGGTATGCAAGTTGTAATAGTGGGGCGAGTGGTTGTTCTTTTTTACGGTTAAGGTGTGACAGCCCAATTTTGACCCTAGTCGGGAAGCGAATTCGGGACCGCTAAACCGAGTCATTGAAATATTTGAATATAATATTTTATGTCCCAAAATATGTGATCATGCATGGGTAAATTCGAATGCTATGATATTTGTCAAATTGAAGGTGTTTCTAAATTAAAGGACTTATGTGAGAAGAATTTATTATATGTGTGGCTAAATTCAAGAGAGTAATTATATAATGTTGCAAATAAATGGACTTGCATGTCAAATTAGCCATTTTATACTTAGTGGCCGGCCATGCAAATGATTAAGTTAATATTTTATATTTTTTTATGTTAATGATTAAATTAATGAAAATTTATGCATAATATGGATAATTTAATAATAAAGAAAAGGGGGTGAAAAGAACAAAATTCTTTTCTTTGTTTTCATGGCCGAAAATGCTAAAGAAAGGGGGGAGAAGAACATGAGCTTTCGGCACTTTGATTTCCTTCATTAGGTAAGCTTCCTTGATAATTTTTAATGGATAGTTGAATGGTTGCAATGGTTATGTGAATATCTATTCAACCCATGGATTTATTTTTGGTCTATGTATTTGATGTATATATGTTTCAGTCATGGCCACATTGTGAGAGATTTTGTGTTTTATGTTTAAAGATGATAAATTATGGTAGTATACATGGGAACTAGCTAATTGATGAAAAGAAAAATGGGACTTAGGGATATCTATGATTTCGGCATGGTATAGATGAAATTAGTTGCATTCGGCAACTTGTGAGGAAATTTGGGAAATCTAGTGAAAGTATATAAATTATGTTAAATTGTGAAATTGGGTTTAGAATTTATGTAATCAAGGGGTGGAATGAAAGAATTGAGTTGAAGGGTATGAAGTTGGAGTGTGGAACTAATATGGATATTCGGCCATGGATGCTTGTGTTTCATTGATGGTATTTTTTTTAGATGTTTTGTATTAAGAATTGATGGTAGATGAGTTTGAGCTTGGTAAATTTGGATTTTTATGGTATAAGTGAGTGTTTCCATTCGGTTAATGTGGTTTATTATAAGATTTTTGGTAAAAAAATTAGAAAATAATGCTTAAGTATTAACCTATGCTTGTATGATTGCCGAATGACCCCATTAATTAATGAATTGTGAAATTATTTGTAATTTGAGATGATTGAAGGTGTAAATTAGATGATAAGTGGCAATCGGCTAGTGTGGTTATGTGTGTATAGGGCCGAATGTGAACTTAAGCAAATTAGTTGAATATTTGTTATTGTTCAGGTCATTGAAAGTAAAAATAGCCATACGGTTTGTGAGAGGTCGGATTATTGGTTTAAGGTTTGATAAATTTTGTTAAGGGTAAATTTAAGAGTTATGAGCATTCGGTCATTGTAGTTATGTGTCAACTTTATGGTGTTTTGGTGTTTTGAATTGGGAAATATATGTGTTATAAAAGTTATGTTTGGCCGAATGAATTGGTAAGTGATACTAAGTGCAAATTATGTATATTAAATATGAAGGTGCATATATTTAGTCATATAATGGCTTTGAGACCTTGGAAGGGAATAATGGTTTGATTTAGAATATATGTGAACTTTAGCTTAGTAAAAGTATTATAAGATGGCCTAGAATAAGTCTTTGTTGTGTATGTGAATTGGTAGCTTTTTGTGAGCACTATTCTTTATACTTTGGATGAATGATATCATAGCCGATTTTGATGCTTGTGATGCGAGCATGCCCCGCGAACTTCATCAAACAAGTCTATCAAGCAGAGCATTGACATGTTGGCAAGCTGATCCTGGCTCGTTTCCAGCTCCACGAGCTCCGTCCAGCTCAAATCCAACTCATACGAGCTCGATCCAGCTTGCTTGAGCTAAACCGAGCTTACTCCTAGCTCTTTCCCAGCTCACGAGCTAACCCTTAGCTCAACTTCAGCTTAGGAGTTCAACCCCAGCTCAACTTTAGCTCACGAGCTAAAACTTAGCTCATTTTAGTTTAAACTCGATTTTGTCATTAATGCTTTAAATAAAATTTGTATATATTTATTTAAGCATTAAACTTGATTTATATTAATATTTATTATTAATATGCCATAGTTATCACATATTTTAATTATGTTCACATTCTAGCCGATTTAATGCATGCCATTAATATGTTCACATTAGTGCTGAATTTATGTGTGTTCACAAGATGTCTTATGAATTGTTTTATTTTATTTTATTTTTTTTATAGGTGCAATGCTCATGGACGGCACAATGAATGCTTGAAGATTCAACCTATTTGGACGACACACATTCATGAATGAAGAAGTATTAAATGCTGGTGCATGTATGGCTAGATGCAAGGTTTCTACAAATTCATGCATGTACCGAATGCATGTATGGACATTAAAGGCTAGTCCATGGATGGATCAAATGCATGGGATGATAGAATGCATGAATGGCTTAGTGCATGTACGGTGGCTGTCTCCTAACTTTCCAAGGCACTTATTAGGCCAAGAAGTAGCTGCCAACTAATTCTATGTTGACCGTTGAGCTCCTTGAACATGTTCACACTTTGAATTGACCTATAAGCTACTACACATGCATGGATGGGTTCAAGAACGTCCAAGGGAAGGAATTAACTCAATAATTCAACACATTGATTGAATTAAGTGCATGCACAAAGGGGAGAACCAATTTACTAAGTTCATGCTACCATTCACGAACCTACATGTCATTGAAGTGTTTATTAATGAGGATGCATGTTCTATACAAGTGCATGAACGTCCCAAGGAGATGAATGCAACCTTTGGTGCTCATACAAGGCACTTGAAGCCTTACTTCATGGCTAAGCATTCATGCACACACCAAGGGGGAAGAAAGTGTCTATTCAGCTAGTGCATGAATCTACTGAATTCATGAACAATTTTAATGAATTAGTGTGAATGTTTTTATTGTTGTGTGAACACATTAGATGCCGAATTCCAATAGACATTTTAGGCACTATATATATAGTTGTCATTTTCATCTGTAAGGCAGACTTTTCTCTTAATGAAACTTTGTTAAATTTATGGAATTTGTGAGATTTCTTTCTCTCATATTTCGTTGAAGACTTGTTGGCCTATCTAGTTCTTAGTTGGTGTCAACCTTGTTCTTCCTTTTGAACTTATCACTCAACCGAGTGTGGCGTTCACCCTTATACCAAGGTTCCTACTTTGCTAAGTAGCGGGTCGAGGTTCTATCATTTTCATTTCCACCTTAAGTGATATAAGTACTGGGGCGATACTCTCTATAGTGTCGAATCATACTTGAAACTTAAGTCCTATTTCACCATATCCACCTTTCTATCCAATTTCCTTTTATTCATCACATCATCTATCCAAACCATTTCCTATCTCCTCATCTTTTTATTTGTTAATCCATTTTCATATTTTTTTTCTCCACCCATTCATTACCTTATTTTTAAAACCGAACCTATACATATTATTCTTATCCATAACCCATCTTTGAACCCTTATACATAGCTTCTGCCCTATTTTCCTATCAACTTCACTTCGCAAGCAAATCGAACGATACTTTCTCGTAGACGATCGGGCAACTCACATACGACTCGACTCACCTCGAGGCGGTTCATATCAGCTTGAGTGATTGACTTGTAACTAGTTAAAATTTGTTCAAATTAACTCAAGAGCATAGAGGGGCAACATCGGATAAGGGAAAAGCTAAGGTGACGGAATAGCCGACCCGTAAATACTCAGAAAGATACGAGGTAAGTTTTAAGTAATTAAGTTAGCATAAAAAGTTGGATTGGCTTGTTCGAAGTGAATTATATATATATATGAGTCACGGCTCAATGACTTTAAGTTATCTAAATTTGTTTATGATACGAGCTATGTATAAGCATATAGCCGAATGACCTATAGAAAATAAGCTAGGAAAAAAATAGGTGGATATGTGGTCCTTGTGTGCCTATAGACCGAATGTTAAATGAAAGTTATATATATATATATTATGTGCTCGCATGTGAATGGAGTAAATGAAAATTCTATTGTGACGTGAAATTTTGATATGTATACTTGATCTATAAATGTGTATAAAGATTCCGGTGTTATATCCGGGCTTAGTCCCGAAGGGCATTCGTGATAGGTGTTATATCCGGGCTTAGTCCCGAAAGGCATTCGTGCCGGTGTTGTATCTGGGCTTAGTCCCGAAGGGCATTCGTGCGGTGTTGTATCCGAGCTAAGTTTCGAAGGGCCTTAGTGCTAGAGTCATAACTGAGCTAAGCCCGAAGGCATTCATGCTAGAAATACGTGATTTCTGCTGTAATAATTTTAACTAATGTGCTCAATACCCTAAGTTAGCCAGGTACGTATCGTATACATACTGTGAATTTGATTCTGTTTGAATTTTGATTATTCATTTGGATAGTACCATTCTGGCCATTGCTTAGGGTTGTATGAAAGTATATGGCTTATATATGACACATGAAATTTGGTTCAAGTAGAAATATGTTATGATTTACTCTGAGCATGGGAGTATATTTAGTTGAAGCATGAAGTAACAAGTATTTGTGATTATGTATTATGTAATAATTTAGCCTTGTAATGAATTTGGATGTATTTGGCCAAATGATGAAGCTTGTTTGAGATAACGAACTTATCTATGTGATATGAAAATTTGTTAAGGAAAGTTAAAATAACATGCACGTACAATGGTGGTAAATGTAGTCATGGTTACAATCGGCCAAAGGAAGAAATAGACAAGTATTGAGAAATAAATGTTTTAATCTTTTAAATGATCTTATTGCTTAAAACTTATTAAGCTTAGAAATGACTACTCTGTTGCTCTTAATTCTCTGCTTTATAGGTCTCGTTTGTTAGCTACGGTCTTGGAAATTTCAAGATCGAAGTCATCCACACGATCAAAGCTCTTTCGGTATTTAGTAGCTAATTTTGAAAATGGCATGTATAGGCTTGACTTTTGGATTATAAATCAATATCCTTTTGATGATGTATATAAGTATAGTCACGCGAAAATGGCTTGCTATGTTATTCGTTTATTCGAGTATGAATTTTAAGCTTAATCATGTTGGTTGTGAATGAATGTGAAGGCTTGTGAAATCGGTTACTAATTAATGTGGTAGTGTGCATTTTTAGGTTCCTTTTGAGGAATGAATATGACGGAATGAGAACTTTTTGTATTTGGTTGATGATACAGCATTACCTATTTAATGATAGACATGGATGTATGAAATGCTACTTTTAAAATTTGGGCTATACATTTTTGAATAGGGTATAGAGAGGTTGGTGCAAGATGTATTTGATGTATGATTGAAAAATGCTTGAAACGTGTTGTGATTTGATGTACCTATTGGATGAAAGGTGTATATATGCATATTTGGTTCTAATACATAGGTTGTGCATTTGGCTTAGGCTTAATAACATTACCATATGAATAGTAACTTTTATTTAACATGAATAATCGGCTAAATGTGAATTTGTCATGCATGCTTATATGTTTTAAACTAGTGAGTACTTGAAATTATATGGAGTAGACATACATATGAACTTATACTTTTCAATTGAATTTGTTATATTTATATGCTTAGGCTATTATCCGCAAAGGTACAAATATGAATCATGCAAATAGAGTATATCTAAAATTTAGTATTTGTCTGGTAATGCCTCGTAATCCCTCCAGCGACGGATACGGGATTAGGGGTGTTACATTTTATTGGTATCAGAGCTACGGTTTAGTCGATTCTTAGACTAACGTAGTGCGTGTGAGTCTAGCTATACATGCCATTTTGTGTTAATGCGATAGTGTGATGACTTCTGACAACTGAAATGTGATTTTTTTGTATAGAAATGAGTCCCGAACCTGATCGAGCCGTAGCAGACGATGTTGAGAGCGTAGCGCCTGCTCCCGCGCAAGGGACAGCGCCAAATGACTCTCAGCCGAATACCAGTCATCGAGACGATGACACGAGACAAGCCTTCTACACAATGATGAGTGATTGGTTCGCTTAATTTCTTAGAACAAATCCGGCTGTTCCACAACCCCCACCCCCGAATACTCCACTTCCAACATATGTGGCCCCTCCTGTGACCGATCCATTGAGATCGAGTAGACCCTCGATTGATAAAATTAGAAAATACGGGGCTAAAGAGTTCCGGGCTACACCTAGTGATGATGCTGAGAGGGCTGAGTTTTGGCTCGATAATACAATTTGAGTGTTCGATGAACTGTCATGTACGCTCGAGGAGTGTCTGAAATGTGCAATATCTTTGTTACGCGACTCCGCCTACTACTGGTGGAGCACTTTGGTTTCTGTTGTTCCGAGAGAATGGGTCACCTGGGAGTTGTTCCAAACCGAATTCCACAAGAAATACATCAGTTAGAGATTCATCGATCAGAAACGGAAGGAATTTCTTGAGCTTAAACAAGGCCATATGACAGTAACCAAATACGAGAGAGAATTCGTACGGCTCAGCTGATATGCTCGCGAGTGTGTGTCATCCGAGGCTATAATGTGTAAATGTTTCGAGGACGGATTAAACGAAGATATCAGATTGCTGGTGGGAATTTTGGAAATCAAAGAGTTCGTCGTTCTAGTCAAGCGAGCTTGCAAGGTCGAAGAGCTCGAAAACAAAAAGAAAAAGGTTGAAGATGGAGCTAAGGAGTTTCAAAAGAGGTCTGCAGGAAAGTCTATTCAGCAATCATCCAAGAAAATTAGAGATGATTCGGGTCGATCCAAAAATACATTGGGTTTTTCTAGACGTGATCATCATCGACCCCCCGTGAGTTCGCGATCTACTTCAGTCACCAGTGTTGGCAATGAACATTGGGACCGAGCTGATTGTAAATATTGTGGTAAATGGCACCCGAGGAGCTGTAGATTTCATGATCGCCCCTGTTTCAGGTGTGGATCCGCCGATCACTTTATTAAGGATTGTCCAAAATTGGATGAACGCAATACCGATCTGAGTCAGAGACCGAGTGGTACGGCAGCATGAGGTAGACCACCGAGGCATGGGAGAAATACTAGCAGCAGTCAAAGAGGGACCCGAGACACCGCAGTCAGATCTGAGGCTCGTGCACCTGCCAGAGCGTATGCTATTCATGCCTGTGAGGAGGCTTCCTCTTCGGATGTTATTACCGGTACTTTCACTCTCTTTAATACTGATGTTATCGCTCTGATTGATCCCGGTTCAACCCATTCGTATGTGTGTGAAACTTTAGCATCCAGTAAGACTCTTTCCGTTGAGTCTACTGAGTTTGTGATTCGGGTGTCAAATCCTTTGGGTCGTTGTGTTCTGGTTGACAAAGTGTACAAGAAATGTCCCCTAATGATTCGAGATTTCTACTTTTTGACCGACTTGATGCTTTTACCCTTCGATGAATTCGATATTATTCTCGGAATGGATTGGTTGACTGTACACAATGTGGTGGTGAATTGCAAGCAGAAGACTATCGATTTGTGATGTTTGAATAATGAGGTAATTTGAATTGAATCCACTTATTTAAACGGGCTACCTACCGTAATAACTTCCTTGTCAGCCCAAAAATATGTGAGAAACGGGTATGAAGCGTATCTGGCCTATGTGCTAGACAGCAAAGTATCCAAACGAGAGCTTGAGACTGTACCTGTGGTTAGTGAGTATCCAGATGTGTTTCTCGAGGAATTGCTGGGATTACCACCTGCTAGAGAAGTTAAGTTCGGTATAGAGTTGGTTCCAGGTATAGAGTTGGTTCCGGGTACGACCCCGATTTCGATTTCCCCGGACTGTATGGCACCTACCGAGCTAAAAGAATTGAAATCTCAACTACAAGAGTTGACAGATAGAGGATTCGCACAACCGAGCTTCTCACCCTGGGGCGCACTAGTTTCGTTCGTGAAAATGAAAGACAGGACTATGAGAATGTGTATTGACTATAGACAGTTAAATAAAGCCACGACAAAGAATAAATATCCATTACCCCGAATCGATGACCTGTTTGATCAGTTGAAAGGAGCTTCAGTGTTTTCAAAGATTGATTTACGATCCAATTATTACCAGTGAAGAGTTAGAGATTCCAACGTACCAAAGACCGCTTTCAGAACGAGGTACGGACACTACGAATTTTTAGTGATGTCGTTCAGGCTCACTAATGCCCCTGCGATTTTCATGGACTTGATGAATCGGGTGTTTAGACAATATCTGGATTGATTTGTGGTGGTATTCATCGATGACATTTTTATTTACTCTCGAGATGAGATTGAGCATGCCGAGCATTTGAGACTTGTGCTCCAAACTTTACGCGATAATCAATTGTACGCGAAATTCAGTAAGTGTGAGTTCTGGTTGCGCGAGGTCGGCTTTCTAGGACATATAGTGTCTGCTTCGGCTATTCGAGTCGATCTGAACAAAATTTCATCTATTCTCGATTGGAAACCTCTGAGAAATATTTTAGAAGTTCGGAGCTTCTTGGGACTTGCCGGTTACTACCGATAATTTGTAAAAGGTTTCTCGATGATTGCGTCACTGATGACGAAACTGCTACAAAAAGACGTCAAGTTCGAGTGGTCTGATAAGTGTTAGCAAAGTTTCGACCAGCTGAAAACTCTTTTGGCAGAATCCCTAGTGTTAGTTCAGCCAGAATCCGGTAAAGAGTTCGTGGTTTATAGTGATGCATCTTTGAACGGTTTGGGCTGCGTTTTAATGCAAGAGGGTCGAGTTGTCGCATATGCGTCGAGGCAGTTAAAGCCTCACGAGCAGAATTATTCGACTCATGATCTTGAATTAGTTGCTATTGTTTTCGCTCTGAAGATTTGGCGTCACTATCTGTTCGGTGAGAAATGCCACGTCTTTTCTGATCATAAGAGTCTCAAATATTTAATGACTCAAAGAGATTTGAATCTAAGACAAAGACGGTGGTTAGAGTTGCTTAAAGACTATGAGCTTGTCATTGACTATCACTCGGGAAAAGCTAATGTAGTTGCGGACGCTCTTAGCCGAAAATCGTTATTTTCCTTAAGAGCAATGAACGTGCAATTGACCTTGTCGGCGGATGATGTGTTGATAGCTGAGTTAAAAGCAAAATCAGTGTTAATACAACAAATTTGTGAAGCTCAGAAAGTCGACGATGACTTGGTTGCTAAGCGAGCTCAGTGTGATTTGAGTGTGGACACGGAATTTTGAATAGATGATAACGACTATTTGAGATTCAAGGACCGATTGTGTGTCCCGAGAAATTCTGAGCTAGTTTCGATGATTTTGAATGAAGCCCATAATAGCCGAATGTCGATTCATCCGGGCAGCACAAAAATGTTTAATGACCTGAAACGGGAATATTGGTGGCATGGTATGAAACGGGACATCTCTGATTTCGTATCTAAGTGTCTGATATGTCAACAAGTAAAAGCGAAACATCAGGTGCCTTCGGGATTACTTCAGCTGATCCTAATACCCGAGTGGAAGTGGGATCGAGTTACAACGGACTTTATGTCTGGGTTGCCACTAACGCCGAGCAAGAAAGATTCTATATGGGTTATTGTTGATAGATTAACGAAGTCAGCTCATTTCCTCCCGGTTTGTATGGACTTTTCACTTGATAAGTTAGCGAAATTGTACGTCTCTCAGATTGTAAGATTGCACGGAGTGTCGTCTTTTATTGTTTCAGACCGAGATCCTCGATTTACTTCGCGATTCTGGAAGAAATTGCATGAGGCATTGGGTACCAAGCTCCATTTTAGCACCGCTTTCCATCCCCAGACTGACGTTCAGTCTGAAAGAACAATTCAAATACTCGAGGATATGTTGAGATGTTGCATTCTCGAGTTTAGCAGCTCGTGGGAGAAATACATACCGTTGATTGAATTTGCCTACAATAATAGCTTTCAGACGAGTATCAAGATGGCACCTGACGAGGCTCTATACGGTCGTAAATGCCGTACCCCTTTATTCTGGACCAAACTCAGTGCGAATAAGCTATACGGGGTTGATCTAATTAAGGAAGCCGAGCAGAAAGTGAAAGTAATCTGTGATAGTCTGAAAACAGCATCGGATCATCAGAAATCATATGCGGATTTGAAGCGTAAAGATATATAATTTCAGATTGGAGAGAAAGTCTTTCTGAAGGTCTCACCGTGGAAAAAGATACTCCGATTTGGCTGTAAAGGCAAGTTGAGTCCGAGATTTATTGGACCGTATGAAATTTTAGAATGTATTGGGCCGATTGCTTACAGACTAATTTTACCCCCTGAACTTGAAAAGATTCACAACATTTTTCATGTATCCATGCTCTATCGTTATAGATCCGATCCCTCGCATGTGATTAATCCGTCGGAAATTGAAATTCAGACTGATTTGAGTTATGAAGAAGAACCAATCCGTATTTTAGCTCGAGAGGTGAAAGAGTTACGAAATAAAATGGTTCCGTTGGTAAAAGTGTTGTGGCTCAAGCACGGGATTGAAGAAGCGACTTGGGAACCCGAGAACTCTATGAAAGATCGATACCCAAACTTATTTACCAGTAAGATTTCTGGGGACGAAAATCCCTAAAGGGGGGAGAGTTGTGACAGCCCAATTTTGACCCTAGTCGGGAAGCGGTTTCGGGACCACTAAACCGAGTCATTGAAATATTTGAATATAATATTTTATGTCCCAAAATATGTGATCATGCATGGGTAAATTCGAATGCTATGATGTTTGTCAAATTGAAGGTGTTTCTAAATTAAAGGACTTATGTGAGAAGAATTTATTATATGTGTGGCTAAATTCAAGAGAGTAATTATATAATGTTGCAAATAAATGGACTTGCATGTCAAATTAGCCATTTTATATTTAGTGGCCGGCCATGCAAATGATTAAGTTAATATTTTATATTTTTTATGTTAATGATTAAATTAATGAAAATTTATGCATAATATGGATAATTTAATAATAAAGAAAAGGGGGTGAAAAGAACATAGTTCTTTTCTTTGTTTTCATGGCCGAAAATGCTAAAGAAAGGGGGGAGAAGAACATGAGCTTTTGGCACTTTGATTTCCTTCATTAGGTAAGCTTCCTTGATAATTTTTAATGGATAGTTGAATGGTTGCAATGGTTATGTGAATATCTATTCAACCCATGGATTTATTTTTGGTCTATGTATTTGATGTATATATGTTTCGGTCATGGCCACATTGTGAGAGATTTTGTGTTTTATGTTTAAAGATGATAAATTATGGTAGTATACATGGGAACTAGCTAATTGATGAAAAGAAAAATGGGACTTAGGCATATCTATGATTTCGGCATGGTATAGATGAAATTAGTTGCATTCGGCAACTTGTGAGGAAATTTGGGAAATCTAGTGAAAGTATATAAATTATGTTAAATTGTGAAATTGGGTTTAGAATTTATGTAATCAAGGGGTGGAATGAAAGAATTGAGTTGACGGGTATGAAGTTGGAGTGTGGAACTAATATAGATATTCGGCCATGGATGCTTGTGTTTCATTGATGGTATTTTTTTTTTGATGTTTTGTATTGAGAATTGATGCTAGATGAGTTTGAGCTTGGTAAACTTGGATTTTTATGGTATAAGTGAGTGTTTCCATTCGGTTAATGTGGTTTATTATAAGATTTTTGGTAAAAAAATTAGAAAACAATGCTTAAGTATTAACCTATGCTTGTATGATTGCCGAATGACCCCATTAATTAATGAATTGTGAAATTATTTGTAATTTGAGATGATTGAAGGTGTAAATTAGATGATAAGTGGCAATCGGCTAGTGTGGTTATGTGTGTATAGGGCCGAATGTGAACTTAAGCAAATTAGTTGAATATTTGTTATTGTTCAGGTCATTGAAAGTAAAAATAGCCATACGGTTTGTGAGAGGTCGGATTATTGGTTTAAGGTTTGATAAATTTTGTTAAGGGTAAATTTAAGAGTTATGAGCATTCGGTCATTGTAGTTATGTGTCAACTTTATGGTGTTTTGGTGTTTTGAATTGGGAAATATATGTGTTATAAAAGTTATGTTTGGTCGAATGAATTGGTAAGTGATACTAAGTGCAAATTATGTATATTAAATATGAAGGTGCATATATTTAGTCATATAATGGCTTTGAGACCTTGGAATGGAATAATGGTTTGATTTAGAATATATGTGAACTTTAGCTTAGTAAAAGTATTATAAAATGGCCTAGAATGAGTCTTTGTTGTGTATGTGAATTGGTAGCTTTATGTGAGCACTATTCTATATGCTTTGGATGAATGATATCATAGCCGATTTTGATGCTTGAGTGATTGACTTGTAACTAGTTAAAATTTGTTCAAATTAGCTCAAGAGCATAGAGGGGCAACATCGGATAAGGGAAAAGCTAAGGTGACGGAATAGCCAACCTGTAGATACTCAGAAAGATACGAGGTAAGTTTTAAGTAATTAAGTTAGCATAAAAAGTTGGATTGGCTTGTTCAAAGTGAATTATATATATATGAGTCACGGCTCAATGACTTTAAGTTATCTAAATTTGTTTATGATACAAGCTATGTATAAGCATATAGCCGAATAACTTATAGAAAATAAGCTAGGAAAAAAATAGGTAGATATGTGGTCCTTGTGTAACTATAGACCGAATGTTAAATGAAAGTTATATATATATTATGTGCTCGCATGTGAATGGAGTCAATGAAAATTCTATTGTGACGTGAAATTTTGATATGTATACTTGATCTATAAATGTGTATAAAGATTCTGGTGTTATATCCGGGCTTAGTCCCGAAGGGCATTCGTGCCAGTGTTGTATCCGGGCTTAGTCCCGAAGGGCATTGTCCCAAAGGGCATTCGTGCCAGTGTTGTATCCGGGCTAAGTTCCAAAGGGCCTTAGTGCTAGAGTCATAACCGGGCTAAGCCCGAAGGCATTCATGCTGGAAATACGTGATTTTTGCTGTAATAATTTTAACTAATGTGCTCAATACCCTAAGTTAGCCAGGTACGTATCGTATACATATTGTGAATTTGATTCTGTTTGAATTTTGATTATTCATTTGGATAGTACCATTCCAGCCATTGCTTAGGGTTGTATGAAAGTATATGGCTTATATATGATACATGAAATTTGGTTCAAGTGGAAATATGTTATGATTTACTCTGAGCATGGGAGTATATTTAGTTGAAGCATGAAGTAACAAGTATTTGTGATTATGTATTATGTAATAATTTAGCCTTGTAATGAATTTGGATGTATTCAGCCAAATGATGAAGCTTGTTTGATATAACGAACTTATCTATGTGATATGAAAATTTGTTAAGGAAAGTTAAAATAACATGCACGTACAATGGTGGTAAATGTAGTCATGGTTACAATCGGCCAAAGGAAGAAATAGACAAGTATTGAGAGATAAATGTTTTAATCTTTTAAATGATCTTATTGCTTAAAACTTACTAAGCTTAGAAATGCTTACTTTGTTGCTCTTAATTCTCTGCTTTATAGGTCTCGTTCGTTAGCTACGGTCTCAGAAATTTCAAGATCGAAGTCATCCACACTATCAAAGCTCTTTCGGTATTTAGTAGCTAATTTTGAAAATGGCATGTATAGGCTTGACTTTTGGATTATAAATCAATATCCTTTTGATGATGTATATAAGTATAGTCATACGAAAATGGCTTGCTATGTTATCCGTTTATTCGAGTATGAATTTTAAGCTTAATCATGTTGGTTGTGAATGAATGTGAAGGCTTGTGAAATCGATTACTAATTAATGTGGTAGTGTGCATTTTTAGGTTCCTTTTGAGGAATGAATATGACGGAATGAGAACTTTTGGTATTTGGTTGATGATACAGCATTACCTATTTAATGATAGACATGGATGTATGAAATGCTACTTTTAAAATTTGGGCTATACATTTTCGAATAGGGTATAGAGAGGTTGGTGCAAGATGTATTTGATGTATGATTGAAAAATGCTTGAAACGTGTTGTGATTTGATGTACCTATTGGATGAAAGGTGTATATGTGCATATTCGGTTCTAATACATAGGTTGTGCATTTGGCTTAGGCTTAATAACATTACCATATGAATAGTAACTTTTATTTAACATGTATAATCAGCTAAATGTGAATTTGTCATGCATGCTCACATGTTTTAAACTAGTGAGTGCTTGAAATTATATGGAGTAGACATACATATGAACTTTTACTTTTCAATTGAATTTGCTATATTTATATGCTTAGGCTATTATCCGCAAAGGTACAAATATGAATTATGCAAATAGAGTATATCTAAAATTTAGTATTTGTCTGGTAATGCCTCGTAATCCCTCCGGCAACGGATACGGGATTAGGGGTGTTACATAAGGCGTGTAGGACCTCGGTGGTTCAAGCAAGGTAGGAGGTTGTGGATTAAGTGACTGTGTATGTCGATTAAGGTTGTTTTAGTTTCGGTTGGCATGCGACTAATCGATTATTTGCGAATGTACTTAGGTTTGGAGTGCTCAAAGGACTGTGTGTGCATTTCGTAAACAGGTGTGTATTCACACTATTTTAACTGAAAATCGGTAAAAGCTGAAAAGCTAGAAAAATATGGCATTTGATGCCACACGGGCGTGCGATCGCTCGTGTGGTAAACCGATCGCTTGAAACATGGGCATTTGACCGTAAAGGCCACCGTGAGCGATCTCATGGGCTCAGGCCATTTTGGGCCACTTGGGCCACATAATGGGCCTTGGGCACATTTGCACTGTTTTGACTTATAAGGTAAAATGACCGAAATACCCCCATAGACCGAAACACCCCTATAGGGTAAAATGACCGATATACCCTTATAAGATTAAATGACCTAAATACCCCTATACGGTAAAATGACCGATATAACCCCCATAGGGTAAAATGACCGAAATACCCCTATAGGGTAAAATGACTGATATACCCCCTTATGGTAAAATGATCGATATACCCCCATAGGGTAAAATGATCGATATACCCCTATAGGATAAAATGACCGAAATACCCCCATAGGGTAAAATGACCGTTACACCCCCATAGGGTAAAATAACCGAAATACCCTTATAGGGTAAAATGACCGATATACCCCTATAGGGTAAGATGACCGATATACCCCCATAGGGTAAGATGACCGATATACCCCCATAGGGTAAAATAACTGATATACCCCCATAGGGTAAATGACTGATATACCCCCATAGGATAAAATGATTGTTACACCCTCATAGGGTAAAATGACCGAAATACCCCCAAGGGTAAAATGACCGATATACCCCCATAGGATAAAATGACTGATATACCCAATAGGATAAGATGACCGATATACCCCCATAGGGTAAAATGATCGATATAACCCCATAGGGTAAAATGGCCGATATAACCTTATAGGGTAAAATGACCGATATAACCCCATAGGGTAAAATGACTGAAATACCCCCATAGGGTAAAATGACCGATATATCCTCATAGGGTAAAATGACTGATATACCCCATAGGGTAAAATGACTTATATGCCCCTATAAAGTAGAATGACTGTATTTGAGCATGGCACGTTGTATGTATGTTGCATCCATGTATGATATTATGATTCGATGCCTGACATGCTGTATGGGGATGGGATTATTATTTTAGAGGAAGTGTACTGTACTGATAAAGTTGCACGGGTCTCACAAGACGACTATGGACTGATAAGGTCGCACAGGTCGCACAAGATGATTATGGACCTACTGATGGCTTTAAGCCACTTATATTACTGGCAGCTTGCTGCAATACTAGTTAGTGCTGCAATCGGTGCTAACATTGGAGTGTAGGGATGGGTGGGTCGATTTATTCCCCAAAAGAGTACAGGGTTAGACAAGAGATGATGTGCAGGGTTGGTTGGGATTATATACATCATGCATTCTGATTTCTAATACTGTTATGGGCTAAATCCTAACTGATACTGTTATGGGCTAAAGCCCAACTGATACCGTTATGGGCTAAGGCCCAACTATACTGTTATGGGCTAAGGCCCAACTGATACTGTTATGGGCTAAGGCCTAATTGATACTATTACTATGAAAGGGCTTAGGCCCAGTGTGTTCTATTGCATTTTGTCTGTTTGTATATTTAGGGAATTACACACTGAGTTTTCATAAACTCACCCCTCTATTTTTATTGTACAGGAAATCCACAACCTTAGGCGGATCGATGCATCGAAGGACTCAGCGGTGGCCACTCTACTTGATAAATTAGAATTTTTAGTACTTTATAATATTTATGATTTCGGTATTTGGGTTTTTGCTTGTAATAAGGCCTTTCTAGATTTTATTTTTAATTTTTGGATTTTAATTTACTTTGATATAAACTGCTAGATGTAGGAAAAAGACGAGTTTTCAAAAGGTAACTATTTTCAAAGACACCATGTTTACACAACTGTTTTAAAAAAAGAAGCTTTCGCTATAAATGAGATTTTAAAGTTTAATAACATTTTAAAGAAAGTAACTTTTCATTGACGCATGTTTGGAAATGAACGGCCTATTTTGGAACCACCTTTTTAATAACAATTTGATTGACTTATTTAAGGGTTTTCAACAACAGCAAGTCTTACACTTCAATGTGACACTGCCAGATTTGGCCATAACGTCTAGGTCAGGTTTGGGGTGTTACAATTTGAGTATAACATTATGCACTATCATAATTAGCTCGGTTGGAAAGCATATCTGTCTAATTAAAACAATTCTCGTCAAAGTCAAGAGATATCACACTATCACTGTAACACCCTAAACCCGGCCCAGAAGTTAGGCCCAAATCTGGAGTGTCACATTGAAGTGTTTTTCGAAAACCTTATTTTTATTGAAAACCCTTCTTAAAAATTGTTGCCATTTAAACCTTGCATAAAATCTCGAATTTCGTTTGCTTATTTTCAAAACATGGTTTATTAAAAACTATTCTCTTGTAAAACATTATTACTCTTTTAAATATTATTTGTTACGAAAACTTTATTTTAAAAAAAAACCTAATTTATGAAAATGAGATGTTTTAAGAAAAACAGTTAAAATTTTGGAAAATCGTGATTTACCTCTAACAGATATAAATCAAAGTGATAAAAAAAACCCAAAGTTAAAATTCAAAAATTATAAAGGCCTTATTGCAACTCAAAACCAAATTAAAGTACTCATGAATAATTTAATAGAAATACAGAAGTAGATGTGTAGCCTTCTCTGAGTCCGTCGCAACTCCTATCCGTCTAATGCTGGGAATTACCTGGAAGGTTAATAAACGGGGTGAGTTTGCAAAAACTCAGTGTGTAATCCCTACCATATAAAATGAATAATCAGTCATACAAAAGAATTAAAAGTCTGCGCTCCAGCCTACTACAATTCCAGTATCAATTGGGCCTTAGCCCACTATAACAAATAATACCTGATGGGCCTTAGCCCATTACAGAATCAGAAACATTATCAGATTAGAATCAAAATCAGAATCAGAATCAGGTGGGCCTAAGCCCAAAGCAAAATCAGTAACAATATATTACAGATATGCAGAATAGACTGGGCCAAAACCCTATACAGAACAGATCAATCTGGGCCTTAGCCCTATACAGAATAGTATGGGCCAAGCCCATAGTAGAATCAGAACAATATGTGAATGCAATCCCAACCCACTCCAACCATCACACCACCCGTACCAGCCCTACATACCATGTGGGGAATAACTCGACTCACCCAGCCCTACACACCAATGACGCAGCCATGCTGCTAATTTAAATGCGGCTTTAAGCCTTTAGTAGCAGTATCATAATTGGCATGAAGCCATCAATAACTGTAATAGGATTAGCATATAGCCATCAATTAGGGTAATATAACCGGCACACAGCCATGGGTAAATGTGATCGACATACAGTCATCAGTAAATAAGATAGGCACATAGCCTTAGGCAAATATAATCGGCACAAAGCCATGATCCCGATAGCATAGAGCCATATGTTGGTTGGCACAGAGCCACACTCAGAATAACTGGCATTAAGCCCTAAGTCGGTCCACAGTCGACTCGTGTGACCTTATCAGATTATTACTGGATCCACAGTCGTCTCGTGCGACCCGTGCGATCCTATCAGAACAGAACTTCCTCCATATCAATGTCCCAACCCAATATGTCGTGTATGTTATGCTCAATCATCACACATGTATGCAGAATGGCCATGTTCAGTATCAGTCATTTAAACACATATTAAAACATATCAATCACACAACCATGGTCACGTCAGTCAAATCATTGTCATACAAACATAGTCAAATCTATCAAACACACAGTCCAAGTCAGTCACTGCCCACAAGGGCAAAACAGTCATTTAACACCCTAGGGGCTAAATGGTAATTTTACCCCATAGGGGTATATCGCTAATTCTACCCTACAGGGGTATTTCGGGAATTCTACCCTATAGGGGTATTTCGATAATTCTACCCTACGGGGTATTTCGGTAATTCCACTTTAAAGGGGTATTTCGATAATTCTACCCTACAAGGGTATTTCGCTAATTCTACCCTATAGGGGTATTTCGCTAATTCTACCCTATAGGGGTATTTCGCTAATTCTACCCTACAGGGGTATTTCAGTAATTCTACCCTATAGGGGTATTTCGATAATTCCACCTTAAAGGGTATTTTGGTAATTTCACAAACCAGGGGCATTTTGATAATTTTGTAAATTAGGGGTATTTTGGTAATTGTAAAATTTGAGGTATTTTCGTAATTTGTAAACTGGGGTATTTCTATAATTTTGTAAATCAAGGGTAAAATGGTAATTCTAACAAATCAGGGGTAAAATGATAACTTTACAAATCAGGGGTAAAATGATAATTTTACAAATTAGGGGTAAAACGGTAGCTTTACAAATCAGGGGTAAAATGGTAACTTTACAAATCGGGGGTATTTTTGTAATTTTAGAAATCAAGGGTAATTCGGTAATTTTACAAATTGGGGGTATTTCTATAATTTTGCAAATCGAGGGTATTACAGTAATTCTACCCTATAAGGGTATTTTAATAATTTTATCAATCCCTCAGAAAGTCTACAGTCGCCTCAAGCGACTCAAGTATTCTAAACAAAGATAACGTTGCGAATGGGCCTAAGGCTCGTTCTCAGCCCAAGTGGGCCCACACGCCCGTGTGGCCCTTTAGCTCAAAACTAGCCACAGATATGGGATTCAACTAGTCTAGTCCAATATTTATTACACAATCATACAATTTGCCTGATTGGACCCACGGGCCCATTGGGCCCACATGGCCCATTTCGGCATTTGCCGTTCTACAGCTAAAGTAGGGTGAAGTACACACCTGATAGGTATCTGAAGTTAATCCACACTCTGAATGCTGCTATGCCCAGAAGCCAACAATAATCATACCCTTGACTCCCCAGGGGGTGTGTCAATCAACTACGGTCATCACCACTGTGACCCAACGGCATACAGATCAACGAATGATCCAACGCCTAACCCAAACGAACACGCCACAACGTGAAAGGGATAAGCCAAGAAAGGTATGCCTACTCTCCTCATGGTTTGCTCTATTTAAAGCCAGCTCCTCACCTATTCTCATGTTAGCTTCTCAATATGGGATTCTCCATCAATCCCCCAAAATTAAAGAATTAGCAAAATAATCAACCATTGCATGCAAAGGGATTCGAACCATAGTCCTCTCAATAACCATGTCATGCTACCACCACTAGGACACAAGCTCCTTTGTGTCATAAGTCCAACACATTTAACTTTAAAGCCCGCCTACTCACTTCCAGATTTATTTAAAATGGAAACCAAAATAAATTGCGAGAGCCAAGACTTGAACCTTGGACCCCCTTGCTTCCTTTATGGTGTCACTTCCTTGTCCCCTAAGTGGCGCCACTTTGCCACTACACCACACTCCTTTTTTCTGTCATGCTTTCACCAAAAATATTCTTAAAGCCTACCCACTAACGTCAAGGCTCCCATAAGAGAAAAATATAAATTTTTGCTAAGGCCCAGGTTTGAACCCAGGACTTCTCCAACACTCCCAAACCTCTTAGCCATCACACTAAAACGCCATTCAGTGAATATGGGCCCGGGGCCCATTATGCAACCAAAGTGGGGCCCATGTGATTGCATGACCCACTAAGCCAAATTTGCCCATAGCTACGAGTACGGCACAGCCGATCCACTAATTCCCATAAGTCCAAAGCCAACGACCTGTGTGGGCCCACAAGCCCATTGGGCCAACATGACCCATTCTTCCAGGCCCAATTTTGGGGCGTTACAATCATAGGTTAAATATGGCATGTACAGCTAGACTTACATGCACTACGTTAGTCCTAAAATTGACTATATCGTAGCTTGATACCAATAAAATATAACACACCCAACCCATATCTGTCACTAGAATAGTATTATGAGGTATTACCGATTAAATCACATAATTTAGCATACAATTCCCATCCATTAGGCATTTATATTCAATATCATTCAAACACAATCACATCATCCCTTATAAGGGCCTACGAGGCCTTAAACATGCTTTAGAGATGGTTCGGGACTAAACCGATAACATACGATAACTTTGAAAACTGAGAAAATTTTTCAAAGAATACAGGGGTCATATGCCCTTGTGAACAGGTTGTGTGCCTCACACGACCACCAGACACCCCCGTGTCATAGGCTGTGTGGAAATATGGCATACATACTGACTTGCACCACACGGCCGTCCACACACTTGTTTTTAACTCACTGACTTGGTTTTTAATTAAGCTTCAAGGGACACACGACCATGTACCATGACTGTGTGTTACACATAGCTGAGACACATGCCCGTGTCTCTGCCCATGTGGATGAGAATAGGCTATATACAAGCCATATTTCTCACCCAAAATGCAAGTACCTACATCAAGTCAATTGGTACCATTTCCATACACAATAAAAGCCAAACAACCTCATTCAAATGCACCATTCATGCCATATCAACTTCAACCATTTCCATACTCAATCCATAACCATTTACGTATTTAAACTCATACAAATTCAATAAGTTTTCTAACCATAATTACATACTAAAATACCATAATTCAATAGCTACAAAACACATTTATAACATATAACAAATCATCTCACTTTACCAACCAAATAGGCATCCAAAAATCAACTAAAACTAAGCATAAACATAAAACATGCCAATTGACCATTTGAGCTATCTTAGCCAAAATCAAACATAGTAGAATATGCCATTTAAGAATTTCAATTATCATTAAGCATACCAAATAACTTCACAACATCATCATAAGCACATCATCAACCCATATTATAAACCAACTTATAAGGCCAAACACATACCAACTTATACATCGTTTACAAGCCAAATTCTCATGGCTATAATTCCATAAATCAAAACACATCAAAATGACCATAGCTTATACATGCCATATAACCAAAGACACAAAGTGTATAAATATCGAATCAATAGCTGGATAGTGTGATGCAATCTCCGAGACTTCCAACCTGAGCTAGCATCCGAAACACTATGAAACATAGAAAAGAAAACAAAGTAAGCTATAAAGCTTAGTAAGCTCGTATGATAATTAACTCATTTCATCAAATAAACATATTTCAAACAACTATACATATAATAATATCACTCATATGATTTCACCATTCTATCACATATTCAAAATTATGGTATATCAATAATTTCACAAATGTTCAAATCAATGCTCGTATAGTTTGAGAACATCTTGTTAATTCATTCACAATCACATATGCATAAACAAATAAGATAAACTACTTTCAACTTAATAACCATCATATTTCAATAATCAAGCATATCATATCATATGTCATAAATCTACCCTTACTCATCCTATGAATTTCACTAATTTCACTTACTTGTCAATTTATGTCACTAGTACATTGATTTACTCGTACCATCACATACATCTACAGTTCATCATCCTTTCCCCGTTGACTCGTTTAAACATCGATGAAAGCACATTATCTCAATTCAATATTAATAAATAATATGGATTTATAAACATTTCACATTTCATTCTCAAAATTATATATGAAGTTCACAAGTTTCTTTGATTCAATACTCGAATAATTCATGTGCATACGTGTACTATCTCACATTCAATCTGTACTCATTCTCATCTCTAATTTACCCATTGAACCATTCAGAATATAATTGGATACTCAAGAATCACATACTCATAGTGCCAATGCCATATCCCAGATATGGTCTTACATGTAATCTCATATCGATGTCATGGCCTAGTTATGGTCTTATACGAAATCTCATATCGATGACATATCCTAGATATGGTCTTACATGAAATCTCGTACTGATGCCATGTCCTAGACATGGTCTTACACGTAATCTCATCTCAATAACCCTAATGTCATGACATTTTTATCATATCTATTCCTAAGGTTCAACTGGGACTTTTACTTTGTCGAATTTTCGTCAAACAATTTCTTAAGCATCGTATTCACAATTTAATTCCATATTCAAACATTCAATACAATTATATCAATTAAGCATTTCAACATATATATAATTTAATGCTTATTAAACATACGAACTTACCTTATTCGCTGAAAAGACAAATTAGGTTGACTAATCTGATACGTTGTTTTTCTCCAGTTCTAAATCCAACTCTTATTTTTCTCAATCTATATAATATTAAAATTTACTTATTTAATCACCAATTCATTCAATTTAACACAATTTACATATTTTGGCAAAATTACACTTTTTCCCCTATTATTTCACATTTTTACAATTTAGTACTTATCACATATAATTAAAATTTCATGCAATTAAGCCCTTACCCAAGCTAGACGATTTTCATATAGATCCCTACGCCCATATTTATCATTTAATCACACTTTCAACCATAAAGTTTCCACAATTCATAATTTAATCCTTAATTGACATTTTTACCAAAATTTACTTTACAAAACTTGTATATCTAACAACAATGATTTATTTTTCGTCATCAACTATCATTGTAACACATCAAACCCGGCCCAGACGTTATGGCCGAATCTGGTGTGTCACATAGAAGTTACATTTGAAACTCGATTAAAATTTAAAACTCCTTCTTAATGATACTATCATCTAGCCAAATCATTTGTTTAAAACTATTCTTTGATATCTATTCCGTTACTTAAAACTTGCAAAAGTTTTTGTTGTTAAAATGGAACGTGTGAATATTTTTGAAAACAGTTATTAGTTTTAAAAACCCGATAACCTAATCTAACGGTTTGAAATGATAGAATAACACAAATAAAGAAAGCTATATCCAAAAATCCAAAATGGCCTTATTACATAAATAAAACCCAACTGAAATTAAAATAAAATAAATCCCAGAAACAAAAAACATGTGGCCACCCCAAGTCTCTCGCAGCTCCAAATCTTCTAAGGCTGGGGGTTACCTGCACATTTAAAATAAAAGGTGAGTTTTTACGAAAACTCAGTGTGTAACCACCAACCAACATAGTAACCATACATGCAGAACACACTGAGCCAAAGCCCTATGCAGAACAGATCAGTCTGGGCCTTAGCCCTATATAGAACAGTGTGGTCTCAAGCCCATTCCCACATCAGAACAGTAAATGTATGTAAGCCCAACCCAGCCCAACCATCACACCACCCATATGAACCATCACACCATATGGGGAATAATTCGACCCACCCATCCAGCACACCAATACGCAGCCATGCTGCTAATAACAAATCACGTGGCAAAGCCACCAAAATCAGATTATGTGGCAAAGCCACTAATAACAGAATTACGTGGCATAGCCACTAAAACAGATCTTCCTCCAAATCATACCCAACCCCATGCAGAATTTCATGTCATACATGTAATATGTGCAAACCAAAGCTCATACTCATCAACCAACCTATTTCTAGAGATATAATGGTCACTTAAGCAGTCAGGGGTAAAATGGGAATTTTACCCCTTAGGGGTATTTTGGTCATTAACTAAGTCTTGGAAATCTCAGTACCTAATACGACCTCCTATAGGGTCTCGCAGTGCTTCAAGCGACTCGAATAACCTATATGGTTAAAACAGTGTTTTTGGGCCCAAAGCCCATCTCGTGTGGCCCATTCAGTCCAGTTTTACGTATGACATCACAAGCCTTATCAATCAACATACCAACGATCACTTACCGAGTAATTCACCCATATAGGCCCATAAGCCTATTGGGCCCATTTCGGCACATCGAGGCCTAAAACGGCTCAAGTGCACGGAATCGCGCTTGATAGCATCCACAGTCTATGGCCCATTATTCGTGGGCTCGGTTCAGCCAACAAGCGTTCGCACGCCAATAAGGCCTCGAATGCCGATGTTTCGGCATTTTGCCCTTTCAGCTTTTGCCGATCTATACTACAGAAGGATGTGGTTACACACCTTTTGTTTCGCGATACTAGAGAACCCCTTTAAGTCGCTTGGTTAGAACAATCGCCCGCTCTCTGACGAATATCTGAACCACATATATAAATATTATTATCATAAACTAACTTGTTAATCTTAACTACAGAGTCCCTACTACAATCGTCCAATAACAACAAGAAAACGACAACCACTTACCTATGTTGAAGATTAACTAATAGGCCTAGATTACTTCAACAACCCACCACTTCTTGCAAAATCAACCACTAGGTGATACCTAATAGATCCAAATAGGATGGTTAACAAAAAGAAAGAGTTTGAAGTCGTTCACAAATAAAAAAACCCAAGGCTGATTCCATACGTGGGAGAGAAGAAATTCATAAAACATTCGAAACACTTACCCAAAACTAGCTAGTACAAATAGTAGATTGAAGTAACAGTCACTAACTCTCCAAAGCCCCAAACCCCAAAATCGAAACAATTCCCAAGTGATGAGGAGAGGAGTATTCGACTATTTGAAACTAAAGGAGGAGTGTAAGGGAAACAAAAGAATTTAGCTATTGAAGAATTCAGTCAAAAGAGAAATGGGTAGAGAGTTGTTAGATTCGGCCTAGTAATGCCTTCACCACCCAATTGCACTAATGATTAGAAGAGACTCGGCTAAAGGAGGTTTTTGAGAATCAGAGAAACAAAAAAAGGATTCGGATAATAATAGAAAGAAGACGACTAGAGAGGAGGAGAGTTCGGCCAAATGAAAGATATTTCAATACAAGGTTCAGCAGGGGTTGGAAGAAAGAAATTAGAGGAGGGATTGAGATTAGAGAATGTGCAAAAGAGATGCAAAGAAGAAAAGAACTACAAGGTTTGATTTTCGGCAAAGTGACAAAAGAATATGGTTCCCAAAAGTGTTGATATGATGCCAAATTAAGAGAACAAGAAAAATAAGAAAAAGAAGAAAAAGAAGCAAGAAAAAAAAGCAAATGTCAAACCCTAAAAGAATTAAAATCCCATTCGGCACCTAGCTGATTTCCTCCCTTCAAGCTACCCAATTCGGCTAATACTCATCCCACACACCAAATCCCTTGAAAATCTCTTTGATTTGCTCCATGATTTACTCAACCTTTCAATTTTAATTTTAATTCAAATTCTAAAGACCAAGTCATCTCTTACCAAGTCTTCAACCACTTCCAGTATTCGAATCCAAGTCCACTTCTTACCAAGTCCATGTAGCAAAATAACAACCATTAGCTGACGATGAGATTCAAACATCATACTTCCTTCCCTTTGTAAATGACGCCACAAGCCACTCCACCACGTGTCTTTTTGTGTCAAGCAACCCTAACAACTTTACTTAAACCCTATGAGCTGACATCCATACTCCCCTAAGCCTAAAAATCACAATTTTGCCAAAGGCTTGGCTTTAACCCAAGCCTTCTAAAGGCCCCCAAACACACTGAAACCATCAATCCAGCACATCTAAACATGCAATTGATAATTTATGCAAAATTTTCAAACCCTAAAATTTTGGGGCATTACAACTCTACCCCCTTAAAGAAATTTTGGCCTTGAAATTTACTTGGTCAAAATAAGTGAGGGTATTGTTGTCGCATCGCCTCCTCAGGCTCCCACATGGCTTCTTCTATACCGTGATTACACCAAAGCACCTTGACCAGTGGAATGGATTTCTTTCTTAGTACTTTAACGTCACGATCCAGGATTTGCACTGGTTCTTCTTCGAAATTCAAATCAGATTCAACTTCAATATCATCAACTGGCACTATATGCGAGGGGTCAGAATGGTATTGCCTCAGCATAGAGACAAGAAAGACATCATGAATCCGGTATAGCTTAGGAGGCAGTTCGAGCTGATAGGCTACCCCACTAGTTTCAGAACTTGATAGGGCCCAATAAATCAAGGGCTCAGCTTGCCCTTCCGACCACACCTTAAAATCTTCTTCCAATGTGAAACTTTCAGAAATACCAAATCACCCACAGAGTACACAATCTCTTTGCGCTTTAAATTGGCATATGACTTCTGCCTATTAGATGCTTCCTTTAACCAATCTCTGATCAGCTTAACCTTGTCCTCAGTATCCGCAACTAACTCTAGTCCCAACACTTGACGTTCACCCAGTTTAGTCCAGGAAGTAGGCGTATGACATCTATGACCATATAACGCCTCATATGGTGCCATCTAAATACTTGCCTGATAAATATTATTATATGCAAACTCAGCTAACGGTAAGTAATCTTCCCAGCTACCCCAGAAATCAATAACACAACTTCTTAGCATATCTTCTAATATTTGAATCACCCTTTCTGACTGTCCATCCATTTGAGGGTGAAAGGCAGTGCTGAAATCCAATCTTGTTCCCAGTGCCTCATGTAACTTCTTCCAAAATTGAGATGTAAATCTAGGATCTCTGTCAGATATGATTGATACCGGCACCCCATGTAGTCTCACTATCTCCGCTACATATAACTTAGCTAACTTTTGCAGTGAATAATCAGTACGGACTGATATAAAATGGGTAGATTTCGTCAGTTTGTCCACAATATCACAAACGGAGTCCTTCTTAGAAGGCGTCAAGGGTAGTCCACTTACAAAATCCATGGTTACTCTTTCCCACTTCTAGAGTGGAATTTTGACTAGCTGCAAAAGCCTAGAAGGCAGTTGATGCTCAGCCTTCACTTGTTGGCATGTTAGGTACTTACCCACAAATTCTGTTACCTCGCGTTTAAGTCCACGCCACCAATACAACTGATGCAAATCTCGATATAACTTATTTCCACCAGGATGCACGGCATAAGGGTTGCCATGAGCCTCTCGCAGTATTGACTGCCTCAGATCAGGGTCCTTCGGAACACAGACTCTTCCACAGAAACACAAAACTCCTTCACTATTCAGCCCAAAGTTAAAAATCTCGCCATTCTCTACTTGTCAAAATTGAGAAACCAGTGATTCATCCAATAACTGCTTCTCCCTAATTTGGTCAGTCCAAGTCAGTCTTACTTGCAGCTCAGCCAATAAACTACCATCATCAAGGAGACTGAGTCGTGTAAATCAGATACAGCCCTATGGATCAGTGCATTTTCTACCATGTTAGCCTTACCTGGGTGTTACTCAATTGAGTAATCATAGTCCTTAAGCAACTCTATCCATCTTCGTTGCCTAAGGTTCAACTCCTTCTGAGTAAGGAGGTATTTGAGGCTTTTATGGTCCGTGTAAATGATACACTTTTCCCCGTATAAGTAGTGCCTCCAGATCTTTAGTGCGAATACCACCGCCGTCAATTCCAAGTCATGAGTAGGGTAGTTTGCCTCGTGAGGCTTCGATTGACGTGATGCGTAAACAACCACTTTACCCTCTTGCATCAGTACACAACCTAATCCAATGTGCAAAGCATCACTATACACAATAAAATCCTTCCCAGATTCTGGCTATATTAAAATAGGAGCTTCAGTTAGAACTTTCTTCAATTTCTCAAAACTCCCCTGTTGCTTATCAGTCTAGATAAATGGTATCCCTTTTCTCTGTAACTTAGTCAATAGTGCCGCAATCACAAAAAACCCCTCCACAAACCATTTGTAGTAACCAGCTAGTCCTAGAAAGCTTCAAATTTCTGATATCGTCCTTGGTGGTTTCCAATCCAATACCACTTCAATTTCTCAAGGATCTACCCTAATCCCTTCGGCAGAAACAACGTGTCCTACAAATGTCACTTCACGCAGCCAAAATTCACACTTGCTAAATTTTGCATAAAGCTACTTTTCCCTTAAAATTTGCAAAATAGTTCGGAGATGTGCATCATGCTCATCCTCAGTACTCAAATATACCAAGATATCATCTATAAAGACAACCACAAACTGGTCCAGATAAGGTTGGAATACCTGGTTCATGAGATCCATAAAGGCTGCTAGTACATTAATAAATTCAAACGACATTACCAAGAATTCGTAATGCCCATATCATGTTCTAAACATCGTCTTATGAATATCTGCCTCCTTAACTCTCAATTGGTGATACCCAGAACGAAGGTCAATCTTGGAGAAAACTGAAGCTCCTCTAAGTTGATCGAAAAGGTCATCGATCCTTGGCAAAGGGTACTTTTCTTGATTGTCAGTTTGTTATGTGTTAGTGCAGATTGAAGGCTACCGATCAAGGGGTGTGTGGAAGGCTTGGACCATTGGAGCGGCTAGATCTAGATCTAGTCATTAGTTTCAGCAAAGGTAAGTATTTTAGGGCCTTAAGTGAGGTTGGCCGAATTTGGTGAGTGTGCGTTAGTTAGTTTCTTTGATTTACGGTTGATAAGTGTATTCTAAATGGTTGTAGGATAATCACATGGGAGATTTCATCAACGTCTACCAAAAATCAAGCGTGTAAATAAACACCCTCTAGTAGACTAAATCGGCAAAAGCTAAAATGTCGAAATTCAGGTATTTCGTGGGCTTGTGAGCGTGCAAGCGCTCGTGGGTCAGTTGACTCAGTAAAAACTACATTCGCAAATGGTAAGGTTTATGTGTGCGCGATTTCATGCACCTCGGTAAATTTGGGCCTCGAGGGGCTGGATTTGGGCCCAATGGGCTTACGGGCCCATTTGGGTGAAAACGAGTGGTAAGTGGGTTCTGGTAATTTGTATGCTAAGACTACTAAGATAACTGTGGAATTTGGGCTTTGTTGGCCAAATTAGTTAATAGACACTGTAGGGCCCATTAGGGGTTTTAGGGCTCGATAGCTCTAAAGTTGGTAAATGCGCTAGATAAGCTATTTAGGTGAAAATTGGACTATTAACAACTGTAATAACCATGAAACCCTAAAAATTGGTAAATTTACTGAAATACCCCTTAAGGGTGGAAAAATTACTATTTTGCCCCTAGGTGCAAAATAACCATTATACCCTTAGGGTTAAATTTGATTGAAATGCTGCTATATTATATCTATTTACTTATGCCATGACATGTTTTACTGTTGCATGGGACTAGGTTTATTGATGGAGGAAGTGCTAAGTGGCATTGCCACGTTTACTGATAGGGGCTTTGCCTCGTTTACTGTTAGTGGCTCGGCCACGTTATCTGATTAAGCAGCTATGCTACGACTGTGGTGTGTAAGGCTGGGTGGGTTGAGTTATTCCCCATATGGTGTGTAGGGCTGGTACAAGTGGTGTGTAGGGCTAGATTTGGTTCGGGTTTTTGCATACATGCATAATATCTGTTCTATTACTGTAATGGGCCTAAGGGCTGTACTAAATACTGAGTAGGGCTAAGGCCCAATTAATACTGAATACTGAATAGGGCTAAGGTCCAGTTATTCTGAGACTGGATAGGGCTTAGGCCCAGTAAGCTTGAATTGATTTGGGCTCGGGTTGGGTTTTCTTTACACACTGAGTTTCCAAACTCACCCATTCCTTTCATCTATGCAGGTGAGCCCTAAGCTAGTAGACTTGGACTGGAGGGATTCAGAGTGGCCACGTGGACTGCACATGGTGGTTTTTGATTAAGTTATTTATTTTCATATTTACTTAAATTATTTTCATTATGGGTTTTGTTGTAATAAGGCCACTTTAAGTACTTTTAATTTGGGTTTTTTTTTTATTTCTTTATTTGAAATTTGATTAAAATGGGTAGATTAAGGCTGCGCAGGTTTTTATTTAAAATTAATCAAAGTTTTCATAATGGAACACACGTATCGAATGAATAACGGAACGACAAACAAGATCTTGTAATGGTATACACTCTAAACTGGTAGTGGATAGGACATTCACAAACTAAACCTGGATTTTTTCTTTCCAAACTTTAATAAGGATTTAGCAAAACTCACCCTAATCGTAATGACTAAAGAATATATCTCAATCAATCGTTGGTGTGACACACCAGACTTGGCCGTAACATTTGGGCTGAGTTTTGGGTATTACATTTAGTGTATTAGAGCCAGGTTGCAACAACTCGGTTATGGATCGGGTCTAAAAAGTTTTTACAGAATTTTAAATTAAGGCCCATATAGGGTATTTTGAAAATTGGTTTTGGGAAATTTTTAAGAAAACCCTTTGTTTAAAAAAAACTTGTTTTCTTTAAGACATACTCAAGGTTTATGTTAAAACAAAGTTTAAGTTTTTAAAATTTTGCTAACTTGGGCTTTCTGAAATCTAGTTTCTGAAGAGTGGCACACTGAATCCCCGGCACCAAGTCTATGAGTATTTCTTTTTCCTATACTGTACTGTACGAAAACATTACTGTAGATAGTACTGAGACTTTACTATGATACTATAGTTAGGGTAGTACTAAAACTATAGAGACTGAGACAATAGGGAAAACTAAACCCTAGAATACCGAAACTGTAGCTAGGTTACGATTCCACAAAAACAAACTCTGAAACACTATCTATACATAAGACATTTGTAATAAACACTGGAATATTAAACAAATTTCATAAAATTCATAATCAGATAAGTCGATATGAGTACGAGGGTAGCTCGTGGATGAGGCCGTGGATGTGGCCGAGGTAGTGTTCAAGTTGGATCTTCTTCTTCGGGACATATGCCAGCTGAGGAAACGAGCTCTGCCACCGACTGAGACTAGATCGTATGATCGGGCTGCAGGGGATGATGCTTTGTCCCAGGCAATGTTAAGGGTTCTGGAAAGGGTGGCTGGAGCAAGTACCGGGACAGTGAATGAGGGATCCATTTCTGAGTGATTTCGGGCTAACAGAGTAGAGGTCTTCAGGGGCATATCTCGGGTAGCCCCAAATGTGGTTGAGTACTTGTTAGAAGCCACGGAGCAGATCATGACAATCTGGATTACTCAGTGGAGTAGAAATTGAAGGGAGCAGTGTCTCTGATGCGAGACGAGGCGTACCAGTGGTGGATCATTGTGAGAGATAGTACCCCAGCTGAGCGGGTAACTTGGGAACTATTTAAGACAGCTTTCAAGGGAAAGTACGTCGGGGCAACCTATGTGGATGCTCGAAGGAAGGAATTTCTGAACTTGACCAAGGGTAACAAGTCTGTTGTTGAATATGAGGTGGAGTTTCTAAGATTGAGCTGTTATGCCAATGAAATAGTTGCCACTGAGTATGAACGTAGCGTTTGATTTGAGGATGGCCTCAGGGATGAGCTGAGGCTGTTGATAGCTCCGCAGAGGGAGCGTGACTTTGCTGCATTAGTGGAAAAGGCTAAGATAGCCGAGGAGGTGA
Source organism: Gossypium stocksii (assembly GCA_020496765.1). Taxonomy (NCBI): domain Eukaryota; kingdom Viridiplantae; phylum Streptophyta; class Magnoliopsida; order Malvales; family Malvaceae; genus Gossypium; species Gossypium stocksii. Next base: position 43,464,564 of record CM035622.1, on the reverse strand, counting down.
AGTGAACTAAGCGATAGAATCAGGGGAAGGACCGAAACTTATTCAGGAGGGATTCTGGATCCTCGGGTGCTGCAAACAGGAATGCCAAACAAGCTAGAGTGGATGAACCGGTCTGAGCAGTTCCGGTGAATACAATTACATTTGGGAGAATGCTGGAAGCGTACCGAGGCTTGTTTTCGATGCGGGTCCAAGGAGCATAGAGTTAAGGATTGTCCGCAGAGGCCAGCTCAGACACAAGCCACTGAACAGAGGGTTGCTCAACCAGTGCGAGGTGGACCACAACCGCCGAGAGGCCATGGTCAAGGTAGGGGCAGCAACAGAAATGGTCGTGAACGTGGAGCACCTAACAGGGGTACTGGAAATGTTGAGGCTCGTCAGCCAGCACTGGTGTATGTTGCTCCCTGTCGAGAGGAGGGTGACGCACCCGATGTCATAACTGGTACGTTCTTGATCTCTAGCATGCCATACACTGCTTTGATAGATGTTGGTTCTACCCATTCGTATGTTGCATGTGATATATCTGGGTTGTTGGGTGTGCACACTGAGGAAACTGTAAGAGGGGTAAAGGTGATAAGTCTACTAGGTCACTCGGTTAGGGTAGACAAACTCTTTAGGGAGGTGCCTTTAGAGACTCAAGGTAGGATTTTCTCTGGGGATTTAATGGAGCTATCGTTTGGAAAATTCAATCTCATCTTGGGGATGGACTGGCTTGCTAAGCATAAGGTGACTCTGGATTGTGCGACTAAGCGGATGGTGTTAAGGACTACAGAGGATGAGGAGGTGATGGTTATTGGGGAACGAAGGGACAATTTGTCCAATGTTATTTTGGCCTTGAGGGTTGAGAAGCTGATTCGCAAGGGTTGCAATGCGTTTTTGGCATTTGTGAGTCAGATGGAGACTGAAGGTTTGACTATAGAGAAGGTCAGAACTGTTAAGGAGTTCCAAGATGTGTTTCCTGGGGAGCTTCCTGGATTGCCTCTGAATCATGAAGTCGAATTTGGAATTGACTTGCTACCTGGAATGGCTCCAGTGTCCATTGCACCTTATAGGATGGTACCAAAGGAGTTAGTGGAACTGAAAGCCCAAATCCAAGAGTTGCTGGATAGAGAGTTGCTGGATAGAGGTTTTATTAGACCGAGTGTGTCTCCATGGGGAGCACTATTACTTTTTGTGAAGAAGAAGGATGGGATGATGCGTATGTGCATCAATTATCGCTCGTTGAACAAACTGACGATTAAGAATAAGTACTTTCTGCCAAGGATCGATGATCTGTTCGACCAACTTAGAGGAGCTTTAGTATTTTCCAAGATCGATCTTCGATCTGGATATCATCAGTTAAGGGTCAAGGAGGTGGATATTCATAAGACAACATTCAGAACTCAGTATGGTCATTACGAGTTTCTAGTGATGCCGTTTGGATTGACGAATGCACTTGCTGCTTTCATGGATCTAATGAATGAGTATTCCAACCTTACTTGGATCGATTCGTAGTCGTCTTTATTGATGATATTCTGGTGTTTTCGAAAACTGAGGAGAAGTATGATGACCATCTCCGTATTGTTTTGCAAGTGTTGAGAGAGAAGCAGCTCTTTCAGTAAGTGTGAATTTTGGTTGCGAGAAGTGACATTTCTGGGTCACGTTGTCTCTGCTGAGGGGATTAGGGTGGACCCTCAGAAAATTGAGGCAGTTTTGGAATGGAAGCCGCTGAGGTCGGTATCAAAAATTTAGAGTTTTTTGGGTTTAGCAGGGTACTATAGAAGGTTCGTAGAAGGATTCTCTTTGGTCACTGCACCGTTAATGAAACTGCTGATGAAAGGAGTATCATTTGTATGGACTGAGAAGTAGCAAGAAGCTTTTGAAAAGTTGAAGAAGGTGTTGACTAAGGTGCCAGTATTTGATTCAGCCGGAATCTGGAAAAGATTTCACAGTGTATAGTGATGCGTCACATGTGGGGTTAGGCAATGTACTTATACAAGAGGGTAAGGTGGTCGCTTATGCTTCGCGACAGCTTAAACCTCACGAAGCGAACTACCTTACGCATGATCTGGAGTTGGCAGCGATAATCTTTACGTTAAAGATTTGGAGACACTATCTGTATGGGGAAAAGTGTATTATATAAACGGACCATAAGAGTCTCAAGTATCTACTGACTTAGAAGGAGTTAAATCTGAGGCAACGGAGATGGATAGAGTTGCTGAAGGATTACGACTGTTCGATTAAGTATCACCCAGGCAAGGTAAATGTAGTGGCGGATGCACTGAGTCGAAGGGCTGTAATTGAGTTGAGAGTAATGTTTGCTCGTCTGATTCTATATGACAATGGAAGCTTGTTGGCGGAGTTACAAGTGAGACCAACTTGGATTAAGCAGATTAAGGAGAAACAGTTAGAGGATGAGTCACTAGTTCCTCAGTTTCAGCAAGCTGAGAGTGAAGAGACTACTGATTTTGGACTGAATAGTGAAGGAGTTTTTTGTTTTCAGGGACGAGTTTGTATTTCGAAGGACTCTGATTTGAGGCAGTCAATTCTGAGAGAGGCTCATGGTAGACCTTGTGCCATACATCCTAGAGGAATAAGTTATATCAAGATTTGCGAGAGTTGTACTGGTGGCCTGGACTTAAGTGAGAAGTGACTGAATTTGTGGGGAAATGTCTGACATGCCAGCAAGTAAAGGCTGAGCATCAACTACCTTCTGGACTTTTGCAGCTAGTGAAGATTCCACTTTGGAAGTGGGAGAGAATAACCATGGATTTTTTTAGTGGGCTACCTTTGACACCCTCCAAGAAAGACTCAGTATGGGTAATTATGCATAGGTTAACAAAATCCACTCATTTCATACCTATTCGAACCGATTACTCACTTCAGAAGTTGGCTAAATTATATGTGGCGGAGATAGTGCGACTGCATGGGGTGCCAGTTTCGATTATTTCTGACCTAGATCCTAGGTTTACATCTCGGTTCTGGTAGAAGTTGCATGAGGCGTTGGGGACGCGATTGGATTTTAGCACTGCTTTTCACCCTCAGACAGATGGATAGTCGGAAAGGGTTATTTAGGTTTTGGAGGACATGTTGAGGGGTTGTGTTATCGACTTCCGAGGTAGTTGGGAGGATTACTTGCCATTGGCAGAATTTGCTTATAATAATAGCTATCAGGTAAGTATTCAAATGGCTCCATATGAGGCACTATATGGGCGAAGGTGTCGTACGCCTACGTGTTGGACGGAGTTGGGAGAACGTCGAGTTCTTGGGCCAGAGTTGGTGGCGGACATTGAGGACAATGTTAAGTTGATTAGAGATCGGTTAAAGGAAGCATCTGATAGGCAAAAATCTTATGCTGGTTTAAAGCGTAAGGAAATTGAGTTCTCAGTGTGGGATATGGTCTTCTTGAAGGTCTCGCCTTGGAAGAAGATATTAAGGTTTGGTAAGAAGGGCAAGTTGAGTCCGCGGTTTATAGGGCTTATCGGGTTTTTAAACGGGTAGGGCCAGTAGCTTATCAGTTGGAGTTACCGCTGGAGTTAGACCAAATTCATGACATTTTTCATGTGTCCATGCTAAGACAGTATCGATTAGATCCTTAGCATGTCATACCAGTGGAGGAGATTGAGGGAAAGAACGATTTGACTTTGAAGAGGAACCGATGCAAATAGTGGATTGAGAGGTCAAATGTTAAGGAAGGAGTCAGTTCTTTTGGTAAAGGTACTTTGGCGCAATCATGGCAGAGAAGAGGCTACTTGGGAGCCAGAGGAGGCGATGTGTCTCGAGGCCGAAATTTCTTTAAGGGGGCTAGAGTTGTAACGCCCAAATTTTTGGGATTTTTCAGGATTTTTGCGATTTTGGTGTGAACATGAAATTTTGTTGTCTGATTGTATAATTTGTGCTTTGAGTGTGTTAGTGGGCCTTTAAAAGGCTCAAACCTAAATTAAAACCTGATAGAATTATCAAATTTTGGACTTAAGAGAAGGGGTCTTGAGTATGTGGGCTTTTAAGAAAAGGTGGGTCATTTAAGACACATGTGAGCCTTTAGTAAAGTGGCAATGTGGCACCACTTAAAGCCTAGGAAAGTGGCATGTGGAAGTTGTGCAAGGGCCAGGGTTCATGATATGATCCGTCTCGAGGTGAGTCGAGTCGTATTTGTAGTTGCCCGATCGTCTACGAGAAAGTATTGTTCGAACTAAGTAGATGAAGAAGAAAGGAGTTGTTATAGTTTAAGTAGGAGAAGGTTCGTTAAGTTGATTTAGAAGTGAAAGAAAGATAAGGTTTGAACGAAAAAGTGCAAACAAGAACCAACATCAAGAAGATATCGACCCTTTGTCTATATGCTCTTTTAGTTCGGTTTGGATTTGGTAAATGGACCTCGACCCACTATCTAGAGAGATAGGAACCTCGGTATAGTCGAACGCCACACTACGGATAGTGATAAGTTCAGATTTTCGACAAAGAAAAAATGGTTGACACAACCAGGACACTAGGCAAGCCAATCGAAATGTTTGAACGAAATTAGAGAAAAGAATTCCTCACAAATTTGTAATAAAATTACCAAAGTTCAAAAAGTGCCTTCAAATAAAAAATACAAGTATTTATAGGCTTTAAGACTAAGTAGCTGAATAGTCTAATTCATAGTCTTAAAAACCAAGTAATGTTTCATGAATGAATCATGTAACATTCTAGAAAGAAACTCCTTAAATGCCTTGTCCACATTCGGCCATGGAAGATTGAAGCATGCATCATTCAAGCTTAAGCAAATGCATGTGAATGAATGGAACCTTAATGGACAAAGGTAGATTCGGCCCCTTGCTTTAATGAAGCAATAAAATGTTCACCTTTGGCCAAAAATGGTGAAATAAATGAAGTGAATGAATGGTCTTCATGGGTGTGAACAAGTTGGAACGAAAAGTCTTCTAGGTGTGAAAAGAGGATGACGAATGGACCCTTGTGTGAACACCTTAGTGTGAACATAATGGATGCTTCTTGGAAAGATATTAGGACAAAACTCATGAATTTAATGGTAAAAACCCCTTGGCCGAATGGTCACTTGGGAGAGTTCAATGGGCAACACACAATAATAATTTCCATCCATGCATCCTTACTCCTTAAGTAATGTACCTAGGTTGAATCATGCACCTAGAGAATTCATGAACCTTGACTGATCATGCACCTAAGTAATTCATGTCCCCTTGCCATCCATTGATGTTCGTACAAGACATGTGAACAACATTAATTCGGCTAATGTGAAAGCAACAATGGCAACTTATAAATTCGGCTATGACAAATTAAATAAGCAGAATTAAATTAAATTAAGACAATATTAATATATTAATGTGAAACCATTCAATATGATAAATTAAATAGCTAATTTAATGAAATTAAAATAAAAATCAACTTATTATCATGAGCTTTAAATGAACTTAATGAGCTATAATTTAGATAGTGAGCTAAAATCGAGCTAAGTCCAAACTCGAGAGCTGAGGCTGAGCTAATTCTGAGCTCGTGAACTGAAATTGAGCTGAAAATAAACTCATGAGCTAAAGTTGAACTAGATGTGAACTTGATGAGCTGGAACCGAGCAGGTTGAGCTGAAAATGAGCTGGATGAGCTTTGGAAAGATGAAACGGATGACTCGTTGAGCTAGTCCAGGAACTATCAAGTAAATTGGTGATCGATTCAGCCCAAACTCGCTCAACCAAGGCTGACACTGCATCTTTAAACTTCTTAGCTCGAGCTCGGGTAATTGGACCAACAGGTAGCTCGAGTGGGTCTCCATCTATGGTTGGCAACTTAGGTGGTGCGACTGTATCATTCCCCCTCTCTTCGAGGCGATTTCCCCCCAAATCGTCACCTATATCATAAGGAGACAGATCAGCCACATTAAAGTAGCACTCACACTATACTCACCTGGGAGGTCAAGTTTATATGAGTTATCGTTGATGCGTTCCAAAACTTGAAACGGCCCATCTCCCCTCGGTAGTAATTTCGATCTTCGCTGAACCGGAAACCTCTCTTTTCGCATATGAACCCACACCCAATCTCCGGGTTCAAAAATTATTTGTTTTCTTCCTCTATTGGCTTTCCGCACGTATTGCTCCGTTTGGGCCTCAATGTTGGCTTTAACCTTGTGATGGAGCTGTTTCACATATTTAGCTTTCCTCTTCGCATCTACATTAACAAATTGGTCGTTAGGTATAGGAATTAAATCAAGAGGAGATAAAGGGTTAAAACCATAAACAATTTCAAAGGGAGAAAATTTGGTAGCCGAATGCACAGTCCGATTGTAAGCGAACTCGATGTGAGGCAGGCACTCTTCCCACGATTTAAGATTCTTGCGAGATTGCTCGCAACAAAGTGGAGAGAACACGATTTACCACCTCGGTTTGGCCATCCGTTTGAGGATGACAAGTTGTGGAAAATACTAACTTCGTGCCAAGTTTACTCCATAATGTTCTCCAAAAGTGGCTCAAAAATTTTGCGTCTCGATCAGAAACAATGGTCTTTGGAATCCCATGCAACCTGACAATTTCTTTAAAAAAAAGATTAGCAATATTAACCGCATCATCAGTTTTTGAACAAGCAATGAAATGTGACATTTTGGAAAATCGATCTACAACCACAAATATAGAATCTTTCCCATTTCGTGTCCGCGATAGTCCTAAGATGAAATCTATAGAAAGGTCGACCCAAGGCCCTTCAGGAATGGGCAAAGGTGTGTAAAGCCCATGGGGGTTAACCTTAGATTTGGCTTTCTTACATACTATACATCTAGAACAAACCTTCTCAACATCCCTTTTCATTCGTGGCCAATAAAAATGTTCTTGCAACATGGCCAAAGTTTTTGCGATACCGAAGTGTCCTATTAACCCACCGCTGTGAGCCTCAAGTACTAGCATCTCTCGCACAGAGCTTTGTGGGACACAAAGTTTTCCTTCACGTAATAAGAAGCCATCGAACCTGAAAAATTTATCAACAGCATTATGCTCACATGATTTGTAAATTTCTCCAAAATTAGGGTCAGTTATGTACAAATCTTTCAGAAACATAAAGCCAAGCAATCTCGAATCCAAATAATTCAACAAGGTATAACGACGAGAAAGTGCATCAGCAACAATATTTTCCTTACCTTTTTTGTACCGTATAACATAAGGAAAGGATTCAAGAAATTCTACCCATTTTGCGTGCCGTTTATTGAGTTTATGCTGTTCTTTTATATGCTTTAGAGATTCGTGGTCTGAATGAATGACAAACTCTTTCGACCATAAGTAGTGCTGCCACGTTTCCAATGCTTGAACCAAAGCATACATTTCTTTGTCGTATGTTGGGTAATTCAATGGAGCACCACTAAGCTTCTCACTAAAGTATGCCACAGGTTTGCCTTCTTGAGTTAACACAGCTCCTATTCCGATACCTGAGGCATCACATTCAATTTCAAAAGTTTTATCAAAGTTAGGCAAAGATAATAAAGGAGCATTAGTTAAATGCTCTTTGGGAGCAGTAAACGATTTTTCTTGGTCCTCATTCCAAAAGAATGCTGAATTCTTTTTAATCACACTCGTGAGAGGTGCGGCTAACGTGCTGAAATTCAGGACGAATCATCTGTAAAAGCTCGCTAAGCCATGGAAACTTCGCACTTGTGTGATGCTAGTCAGCCTCGGCCACTCTCGAATTACCTTCACCTTCTCTTGGTCGACTTCGAGGCCTTGCGAACTGACAACAAATCCTAAGAAAATAACTTTATCAGTGCAAAATGTACATTTCTTAAGATTTGCGTAAAGAGTCTCTTTTCGTAACACATCTAATATAGCTCGTAAATGAATCAAGTGTTCATTCAAAGTTCGACTATAAATAAGGATATCATCGAAGTATACCACACAAAATTTACTGATATAGGCTCGAAGCACATGGTTCATTAGATGCATGAAAGTACTAGGAGCGTTAGTAAGGCCGAAGGGCATTACCAACCACTCATACAAACCATGTTTGGTCTTGAAAGCAGTCTTCCATTCATCTCCCTGGCGCATGCGTATTTGATAGTACCCGCTCTTGAGGTCGATTTTTGAAAATAGCTGCGCACCACTTAACTCATCTAGCATGTCGTCGAGTCGCGGAATCGGATGCCGGTACTTAATGGTAATCTTGTTAACTGCACGACAATCGATGCACATACGCCACGTTCCATCCTTTTTCGGAACTAGTAGGACTGGCATAGCACAGGGGCTAAGAGTTTCTCGTATGAACCCCTTTTCCAAAAGCTCATTTACTTGCTTTTGTAACTCCTTCGTCTCATCGGGGTTGCTACGATAGGCTGGTCGGTTAGGAATGGATGCGCCAGGAATGAAATCGATTTGATGTTCGATTCCCCGAATCGGTGGCAATCCACTCGGAACTTCATCAGGAAATACGTCCTCAAATTCCTGCAAAAGAATCTTAACAGAAGATGGTAGATCGGGATTCAAGTCGTTAGAATTTAAAAATGATTCCTTGTACAAAAGTACAAGCATTGGTTGCCTCAACAGAAACGACTTTCGTATATTACTCGCTTTTGCATAAACATTCACTTTTGCACTCTCTTTTTCTTCTCTCTTTTTATTCTCTCGCTTTTGATTCTTTTCTTTTGTTTTCTCAGTTTGTTTCTCATGTTTCTTTTCACTCATTTTCTCACAATTTTTTTCTTTATTTTCTTTTTTCTCACTTTCTTTGTATTTTCCAATGGAATCTCTCAATCTTACTTGGTCTTCGTAAACTTGACGAGGTGTCAAAGGTGCTAAGGTGACATTCTTGCCTTGATACTTGAAAGTATAACGATTGGTGTATCCGTCATGTACCACCCTTCGATCAAACTGCCAAGGTCGGCCTAGCAGTAAGTGTCCGGCATGCATTGGAACTACGTCACAAAGCACTTCATCGGAATATTTTCCAATCGAGAAAGGCACCTTCACTTGTTTGGTCACCTTTAATTCTCCACCATCGTTAAGCCATTGAAGCTTATATGGATGTGGGTGCTTTGTAGTCGGTAGTCCTAACTTCTCCACCATAAGCGTACTAGCAACGTTCGTGCAACTTCCTCCGTCAACGATGAGACTACACACTTTGCCTTGAACATAGCAACGAGTGTGGAAAATATTCTCACGTTGTTGCTCGTCTTCGACACTTTGCAAGCTTAGGCTTCATTTGATCACAAGTATCTCACCGTCTACCGCATATTCGAGTTCTTCTTCCTCTTTATTAGAAGATTCGTCGGATTCTTCTTGTTTTTCTTCTTCCGACTCAATATCTCCATTTGCAGACATCACCATTACTCTCCGATTTGGACATTGACTAGTGATATGTCCACGCCCCAAGCACTTGAAACATTTGATGTCTCAGGATCTATCGGGATGAGCGATTTCTTTTCCTTTGCTGGACTCTCCCGTGGGTTTGTTTGGCTTCACCAGAAAGTTTGCCACCTTTGAACGGTTAGGAAAGTCTCGTTTGTTTACTCCTTGGCCCCACTTCGGATTATTAGAAGGGTTTGAATAGGGTTTGAGAGTACCTTTTCGCTTGAGCTGTTTTTCCACTTTGATGGCAACATGGACCATATCGGTCACCTCGACATAGTGTTGAAGTTCTACAATGTTAGCTATGTCTCGGTTCAACCCAGAGAGGAATCTTGCCATGGTCGCTTCTCGTTCTTCCTCCACATTCGCTCGTATCATCGCTATTTCCATTTCTTTGAAATAGTCCTCCACACTTTGACTACCTTGTGTGAGGTTTTGCAGCTTTTGGTACAACTCGCGATGATAATAAGACGGGATGAATCTCTTCCGCATGATAGCTTTCATTTCAGTCCATGTGGAAATTGGCCTTTCCCCGTTGCGTCATCGACTTGTTGTAAGTTGATCCCACCACACCATCGCATAATCAGAAAACTCGATGGCTGCCAATTTAACCTTCTTGATCTTCGAATAATTATGGCAGTCAAAGACTAGCTCTATCTTCTTTTCCCACTCCAAGTATGCTTCCGGATCAGACTTGCCTTGGAAGGGTGGTATGGAGAGCTTGATATTCTTGAGATCGTCGTCGACTCACCCTCTATCCCTTTGGCCTCGATTTCGCTGACCTCGGTATCGCCCACTTTGGTTGGAACCTTGGTCACTTTCTAGGTCACTTTGGTCGAAAAGTTCTTCTTCCAGTGGTCGGGCTCGTCCGCGGTCTCTTCTAGGGCCTTGAGGAGTTTGACCTCGTTGCCCTCTCTCTTTGACCCGATCTAATCTCTCGTTAATGGATTCAAGTTCAGTTCGAAACATTCTTTGTATTTCTCTGAAAAGGGCTTGTTGTCCCAAATCGGGCACTCCTCCACCGTCGGGAACCATATTTCTGATCGGTTGGCATGGTAGTCCTTTGTTACGCTCCGGGCTTTGTGACATTTTGACAACCTCACCACAAATCTCACTAAGTCTCTCTGAAAGAAAAAGAAAATCCACTCACACTCGTGTTTTTCACTCGATTTCAGCTTTTACCTCCCCTCGAATGTACTCGCGACACTCGTGCCTTTTCCCTCTCCTTTCCTTTCTCGTGATTTCATAAGCAGATTCGACACAGGCTTAGCCTTGGTCTAGTGGTCGGCTTAAAAAGGGGTAACAAAGGTTGATGTACTCGGTTTAAGGTAGGCTAATAAGAGTTTGGGTTTTAGTGTGGCTAAATCAAATAGAAGAGATGAAAAGGGTAGAAGAACAATTTCAGGATCGGGAATGAATAACGATGAAACAATTTCCACTTTCAACCACCTTTTTTTCGAATTTTTTTTGAATTTTTTGTCAGACTTGTATAACTTTTTTTTTGGACTATAACAATGAACTAAATACAATAGAAACTCTTGTGTACACGAAAATTTTTTTTGTTGACTGCGTAGATTTTTGTTTTTTTAGCAGTAACATCAGACTAATCAAAATGAGAAAATTTCGGTATACAAAAAATTTTTTTCTATACTCTTTTTTTTCAGACTCTACTTACTTGTGTACACTTGGACTATCCCGGGGATGTTTTTGTCGTATGTACTTCTCGTTTTAGTAGCTCTGATACCAAATGATATGATCCATCTCGGGGTGAGTCCAGTCGTATTTGTAGTTGTCCGATCGTCTACGAGAAAGTATTGTTCTAACTAAGTAGATAAAGAAGAAAGGAGTTGTTATAGTTTAAGTAGGAGAAGGTTCGTTAAGTTGATTTAGAAGTGAAAGAAAGATAAGGTTTGAAAGAAAAAGTGCAAACAAGAACCAACATCAAGAAGATATCGACCCTTTGTCTATATACTCTTTTAGTTCGGTTTGTGATTTGGTAAATAGACCTCGACCCACTATCTAGAGAGATAGGAACCTCGGTATAGTCGAACGCCACACTACGGATAGTGATAAGTTTGGATTTTCGACAAAGAAAAAAAGGTTGACACAACTAGGACACTAGGCAAGCCAATCGAAATCTTTGAATGAAATTAGAGAAAAGAATTCCTCACAAATTCGTAATAAAATTAACAAAGTTCAAAAAATGCCTTCAAATAAAAAATACAAGTATTTATAGGCTTTAAGACTAAGTAGCCGAATAGTCTAATTCATAGTCTTAAAAACTAAGTAATGTATCATGAATGAATCATGTAACATTCTAGAAAAAAACTCCTTAAATGCCTTGTCCACATTCGGCCATGGAAGATTGAAGCATGCATCCTTCAAGCTTAAGCAAATGTATGTGAATGAATGGAACCTTAATGGACAAAGGTAGATTCGGCCCCTTGCTTTAATGAAGCAATAAAATGTTCACCTTTGGCCAAAAGTGGTGAAATAAATAAAGTGAATGAATGGTCTTCATGGGTGTGAACATGTTGGAACGAAAAGTCTTCTAGGTGTGAAAAGAGGATGACAAATGGACCCTTGTGTGAACACCTTAGTGTGAACATAATGGATGCTTCTTGGAAAGATATTCGGACAAAACTCATGAATTTAATGGTAAAAACCCCTTGGCCGAATGGTCACTTGGGAGAGTTCAATGGGCAGCACACAATAATAATTTCCATCCATGCATCCTTACTCCTTAAGTAATGTACCTAGGTCGAATCATGCACCTAGAGAATTCATGAACCTTGACCGATCATGCACCTAAGTAATTCATGTCCCCTTGCCATCCATTGATGTTCCTTCAAGTCATGTGAACAACATTAATTCGGCTAATGTGAAAGCAACAATGGCAACTTATAAATTCGGCTATGACAAATTAAATAAGCAGAATTAAATTAAATTAAGACAATATTAATATATTAATGTGAAACCATTCAATATGATAAATTAAATAGCTAATTTAATGAAATTAAAATAAAAGTCAACTTATTATCATGAGCTTTAAATGAACTTAATGAGCTATAATTTAGATAGTGAGCTAAAATCGAGCTAAGTCCAAACTCGAGAGCTGAGGCTGAGCTAATTCTGAGCTCGTGAACTGAAATTGAGCTGAAAATAAACTCATGAGCTGAAGTTGAACTGGATGTGAACTCGATGAGCTGGAACCGAGCAGGTTGAGCTGAAAATGAGCTGGATGAGCTTTGGAAAGATGAAACGGATGACTCGTTGAGCTAGTCCAGGAACTATCAAGTAAATTGGTGATCGATTCAGCCCAAACTCGCTCAACCAAGGCTGACACTGCATCTTTAAACTTCTTAGCTCAAGCTCGGGTAATTGGACCAATAGGTAGCTCGAGTGGGTCTCCATCTGTGGTTGGCAACTTAGGTGGTGCGACCGTATCAGTTCAAGTCCCATGGTAAGCAAGGTGCTATTTTATTTTTACTGCATGTGCAAGGCATGTGATAGACTCCAACTGAAACTCTGTTGGGAAGAGTTTGAGATGCTCATAAGATTGAGTCCAGGAGGGATAAGGGGAGAAATTTTAGGAATTTTGAATAGGGGAGTGTGTTGGCCTATTGGAGGGGTGAAGGTGCACATTCGGCTAGGGCTTTTAGGAGCTTATGCTTTTGGCAATTAGAAGTGGTATTTGCTGACACCTTGAGGGGCTAGTTTTCGGGTTTTGGCTAGACTGCTCTCTTTTGTGCCGATAGGTATAGAACTCTTAGCTCTTTCTTTTGCTTTTCTCCTATTGATCTAGAAGCTAAAACCGCAGGCATCCATCTTTTGTGCCGAATTGCCTTGAACCAAACTCTCTTTTCTTCTCTTCTTTCTTTTGTTCTCAAAACCAAATTCACTTCTTCTCTCGTCACCTTTTTCTTCTCTTCTTCTTCATCTCTTCCCTACCGTTTAAAACAACCTCATTCTCAAGTCTATTAGTTGACTACCACCAAAAGCTGAAACCGAAGTTGTGTTGTCATTTTCTCCCTTGATCAGAACCCCATTCTTTCTTCAATCCACTTAGCTGAATCTCACACTCCCATAACCCTTGTCGACATCTTCTCTTTTCCATTACAACTTTTACCTTTCTCTTCTTCATTATACCAAAAGCCAAAACCTCCAAATTCATAGTGATTCAGGATCTAAACCTCTAGATCTATACTCTACTTTCACTTTAAGTTAGATCCACAGCAGATCTGAGATTGGAAAGGTGTTGGAAACGCTTCTGTCAAGTACATCTTTGGTGGTAAGTACTCGGATCTTATCTTCCATTAATTAGTGATTCAAGAAAAGCCAAAAACCCCTAAGTTCATAGGGTGGCTGTCGATGAAGGCCTTAGTGGTTGACCATTCGGTTTGGTATGTGTTAGTGCGGATTGAAGGCTACCGATCGAGGGGTGTGTGGAAGGCTTGGACCATTGGAGCCGCTAGATCTAGATCTAGTCATTAGTTTCGGCAAAGGTAAGTATTTTAGGGCCTTAAGTAAGGTTGGCCGAATATGGTGAGTGTGTGTTAGTTAGTTTCTTTGATTCGCGGTTGATAAGTGTATTCTAAATGGCTATAGGATAATCGCGTGGGAGATTTCGTCAACGTCTGTCAAAAATCAGGTGTGTAAACGAACACCTCTAGTAGACTAAATCGGCAAAAGCTGAAAAGCCAAAATGCTAAAATTTTGATATTTCGTGGGCTTGTGAGCATGCGAGCGCTCGTGGGTTGGTTGACTCGGTAAAAACTGCAATCGCAAACGGTAAGGTTGATGTGTGCACGATTTCATGCACCTCGGTAAATTTGGGCCTCGAGGGGCTAAATTTGGGCCCAATGGGCTTACGGGCCCATTTGGGCAAAAACGAGCGGTAAGTGGGTTCTGGTAATTTATATGCTAAGTCTACTAAGATAACTGTGGAATTTGGGCTTTGTGGGCCAAATTAGTTTATAAACACTGTAGGGCCTATTAGGGGTTTTAGGGCCCGATAGCTCTAAAGTTAATAAATGGGCTAGATAAGCTATTTAGGTGAAAATTAGACTGTTAACAACTGTAATAAGCATGAAACCCTAAAAACTAGTAAATTTACTTAAATACCCCTTAAGGGTGGAAAAATTACTATTTTACCCCTAGGTGCAAAATGACCATTATACCCTAAGGTTAAATTTGACTGAAATGCTACTATATTATATCTGTTTACTGTATGCCATGACATGTTTTACTGTTGCATGGGACTGGGTTTATTGATGGAGGAAGTGCTAAGTGGCATTGCCACGTTTACTGATAGGGGCTTTGCCTTGTTTACTGTTAGTGGCTTGGCCACGTTATCTGATTAAGCAACTATGTTGCGACTGTGGTGTGTAGGGCTGGGTGGGTTGAGTTATTCCCCACATGGTGTGTAAGGCTGGTACGGGTGGTGTGTAGGGCTGGATTTGGGTCGGGTTTTTGCATACATGCATAATATCTGTTCTGTTACTGTAATGGGCCTAAGGGCCATACTGAATACTGAATAGGGCTAAGGCCCAGTTAATACTGAATACTGAATAGGGCTAAGGCCTAGTTATTACTGAGACTAGATAGGGCTTAGGCCCAGTAAGCTTGAACTAATTTGGGCTCGGGTTGGGTTTTCTTTACACACTGAGTTTCCAAACTCACCCTTTCCTTTCATCTATGCAGGTGAGCCCTAAGCTAGTGGACTTGGAGCTGGAGGGATTCAGAGTGGCCACATGGACTGCACATGGTGGTTTTTGATTAAGTTATATATTTTTATATTTACTTAAATTATTTTCATTATGGGTTTTGTTGTAATAAGGCCGCTTTAAGTACTTTTAATTTGGGTTTTTTTTATTTCTTTATTTGAAATTTGATTAAAATGGGTAGATTAAGGCTGCGCAGGTTTTTATTTAAAATTAATCAACGTTTTCAAAATAGAACACACGTATTGAATGAATAACAGAAAGACAAACAAGATCTTGTAATGGTATACACTCTAAACTGGTAGTGGATAGGACGTTTACAAACTAAACCTAGATTTTTTCTTTCCAAACTTTAATAAGGATTTAGCAAAACTCACCCCTAATCGTAATGACTAAAGAATATATCTCAATCAATCGTTGGTGTGACACACCAGACTTGGCCGTAACGTCTGGTCCGGGTTTTGGGTGTTACAGTAACCCTTTGCTCTGTAGCTTGCATCTGTGCCGGCCTTTGAGGGCAATCCCTAACCACATGCTCTTTAGACCCACACCTAAAACATGGACAGTACACCTCCAACACTCACCTTGATGAGTCCTCTCACAATCCGCACAAGCCTGCAGTCTAATAGTAGTCACCAGAACTGCTCTAACCGACCCATCAAATTTGCCTTTCTTAACAGGCCTCCCAGAAGAACCCGAGGGCCCTGAATCCCTCCTGAATCTGCCCCGTTCCTTCTCACGATTCTGACACTCTGAGCGCTTTACATATTCTGCTATCTTCATTTTTTCAACCAAAGCAACAAAATCACGCTCCCTCAGAGGGAGCTATCAGCACTCACAACTCGTCTCTGAGACCATCATCGAACCGCACACAGTGCTCGTACTTAGTGGCTACAATCCCACGGGCATATCGACTTAATCTTAAAAACTTTGCTTTGTACTCTGATACAGACTTATTTCCCTGAGTCAGGCTTAAGAATTCCTTCCTTCGGGCATCCACATAACTCGACCCAACTTACTTCCCTTGAAAGGCTGCCTTGAAAAGGTCCCACGTTAACCGATCAGTTGGTGTGCCATCTCTCACAATGAGCCACCGTTGGTAGGCCTCATCACACAGTAAAGATACTGCTCCCTTCAGCTTTCAAGCAGACCAGATCATCCATTATCTATTCCGTGGCCTCTAACCAATACTCGGCCACATTCGAGGCTACGCTAGATACACCCCTTGACTACAGTTTTTAGTCATCTACAGTTTTTCCTACAGTTTCTGTTTTCCCTAACTACAGAGTTTTAGTACAGTACTAATATCTACAGTAGTTTTTCAGTATCACAATTTAGTCTATAACAGAAAAACAAATCAGAGAACTTGCAGATTTGGTGCCAGAGACTCGGTGTGCCACACTTCTAGTATCACATTTCAAAACAATTCTAATTCCTTATAAAAAATCATTTCTTCAACCACCAAAATTTAGGAAAACTTTAAAACCCATTATTGAGAAAACTTTCTAAAAACCCATATTTTGAGAAAATTTTTTCAAAAGAGACCCAATTTTCAAAATAGCTTCAATCTTAAAAATTCTCGTTTTTTAAAAGATCAAGGTTTAGAAAAATTTAGAAACCCCTTTAAGAAAATTTTTCAAAGAAATCAAATTTTCAAAACAATTTAAATCATTAAAATCAATTTTAAGGGAAAATTTTAAAACCCATACCACAGCCAAGTTTTACAACCTAGCTTTGATACCACTAAATGTAATACCCCAAACTCGGCCCAGACATTATGGCCAAATATGGCGCGTCACATAGAAGTTACGTTTGAAACTCAATTAAAATTTAAAACTCCTTCTTAATAATAATGATATCTAGCCAAATCATTTGTTTAAAACTATTCTTTGATATCTATTATGTTACTTAAAACTCGCAGAAGTTTTTGTTGTTAAAGTGGAACGTGTGAATATTTTTGAAAACAATTATTAGTTTTGAAAACCTGATAACCTAATATAACGGTTTGAAATGATAGAATAACGCAAATAAAGAAAGCTAAATCCAAAAATCCAAAATGGCCTTATTACATAAATAAAGCCCAACTAAAATTAAAATAAAATAAATCCCAGAAACAGAAAACATGTGGCCATCCTGAGTCTCTCGCAGCTCCAAATCTTCTAAGGTTGGGGGTTACCTGCACATTTAAAATAAAAGGTGAGTTTGCAAAAACTCAGTGTGTAACTCCCCAACCAACACAGTAACTGATGTATGCACACCTGGGGCTCCCTCAAATGCAAATCAAGATCTAATCAAGCTTCCAAAAGGCCCCATGACTCGAGCACGTACTAAGCAACTTCAAGAAGCTTTAACAGCTTTGTTGAAGCACATTTGGGATGAAACCAAGTCCTTTGACGTCGGAGAAGCTATGGACAACTCCTTGGAGGCTCAATGCACCCTTTTGCAAACCGACTTTAGCTCCTCTCCAGCTCTCCAAGCTCAATTCAGCTCCAATCAGCTCACTTGAGCTTGTTTCAGCTAGTTTGAGCTCAATTTAGCTTCTTTCCAGCTCGTTTCTTCTTCCATTTCAATAAACCAAGTTTCAACTTTATTTTAACTTAATTTGCTACAGCTCATGTCGAATTCACTAGCTCAAATTAGTTCATTAATTGTTTTTGATTATTTGAGCTAGCTGAATTTAATATGCTAGTTAATTTTAATTTAATGTGTCTGAAAATTACTTAGTGGTTATTTAGGTAGTTAGCTGCTGTTTAATTATGATTAAATGATATAATTAAAGTGTTCATGTATTTTTTTTGTAAGTTCAGCCGGATGTGGAGATACATTAAAAGCTAGGTGCATGTATGGGAGCATTTAAAGCAAATACATGCATGACTGGGTTCAAAGCTTGCAAGGATTCATGCATGACCGAATTCATGCATGGTGGGCTAACTATTGGTGATCCCTAAGTGACTATTCAACCAAGGAGTAGCTGCCAATTAATTCCAAGTTGACCGATTAGCTCCTTAAACATGTTCACACCTAAACTTGACCAATCGGCTTCAATACATGCATGGATGGATTCAAGAATGTCCAAGGGAAGGAATTAACTCAATAATTCAGCATATTGATTAAATTAAGTGCATGCACAAAGGGGAGAATGAATTTACTAGCTTCATGCTACCATTCATGAACCTACAGCCATTAAAGTGCTTAATTATGAAGATACAGGTTCCATACAAGTGCATGAACGTCCTAAGGAGATGAATGCAACCTTTGGTGCTCATACAAGGCACTTGAATCCTTACTTCATGGCTAAGCATTCATGCAAACACCAAGGGGGAAGGAAGTGTCCATTCAGCTAGTGCATGAATCTGTCGAATTCATGAACAATTTTAATGTATTAGTGTGAACAATTTTATTGTTGTGTGAACACATTAGATGCCGAATTCCAATAGACATTTTAGGCACTATAAATATTTGTTGAACTTCATTTGTAATGGACTTTTTTCAATTTGTTAATGAAACTTTGTTTCTGTGAGGTTGCTTCCTCTCATATCTTGTACAAGTTTCGAAAGACTTTTCTAGCATGTTAGTGGTGTCTACCGATCTTGTTTGAACTTATCACTATCCTTGGTGTGGCGTTCACCTATCCTTCTATCCCATTTATCCACCTTAACAATATAGGAACCGGGGTGACACTTTTTAGTGTTGAATCATTCCTAACGTTAAGTTCGTTAATCCATCCCCACCTTACATCATCTTATTCTTATTATTTCTAAACTAAACACTCTATTCAACACCCATCTCTATTTTCCATAGCCGAACCTATCAATAACCTATTTTCTACTTCGAACCCTTCCGCCTAATCAAACCTATCCTTTCACTTCTACTTCTAAGACCAGGGCACGAACGACCCTTCTCATCTACGATCGGGCAACTACGTGCATTCGACTCAATCACTCGAGTCGGATCACATCAGTAACCATACATGCAGAATAAACCGAGCCGAAGCACTATGCAGAATAGATCAGACTAGGCCTTAGCCCTATACAGAACAGTATGGGCTCAAGCCCATTACCGCATCAAAACAATAAATGTATGTAAGCCCAACCCAGTCCAACCATCACACCACCCGTACCAACTTGCACATCCTAGGCACCGAGGTGCTGATGCTGCTCAAGGCTCCCCCACATCCGACGCACCAAGGTGCAGAATGGCTTGAGGCTCTCGCACATACGATGCACCAAGGTGCCGATGCTGCTTGAGGCTCCCGCACATTTGACGCAACAAGTGCCGAATGGCTCGAGGCCCCTATACATCCGACGCACCAAGGTGCCAAATGGCTCGAGGCCCCCACACATCCAACGCACCAAGGTGCCGGTGCTGCTCGAGGCTCCCGCACATCCTAGGCATCGAGGTGCTAATGCTGCTCGAGGGTCCCCCACATCCGACGCACCAAGGTACCGATGCTGCTCGAGGCTCCCGCACATTCGACGCACCAAGGTGCTGAATGGCTCAAGGCTCCCACACGTTCGACGTACCAAGGTGCCGAATGGCTCGAGGCTCCCGCACATACAAGGCACCAAGGTGCCGATGCTACTCAAGGCTCCTGCACATCTGACGCACCAAGGTGCCGAATGGCTCGAGGCCTCCGCACATCCGACTCACCAAGGTGCCGATGCTGCTCGAGGCTCCTGCACATCCTAGGCACCAGTCCAACCCATCTAGCACACCAATACGCAACCATGCTACTAATAACATATCACATTACAAAGTCACCAAAATCAGAGTACGTGGCAAAGCCACTAATAACAGAATTACGTGGCATAGCCACTAAAATAGATCTTCCTCCAAATCATACCCAACCCTATGCAGAATGTCATGTCATACATATAATATGTGCATACCAAAGCTCACACTCATCAACCAACCTATTTCTAAAGATATAATGGTCACTTAAGCAGTCAAGGGTAATGGTAATTTTACCCCTTAAGGGTATTTTGGTCATTAACCAAGTCTTGGAAATCTTTGTACCTAATACGACCTCCTATAGGGTCTTGTGTCTCTTTGAGCGGCTCGAATAACCGATATGGTCAAAACAATGTTTTTGGGTCCAAAGCCCATATTGTGCCTAGTTTTACGTACGGTATCACAAGCCTTATCAATCAACATACCAACGATCACTTACCGAGTAATTCACCTATATGGGCCCGTAGGCCCATTGGGCCCATTGCAGCCCATCGGGGCCCATAACGGCTCAAGTGCATGAAATCGCGCTTGACAGCCTCCATAGTCTATTGCCCATTATTCGTAGGCTCAGTTCGGCCCACAAGCGTTCGCACGCCCGTAAGGCCTCAAATGCCGACGTTTTGGCATTCTGGCCTTTCAGCTTTTGCTAATCTATACTACAGAAAGGTGTGGTTACACACCTTTTGTTTCAGATACTAGAGAACCCCTTTAGGTCACTTGGTTAGAACAATCGCCTGCTTTTTGATGAATATCTGAGCCACATATACAAATATTATTATCATAAACCAACTTGTTAATCTTAATTACAGAGTCTCTACTACAATCAGCCAATAACAACAAGAAAACGACAACCACTTACCTATGCCGAAGATTAACTAATAGGCCTAGATTGCTTCAACAACCCACCACTTCTTGCGCAATCAACCACTAGGTGATACCTAAGAGATCCAAACAGGAAGGTCAACAAAAAGAAAGAGTTCGAAGTCGTTCATGAATGAAAAACAACCCAAGGTCGATTCCATATGTGGGAGAGAAGAAATTCAGAAAACATTCGAAACACTTACCCAAAACTAGCTGGTACAAACGGTAGATTGAAGTAACAGTCACTCAATCTCCAAAGCCCCAAACCCCCAGATCGAAACCATTCCCAAGTGATGAGGAGAGAAGTATTCGGCTATTTGAAACTAAAGGAGGAGTGTAAGGGAAACAGAAGAATTCGGCTATTGAAGAATTCGGTCAAAAGAGAAATAGGTAGAGAGTTGTTAGATTCAGCCTAGCAATGTCTTCAGCACCCAATTGCACTAATGATCAGAAGAGATTCGGCTAAAGGATGTTTTTGAGAGTGAGAGAAATGAAAAACGGATTCAGATAACAATAGAAAAAAGACAATTGAAGTGGAGAAGAGTTCGGCCAAATCAAAGATATTTTAACATAAGGTTTGGCAGGGGTTGGAAGAAAGAAATTAGAGAAGGAGGGATAAAGATTAGAGAATGTGCAAAAGAGATGCAAAGAAGAAAAGAATTGCGAGGTTTGATTTTCGGCAAAGTGACAAAAGAAAATGGTTCCTAAAAGTGTTGATATGACGCCAAATTAAGAGAACAAGAAAAACAAGAAAAACAAGAAAAAGAAGCAAAAAGAAACAAATGTCGAACCCTAAAAGAATTAAAACCCCATTCGGCACCTAGGCTCCCAAAAAAGCTAAAAATGCATGCTTTCAAAAGCCCCTAGCTGATTTCCTCCCTTCAAGCTACCCAATTCAGCTAACACTCATCCCATACACCAAATCCCTTGAAAATCTCCTTGATTTGCTCCATGATTCACTCAACCTTTCAATTTTAATTTTAATTCAAATTCTAAAGACCAAGTCATCTCTTACCAAGTATTCAACCACTTCCAGTATTCGAATCCAAGTCCACTTCTTACCAAATCCATGTAGCAAAATAACAACCATTAGCTGATGATGGGATTCAAACCCCATACTTCCTTCCCTTTGTAAATGACGCCACAAGCCACTCCACCACATGTCTTTTTGTGTCAAGCAACCCTAACAACTTTACTTAAACCCTATGAGTTGAAATCCATACTCCCCTAAGCCTAAAAATCATAATTTTGCCAAAGGCTTGGCTTTAACCTAGGCCTTCTAAAGGCCCCCCAAACACACCGAAACCATCAATCTAGCACACCCAAACATGCAATTGACAATTTATGCAAAATTTTCAAACCCAAAATTTTAGGGCGTGACATAATATTCTACATTCAACAATGGCAACATTCATATTATTCCATATTTTGCAAATTAGCCCCTCATTAGAAAGATTAAGCAACAACAATTCCAAAAACATAAAAGTTTATAAAAACGGACATCAAAATTACTTACATGCAAGTTTAATAAGCTGAAATTTTGAACTCTCACATCGCTATTTCTTGCTTTAAAAATTGGTTCATGCATGTGGGAAGAAGATAGCCATTTTGTTTTATTTTTATTTATTTATTAATTGGCCATTTACTAATTTAACCTTACCAAACATTAAAAATAACCAAATTGCCAAGCCATGCTCATCCACTATCACCTTTAATGGTTTAACTACCATTTAAGGACGTTCACTTTAAAGTTCTATAGCTATTTAACACTTTTAACTAATAGTACCCAACTTTCGCACTTTACGTGATTTAGTCCTTTTCATCAAATTAAGCACTCAAATAATAAAATTTCTTTACGAAAATTTTAGACAACTCTAATATTATTCTGTAGACATTAAAATAATAATAAAATAATTTTTTTGACATCGGATTCGTGGTCCCGAAACCACTATTCTGATTTAGCTAAAAATGGGTTGTTACAATAAATGCTTAGTAAGCTTGTAAAACTTTAAACATAACATACCATTTCAATAATAAAATTTAGAGAATAAGGAATAAGTATAAACCTTTACCAATGCCATAAGCTTAATAAAACCTATATAACACCATTAAATTCACAAGTTAGTATATTGTTCATGATACACGTGAAATCAACCATATATAAATATAACATTTAATTTATCATCGTTACCATACGATCATGATTCATTCCATTTGCTTACTTACCGTTTCTAATACCATGAGTTTAATATAAGCCTATTCAAGCATCATTAAGCTCACATGTTAGTAGATTTATTGACAATCATATAAGCTCATTTATAACATAAGTAGATTTCATAAGATATATGATATATGCATCAACCTTTTCATATAGATATAAACCTTTCCATTAAGTCACTTATCGTTTCATTCCTTTTCTTACCAATTAAACCACCTAGAATCACATCGGATACTCGGGAAAGCTAACATGAAGTGTGCCTTTACATATAACCGTAACCTTTTCTTTACATTATTGCTCACACGAGCTGTGAAATGGGCCTGCTCACATGAGTTGTGGGTCGAAATGTAATCAACATGATGTAACACCCCTAACCCGTATCTGTCGCTGAAATAGGGTTACGAGGTATTACCGATCAAATCACATTGTTAGGCAAACATTTCACATTCAATGATGCAATCCCAATTGCATCATGTTACGACCCAACTCCACAACACTGAGATTGGTCTAATGAGAGGGGCCCAAGTGCAAGATGAAGTTTTAATTCCAGTTTGTTAATTTGGTTGTTGGAATAAGGACTTTTATTTATTTATTTTAGTTATCTTAGTTATTATAATATGAGTCTTTAATTATGTCTTGTTTATTAAATGCATCTTTAATTAATGTCTTACATTATTGATCTACATCTTTTAATTATGTCATGCATTATGTAGCTCTCATGATAGTTAAGATTGCATCATAAATTATGTCATGCATTATGTAACTCCCATGTTAGTTAAAGTTGGCATCTTTTAATGAAGTCATACATTAAGTAATTCATTGATCATTTAGTTTACATCTTAATTAAACTATGCATTTAAGCATTGTAGTTGTTTGAGTTAGCTTACATCGTAGTCGAGAAGAAGAACGAAGTCTCAATTGTAAAGATGGGTAAGAAGCGGAAGGTTAGAAAATGTATGATTTAGGAAGAAGTTAGAGTTGGTTTAGATTTAGAAAGAAGAAAGATAGTGGGTAAGGAGGGTTAAGATTGAAGTATGGAAATGAATGGATGAATAGTGGTTCAGTTTAAGTAATTTAGAATAGATTACGAAATGGTTCGATATGGTATGAAAGATACGAAATAGAATAGGAAGAATGGAATGGTATAGACGGTACGAATTGGTTTAGAAAGGTGCAAAATGGTATAGAAGAAATTTAGTTTTGGTCGATTTTGGTAAACAATGAAAATAGGTGGTCGATGGTCGAGTTTCTTAGACGTTAGGAAAGATTCAACACCGAAGTGTCACCCCGAATCCTATATTTTCTAAGGTGGAAAATGGTAGTGTAGGATAGGTTTAAGCGCCACACCAAGTTGGGTTTGGTGATAAGCTCGAAACAAGCAAGTTTGACGCCACTAGCAAAGCTAGATAAGTCACACGAGACTTGTACAAAGTTTAAGAAGAATCAACCTCACAGAAAACAAAGTTTTCGATATATAAAATGATCCAAAAAAAAAAGTCCTTTTACAAATGAAATGAGCATCTATTTATACTAACAACTTAGGCTAGCCGAATAGTCCTATTCATGGACTTAACAACTAAGTAATGTATCTTAATTGATGGCATGAAAATTCTAGAAAGTGTCCATTGATGAGCTTGTCCAAATTCGACTGAATGGGAGGTGAGTAGGTAGCTTCATGGTTAAGCATGGATGCACTTGGATGAATGGTCTCTATGCATGCAAGACTAGGTTCGGCCAACTCCTTTAATGGTGCCTTTAATTCATGTTGTTTCATCATGAGTGGCTTCTTAAATGAGGCTTCATGAAGGGTCTCATGTGGTGTGAACAGAGGAGCTTGAGTAGTCTCTTGTGTGTGAATGCCCAACTGAATGGTCATCATGGTGTGAACACATGGGAAATACATGAACCATCCAATGCATGTTCCTTCATTAATATGTTCCATGAATCTTCAAATACATGAATAGACATCATGAACATACATATGCCCCTTTGTTTGCCATCCATTGAACCTTCCTATGCATGTACCTACAAGATGAATGCACAACATTAATAGCTCATGTCAACACATTAACCAAGTATGAACACAATTAAGCACCTAATTAAATTCGGCTAACATATTTAATTCTTGTAATAATTTAGACATATTTAATTATTGTAATATTTTAGACATATTTATTTCTTGTTCAAATTATGACAAATTTATGATATGCATTAAATAACTAGTTAACTAGCTCACTTTAATAAATATGCAATAATTAAGCTAAGATGAGCTGAGGGTTTCGGCTATGAGCGGTGTTAAGCTGAAAATAAATTAAATGAGCTAAGTTTATTTAAATTAAAAGTCGATGGAGAACCGAACTGGAATGAACCCCCGTGAGCTGAAATGAGCTGAAGTTAGCTTGAATTAAGCTAACTATCCTTAGTTCGGAGTTGCATTCAGCTACACTTTGAATGTTGGAGCCATGAGCTAGCTGGAATCGATGACAAAGAGCTGAAATGGAGCTTTGGAAGCATCGAGCTCGAGCTCTCGTCATGGGACCTTGTGACATAGCAGGTGCTCCATCTTCCGGGCTGGTTGCTAGCTTGGATGCGTTCGCGTCAATGAGTTATAGTGTGTTTAATTTTTTCTTAAATAAATTAATTGTGTGTTCAATTGTTTGTTGTAGGAAAGTCTAAAAGGCTGGTCACATATTTTCAAGATACAATAGGGCTATTCGTTTGCCAAGAAGAATCAAATCCTATCACATTCAAATGGTTGTTTAGTTTTGGCATAAAAGAGTGTGTGCATTTGGTCATTTAATTGATGGTGCGTAAAGGGAACATTTTTGGTGGATATTGAAGCACTCAAAGCTCATTATGGTGGCTTTTTCAAATGGACCATGAGTGACTCTTCAAGTCTAATCAGTTTATGGAGTGCTTATCCTACATTATGATGCCATTAAAAGAAGAGGTTACTCAAGCTTTATGATTTGGTTACAAGGGAGCTGAAGGGACATCAACTAAGCACATTAAGAACATATTTAGTCTTCATTAAGGAATAGAGTCATGCCTTTTCATCTACACCAGAATCAATTGAAGAGACATGACCATTGGTTTTCCCACATGAGTTAAAAATGAAATTAAAGCTTGTAATAACCATAGTAAATTGTTGAAGGTGACAGGCCACAAATAGGCATTTGAATAGTCATAATAATGCCTAAAAATGTTTGTAAGAAAACATTGTTATGGTTAGATAACTTTTGATGATTTTATGAACTATTTGTTCTTTGTGAGATTTCAACTCTTGTTATTCTCTTTAGGACTAAATTGACTTATCAAGTTAGTCTTGTGGCGTCTTTCCTTCCTTGTTTCGAACTTTCACTTGTTTAAGTGTGGCATTCGTTTATACCTCTGGTTCCTATCTTACATAGATAGTGGGTCAAGGTTCATTTATACCTCTAGTTCCTATCTTGCGTAGATAGTGGGTCAAGGTTTATTTGCTGTTTTTACCTACATATTTCCACCTAAGTGCCGTTTTAAGATTCGGGTCAACAATTTCCTTTATTGTTGGTTCACTCTTGGCCTTAGCCAAATTCTTCCATCTACCATTTCAACTATCTATTATCCCATGTTTGAACCTAGTATTTAATCTTTTCCAACCATTTTTAAAACAATTCCATTCTTACTTAATTTCACGATTGGGCAACTACTACGACTTGAATCAACAACAATCGAGTTCGTATCATTCAATAACCAAACATTATCAAATATCATTCAAACACATTCACATTGTCCCTTATAAAGGTCTACAAGACCTTAATCATGCTTTAGAGAAGGCTCGGGGCTAAACCGATCACAAACAAAAACTTTGAAAACATAGAAAATTTTCCAAGCTACAGGGATCACATGCCCGTATGAACAGGCCGTGTGCTTCACATGGCGGTGTGAAAACAGGGCATACATACTGACTTGTACCACACAGCCGACTGCACTCCCGTGTACCTAGAGTATACTGACTTAGGTCACCCGGCCGACCACACGCCCGTGTGTCTAGGCTGTGTAACTCACAGACTTGGTTTTTAATTAAGCTTCAGGGGACACATGGCTGTGTACCATGACCGTGCATCACACATGGCTGAGACACACGCCCGTGTCTCTACCCTTGTGGATAAAAATAAGCTATTTACAAAGCCATTTTGCCACCCTATTTTATACACCTTGCACAAGCACAAATTTGCACCATTTCAAGATATATATAAAGGCAGCCAAAACAATTCCAAAACATCACATCTTATACCATTCTAACAACATTCATTTCTAATGTCATAACACAAATATTTACCTAGTCAAGAACATGTCAATTCAATATGACTCAATAACCATATTTACATGTCTTACTCAACCTAAAATCAACCAAAACCTCATATCAAATTCACCATAATTTAGCCAACAATTATACCATACCATACTAATCATTTGAACATCAACACTCATTATCAAACTTACCAAAAATAACCATTTCTTATGCCAATACCTATGTATCTCATCACATACCAAAAGGACATTATCCCCTAAACTTTCACACTTTTAACAATTTAGTCCTTATTTCATAAAATCACATATTACAAAAATTTCATTACAACTTAAGCTAGCTGAATCTTATACATATTCAATACAGTCCATATTTTTCATTTATTTCACATTTCAACCACACAATTTGCACATTTCACAATTTAATCCCTATTATGCATTTTCATCAAAAATCACTTTACCAAACATATATAACTATCATCAAATACTCACATGTGATCAAAAATCATCAAAGAACTCAAGTATTCATCAATGGAAACTCACATAATCTTTAGTAGTTTTGCAAAATAGTCCCTAGGCTTGCTAGTAATAGTTACAACGATCACAAAAACATAGAAATCATCAAAAATCGAGTAAAAACCATACCTTAATCAAAGCTTCTAATGGTCGAACCCTAGAGAACTCAAAAATGGTTTCCTTTGTTCTTATTTTTAGTGGAGAAGATGAGAATTAATGAATAAAACGTGTTTTATTTTATTAAGATACCCTTAATTCATATTTTACCATTTTACCCTTAATGTAAACTTTATAAAATCACTTAATATAAGTCCAATTATGTCCATTCCCACTATCAATGGTTTAATAACATCATAAGGACCCTTAATTTAATAGCTCATAGCACTTAAGCATTTTAAACTAATAGAACATGAGTTTTCCATTTTATGTGATTTAGTCCTTTTATCAAAATTAACCATCTAATCGATAAAATTAAATCACGAAATTTTCACACATAACAAATAACATGATGTAAACACCGAAAATAATATTAAAATAATTTTTGACATTGAATTTGTGGTTCTAAAACCACTATTGCGATTTAGCTAAAATCGAGTTGTTACAACTCTCCCCCTTAAGGATTTTCGTCCCCGAAAATCTTACCAATGAATAGGTCTAGGCATTGATTTCTCATAACATCCTCAAGTTCCCACGTAGCTTTTTTGACCCCGTGTCGATGCCATAATACTTCCACTAATGCGATTCTCTTATTTCTCAGCTCTTTGATCTCACGAGCTAAAATTCAGATAGTTTCTTCAACATATGACATATCAGACTGAATTTCAACCTCGATCGAGGAAGTGACATGTGAAGGATCAAATCAATATTGTTGAAGCATTGATACGTGAAACACATTATGTATTTTCTCTAACTTAGATTGTAAAGATAATCGATAAGCAACTGGCCCGATTCGCTCGATAATCTCGTATGGTCTGATGAATCTCGGACTCAACTTTCCTTTTCTGCCAAATCTGAGTATCTTCTTCCACGGTGAGATTGAGCACCTTCTTCACAGTAAGCCACCACTGGTAGGCTTTGTCTCGCAGCAATGACACTACACCTTTCAATTTCTATTTAGGGGTTCAGTCGAGGTCATCCATTATTTGTTCTGTGGCCTCCAGCCAATATTCAGCCACATTCGGGGCTACCTTAGCAATTCCCCTAAAAATTTCTGCTCCATCTGACTAGAGTCATTCCATAACTGACCCATGGCCCATAGAGCCAGTATTGGGCCCAATGACCCTTTCTAGATTCCGGAGCGCAGCTTGGGACAGTGCATCATCCCCAGCCGCTCGATTGTATGACCTTGACTCAGTTATAGGAGATGTTGGCGCCTCCCTAGCCTCAACATTAGGCATGTGTCCAGATGACGAAGACCTAGCCCTAGCACCTCTTTGACCTCCGTTGCGGCCTCTTGTACCTCTTCCACGAGTACCTTTGGTGCTCATATCGATTTGCGTATTATCTGTTTTAAGAATTTTATGTATCAGTTTACAATTTTAGTAATTATTAGCAGATGTCTTATGAAAGCAGTAATTTAAAGTTTGTTTTCACAGTTCAAAGTCTCACTACAATTTTCAGTTTTCTATGATTTCAGTTTACTCTATCAAGAGTGTATCAGTACAGTCTACTACCTAAAGTAGTTTTAGTATTTCAGTCTAACCAAATAGAAGTTTTAGAGGACCTACAGAATCGGCATCAGAACCTCGGTTGACCACACATTCAGTAAAAATATTTCAAGATACTTCAAATCATTTGAAACAATCTTATAAAAATTTAAAATTTTAAAAACCCATTCCACAGTCGAGTGTTTGACGCGAACGTGTCCAAGCTCACAAATAGCTCAAATGAAAGGACACTAGCTATCTTTACACCTTCTTCTAAATCTAAAACAACTCTAACTTCTACCTAAAACATACACCTTCTAACCTTCCGCTTCTTATCTATCTTTACAAGTGAGACTTCGTCATTCTTCTCGACTACGATAGGGCAAACAATGTTAATCTGGCTTGTCTCGTAACTGGGTTCACGTCATCTGGTATCAGAGCTAGAATTGAAAAGCTTCGAAGGCCAGGATTTAGCCGAAACTCAATCCGTAAGTTTAAAAAAATTCGAAAAAAATTTTGAAATTAAAAAAATCGAAATTGAAAAAAATTCAAAATTAAAAAAAAGAGTTCAATTAAAAAAAATTTTCAAGTGTTCAAGTTTAGTTCTTATTTGATTCATCTCTACCTTTTTTCTATTACCCTCTTCCAAAAAAAAAAACCAAAGTCGCCACACACAAACCTAAAATTTTTTTTCTTTCTTCAGCCTACCTTTACCCTATTGGTTACAACCATTGTAACCCTCTTAAAGCTAACCCCTAAGTAACAAGATGAGTTACTCGAGACCAAGTACAAAGCAAAAGACGAATCCGAGAGGTAAAAGGCAAGAGTGATTGGTGAGATCATTCGAGAGGAATAAAAGCCAAATCAAAGAGCTAAACACGAGTGAGAGTGAAATTCTAAGATTATTTTCTTTCTGAGTGAATTGTGAGAATTGTTGTGAGGAAATTTCTTGAAATTTAAATGTCTAGGAGTCCTGAAAGGAATATGGCGGATAGGCAACCTGTTCGCAACGTTTCTGATTTGAATCTCCAAGCATTGTTACGAGAGGTGGAACGACTCTTTGATCGAAAATTAGAACCGATCCAAGAGCGTCTTGATCATGTGGAGGAAAGAGCCCGACGTGGAAGAACTCCTCTAAGTCCACCTAGAAATAGAAATCAAAGGCGAGAACCATATGAGGCACCGTTCGAACCAAGCGATGCCGAAAGTGAACATGGATCTAACGTTAGTGATCGACGGAGACGCCATCAAAACCGAGATCAACGAGTTCGTGAAAGATTTGATGATGAACTTAAAAGCATCAAGTTGTCCATACCACCTTTCCAAGGCCGTTCGGATCCCAAAGCCTATCTCGAGTGGGAGAAAAAGATTGACCTCGTTTTCGAGTGTCACAACTACTCTGAGGCAAAGAAAGTTAAGTTAGCTGCCATCGAATTTTCTGCTTACGCAATGGTGTGGTGGGACCAACTCGTTACCAACCGAAGACGTAACGGTGAGAGGCCTATCGACACTTGGACGAGATGAAAGCTGTTATGCGACGACGTTTTATTCCAACTCATTATCATCGGGAGTTGTATCAAAAGCTCCAAAGTTTGACACAAGGATCAAAGAGTGTGGAAGACTATTACAAAGAAATGGAAGTCGCTATGATCCACACCGATGTCCAAGAAGATCGAGAGGCTACCATGGCTCAATTTTTGGCTGGCCTCAACAGCGAAATTGCCAATATTATGGAGTTACACCATTATGTAGAGGTGGTTGATATGGTGCACATGGCAATCAAGGTGGAGCGTCAACTTAAAAAGAAAGGTCCGGTTCGAACTTATCCCACGCCTCCATCATCAAAATGGAACCAAAATACAAGTAAAGCCTCATCGGCTAACCCACCTAAAGAAACTACCGGTCCGACGAAGAATGCAAGATCAAATACCAAATTCAATAAATGCAAAGCGATTGATAATTCCCAAAGCCGTTCTCGAGATATCAAGTGCTTCAAATGTCTCAGGCGTGGCCACATCGCAAGCCAATGTCCCAACCGAAATGTCATGGTCATTTGATCTAACGGAGAAATTGAATCAGAGGAAGAAACGAGGAGATTGTTGATGAGGTTGAAGATGCTAAAGAAAGCGATGATGAATTAGAATATGTTGTGGAAGGAGAAATGTTGGTGGTTAAATAAAGCCTTAACACTCAAGTTTCGAAGAGTGAGCCCCAACGAGATAATCTATTTCATTCTCACTGCCTTGTTCAAGGAAAGGTTTGTAGTCTAGTGGTGGATGGTGGAAGTTGCACTAATGTCGCCAGCACCTTAATGGTGGACAAATTGTCACTGCCGACTTCTAATCACCCTAGGCCATATAAGCTACAATGGCTGAATGAAGGAGTTGAACTTAAAGTGTCAAAGCAAGTACTTGTGTCATTTTCCATCGGCAAATATCAAGACGAGGTCCTTTGTGATGTTGTTCCAATGCATGCGGGTCATTTACTACTTGGAAGGCCTTGGCAGTTTGACCGAAGAGTCAAACATGATGGATTCGCAAACACTTACAAATTCAAACATCAAGGCCGTGATGTTACTTTAGCACCCTTGTCCCCTCAGCAAGTCGAGGAAGATCAGCAACGATTAAAGCAATCAATGCAACAAATGAAATTGCACGTAAAATCACAAAGTGAGAATGAGAAAAAGAAAAACGAGATTGAAAAAGAGAGTAAAAGAAAAAATAATTTTGAGCAAGTTGAAAAAGTGAGAGAGAGTAAAGAAAGAAAAGATGGAGAACAAAAACAGAAAGAGAGTATTAAAAAGAAAATTTTCTTAATTAAATCAAACAACTTTGTTTGCTCATCTTCTTAGGGATGCTCCGAAACCGAATTACAATTACAATATCTCTCTCAAGAACGTCGATTTGTACTATGATCTATAGGTGATGTCGAACACCTACCTTTTGATTTCGAAGATTAGAAAGGTATGACCAATGAGTTACTTTTGTGCTCCAAACGAGGTAAGGAAATCGAGTCTCAAAATATTCCTTGCAAAGAACGTATTGTCGGTGATGATATGATGAGAAAATTTCAAAGGCCTTTGTTTGAGATTAAATCAGGGATTAAAACATATTTTGAATTAATTAATCTGTGAAAACTAAAACCATTCTTTTCAACTATTGATGAATATCCAATTGATGGTTTAGTTGATTTGTTTTGTCAGTATTATATATCTGCTCACTTGAACATGGGCATTGCTTGTGGAAACCAGCCGCTCGACTTGAGGACAAGTCGTTTTGAAGAGGGGGAGGATGACGCGAATGCATCCAAGCTCACAAACAGCTCAGATGAAAGGACACTAGCTATGCCCCAAGGTCCCATGATGAGAGCCCGAGCTCGACGCTTCCAAAGCTCTATTTTAGCTCGTAGTCAACGAATACAGCTAGCTCATAGCTCCAACATACAAAGTGTAGCTGAACACAATCTGGAACCAAAGATAGTCAGCTTAGTACAAGCTGACTTCAGCTCATTTCAGCTCATGGGAGCTCATTCCAGCTCGGTTGAGCTCAACTAAGCTCTTACTCAACTTTAAATAAACTCAGCTCATTTATTTTAATTCTAGCTTAACACAGCTCATAGCCAAAATCCTCAGCTCATCTTAGCTTAATTATTGCATATTTATTAAAGTGAGCTAGTTGACTAGTTAAGTAGTTAATGTACATCATAAATTTGTCTTAATTCAAACTAGCAATAAATGTAATGCCCTCTTACTCGAGACCGTCACCGGAGTCGAGATTGAGGTGTTACTAAACTTAATTTACCATTTAAACAACTTTAAACCATTTATTTTAACTTTCGAAATAAGCTATCTTTCTGCATCATGGTCGCTCAAAAAATCATATCTCGAGTTACAAAACTCAAAATTAAGATACGTAAATTTTCCCTGAAACTAGACCCATATATCTATCTAGTAATTTTTTTATAGAATTTTTGGTTTGGCCAATTAGTACAGTTTATTAGTTAAAGTTTCCCCTGTTTCAGTGTTCAACTGCCCTGACCTATGTTCACTACGAACCACTTTTCTCTCTATAAAGAATTCAAAAGGCTATGCCATTTATTTGTCTTAAAACTAGACTCAATAAGTAATCTGTACATATGTAGCATGACTCCTAATTATTTTTGTATAATTTTTGATGAATTTCTAAATTCAGAATAGGGGATTCAGAAATCGCTCTGACCCTATTCCACCAAAACCCAAATAACTCATAAAATACAACTCCTTTACCTGTTTCATTTCCTTCATATGAAAATAGACACAATAAGCTTATTTTTATTATTTTATTCACCATCTAATCCTATCTCTACTATTTTTAGTGAATTTTCAAACTCACGTCATTGCTGCTGTAAAAATCTTGTTTATAACAAAGTTCATCTTTTCATGGATTTTCATGAACCAAGTAGCACATTAAACATACACCCATCAAATATGATCTAGATTTGGCCATTTCAATGGTTACTCAACTCCAAGTATTTCCTTACCATGCCATCACCATATCATAAGATTATTTACACAAAATGATTAGATTGCTATACATGCCATACATCAAAATACACAAGCCAATATACCAATTTTCCTCGGATAGTGTGAACGTTCTTCGACCCTTCCCGATATCCAAGCTGGCTTGTCAAAACTACAATGAATGAAAAGGAGGGAGTAAGCATAAATGCTTAGTAAATTCACATGTAAATAACAAGTAACATGACTATGCAAATCAACATAAACACCAATTGTATAAGTATCATTAAAACATTCATGGCACAAGTATACTTACTATCTTTCCACAATCTTATCTTACCAAGTTCTCCACCCAAAGTTTAGGGTCATACCTGTCCAAATTCCTCTTTCTCAATACGTTCCAACACACCATACCTCATCCGCTTAGGCGCTCTCATTATTTATTTATCATTCTACCCGTTGAACACATAGGAATATAACTCGGATACACAAATTGTATATACATAAGTATCATATCCATAGCCAAGCTACCATGTAACTCGCCCATAAACGAACTCTGTGACAGCCTTAAAACGACCCTAGTCGGAATGTGGTTTCGGGACCACAAAACTGAGGTACAAAAATAATTTAATAATTATTTTGATGCCTATTGTATGTGCAAATTCATGTGAGACATCATGGGTGCTTTAATTTAGCATTATTAATTGTGAATTTCACCTAAAAGGGCTTAATTATAAACTTTGGAAGTATGATGGGAAATGTGTGATGACTAGTTAATGTATGCATGAGAAATAAGGGAGTTGCATGTCAATTTGCCCACTTTTATTATAGTGGACAGTAATGATGGCTTAATTTGGCATTTTGTGTGTTGTATTTTAGCTTAATAAAAACAAATAGTTTTATAATGAATAAACTTAAAATATATTATAACTTATAATGTGATTATAATAAAAGTAAATTGGGTGAAAAAAACAAAGTGCTTCTTCTTTGTTTCTCTCTTTGCCGAACACTAAGGAAAGGAAAGAACTTGGGAACAAAAGCAATCGGTTGGCATGTGTTCTAATTAGGTATGTTTCTTTGATGAATTTCTTTGGTTTCTATGAAATTTAGCTAACCATGAGGGTCTCTTCTTTGCCCATTATGAAATTCTTTGAGTTTTGAGAGATTGAAACTTTTGGCCATGACAAAATTCGGCTAAGAATGGTTGAGTTGAAGCTATGAGCTTATTAGAGCTTGTTAATGGACTCTATGATGTTAAAATTCATGTGAATTGAAATTGTGAGCTCAAATTTGTAAGATTGGAGTTTTGTGTGGTTTAAATGTCTAAGGAACATACGGTTTTGCTATTTTAGTGTTAATATTTTTTTTGTTAAGTTGAGTTAAGCTTGGAATGGATGAAATTATGAATTTGGGTCAAAGTATTTGAATATTCGGTCATGGAGTAAGTTAATTGTTAAGAGTTGAAATATTTGCTTAAAATGGTTTATTTATACCATTGTTAAATGTATTTGATATCAAGCATTGATACGATCCGCCTCGGGGTGAGTCAAGTCGTATGTGAGTTGCCCGATCGTCTACGAGAAAGTATCGTTCGATTTGCTTGCGAAGTGAAGTTGATAGGAAAATAGGGCGGAAGCTATGTATAAGGGTTCAAAGATGGGTTATGGATAAGAATAATATGTATAGGTTCGGTTTTAAAAATAAGGTAATGAATGGGTGGAGAAAAAAAATGAAAATGGATTAACAAATAAAAAGATGAGGAGATAGGAAATGGTTTGGATAGATGATGTGATGAATAAAAGGAAATTGGATAGAAAGGTGGATATGGTGAAATAGGACTTGAGTTTCAAGTATGATTCGACACTATAGAGAGTATCGCCCCGGTACTTATATCACTTAAGGTGGAAATGAAAATGATAGAACCTCGACCCGCTACTTAGCAAAGTAGGAACCTTGGTATAAGGGTGAACGCCACACTATTTGAAGTGATAAGTTCAAAAGGAAGACAGGGTTGTCGCCACTAAAACTAGATAAGCCAACAAAGTCCTCAACGAAATATGAGAGAAAGAAATCTCACAAATTTCATATAAATTTAACAAAGTTTCATTAAGAGAAAAGTCTGCCCTTACAAATGAAAATGACAACTATATATATAGTGCCTAAAATGTCTATTGGAATTTGGCATCTAATGTGTTCACACAACAATAAAAACATTCACACTAATTCATTAAAATTGTTCATGAATTCAGTAGATTCATGCACTAGCTGAATAGACACTTTCTTCCCCTTGGTGTGTGCATGAATGCTTAGCCATGAAGTAAGGCTTCAAGTGCCTTGTATGAGCACCAAAGGTTGCATTCATCTCCTTGGGACGTTCATGCACTTGTATAGAACATGCATCCTCATTAATAAACACTTTAATGACATGCAGGTTCATGAATGGTAGCATGAACTTAGTAAATTCGTTCTCCCCTTTGTGCATGCACTTAATTCAATCAATGTGTTGAATTATTGAGTTGATTCCTTCCCTTGGACGTTCTTGAACCCATCCATGCATGTGTAGTAGCTTATAGGTTAATTCAAAGTGTGAACATGTTCAAGGAGCTTAACGGTCAACATAGAATTAGTTGGCAGCTACTTCTTGGCCGAATAAGTGCCTTGGAAAGTTAGGAGACAGCCACCGTACATGCACTTAAGCCATTCATGCATTCTATCATCCCATGCATTTGATCCATCCATGGACTAGCCTTTAATGTCCATACATGCATTCGGTACATGCATGAATTTGTAGAAACCTTGCATCTAGCCATACATGCACCAGCATTTAATACTTCTTCATTCATGAATGTGGAATGCCCAAAAGAGATGTTTCTTCATCCATATATTGTGCCGTCCATGATCATTGTATCTACAAAACAAAATAAAAAACAAATTATGAGACATCATGTGAACACACATAAATTCGGCACAATGTGAACATATTAATGACATGCATTAAATCAGCTAAAATGTGATCATAATTAAAATATGTAATAACTATGACATATTAAAAACAGATATTAATATAAGACAAATTTGATGCTTAAATAAATATGTTTGGCTTTTATTTAATGCATTAAAGTCAAAATCAAGTTTAAACTAAAATGAGCTAAGTTTTAGCTCGTGAGCTAAAGTTGAGCTGGGGTTGAACTCCTAAGCTGAAGTTGAGCTAAGGGTTAGCTCGTGAGCTGGAAAAGAGCTAGGAGTGAGCTCGGTTTAGCTTAGGCAAGCTGGATCGAGCTCGAATGAGCTAGATTTGAGCTGGACGGAGCTCGGGGAGCTGGAAAGGAGCTGGGATCAGCTTGCCAACAAAGCAATGCTTGACTCGCGAGACTTGACCGATGGGGTTTGCTGGGTGCGCTCGCATCATTCCCCCTTCTTTTAGGCGACTTGTCCTTAAGTCGAGCCATTTGTTCGCTTTAAAAACTTTTCTCACACATGGCTTTCCTCGGTCAAATGGAATAGAAGATATCAAATAAACCTGAAAAAGTCTCACCACTTTTGGCAAGAAGAAATTCAAACAAGTCAGATTCATATGATATTCAAAATTCAAGAAAAACTCATTTAATCGAACATATGCCAAAAATCTAAGCTGTGAAAAACAAGCATACGTAAAGTTATTAAAAAGTTTCGATATGCCATCATTGCGAACATGTGAATTTAATTGAAGCAAAGGGTAGTTGGTCACAAATGTTTGCAAGCAAGTAGCAACATTTTTCCTCGACCAAATATTATCAAAATGATCATACGAAAATAGTAGCTTGATTGGTCCCTCATCTTGCTTATGCAAAGTATGCCATGGCCATAAGTATGCTAACTCTTTCTTCTGCTTATTAACATGTTTTGTGTATTCATATTCCAACACAAATAGAACAATATAAGGCCAAAGACAACAATCAACCACATCGGGATTCGAATAATGTTCAAACATCAAACAATCACAATGATTTTCAATATCATTCGAACTAAGCAAAGATGTTCAAAGATTTTCAGAAATCTTACCTTGACATCCTTGATGAGAAGAAAATTTATAACCTGTTTTACCTTTTTCAATCAAAACAAATCTTCTCTCTTTAGGAAGATAATGTAAAACCAACTTTTTACTTCGGTTGATTTGCATCGGTGATGAAGCACCATAATAGCTCATGCTTACCAAAGGAGTACGTTCACAATAATGAAAAATGTTAGTTTTAGAAATGAATGAAGTAAGAGGGAAAATCAAATCATGATTCGTTTCAAAACCAAGGGCATAAGTCGGCCTTACCTTAACAAAATGTAACAAAAATTCCACATAGGGCCATGGAAAGTAATTAAGGAACGAATCGGAATTGAAACCAAAATTCTTTAATAAAGATCGAGCATCGAGCAAACATATATGGGATACGCAACACACAAGATGCTTAATGTTTTCATATAATGTATCAAAGTCACAAATGCCAGGTTTGAACACAAAAATTTGGTCACTCGATCCAACAAGTAGGATGTATTGATTGATTCCCAATGTCCACATCAAATTAAAAGAAGAAAATGGTACCAACTCATCACATGACCCAAACCTCACTTGATCAAACAGGCATGCAGAATTGACAAAACTAGGCAAACAAATAAATGAAACAGGCATTCTACATGTCAACAAGTTATCACGTAAGTGCAACCAAGGAAACTTAGTCATGGAAATACTCAAGCATTTTTTTATCGCAAATTTCATTTGAACAGATAGATTAAAACATGGAGATGTCGCACAAAAATTTAAAGATTGTTCATGAAAAACACAATCAAACAAATCAAGTATTTTATGTGAACATCTTTTAACATGGATGTTAAACAAAGAAATTTTTGAGATCATGCAACTTTTCAAACGTGCAAATCCAACACAGATCATTTGAACAGGCATGTTTAAATAGAAAGATTTAGCACATGAATTCAAAGAATTTTTGAAAGCGATCACATCCAAACATGAAAAACCTTTAGCAAACTCATTCATAATTTGAAAAGATTGAACCAATCCAGGAGAATAATTAGACATGTCATAAGACAACGTTTTCATGGTATCTTTTGAAGCAAAGTCATTATCAACAAGGAATAAACAAGGACTAACCAAATCAAAATATGATAATCTTTCAGAAATGAAGCCATCAAAACCTTTACGAGCAAATTTTAAATCAAACGGCCTCGATTCAATAAACAAGGAATCCTTACCTTCCTTACCTTCGATCGCAAGTGGGTGGTTATCATTTGCGAACTTACCTTTCTCGAACAACTGAAAACGTCTCTCGTTTGGATGGTAGTGATGCTGGAATTGGTCGCACAAACTTCTAGGAACCTGAAAAGTGTAATCACAAAAAGAATTAACAGGAGGGTTAGTGGAAATAATCCTTGCTTGCTCACTTTCCTTTTCACTCGATTCTTTTTTCTCGAGATCACTTGATTCTTTTATCTTAATTTCTTTTTCCACTCTTTTTTCTTGATTATAATCTCTTTCAAACTCTTTTTGCTTTGCCTTCTCTTTTTGCTCTTTTTCTTTTTCAAAGGCTTTTTCAATGGCTTTTTTGAACTCTCTCAAAACTCGCTCATTTTCTCTCTTACTAGCCTCTTTTCTCTCTTTTCTTTTTATTTCTTTTGCCTTTTCTTTTCTTTTACAAGATGTTACAAAAGAATCATGAGAATACAATTCTTGTTCGAAAGATGGAGAACTATTTTCATATGAATCATGATCAAGGCTTCGTGAAGAATACTCCTTGGATGATTTCTTTGAAATTCGGGAAGAGGTATATCTATCTCTTCGGGTGTCATTTTGGAAGGAGTCAATATCGTAGTTGGCTTCTCGTCTTCGCGAATTCCTTGATGAAAAGGACTTTCGTTCAAAATCACTTCTCGAATTCGTCGATGAATACGAGTCATAGTATGAATCTCTTTGTCTTAAATCCTTGGGACAATAAGAATCTTGATCAAAATCTCGTCTCGAGTAATCATTAGACGTGTATCTTCGCGAATTTCTCGATTCTGCTTTTTGACTTGATGACACTCGTTCTTGTGGATCTCTTTGTTCCAATCGATCTAACCTCTCATGCAATTTATCAAATTTGAACTTCACCATTCTTTGCATTTCTTGTACCAAATATTGGAATTCTGATTCGGTGAATTCTTCACGAGACATGATTTTTGTTTGGTGAAAAGAAATTGTTAGAATATAGACAAAACAAAAATTAGGTACCTCACCACAAAACTCACAAATTTCACTCGAAAAGAAAGAAGAAAAAGTGTCACTCTCACTCGTGTTTACACTCGTTTGGCTTTTACCTCCACTCGAATGCACTCACTCACTCATGCCTTTTACCTCTCAAACTTTCTCTTGTAATTTCGTATTCGGACTCGCCAAGGCCTTATCGTAGGCTTAGGGGTCAGTTTCAAAATTATTTAACAAAGGATAAATATGAGGGGTTCAGGGTTGGCTGAAAGAAAAAAATTTTCTCAGGTCTAAGTGTGGCGATGGGGTAGGAAGTGAATGGTAGAAATGAACGAACCTGATCAGGAGTACAAAATGGTCAACAAAAGAACAAAATCTTTCACACTTTTTTTTAATACTTCAAATTTTTTTTCCACTTTTTTTTTTCACTTCATTTTTTTTACCTTTTTTTTTCTCTTCAATTTTTTTCGAATTTTCTTTTCACACTTTTTTTCTCTTTTTTTTTCACGTTTTTTTTCACTTCAATTTTTTTCGAGCTTCTTTTTTTTTCAAAATTTTTTTATACCACTCTCTTTTTTTTAAGTACAAAATGATGAATAACAAAACAAATAAAAAATTTTTTTTGAATTTTTTTACGAACCTATTTTGATGATGCTTCGAACATCAGTACTCCTCGTTTTAATAGCTCTGATACCAAATGATACGATCCGCCTCGGGGTGAGTCGAGTCGTATGTGAGTTGCCTGATCGTCTACGAGAAAGTATCGTTCAATTTGCTTGCAAAGTGAAGTTGATAGGAAAATAGGGCGGAAGCTATGTATAAGGGTTCAAAGATGGGTTATGGATAAGAATAATATGTATAGGTTCGGTTTTAAAAATAAGGTAATGAATGGGTGGAGAAAAAAAATGAAAATGGATTAACAAATAAAAAGATGAGGAGATAGGAAATGGTTTGGATAGATGATGTGATGAATAAAAGGAAATTGGATAGAAAGGTGGATATGGTGAAATAGGACTTAAGTTTCAAGTATGATTCGACACTATAGAGAGTATCGCCCCGGTACTTATATCACTTAAGGTGGAAATGAAAATGATAGAACCTCGACCCGCTACTTAGCAAAGTAGGAACCTTGGTATAAGGGTGAACGCCACAATATTTGAAGTGATAAGTTCAAAAGGAAGACAGGGTTGTCGCCACTAAAACTAGATAAGCCAACAAAGTCCTCAACGAAATATGAGAGAAAGAAATCTCACAAATTTCATATAAATTTAACAAAGTTTCATTAAGAGAAAAGTCTGCCCTTACAAATGAACATGACAACTATATATATAGTGCCTAAAATGTCTATTGGAATTTGGCATCTAATGTGTTCACACAACAATAAAAACATTCACACTAATTCATTAAAATTGTTCATGAATTCAGTAGATTCATGCACTAGCTGAATAGACACTTTCTTCCCCTTGGTGTGTGCATGAATGCTTAGCCATGAAGTAAGGCTTCAAGTGCCTTGTATGAGCACCAAAGGTTGCATTCATCTCCTTGGGACGTTCATGCACTTGTATAGAACATGCATCCTCATTAATAAACACTTTAATGACATGTAGGTTCATGAATGGTAGCATGAACTTAGTAAATTCGTTCTCCCCTTTGTGCATGCACTTAATTCAATCAATGTGTTGAATTATTGAGTTGATTCCTTCCCTTGGACGTTCTTGAACCCATCCATGCATGTGTAGTAGCTTATAGGTCAATTCAAAGTGTGAACATGTTCAAGGAGCTTAACGGTCAACATAGAATTAGTTGGCAGCTACTTCTTGGCCGAATAA
Organism: Gossypium stocksii; assembly: GCA_020496765.1. NCBI lineage: Eukaryota > Viridiplantae > Streptophyta > Magnoliopsida > Malvales > Malvaceae > Gossypium > Gossypium stocksii. Next base: position 43,422,727 of record CM035622.1, on the reverse strand, counting down.
GTGCCTTGGAAAGTTAGGAGACAGCCACCGTACATGCACTTAAGCCATTCATGCATTCTATCATCCCATGCATTTGATCCATCCATGGACTAGCCTTTAATGTCCATACATGCATTCGGTACATGCATGAATTTGTAGAAACCTTGCATCTAGCCATACATGCACTAGCATTTAATACTTCTTCATTCATGAATGTGGAATGCCCAAAAGAGATGTTTCTTCATCCATATATTGTGCCGTCCATGATCATTGTATCTACAAAACAAAATAAAAAACAAATTATGAGACATCATATGAACACACATAAATTCGGCACAATGTGAACATATTAATGACATGCATTAAATCAGCTAAAATGTGATCATAATTAAAATATGTAATAACTATGACATATTAAAAACAGATATTAATATAAGACAAATTTGATGCTTAAATAAATATGTTCGGCTTTTATTTAATGCATTAAAGTCAAAATCAAGTTTAAACTAAAATGAGCTAAGTTTTAGCTCGTGAGCTAAAGTTGAGCTGGGGTTGAACTCCTAAGCTGAAGTTGAGCTAAGGGTTAGCTCATGAGCTGGAAAAGAGCTAGGAGTGAGCTCGGTTTAGCTTAGGCAAGCTGGATCGAGCTCGAATGAGCTAGATTTGAGCTGGACGGAGCTCGGGAAGCTGGAAAGGAGCTGGGATCAGCTTGCCAACAAAGCAATGCTTGACTCGCGAGACTTGACCGATGGGGTTTGCTGGGCGCGCTCGCATCAAGCATGGTTCGGTTAAATGCTAGTAACATGAAAAGAATTGAGTTTGCAAAGTGAAAGTTTATTTGCCTATTGTATATAATGAGTAAGTTGAATTCGACAATTAGCGGGAGGTATGAAATTTATGCTAAATTGTGGAATTTCATAATTGAATTGCTAGTATGAGTTTATACACTTACCGAATTTGAATTCAAAGTGAGAGATAGAATAAAGAATGAGTTTGAGTTTGAGAATTTATATATGTGACTAAAGTGATAAGTAATATTCGGCCATTACAAGTAAGTAAATATATATGTGTGTATTAATTGATCAATAGGGATCGGTTGATGTGCTTGGTAATGTCTAAAATTTTGAATGTAAATCTAGGTAAGCTTCTTTGATAATTTATGGTAGTATACATGGGAATTAGCTAATGTGTAATTTATATGACCTTGAATGTTGAATGGCCGAGAGAACTATAGGTCATACATGGATGAACATTAAATCAAATGAGTACGTGTGATTAGTAGATCATGGCATTCGGCATTATGGAGTTAAGGTTTTAAAATGAATGCATTGGTGTTAATTATGTTTTAAAGGTTGATTATATTACCTTGATCTAGGTTCAATGAGTTGTTTTAATTAGGTACTCTATAATTGAAGGGCAAAAAGGGTTAACCATAGTAAAGACCTTATTCAGCCATATTATATAGATGATTGGAATGGGTGTTTTAAATGCATGATAGCTTTCGGCATTGGGCCTTAGGAGGAATGGGCAAAATGGAACAAATGTTGAATTATTAGAATATGCATGCACAGAAGTCTAATGTACTTAATTAATAAGTATGAAATGAAGGTTTGAATGACATGTATGTGTTTTCTAAAGTATTTATGAGTATACATGCTTGTATGCACTTAAATGTGATGGATATCCTAAGGTTGATTACTTGATATCGTGAAGGTCTTAGTACAAATTAATTTTATATGTTTTATGTTGTGTTGGCCGAATGTGTGTTTATAATAAGGGAAGTATATGTGTTTCTTATTTTGATTGTAAGTGGAATGATCAAGTAAGATATTTGATTAAGGATTAATATAATTAAATTATTTAATTTAGCTCAAGAGCATAGAGGGACAAGTTCGGATAAAGGGAAGGCTAAAGTGGTTGAATAGCTAACTCATAGTTGATCGGAAAAGTTCGAGGTAAGTTTTGAGTAATTGAATTTGGTATTTAATTTAAATGACATGATATACATGTATGATAGATGAATGATATCCTATTGTCCTTACCATAATAAGGTTATTGAGAAAGAAACATTACTTATGTAGTCGAATGGCTATTAGAGAAATAAACAAAGAAAGAGATTGGGGATATATGCTTATGTGTGTTGCTTATTGAGCTGAAAGTTTAGTAAAAGAAGTATACATGTATTAGATTTGAATGATGTTTACGACATAAAGTCAAGGAGCATGTTATATGTCTATATGCGAATGAGTTGATTCAATTACAAATGTGATTTTGCTACGTGAAATGTGGTAATATGTGGATAAATATGCATGAAACCCTGTGTTGTGAATCCGGGCTTAAAGACCCGATGGCTATGTGCGGAGATTATAACCGGGTAAAGACCCGATGGCTATGTGTGGAGATTATGACCGGGTAAAGACCCAATGGCTATGTGTGGAGATTATGTCCGGGTTAAGACCCGCTGGCTTCTTGTGGAGATTTCATCCGAGCTAAAGGTCTCGATGATGATTCAAATAAAGTCTACGACTAAAAGACTTACTAGTAACGATTGCTAATGAATGCGCTCAATGCGTTAAGGTAAACAGGTATGTACCCTAAGCTTATATGCAAGTTTGATTTGGACCAAATCATATGGTCATTATACGATTGCATATGTGAGTAAGAAATGAGACTATTTATATTATTATAGTACAATTGGCCAATGTGAATAGTTATGTGAAGATATATATATATATACTTACCGATGTGTATACGAGATCACTTTCAAGTGAAATTATATCTGTTTATTGTGTGTGATGAGAATTCGCATTTTCGGCCAAGTGGCGATATACTTAAAAAGGGGATTATAATGAAAATACGAATGACAAATTTTATAACTGAATGTGTCTGTTTATATTGCTCAAAGCTTATTAAGCATTGAAATGCTTACTCTGTTTACTTTGTTTCCCTCTGTTTTATAGATCTCCTTTTGAAGCTACGGATTCGAGGATTGAAGCTTTAATCACTTACACTATCGTCGTTATTTTGGTACATTCGATAGATATTTTGTGATCAATGGCATGTATAGGCTAATCTCCCTTCTTTTGAATCGAATTTCATTTTGAGTTGTAAATATTCTAGCCATGCGAAAATAGCTTGCTTAATTTTTAAGTTTAAGTATATGTTTTGATGAAATTTTGTGGCATGTTACTTTGATGCATAAGTAAATGATGAAGTATAAGAAATATAGTAACTTTGTTCAATTGAATAAGGTAACATGAGCGTTCAATAGTAGTGAATGTATTATATGAAATGAATAGGATTTGCTTACTATCTAAGAAATTCGATTATACTTATTAGTAAGTAGTCACTTTGAAGTTTGATAGTGCTTCCATAGTAAATAAATGTGATATGGTTGCATTAGTCGAATCATCTTGAAAGTTGGATTGTTTGGATCTAGAAATTAAAGTTGATCACTAATCGTAATTTGATGTACAATCGAATCTATGTCTTGTATGTATCTATGAACCTCAGTAAGTTGTATTTAGTTATGTAATACCTTAATACCCTATTCCGGTGATGGACAGGGGTATAGGGTGTTACAAACTCGGACTCAACTCAACGAGCTCGGGCGTTCGCATCCATAAGTGAACTCGGACTCAACTCAACGAGCTCGGATGCCTAGTTACATCTCACGAACTCAGACTCAACTCAACGAGTTTGGAATTCAACCATCCTAGTGACATGTCACTTGTATCCTAATCTATTCCCAAGGTTCAAATGGGATTTTCCTTAAAATTCACATTTTTAGTCATCCTCCTCGGAACATCGGAACCAACACTCGCTAGCATTTCATGCTTATCAAGCTAATCACATACTTTGCATACCAATACATAATAATTCATAAAGCATAATATTCATAATAACAAGTATTATATCATATAAATAACATTAAATCACTTAAAATAACTATTATGTTACCTTATTTACACATGAACTTACCTCAGTACAAAATATAGAAATTTTGCAATTTAGTCCACAATCTTTTCTTTTCCTTGATCAAGGTCGATTCCATGTCTTTCTTGATCTAAAATAACACATTTAGCTTATTTAATACTCACATTTATCAAAAAAAGTCCTTAACTCTAACTTTGTCAAAATTATGAATTTGCCCCTAAACTTTTACATATTTACACTTTTGCCCCAAAGCTCGGAAATTAAAATTCATCCCAAATTCTTATGTTTTAGGACATGCTGATCATTTATTTACTAACAAAAACCTGAAATTCCCACTATAACATGTACTTTTGAACAATAGGTATTTTTACCGATTAAGCCGTTTTACTCATTTTCACTTAAAACCGAGTAGCACAAGTTGTCTAGCATAATTTAAAACTTCATATTCTATCATAAAACACCAAAATAAATAAATTTCACCTATGGGTATTTTTCCAAATATGAACCCTAGGTTGAATTATTGCTAGCATAAGCTAAATCAAGTTACTAGGACTCCGAAAACGTAAAGAACATTAAAAATAGGGCTTGGAATAACTTACTGTTGAGCTTGGAAGCTTGAAACAAACCCTAGCTATGGAGAACCCTTGAAATTTCGTGGTAATGAAGAAGATGGACATATTTTGCCATCTTTTTCCCTTTTTTAATCTTTTAATTACCAAATGACCAAAATACCCTTAATGCCTTTCTTTGAAATTTTTCATGTACAAGCCCATTTTTGTCCAAAATTTTAGATATTGGTCAAATTTCTATTTAAGACCTCCTAATTAATATTCCAAAGCAATTTCATACTAAAAGCTTCTAGAATGCAAGTTTTGCAACTTATTCGATTTAGTCCCTAATTTCAACTTAAGCACTTTATGCATGAAATTTCTTCACAAAATTTTCACACCATCATGCAATCACATCATAAACATCAAAATAATAATAAAATAATTATTTCTATCTCAGATTTGTGGTTACGAAACCACTGTTCCGATTAGGCCCTAATTCGAGATATTACAACTCTTTCCTCCTTTAAGGATTTTCGTCCTCGAAAATCTCACCGGTAAATAGATGTGGGTATTGATTTTTCATAGCTTCCTCGGGTTCCCATGTAGTCTCTTCTACCCCGTGCTTTTGCCATAATACCTTTACAAGAGCAATACTTTTATTTCTTAGTTGCTTGACTTCTCGAGCTAAAATCTTAATTGGTTCTTCTTCATAAGTCATATCCGGTCGTAGCTCAATTTCTGTCGAGGAAATTACATGTGAAGGATTTGAACGATACCGACGTAGCATAGATACGTGAAACACATCATGAATCTTCTCTAATTCTGATGGCAATGCTAATCGATAAGCTACTGGTCCAACCCTTTCAATTATTTCGTATGGTCCGATAAAACGCGGACTCAACTTGCCTTTCTGTCCAAATCTAAGAACTTTCTTCCATGGAGAGACCTTTAGAAATACTTTATCACCAACTTGAAACTCGATTTCTGATGCGAGCTCGCCCATGAAGACTATGGAATTGCCATCAGGGCCAATTACTCGAGCCCGTACCAAGAGATTCCAAGATGCCGTAGCAAGTTACATTGCTCGAGTTTGGATGGAAGGCATGGCTGAACATCAAGTGACCAGCCCAAGTAGCTCCATTTGCAACATTGTTCATGTTGATTTAGCTCGTACCTGCTCCAAGGAGTTCATGACGCTTTGAGCAATCTCATTGAGCTAATTCAATTTATTTTTATGCATTTTAATTTGCTGGAATAAATTTTAATTAGTTAAATTAGTTGGTTTCAGTTTGTTAATTAATTTAAAAAAAATTTGGACATTTTAATTTTTACAAAATAAATGCATTTAGATTAGGACACATTTAAAATATGTCAAGCTTTAGGCATGATATTAATATGTCCAACTTTAAGACCTGTTTTTAATGCTCCAGCTGAATTTAATACATGTCCAAGACATGATAATAATATGTCTTAAGTTCCAAACGAAATTAATGCATGTTTAGACATGTTCCAGCCGAAATTAATGCATGTTTAAGACATGTTATTAATATTTAGTGTGCTGCCGAAATTTAAGTTTAAAGGTTGATTAATTTGTTGAATTAATGTGCAGCAAAAGAAAGCCTTGAGAAGCATGCGTGGAACATCATTTATGAGGCTGTTTGGAGGGTTCATGCACGGCAGCAAGTGTTGGCCAAAATTAATAGGATGTTGGTGCATGCTTGGGACGGCAATCAATGAGTGTTGGAACATGTATGGCATTTAAGAGGCTGTTGGTGGTATTAACAACCATGCATGGACGGCATTCAAGGAATTGTTCTCCTTTTCTATGCATGAATGAATTAATAGCAAGGGAAAAGCATGCATGAACAGCAATTAATGAGCTACTGGAAAAGCATGCATGAACAGCATTTAATAGGATGCTGGAAACATGTTTGAACAACATTTAAGGAGATGTTTGGTGCAAGTAAGGAGGCCACTTCGTGAATAGCAAAAAGAGAGCATTTAAGGAGCTGCTGAACCTTGTTTCTTCATGCAAAGATTGTCATTTAATGAGTTGTCTAGGAGCATGCGTGAATGACATTAATAGGCTGCCGAATTCCTCTTTCATAAGCTCTTTTGTTTTCATGAAACACAATAGACAAGGAGATTAATGCCACCTCATGAACATCAAAGGTTAAAGTGCTTGTTTCCTTCAAAGATGGCTGAATACAATACCAAGGAACATGTGGACGAACTTAGACATACTCAACTAAAGAGTTGGCCAAATCATCCTATCTAGAAGCTATCTCATGAACTTTCAACTTCAAGAGCTTTCTAGATTCATACAAAAAGTTGCTTGGAAGCTTCCTTTGTACTTAGTGCCTAAGAAAACCATCCATTCGTATACCCAAAGAGACCATTCGGCTAGAACTTTGCTAGCCTATAAATATGTGAAGATTTTTGTTTTAGAGATGATGAACAATTTTCATATCAGTTTATATTATTGTGAGCTTGTTTCACATCTCTTTGTTCTCCAAAGACTAATTCGACTTATCAAGCAACCTTGTGGCGTCAACCTGTCTTTGTTTCTATCCGAACTTATCACTTTTCTCAAAGTGTGGCGTTCATATGATACTAAGGTTCCTATCAATTCTTTGATAGTGGGTTGAGGTCCTTTGTCCCTTTCCAACCGAAATTTCCCATATCTTTTGACCTAAAGGTTTCACTTAAGATCCGGGTTAACACATTGTATTGTGTTAATTCCTCTTGAACCTTTAGCCAAATTCCCAAACTTTCCATCCATAATTCATTTGGAACCCTTTTGAATTCCTTTGCCAACCTATTCATCCCCTCAAGAACTTTTTGTACAAATAAGTAACTTACGTGATTCACGATCGGGCAATCAACATACGACACGAGTCATAAATCGAAGTTCGTGCGTATATCAATTTCCTTCCATTTCAAATCTGCATAAGATTTCTGTCTATCCGAAGCAGCTTTTAAACAATCTCAAATCACTTTTACTTTTTCTTCGGTTTCTTTTATAAGATCAACTCCATAAATCTGATTTTCTTTAAGTTCAGCCCAATACAGTGGCGTCTGGCACTTGCGACCGTACAATGCTTCATAAGGTGCCATCTTCAAACTCGTCTGATAACTAGGGGTGTGCAAAATTCGGGTAAAACCGAAAAAATTCGATTAACCGACCGAATTCGGTTAATCGGTCGGTTAACCGAATTTTTTCGGTCGGGGGTCGGTTAATTATTTTTTGAATTTTCGGTTAACGGTTAATTCGGTTCGAAACCGGTCGGTTAACCGAAATTTTTCGGTTTAACCAAAAAACTTAAAAATAATAAATAAAATATATAAATAGGCTTTTTATTTACCTAAACCCAACCCAAACCCAAACCCAACTACCCAATTACCTAACCCAATTATCCAACCCAACCCAACCCAATAATAGAAATTACAAATAAATAAATAATTTAATAAAAATAAAAATAAAAATCTAAAACTAAAACTAAAACCCAATGATAGAAATTACAAATAAATAAATAATTTAATAAATAATTTAACCTAAACTTATGTAATGTTTTTAATTATGTAGTGATTCAAAGACTTATGTAATGTTTTTAATTATGTAGTGATTCAAAGACTTATGTAATATTTTTAATATGTAGTGATTTAATTCGGTTAATTCGGTTAATCGGTTAATTCGGTTAATTCAGTTAATCGGTTAATTCGGTTAATTTGGTTAATTCGGTTAATCGGTTAATTTGGTTAACTCGGTTAATTCGGTTAATTTTTAACTAAAAGTTAAAAAAAAAAACTTCGGTTAATTCGGTTAACCGACCGAATTAACCGAAAAAATTTCGTGTCGGTTAATTTTTTTAAAAAAATTTTGGTTCGGTTAACGGTTAAAAATTTTAAATGGTCGGTTAATTCGGTTAATATAACTTCGGGTCGGTTAACCGGTCGGTTAACCGAATGAACACCCCTACTGATAACTATTATTATAAGCAAATTCTACCAACGGTAAGTATCTTTCCCAACTACCTTGAAATTCCAATACACAACATCTGAGCATATCTTCAAGAATCTGAATTACTCTCTCTGATTTTTCATCAGTTTGTGAATGAAAAGCAGTGCTGAAATTTAACTTCGTACCTAATGCCTCTTGTAATTTCTTCCAAAACCGCGAAGTAAATCTCGGATCTCTGTCTGAAATGATTGACAAAGGTATTCTATGTAGTCTAACAATTTCTCTAATATACAGTTCAGCCAACTTGTTAAGAGAATAATCAGTACATACCGAATGAGCCGATTTAGTCAGTCTGTCAACTATTACCCAGATGGCATCTTTCTTTCTTGGAGTCAACGGCAACCCTGAAACAAAATCCATAGTAATCCGATCCCATTTCCATTCAGGAACCATAATAGGCTGAAGTAGTCCCGAAGGCACTTGGTGTTCAGCTTTCACTTGTTGACAAATTAAGCATTTGGATACACACTATGATATATCTCTTTTCATTCCATTCCACCAATACATTTTCTTCAAATCATTATACATTTTTGTACTGCCCGGATGAATCGACAAACAACCATTATGTGCTTTATGCAAGATCTTTTGAATCAACTCCTCATTCTTGGGTACACAAATCTGATCTTTAAACATCAAGCACCCATCAGAACCGATTCTGAAATCTGACTCTGTATCAACCTCACATTGCTTTCTTTTGGCTTACAAGTCTTTATCACTTTTCTGAGCTTCACAAATCTCTTGTAAAAACATCGGTCTTGCTTTCAACTCGGCTAGAATTGAGCCATCATCTGACATTTCCAACTGAGTGTTCATAGCTCTCAAAGCAAACAACAACTTTCTACTCAAGGCATCGACAACCACATTCGCTTTTCCCGGATGGTAATCAATCACAAGCTCGTAATCTTTCAACAATTCTAACCATCTTCGTTGTCTTAAGTTCAAGTCTTTTTGTGACATCAAATATTTAAGACTTTTGTGATCGGTATATACTCGACACTTTTCACCATTAGATAATGTCGCCAAATCTTCAAAGCAAATACTATGGCTGCCAGTTCCAAATCGTGGGTCGATAATTCCTTTTGTGAGATTTTAACTGCTCGAAGCATAGGCCACAACCTTTCCTTCTTGCATAAGTACACATCCCAAACCATTTCGAGAAGCATCACTATACATTACAAATTCTTTACCTGACTCGGGTTGTACCAACACTGGTGCTTCAGTTAATAACTTTTTCAGCTTTTCAAAACTCTGTTGACATTCCTCTGTCCACTCAAATTTAACATCTTTCTGGAGTAGCTTGGTCATAGGAGCAGCAATTATAGAAAATCCATTTACAAACCGTCGATAATATCTAGCTAGCCCCAAGAAACTTCTAACCTCGGTTACATTCTTCAGTGGTTTCCAATCAACAATAGTTGAAATTTTACTGGGATCAACCCGTATACCATCACCTGAAACAATATGACCTAAAAATCCAACTTCCCGAAGCCAAAATTCACTTTTACTAAACTTGGCATATAACTGCTTGTCTCGCAAGGTTTGCAAAACTATCCTCAAGTGCTTGGCATGCTCCGTCTCATCTTTCGAATAAATCAAGATATCATCTATAAATACTACAACAAACTTGTCCAAGTATGGCCGAAATATACGGTTCATCAAATCCATAAACATAACAGGAGCATTTGTTAACCCAAATGGCATAACTAAAAATTCATAATGACCATACCTTGTTCTAAAGGTAGTTTAGGCACATCTGACTCTTTTACTCCCAGTTGCTAGTATCCAGACCTCAAGTCAATCTTTGAGAACCATGTTGCTCCTTTTAGCTGATCAAACAAATCATTAATCCTCAGCAACGGATACTTGTTCTTGATTGTCACCTTGTTTAACTGCCGATAGTCTACACACAATCTCATAGAACCATCATTCTTTTTCACAAATAATACAGGAGCACCCCAAGGCAAAAAACCCGGTCTCATAAAGCCTTTGTCAGTCAACTCTTACAACTGCGACTTTAATTCTTTCAGCTCTGCTGGTGCCATTCTGTATGGAGCAATCGAGATCGGAGCTGTTCCTGGTATCAACTCTATACCAAATTCTACTTCTCTGACTAGTGGCAAGCCTGGCAACTCCTCTGGAAACACATCCGCAAACTCACACACAATCGGCACTGATTCAACTTTCTTTTCAATTTTTTTTGTATTCATCACATACGCCAAATAAGCTTCATAACCCTTTCTCAAATATCTCTGAGCTGACATTGAAGAAATCACACCAGACAATGCCTCTGATTTATCTGATTCAACCCGCAGAATTTCACCATTTTCACACTTTAATTCTATGATCTTTTCTTTGCAATTTACTATAGCATCATGCAATGTCAACCAATCCATACCCAAAATAACATCAAATTCATCAAACGGCAACAACATCAAGTCGGCCGAAAAGTAATAACCCCAAATCATTAAAGGACATTTCTTGCATACTTTATCAACTATGACACATTTGCCTAACGGGTTTGACACTTTAATCATAAATTCTGTATTCTCAACAGGTATATTCATACTAGACACCAATTTCATGCACACATATGAATAAGTAGAACCAGGATCAATTAAAGCAGTAACATTAACATCATAAAGAGAAAACATACCGGTGATCACGTCAGGTGAGGAAGCATCTTCACGTGCTTTTATAGCATAAGTTCTAGCCTGTGACAGCCCTAATTTGGCCCTAGCCGGGAAGTGGTTTCGTAACCATTAAACCGAATCGGATAAAAATAATTAAATGTTGCCTTCTGTATATTTATTATACGAACTGTTATATGTGAAAGTCTTATTATTTAATTGTGTTAATTGCATGTGGAATTAGTAAATGAGGGCTTAATTGGCATAAAGGATAAAGTAGAGGGAAACTAAATAAATTGCCGAATTAGTAATGTGATTTAAGCATAAGGGAGTTAAAATGCATTTTAACCAAGCAATTTTGGCATGGACACATTCGGTCCTTAGTTAATGGAATTGAAAAAGATCTAAAAGGGTTAGTTTGGTCTTTCAAAAATTAAAGGCATGCATGTTAAAAAAATAAAAATAAAGGAAAATAAGTTTCATTTGGTTCTCATGCTTGCCGAAAATAAGGAAAAGGGAAGTAGTTGAAGCTCATAACATTTGGCCATGGTTTCCATCTAATTTGAGGTATGTTTTGAATGGATTTTTGCAAATTAATTATAAATTAGAGATGGTTGTTACATAGCTTACTTCACCCATGGTCTAAAATTTGAAATTGATGGTATTATGTACATTCAGCCATGAAAGGGATAAATAGAATTATGGATGTTTTGATGTTTTTCATTGGTAATGGTTGCAAGTTGTTTGAGCTAGTGAAACTTGGTTTTTGGTGGCTTATGAGAGTGATTACATTCGGCTAATGGATTAAATTCTAAATAAAGTGAACTTGGTGTAATCGGCAATTAGGTAGAATGTGGGAAGAATTTCAAGAGCTTGTAATGTATGTTTAGTGATTAAGAGAGAGTACTAAATGGTAGAAAATAAGTGTTAAATAATGGTGTGAACTCCCTGTCTTGTTCTTGACCGAGACTCTTTTGTGAATTTTGATTAAAGGTAGTATGTTAGTTCGATTATGATAATAAAATGCAAGCATTAAAAGTTGATGTTTTGCATGTCATGTTAAGGTTGAAGAAGCATAAATTGTGACACATAAATATATATATAAGTTTAGCCTATCTACCTATCATGAGAGAATTTCTTAGTGAAGGACTTGGCAAGTTGCCGAATGTACTCTAAAATGTTTGTGACTTAGATCGATGGTGGTGTTTTGAGATGAATTGGTGTTAACTAGAGTTGGATATGTGAAATAAATGGTAATGGGATAATCGGCCAAAATGGTTGGATGCATCTAGTGGTTGAATAGGACTTAATCTAATTGTTAATGTAAATGAAGTTAAGCCTTGTAAGGGGTACAAGTTGCATTCGGCCATGACTATGTGAGATGATTTCTTTAATGGCATAAATTCTATTTAATGGTAGTGTCTATGCTTTCAGTTTTATGCCTATGTATATTTAAGTTAAGTGCTAATGTGAGTGTTAGTTAAATGGGATTTTGGGATGTGTAATGATGAAAGTCATGCTATGTTTTATTAGTAAGTGCTAAGTAAAGTCAATCATAGATTAAAAAGAACCAAATAAACTAGTAAAAGTTAATTATATACATACATTAGCTCTTATTGAATTCGGTCAAGAGGAGAAACAATTAAGTTTTGATAAGTTTCCACTTGTTTATTTAAGCTCAAGAGCCAAGAGATCTACACTCGAACAAAGGAAAAGCAAAGGTGGTGGGATAGTTGGATCGTAGACAGTTATCGACAAACACGGTAAGTTTCAAGTATTTAAATTGTGTTAGAATGAGGAACACTATGGTCTATATGCAAAGTTATATTTATAAATCGATGTGATTACCTAAAGAAAAACTATGGGAAATAAATTACTTCTTTGTGCCTTAGCCGAATGGCTATTAGAAAGATGAAATGTTAAAGCATGATTTGGTATATGATGCTATGATATGATTATATTAAATGAAATGCTATGTGTGATATAAGTTATGGCAAGAATGCATGTATATTATAAAGAGAGGTCAAATATTATGTATGTGCCTATAGCCAAACGTGCAAATGAGAGATAGTTAAATTATGCTATGTGGAAACTATTATTATGTGAATGATTGTGAATAAACTCGAGATGAATTAAAGTAGCGTATATTCAGGCTTCGTGCCTAGCAAGCTATATGCCGGTGTTATATTTAGGCTTCGAGCCTAGCAGGCTATATGCCGGTGTTTTGTAATCGGGCCTTTGTGCCTAGCAGGCTATAAGCCGGTGACATATTCGAGCTTTGTGCTCAGCAGGCCTTGGGCGGTGTTTGAATTTAGGTTTTTAAACCTAGCAGGCTTAAGGCCGGTGATGTGAAAATTTATATTTTCGAGTGCTGTGGTAAATTACGATTGGAAACAAATAATACCTTAGTTTGACCAGGTACGTACTATATACTCCTAATTGAATTTGTTTGAAAGAATGATCAGTCTAAAGAATAATACATATGTGGATAGCGTGATCACTGTATTTGCATTTATATGTATGACATTGCGATCCAATCGGCTAAATGGTTCTACTAAATGAAAGTATAAGATTTCACTCCAATGAATGAGTTTGGTGGCAAGAAGTCGTACCCATGAAAGTTTCCCTTTTCTTATATATATACATTCGGCTTAAGAAAGGTTAAATAGGAATTTAGTGATGAATTTAGTGTTTAATTAGTGATAAGGTTTGTTATTTTGATAACTTGAAACTTACTAAGCACACATTAGTTTACTCCAATTGTTATGTTATTCTGTTTGATAGATCTCTTTTGAAGCTACGGTTCGAGGGATTCAAGCCTAAGTCACTCACCACATTGTCGATATATTTTGGTATTTCTGTTAGTTTGTTTACTTCAAACAATGGCATGTATTGGCTAGAACCTTTATATTTTGGGATTGAATTTTCATTTTTGCTTTGTAAATATGTAAAGCCATGCGAAAATGGCTTGCCTAATTGCTTTTACTTATATATATATATACACATAGTATGCATGTTTTGGTTGAGTATGAATGAAAATGAATAATGCGTACCAATGGAGTAATTTCCGTATCCATAATACCTATTTAGAATGATAGTTTGGAAGTATGTAATAATATTATGAGATTGGCATGTCTTATAATACTACTTATGAAGGTGTTTTAAGTATCTTTGCTTAAAAGGTTAAATGTCTATTTTCAGTTAGACTCTTTTGAATAGATGAAATTATGGTAGTGAAATTCTTTAAGTCATAAATCATAAATTTGAAATATGATTTGAATCAGGGAAATCTTTGGAACTTATATATATGTGTTAGTGAAAGCATATTACGAGCTCAAGCGATGAATTGTATGTATGCATATGTATGCGTATTTAAAATGCTCAAGACATTTTATGATTTTCCTTTTGTACTTCCAAATGGTTGCTCCGTAATGCCTCCTAACCCTCCGGCGACGGGTACGGGTTAGGGGTGTTACATAGCCGGAGCTCTTGCTTCAGGTTTAGCTGCTGAATCTCTGACTATATTCTTGCTGCTTACTTCATTCCCAGCTTTTCGTGGATACCTTCCTCTCGAATCTGCACCATTAGTTTTTTCACTTTGGAACCTTTCTTTTTCAATTCTCTCTGGGCAGTCTCTAATAAAATGATTCGAAGAACCACACCAGAAATATTCATTTGCTCTGCACGGACCAAAATGATTTCTACCACACCGCTGGCACTCGGGCTTAACAAATCTTGAATTCCCTACACTAGCTGCCGAAGTAGTCTGAGATTTAGGACCTACATTTTGCTTCTTAGAACTCCCATATGATTGTCCAGCTGAAAATTGAGAACGAGGATTCATATTTCTTGATTTTCCAAATTGCTGTAAGGGTGCACTGCTCATCGGTCTTTTCTTCCAATTTCGTGTCTCAAATTCTACCTTTTTCTTCTCTTTAAGTAGTTCTTCAGTCTTGCAAGCTCGATCGACAAGTACCACCATTTCTTTTAGTTCAAGAATCCCAACAAATACCTTAATGTCTTCATTGAGCCCGTCTTCAAATCGTCTGCACATCTTGGCCTCTGTAGGAACACATTCTCTGGCATACTTACTCAATCTGACGAACTCCCTTTCGTATTCAGTGACTGTCATATTACCTTGCTTTAGCTCAAGAAACTCTTTACGCTTCTGATCAATAAATCTTTCACTGATGTATTTCTTCCGAAACTCTTCTTGAAAGATTTCCCAAGTTACCTTCTCTTTCGATACTACCGAAATCAATGTCTTCCACCAATTATAGGCTGAATCCTTCAACAAAGACACAGCACATTTCAAACATTCTTCAGGTGTGCAAGACAATTCATCAAATACCCGGATAGAATTTTCAAGCCAAAACTCTGCTTTCTCGGCATCATCATCCACATTAGCTCTGAATTCTTCAGCCCCTAGTTTACGAATTTTATCAACTGGAGTTCTTTGAAATTTCATCATATCCACACCCTGAGGCATCAGGGGTACAGGTTGAGGAATTGGGGGAGGTGGGGGAGGTTGTACATTCAGGTTCGTACGAACGAACTCAGTGTACCATGCACTCATCATTTGGAGAAAGGCTTCCCGACCCCTTTCTCCTCCTCCCTGACCAACAGTAGGAGGTGGATTTTCAATCGGTGCTGCCCCTTCAGCCGAAGCTGGTGCATTACTCTCTACTTCATCTGCCACAGCTGGATCGGGATCCATTTACTATAAAAAAATCATTTAAAAGGTCAGAAGTTGTCACACTATCAAAATATACACATATGGCATGTATAGCAAAATCCGTACATAAAACACGTTAGTCCGAGAACCGACTAAACCTACTATGATACCACCAAATGTAACGCCCTCTTACCCAAGACCGTCAATGGAGTCGAGCTTGAGGTGTTACTAAACTTAATTTACCATTTAAACAACTTTAAACCATTTATTTTAACTTTCGGAATAAGCTGTCTTTTTGCGTCATGGTCGCTCAAAAAATCATATCTCGAGTTATGAAACTCAAAATTAAGATCCATAATTTTCCCTAAAACTAGACTCATATATCTATCTATTAATTTTTTTCTAAAATTTTTGGTTGGGCCAATTAGTACATTTTATTAGTTAAAGTTCCCCCTATTTTAGTGTTTGACTACCCTGACCTATGTTAACTACAAACCACTTTTCTCTCTATAAAGAATTCAAAAGGCTATGCCCTTTATTTATCTTAAAACTAGACTTAATAAGGAATCTGTAAATATATAGCATGACTCCTAATTATTTTTGTACAATTTTTGATAAATTTCTAAAGTCAGAACAGGGGATTCAGAAATTGCTCTGACCCTATTCCACAAAAACCCAAATAACTCATAAAATATAACTCCTTTACCTGTTTCTTTTCTTTCATATGAAAATAGACACAATAAGATTAAATTTTATATTTTATTCACCATCTAATCCTATCTCTACTATTTTTAGTGAATTTTCAAACTTACGTCATTACTGCTGTAAAAATCTGGTTTATAACAAAGTTCATCTTTTCATGGATTTTCATGAACCAAGTAACACATTAAACATACACTCATCAAATATGATCTAGATTTGGCCATTTCAATGGTTACTCAACTCCAAGTATTTCCTTACCATGCCATCACCATATCATAATATTATTTACACAAAATGATTAGATTGCTATACATGCCATACATCAAAATACACAAGCCAATATACCAATTTTCCTCGGATAGTGTGAACGTTCTTCGACCCTTCCCGATATCCAAGCTGGCTTGTTAAAACTACAATGAATGAAAAGGAGGGAGTAAGCATAAATGCTTAGTAAATTCACATGTAAATAACAAGTAACATGACTATGCAAATCAACATAAACACCAATTGTATAAGTGTCATTAAAACATTCATGGCACAAGTATACTTACTATCTTTCCACAATCTTATCTTACCAAGTTTTCCACCCAAAGTTTAGGGTCATACCTGTCCAAATTCCTCTTTCTCAATACGTTCCAACACACCATACCTCGTCCGCTTAGGCGCTCTCATTATTTATTTATCATTCTACCCGTTGAACGCATAGGAATATAACTCGGATACACAAATTGTATATACATAAGTATCATATCCGTAGCCAAGTTACCATGTAACCCGCCCATAAATGAACTTGGACTCAACTCAACGAGCTCGAGCGTTCGCATCCATAAGTGAACTCGGACTCAACTCAACGAGCTCGGATGCCTAGTTACATCTCACGAACTCGGACTCAACTCAACGAGTTCGAAACTCAACCATCCTAGTGACATGTCACTTGTATCCTAATCTATTCCCAAGGTTCAAACGGGATTTTCCTCAAAATTCACATTTTTAATCATCCTCCTCGGAATATCGGAACCAACACTCGCTAGCATTTCATGCTTATCAAGCTAATCACATACTTTGCATACCAATACATAATAATTCATAAAGCATAATATTCATAATAACAAGTATCATATCATATAAATAACATTAAATCACTTAAAATAACTATTATGTTACCTTATTTACACATGAACTTACCTCGGTACAAAATATAGAAATTTTGCAATTTAGTCCACAATCTTTTCATTTCCTCGATCAAGGTCGATTCCACGTCTTTCTTGATCTAAAATAACACATTTAGCTTATTTAATACTCACATTTATCAAAAAAAGTCCTTAACTCTAACTTTGTCAAAATTACAAATTTGCCCCTAAACTTTTGCATATTTACACTTTTGCCCCAAAGCTCGAAAATTAAACTTTATCCCAAATTCTTATGTTTTAGGACATGCTGATCATTTATTACTAACAGCAACCTCAAATTCCCACTATAACATGTACTTATGAACAATAGGTATTTTTATCGATTAAGCCGTTTTACTCATTTTCACTTAAAACCGAGTAGCACAAGTTGTCTATCATAATTTAAAACCTCATATTCTATCATAAAACACCAAAATAAACAAATTTCACCTATGGGTATTTTTCCAAATATGAACCTTAGGTTGAATTATTGCTAGCATAAGCTAAATCAAGTTACTGGGACTCCGAAAACGTAAAGAACATTAAAAACGGGGCTTGGAATAACTTACTATTGAGCTTGGAAGCTTGAAACAAACACTAGCTATGGAGAACCCTTGAAATTTCATGGTAATGAAGAAGATGGACATATTTTGCCATCTTTTTCCCTTTTTTAATCTTTTAATTACCAAATGACCAAAATACCCTTAATGCCTTTCTTTGAAATTTTTCATGTACAAGCCCATTTTTGTCCAAAATTTTAGATATTGGTCAAATTGCTACTTAAGACCTCCTAATTAATATTCCAAAGCAATTTCATACTAAAAGCTTCTAGAATGCAAGTTTTGCAACTTATTCGATTTAGTCCCTAATTTCAACTTAAGCACTTTATGCATAGAATTTCTTCACGAAATTTTCACACCATCATGCAATCACATCATAAACAGCAAAATAATAATAAAATAATTATTTCTATCTCGAATTTGTGGTTACAAAACCACTATTCCGATTAGGCCCTAATTCAGGATATTACAATAAATATGTCTAAATTATTACAAAAATTAAATATGTTGACCAAATTTAATTAGGTGCTTAATTGTGTTCATACTTGATTAATGTGTTCACATGAGCTATTAATGTGGTACATTCATCTTGTAGGTACATGCATGGAAGGGTTCAATGGACGGCTATTAAAGGGGCTGATGCATGTTCATCCATGTATTTGAAGATTCATGGACCATATTAATGAATGAACATGCATTGGACGGTTCATGTATCTCCCAAGTGTTCACACTTCATGTTCACACCATGATGACCATTCATATGGGTGTTCACACACAAGAGGCCACTCAAGCTCCTAGTTCACACCTAGTTTGACCTTTCATGAAGCCTTATTTATGATGCCACTATTGGTGAAACAGCATGAGTTAAAGGCTCCATAAAGGGGTTGGCCGAACCTAGCCATACATGTATGGAAACCATTCATCCAAATGCATTAATATGTGTTCATGAAGCTGCCCATTCACCCCCCATTCGGCCGAACATGGACAAGAGCACCATGAGTCAATTTTCTAGAATCTTCCTATGTATTTAATGGATACAATTCTTAATTGTTAAGTTCATGAATAGACTATTCGGCTAGCCTAGGCATTAGTCTAAATAGCTAGTCATTTTACATGTAAAAGGACTTATCTAGCATTGCTAGTGGCGTCAAACTTGCTTGTTTCGAGCTTATCACCGAACCCTATTTGGTGTGGTGCTCAAACCTATCCTTCTATTACCATTTTCCAACTTAGACAATATAGGATTCGAGGTGACACCTTTAGGTGTTGAATCTTTCCTGACGTCTAAGAAACTCGACCATCTACCATCTTTTTCATTGTTTACCAAATCTGACCAAAAACTAAATTTCTTCTATACCAATTGGCACCTTTCTAAACCATTTTGTACCATTCATACCATTCCATTCTTTCTATTCCTTTTCGTACATCTCATACTATTTCGAACCATTTCGTAACCTATTCTAAATTACCTAAACTGAACCATTATTCATCTATCCATTCTCATACTTCGATCTTAAACCTACTTACCCACTATAAACCTTCTTCTAAATCTAAAACAACTCTAACTTCTACCTAAAACATACACCTTCTAACCTTCTGCTTCTTATCTATCTTTACAAGTGAGACTTCGTCCTTCTTCTCGACTACGATCGGGCAAACAACGTTAATCTGGCTTGTCCTGTAACCGAGTTCGCGTCAGTTTTACAACCTGGCTTTGATACCACTAAACGTAACACCCCAAACCTGACCCAAACGTTATGGCCGAATCTGGGGTGTCATGTTGAAGTGTTTTTTTTAGAACAAGATTCTGCTAAAACTCGTTTACCTTAACCTTTTTTTGTTCAAGCTCAATTTGTTTGGCAATTTGTTTGTTCAAGTTGAGTTGTTGTTGCATTTTAAAACTTGTTCGTTGTGGAAGCTCTTCTTTTACAACGTTCGTTACATAAATGTGGTATTTTGAAAACAGATAATCTTATTAGGAAAGCCGCATCCTATTACTAACAAATTTTAAAATTAATTACATAAAACCCTGGATTAAAGTTAAAATTTAGAAACGCCTTATTACATCAAAACAGAGAATTAAGATACTTGAAATGAGTAAATAAATTTAAAACGGTAATAGTTGTGTGGCCACCTCTAAGTCTCGCAGCACCTATCCTCCTAAGTCTAGGGATTACCTGTATAGATAAACTAATGGGTGCGTTTACAAAAACTCAGTGTGTAATCCCATAAACAGTGAACAGTCACATACAGAAGCAGCCTAGGCTTGAGCCCGTTTCAATAATAGATTAGTATCATAGGGCCTAAGCCCATTACAGTAGCAGTAGCAAAGTGGGCCTTAGCCCAAATTAGTAACAGTATAAGCATGCATGCAAAATCCTACCCAACCTATAATAGCTCGATATAGGGCCTAAATGGAATAGTCATTACGAAACCACAAATCTGAGGTCAAAATATTTCATCCAATTGAGTTTTATAATTTATTTTGTGTTTGCAATATTTTTTGAAATTTTCGTTACAAAATTTTATTGTTTGTGTGTCCAATTTGATAAATTGGACTAAATTACAAAAGTAGTAAAATGTGCATTCTAGAAGGTAAAGGTGTTTAATTGAAATGTGCTTTATTTATATTTTTATGGTTTGCATTTTTATGAAATTATTTTGTAAAAATTTTGTACGAAAATTTCGACTTTGGGCACTCAATTTAGTCAAAAGGACTAAATTGTAAAAAGTGCAAAACTTGAGTTCTACATGTTAGAGGTGTCCAATTGTTATGAAATTTTAACTTCGAGGTCATTAAATGGTAATTAGACCACTGGTTAATTTATTGGACAAAAATGGACATGAAATGGGTGAAAAAGAATATTTTTAAGTTAGGGGCATATTGGTCATTTAGTGATTAAATGAATTAAAAATCAAATTAAAAGCCAATTTTTGCTCATCTTCTTCCTCAAGGCCGAATATAGCATGGAGAAACCATGGCTAGGGTTTTTCAAGCTTCCAAGCTCGATTGAAGTTCGTTCTAGCCCCGTTTTTAATGATTTTTACGTTTTTAAAATCCCGATAACATGATTTCTCTATTTCTACCATTTATTTGAGCTAGGGTTTGATTTCAAAAATTGACCCATGTTGAATAATTGTTCATTTTGATGAATTATGGTAGATTATGCATGTTTATGGTTAGAGAAACGATTTTTGCCGAGTGATTTTCGATGAAAACGTCCGAAAGGACTAAATCGTAAAAGTTATAAAATTGGTCATAAGTGTGAGTTTTAATGAGAATTGTGGGCTGTCATATTTATGAAATGGTTCAGTTAGGGCTAAAGTGCAAAGAAATTGAATAAAATTATTTTACGAGCCTAGGGGCAAAATCATAATTTTGACAAAGTTTAGGGGCAAAAATGTAAAATTTTCCAAAATATAAATTTGAGTTAATTTGAGTTGTATATGGAATAAATGAGTGAAATGTGTTATTATAGATCAAGAAAGATGTGGAATCGACTTGAATCGGGAAAAAGAAAAAGTTGTGGGCTAGATTGCAAATTTATCATCCTTTGCATTGATGTAAGTTGATATGTAAATAATACATTTTTATTATTTATGTTTCAATATTTTGTTATATTATGCAAGATGAAGTTGGATGTTGGATGGTTATTTGATAAAAATTACAAAATTATAATAAAAATGACTAAATTGGTAAATTGTATATTTTCCGATTGAACTCATGGAATAGAAAAGATACAAATGATTTGTGGTGGGAACACATGGTAGTACTATGTGTAGGCTACTATGTGTTCAAGATGGATTAAGTTATGTATGTAGTACTAAGTGCAAGCTACTACGTGTATCATATAGTTGGGATTGCATGTGTAGTACTATGTGTAGGCTACTATGCGTATCCGAGAACTTCGATCACATGTGTGGTACTAAGTGCAGGCCACTATGTGTAAGAGATGAAATTGGTCACGTGTGTAGTACTAAGTGTAGGCTACTATGTGCACTAATTAACTTCAGCCACAAAGGTGGTACTACATGCAAGCCACTAAACATTTGTTACTGTTTCATTCCGTTGTATTCAGTGGAAAGTGGCGAAGTGAAAATGAATGAAATTGTGAAATAGCCAAGTGGAAGTGAGTGTATATATTGACTAAGTGCAGGTATATGTGTATATATGTACATGAGTAATGTTGATGAATGATCGAATTTCGATAAATTTGATGTGGGCAAACGTTATTTGGAAAACCCATATAAGAAAATTTATGGGTGAGATAAGATTTGAAATAAAATAGTTTGTACAGCAACCGTGGGGTGAATTTGAAAAATTACCAAAAATGGTAGGAATTGAATTTGAGGTTTAATAAGAAATGGAATTAAATCTTATTGAGTCTATTTTCATATAAAAGAAATAGAGCAAGCAAAGGAATTCTGTATTTTGAGATATTTATATTTTTGTGAGATTGGTTTAGAATGACTTTGTGATCCCCTATTTTGACTTGGAAAAATAATTAAAAATTGTACAAAAATAATTATGGAGTATAATTTATATGGTTCGACTCCTTATGAGTCTATTTTTAGAAGAAAGAAACGATAACCTCATTTGAATTCTGTAGCAAAAGATAATTAAATTTTAGTGAAAAGTTGTCAGAACTGCTAAACCACGAAATAGGGGAGACTTCAATGAATAAACTGTACTAATTGGCCAAACCAAAAATTCTAAAATTTTTATGGTAAGAATATATATGAGTCTAGTTTCTAGGAAAATTGATGGATCTTAATTTGGAGTTCCATAGCTCTAGATAAAAATAATTTAGTGACTATTACTCGAGTAAACAACTTGAAAAAGGCTTACGTAAATGGTGGGACTGTGTATTTGTAATTATACTTTTATGAGAACATGTATTAAAGTTTTATAAAAGCTTGTAATAAATTGATTATTATTTACATATTTACTTACTAAGCTATAATGCTTACTCCCTTCCTGTAACACCCCAAACCCGGCCTAGATGTTATGGCCAGATCTGGTGAGTCACATGGAAAGTTGATTACACTTCGATCCTCGTTTCATAAATTTGGGCTGACTTAGCAAAACCATTTTATGCGTTATGAGAAAATAGAAGGTTATTTAATTTATAAGAATCCTATCCACTATCAGTTGGAGTTTACTTTTAAAAGATCTTGTTAGTGAGTCGTTATTATTAAGTTATCCATTTGTCACTTAGAGAATGTTTTGAAAACATTTGTTAATTTGAAATAAAAATCTGCGCAGCCTTAGTCTATCAGTTTTAAACGAGTAATATTTAAATAAATAAAACCAAATAAAATTAAATACTGAGCAGCCTTATTACAGATTAAAAGCCCAAAAAAATTAAAGAATACTAAAATAAAGTGAATTTAAGGAAAATATAAAACCGAAAACAGTTCACGTGGCCACTCCGAATCCCCCAGCTCCAAGTCCCCTAAGGTTGGGGTTGACCTGCATGGATGAAAAGGAAAGAGGGTGAGTGTGTGAAAACTTAGTGTGTAAGCTCACCCTACCAGAGTCCAGACCAGTTCAAGCTCATTCTGGGCCGAAGCCCTATCCAGGTACAGTGTTAACTGGGCTTTAGCCCTATTCAGATAACAGTGATAATTGGGCCTTAGCCCTATTCAGAAAACAGTGTGGGCCTTAGGCCCATTACAGTAATAGTTCAGTATATCATGCATGAATGTAAAGCCCAAGCCCAATCCAGCCCTACACACCACTCGTACCAGCCCTACACACCATGTGGGGAATAACTCAACCCACCCAGCCCTACACACCACAGTCGCAGCTTAGCTGCTTAATCAGATAACATGGCCAAGCCACTAAAAGAGTAATACGAGGCAGAGCCTCTAACAGTATACATGGCATTGCCACTTAGTACTTCCTCCATCAAAACCCAACCCCATGCAACAGTGTATATTATGACATGGCATATAGAGAACATATATAATTTAGCATGCAATTTAGTCAACTTAACCCTAGGGGTAAAATGGTCTTTTAGCACCTAGGGGTAAAACAATAATTTCCACCCTTAAGGGGTATTTCAGTAAATTAACAAGATTTTAGGGTTTCATACTCATTACAGTATACTAACAGCCCTATTGTTGTCCATTTAATTATTAAGCCCATTTAATTATTACCGAGCCATCGGGCCTTAAAACCCCTAATGGGCCCCACGGAGTCTACTAACTACTATGGCCTACTAAGCCCAAAGTTTACACTCATTTCAGCAGATTTAACAGTCAGACCACCAGAATATACTTACCGCCCAATTTCACCCATATGGGCCAGTAAGCCCATTGGGCCTAGATTCGGCCCTTCAAGGCCCAAAACCATCAACGTGCACGAAATCGCACACACAACCATCTTACCTATCACGATTACCAACTTTATCGTTTTAAATGACCCACGAGCGCTCGCACGCGCGTAAGCCCTCGAAATGCCAGAATTTTGGCATTTCAGCTTTTCGGCTTTTGCAGATCGAGTCTACTAGAGGGTGTTGATTACACAACTATTTGCATACTATGTCGAGATCTGCACCGAATTAGCCTACAATCATTTTAACCACACTGTTAAACTATAAACCAATAAAGACAACGAAATCAACATCCTACCATATTCGGCCAACACCATCCAAATCCCTTAACCAGTTACCTTTGCCGAAATCTACCACTAGATCTAGATCTGGATTGCTTTAGTGCCCCAAGCCTCAAACTGTTCCTCGCTAGATCGCCCTTTTTCCACACCAACATACGAGATACAAAAGAAAGGGCTCAATTAAAGTTTTAATCCTGAAAAAGAGACAAAACTGATAACTACCATGGCAATGGGGTTTTCGGCTTTTCTTAACTCGTAAGAAAGAATGAAGTAGGAAGGCTACTTACCCAAAAAGTTATTCAATCCAATAGATAACACAGCAGTGATTTTCCCCTAATCCAGATCTTAACCTCTAGAGGATCTAGTCCAAAACCCGAAGCTGCAGAAGAGGTTTAACATTTTCAGCTGAAGGATGGATATTTGCGAAAAGATGATAAGATTCAGCTTTCAAGGAGTGCAAGAGAACTCAACAGAGAAATAGAAAAGAGAAGTATAGGTGATTTGGCTAAAAGAGAAGAAAAGAATAAAGATATTCAGCCAAGGAGAAATCGGCAACTATGAATTCGAGTTTCGGCTTTTAAAAGAAATCGGCTAATAAAGTTTCAAGAAAAATGGTTACTTCAATCGGTGGAGAAGAGGTGAAGAAGAAGAGAAGAGAGTGAAGAGAGGAGAGGAGGTACTTGGTTCAGCTTTTGGGAGAAAGGTGATGAGGGATTTGGCTTTAGGTAAATTGGTAAAAGAGAGCTAACACTTTCGGGATTTCGGCTTTTAGAAAAAGATAGGAGAAGAACTTGGTGACAAGAAAGGTATGGTCGGCACCCCTCATCCTTAACTAACTAGCACTCAAGGCTCACTACAAGGTAAAACCCAAAGAAAACAAAAGGAGAAATTGGCACACCCCTACCACAATGCCGAAAATGTTACCTCTAAGGACCTAGCCAATTTGCTTCCCAAGAGACCCCTATTCGGCCATCACTTGCTTCCCATTAAAATTTCCTAACTTTTCTCCCCTTATCCCTCCTTGCTTTAATCCCATGAGCACTTCAAACTCCTCCCAACATAATTTTACTTGAAGTCCACCACATGCCTTGCACATGCATTAAAAAAATAAAACAACACCTTGCTTACCACGGGATTTAAACCTTAGCTCTTACATAGCCTCTACACACCTCCTCCTTAGGCCCTAAGTGGCGTCACATTGCCACCTTACCATAGGTCATCTTGTGTCTTAAATTACCAACATTTTTTTAAAAGCCCACTTAGTTAAAGCCCCTTCTCCCTTAGGTCTAAAATTTTAAAATTCTACCGGGTTTTAACTTAAGCTTAGGCCTTTTAAAGGCCCGCTAACACACTTAAAGCATAATTTAGCACATCCAAACACACAAAAATTAAATTCAAGTAAAATCTCAAAAATCTCAAAAATTAGGGCGTTACACTTCCCTTCCTTTTTCTTATAGAGTTTCAAATGCTAGCTCAAGTTGGAGGTCGCCGGAGATACTATCACCTATCAGGCTGAGGTTAGTATTAAAAGATTCCAAAATATTTATAAGTTTATGGCATGTATAAGTGATGTACGCACGCCCGGGGCTCCCTGAAGTGCAAATCAAGATCTAATCGAGCTGCCAAAAAGCCCCATGACTCGGGCACGTACTAAGCAACTTCAAGAAGCCTTAACAGCTTTGTTAGTGCGCATTTGGGATGATACCAAGTCCTTTGACGTTGGAGAAGCTGTGGACAACTCTTTAAAGGCTCAATGCACTCTTTTGCAAACCGACTTCAGCTCCTCTCCAGCTCTCCCAGCTCAATTCAGCTCCAATTAGCTCACTTGAGCTTGTTTCAGCTCGTTTAACTCAATTTAGCTTCTTTCCAGCTCTTTCTTTTACTATCTCAATAAATGAAGTTTTAAGTTTGTTTAACTTAATTTGCTACAGCTCCTGCCGAATTCCCTAGCTCAAATTAGTTCATTAATTGCTTTTGTTTATTTGAGCTAGCCGAATTTAATGTGATAGTTAATTTTAATTTAATGTGTCCCAAAATTAGTTAGTTGTTATTTAGGTAGTTAGGTGCTGTTTAATTATGATTAAATGATATAATTAAATGTGTTCATGATCTTGTAGGTTCAGCCGAATGTATGGGAGCATTTAAAGCAAGTACATGCATGACTAGGTTCAAAGCTTGCAAGGATTCATGCATGACCGAATTCATGCATGGTGGGCTGACTATTGGTGATCCCTAAATGACTATTCAGCCAAGGAGTAGCTACCAATTAATTCCAAGTTGACCAATTAGCTCTTTGAACATGTTCACACCTAAACTTGACCAATCGACTTCAATACATGCATGGATGGATTCAAGAACGTCCAAGGGAAGGAATTAACTCAATAATTCAGCACATTGATTGAATTAAGTGCATGCACAAAGGGGAGAACGAATTTACTAGGTTCATTCTACCATTCATGAACCTACATGCCATTAAAGTGCTCATTTATGAAGATGCATGTTCCATACAAGTGCATGAACGTCCCAAGGAGATGAATTCAACCTTTGGTGCTCATACAAAGCACTTGAAGCCTTACTTCATGGCTAAGCATTCATGTACACACCAAGGGGGAAGAAAGTGTCCATTCGGCTAGCGCATGAATCTACCGAATTCATGAACAATTTTAATGTATTAGTGTGAATGTTTTTATTGTTGTGTGAACACATTAGATGCCGAATTCCAATAGGCATTTTAGGCACTATAAATATTTGTTGAATCTCATTTGTAAGGAACTTTTGCCAATTTGTTAATGAAACTTTGTTTCTGTGAGGTTGCTTCCTCTCATATCTCGTACAAGTTTCGAAAGACTTATCTAGCATGCTAGTGGTGTCTACCAATCTTGTTTGAACTTATCACCATCCTTGGTGTGGCATTCACCTATCCTTCTATGCCATTTATCCACCTTAACAATATAGGAACCGGGGTGACACTTTTTAGTGTTGAAGTTCGCTAATCCATCCCCACCTTACATTATTTTTATTCTTATTATTTCCAAACTAAATATTCTATTCAACACCCATCTTTGTTTCTTATAGCCGAACCTATCAATACCCTATTTTTCTATTTTGAACCCTTCCGCTTAATTAAACCTATCCATTCACTTCTATTTCCAAGACCGAGGCACGGATGACTCTTCTCGACTACGATTGGGCAACTACATGCATTTGACTCAACCACCCGAGCTGGATTGTATCATTTGGTATCAGAGCTTGTAAAATGAGAATCGTCGACGTTCGTATCAAGATTAAAATAGGTTCATTGTGAAAAAAATCAAAATTCAAAAAAAAATTATTTATATTGTTATTCATCATCTTGTACTTAAAAAAAGAGAGGAGAGAGTGGTATAAAAAAACAAAAAAAAGAGTGTCAAAAAAATATATATTCGAAAAGAATAGTAAAAAAAAGAAATTCAAAATTAAAAAAAAAGTTGAAGTGAAAAAAAGAGTTGAAAAAAAAAGTGAAGTATCAAAAGTTTCTGTTATACATCATTTGGTATCTGTGAATCCCGATCTTCAAGTTTCCATTCCATTCCTTCAAATTTCTACCCTTCTACGCCAATGCCACACTCACAAACCCGAAATTTTTTTTCTTTTAGCGTACCTCTCACCTTTATGCAATTTATCCCTTGTAACCCTTTGAAGCCGACCCTAAGGCACCAAGACGAGTCAAAACGAGACGAAACACGAGGTTACGAGAGAAAGTTTGAGTGGTAAAAGGCAAGAGTGTTGTGAGTTCATTTGAGTGAAGAAAAAGCCTTAAAAGAGTGAAACACGAGTGTGAGTGTACAACTTTTGAAATTTTCTTTTCGAGTGAAAAAGTGAGAATTTTGTTGTGAGGTATTTATTTCTATTTTAACATCTTTCTTTCCGCAATAAATCATGAATCATGAGGAGTCTCTAGATTTTGAACTTCGAGACTTTGTGAGAGAAATGGATCGAATGCTTGAAAGAAAACTTGAACTCTTGCAAAAACAATTAGACCATATCGAAGAGCGAGGCCATCGAGCAAAGGTCCAACATGAGCAAAACTCACCAAGACGAGACACGGAGTCAAGAACATCACAGAGACACCCATCTAAAAACTACTCGAAAAGAGATTTCTATTATGATATCTATTCGTCAAGGAATTCGAGTAAAAAGAAAGAAAGCTTCGAGTTCGAGGTCCTTCAAGATAACAAATGAGAAAGCCTACGTAACCCTTTGTATGCACCAAAGTCCCCAACCTCAAAGACTCATTCACGAAGAATTGATCATGAATCCTATCTAAGTGATTTCTTATCTTTTGAACAAGATACTTCTTATTTTGATTAATTTGTAACACCTTCATTTTGTAATGAAAAAGAAATGAGAAAAGAAAAGAGAGAAAAAGAAATTGAAAAAGAAAATGAAAGCGAGAAAAAAGAAAATGAGTTTGTAAAAGAAAAAGAATGTGAACAAGACAAAAGAGTGAAAAAAGAAATCAAAATAAAAGAAACGAGAGTTTCGGAAGAAAAAGACTAGAGTGAAAAAGAATATAGTGAGCAAGTGACGATTCTTTCTACTAACCATCCTGTTCTTTCTTCTTGTGATGTAATTTTTCAGGTTTTGGAAAATCCATTCGACCACTTCCAACTCCAATACCTTCCAAACGAGAGGCGTTTTCTGTTGTTCGAGAAGGAAAAGTCCGCGAATGACAACCACCCACTTGCGATCAAAGGTAAGGAAGGTAAGGATTCCTTGTTTATCGAATCAAGGCCTCCTGATTTAAAAGTTGTTCATAAAGATTTTGATGGCCTAATTTCTGAAAAACTTCCATCTTTTGATTTGGCGAATCCTTGTTCACTTATTGTTGTTAACGATTTTGTTTTAAAAGGTACCATAAAGAGCCTTTCTCATGACGATTACTACATTGGCAAATTTGTTGACAACATTGGATTGGTTTTCTCTAAGCGAATTTTGAATGTGTTCAATCAAGGTCTTTCACTTAAAAATTATGATGTGTTTGACCATGCAAACTCCTTGAATTCATGTGCTAAATCTTTTTGTTCAAACAAGCCTGATCAGTCGATTTGTGATAGATTTTTGCATGAAACATTTCATCCGTTTGGTTTTTCTCTTCAAGTTAAATCCTTAAATTTTTGTGCGAAATCTCCATGTCCTGAATTGCATTTTCAAATGAGATTTTTGAAGCTTAAATCTTTGCATATTCGCTTGCTTGATGTTGCTAACTTTGCCTGCCTGTTTGATCAAGTAAGGTTTGAATCATGTGATCAATTGAAAAGTTGTATGTTCACCATTTCTTTGATTGATCGAGTAGAATTCCAGTCATGTGGTGACTTGATTACATTTTCCTTTAACATGTTGCCTGTTGGAATTCATGATCAAGTACGTGTGTTCAAGCCTGGCATATGTTACATAGATTTGTTTTATGGAACATTTAAGCAATTTGCATCTTTTGCATTCAACTTATATTTGTTTGATGTTCTAACTATTGATAAGAAAATGAAATTCAATGATTTGGGTTTCAATTTTGATTTGTTTTCTAATCACCTTGCTTGGCCATATATGAAACTTTTGTTTCATTTTAAAAAGGTAAATTCGACGCATTTCTATGGACTTGAATCGAATTTTGATTATGTTCCGTCTTTTCATTTTAAGTCCATTATTTCTAATGATACTAACCTTTTCCCTTATTGTGAACACATCGCTTTAACAAGCCTGAGATATTCCTGTTCACCTCGAGTTGATCAAAATAAAAGGTTTGTATTACATTACATTTCTGAAGAGAGAAGATTTGTCTTGCTTGAAAAAGGTAAAACCATTCACAAGTTTTCTTCTCTTAAAGGTCAGCAAGGTAAAGTTTCTAAAAATCTTCGAACATCTTGGATTCATTCGATTGATGTTGAAAATCATTTTGATACTTTGATGTTTGAAAGTTATGTGTATCCTGTTGTGGTTGATTTTTCTTCTTGGCTTAGTAATGATCCATTTGTGTTTGATTACATAAATCATGTTGTTAATCAACAGGTAAGATAGCAAGTAACCGGCCATGGTATACCTTGCGTGTACAAGATGATGAATCGGATGAGTTTCTCTTTTGGGATAATCACATTGAAAAGTTTTGGATGAGGTTTAATGAGTTTAATTATTTGCAAACATCTGTGACTAATTATCCTTTGCTCCAATTAAGTTCACATGTTTGTAATGATGGCATAACGAAACTCTTCGATAACTTTTCATATGCTTGCTTTGTATAGCTAAGATTTTTTACCTATGTTCAATTGAATAAATTCTTTTTGAATCTTGAACATCATGTGATTCTGACTCTTTTGAGTTTCTTCTTGCCAAAAGTGGTAAGACTTTTTCATGTTTGTACGATGATCTCTATTCCATTTGACCGAGGAAAACCGAGTAAGAGGAAATATTTTCCAATAGATGAACAGCTCGAATTGAGGACAAGTCACCTAAAAGAGGGGGAATGATGTATGCACGCTCGGGGCTCCCTCAAGTGAAAATCAAGATCTAATCGAGCTGCCAAAAGGCCCCATGACTCGAGCACGTACTAAGCAACTTCAAGAAGCTTTAACAGCTTTGTTGGTACGTATTTGGGATGATACCAAGTCCTTTAACGTTGGAGAAGCTGTGGACAACTCTTTAAAGCCTCAATGCAATCTTTTGCAAACCGACTTCAGCTCCTCTCCAGCTCTCTCAGCTCAATTCAGCTCCAATCAGCTCACTTGAGCTTGTTTCAGCTTGTTTGAGCTCAATTTAGCTTCTTTCCAGCTCTTTCTTTTACTATCTCAATAAACTAAGTTTTAAGTTTGTTTAACTTAATTTGCTACAGCTCATGCCGAATTCCCTAGCTCAAATTAGTTCAATAATTGCTTTTGTTTATTTGAGCTAGCCGAATTTAATGTGATAGTTAATTTTAATTTAATGTGTCCCAAAATTAGTTAGTTGTTATTTAGGTAGTTAGTTGCTATTTAATTATGATTAAATGATATAATTAAATGGGTTCATGATCTTGTAGGTTCAGCCGAATGTATGGGAGCATTTAAAGCAAGTACATGCATGACTAGGTTCAAAGCTTGCAAGGATTCACGCATGACCAAATTCATGCATGGTGGGCTGACTATTGGTGATCCCTAAATGACTATTCAGCCAAGGAGTAGCTACCAATTAATTCCAAGTTCACCGATTAGCTCCTTGAACATGTTCACACCTAAACTTGACCAATCGGCTTCAATACATGCATGGATGGATTCAAGAACGTCCAAGGGAAGGAATTAACTCAATAATTCAGCACATTGATTGAATTAAGTGCATGCACAAAGGGGAGAACAAATTTACTAGGTTCATGCTACCATTCATGAACCTACATGCCATTAAAGTGCTCATTTATGAAGATGCATGTTCCATACAAGTGCATGAACGTCCCAAGGAGATGAATTCAACCTTTGGTGCTCATACAAAGCACTTGAAGCCTTACTTCATGGCTAAGCATTCATGCACACACCAAGGGGGAAGAAAGTGTCCATTCGGCTAGCGCATGAATCTAGCAAATTCATGAACAATTTTAATGTATTAGTGTGAACGTTTTTATTGTTGTGTGAACACATTAGATGCCGAATTCCAATAGGCATTTTAGGCACTATAAATATTTGTTGAATCTCATTTGTAAGGGACTTTTGCCAATTTGTTAATGAAACTTTCTGTGAGGTTGCTTCCTCTCATATCTCGTACAAGTTTCGAAAGACTTATCTAGCGTGCTAGTGGGGTCTACCGATCTTGTTTGAACTTATCACCATCCTTGGTGTGGCATTCACCTATCCTTCTATGCCATTTATCCATCTTAACAATATAGGAACCGGGGTGACACTTTTTAGTGTTGAATCATTCCTGACGGTAAGTTCGCTAATCCATCCCCACCTTATGTTATTTTTATTCGTATTATTTCCAAACTAAATATTCTATTCAACACCCATCTTTGTTTCCCAT
Source organism: Gossypium stocksii (assembly GCA_020496765.1). Classification (NCBI taxonomy): domain Eukaryota; kingdom Viridiplantae; phylum Streptophyta; class Magnoliopsida; order Malvales; family Malvaceae; genus Gossypium; species Gossypium stocksii. Next base: position 43,389,872 of record CM035622.1, on the reverse strand, counting down.
AACCGAACCTATCAATACCCTATTTTTCTATTTTGAACCCTTCCGCTTAATCAAACCTATCCATTCACTTCTATTTCCAAGACAGAGGCACGGACGACTCTTCTCGACTATGATCGGGCAACTTCGTGCATTCAACTCAACCACCCGAATCGGATCGCATCAATAAGGACTTGAATATATGTATATATATATTACTGAGTTGGCCTAGAATGTTGGCCTAAATTAATAAAAATTTTATTGTTGTATAAGACCATGTGATATGACTAATAGTAGTTATGTTATGAATCATAATGATACAATACATGAACTAGTATGCTTGCATGTTAGTAAATGAATTAATGTATATATGATAAGAATGTGATTAGATTCTAAATTGAAAGAAATTTTATAGCCGATTTTGTGTATTTGTAAGTGGAAAAATCCAGTGATGCCTCGTACCTTGTTCAAGTATTGAACACAGGTAAGAGGTGTTAAACAACCAACTTCTACACTCCATCTCCATGAGCCCTACACTCTATGTGGGGATATAATCAACCCACCCATCCCTACACTCCAAATATTAGCACCGATGCGGCACTATCAGTAATTTGCAACAGAGCTGCCAGTAATATAGGCAAAAAGCCATCAGTGACATGTAGCAAAGCTACCAATATAGTACACTTCTTCCAATCATATCAACCCAACCCCATGCAACACATCATACATCAGTGGCATGCTATATCATAAAATTATGCATGTATTTTGGTCATTTTACCCCTAAGGGTATTTCGGTCATTTCATTAGTTTGGGCCTAAGTACACTTACCGACCTTTCAATAGCCCCACAGTCGTCATGAGCGACCCATGCGACCATAACAAAATAAGCAGTGGAAATGGGCCCAAAGCCCATTAAGTAGGACTATGTGGCCAAATGAGAGAGGTGCAGCACGAGGACTTCCCAGGAGGTCACCCATCCTAGCACTACTCTCGCCTAAGCATGTTTAACTTTAGAGTTTTGATGGGATCTGGTGTATTTGTGTTGGCAAACCTAGCCCAGACGTTATGGCCGAATCTGGCGGTGTCACATTGAAGTGTTTTTTTTCTGAGAACAAGATTCTACTAAAACTCGTTTATTTTAACCTTCTTTGTAAAAGCTCAATTTGTTTGGCAATTTGTTTGTTCAAGTTGAGTTGCAGTTGCATTTTAAACTTATTCGTTGTGAAAGCTCTTCTTTTACAACTTTCATTACGTAAACGTGGTATTTAGAAAACAGATAATCTTTTTTGGAAAACTGCATCCTATTACTAACAAATTTTAAAATTAATTACATAAAACCCTGAATTAAAGTTAAAATTTAGAAACGCCTTATTACATCAAAACCCAGAATTAAGATACTTGAAATGAGTAAATAAATTTAAAAAGATAATAGTCGTGTGGCCACCTCTGAGTCTAGCAGCAGCGATCCTCCTGAGACTGGGGACTACTTGTATAGATAAACTAATGGGTGAGTTTACAAAAACTCAGTGTGTAATCCCATAAACAGTAAACAGTCATATACAGAAGCAGTTTGGGCCTGAGCCCGTTTCAGTAATAGATCAGTATCAGAGGGCTTAAGCCCATTACAGTAGCAGCAGTAGTGTGGGCCTTAGCCCAAATCAGTAACAGTATAAGCATGCATGCAAAATCCTACCCAACCAGCCTCTACACTCCATATCCGTTTAGCCCTACACTCCATGTGGGGATATAATCAACCCACCCATCCCTACACTCCAAATATTAGCACCGATGCGGCACTATCAGTAATTTGCAGTAGAGCTACCAGTAATATAGACTAAAAGCCATCAGTGACATGCAGCAGAGCTGCCAGTATAGTACACTTCCTCCAATCATATCAACCCAACCCCATGCAATGCATCATACATCAGTGGCATGCTATATCATAAAATTATACATGTATGCAGAACATACGTATATACATCTCATGGCATACAATCAATCATACATCGTATCATATCATAACAGCCGTTTTACCTATGAGGGTATTTCGGTCATTTTACCCCTAAGGGTATTTTGATCATTTTCATCGGTTTGGGTCTAAGTACACTTACTGACCTTTTAGTAGCTCTATAGTCGTCACGAGCGACCCGTACGACCATAACAGAACAACTAGTGAAATGGGCCCAAAGCCCATTAAGTAGGCCCATGTGCCCCTCAGGACCAGGTGGCCTACCAAGCCCAAAATTGACCCAAGCCATGTAAGTGCCACAACCAGTCCAACATTTTCCCACATATTAGTGAGTTTTACTCATGCAGGGCCTACAGGCCTATTGGGCTCAACTCGGCCTATTATGGCCTAAGCCCATAAGATCGCTCATGGTGGCTTTTGCAGTCATACACCCATGTTTTGTGGGCTTGGCGAACCACATGTGTGTTCGCACGCCCATGTAGCCTCAATGCCCAATCTTTCAGCTTTTTGGCTTTTGCCATTCTATAGTCAAATCAGTGTGTGTACACACCTATTTGGGAAACGTGCGACTAACCCATGAGCACTGAACCTACATTACATCAAAGTACTCTGTTAGCCAACATCAATTTGGGTTAACCACCTTCTCAACACTTAGCCCAAAAATAAGCACCATCCTTACCTTGTTTGAACGAGTGTCTTTAATCCTCTCAAATTATTGATCAGAATTGATCACACGTCTTATTAGATATAATCGTTCAAAATGTGGCTTAAATCCACAAATACTAACTTACAGACACATACGGCACATTCGGCCTATACCCTATAAAGTAGGGTAACATATTACCTTAATCGAATAACGAGGGAAAAGGTTCTGATTACTTCCAAAATTACTTGCACTCCACCACTCCTCGTGGAATACCGATTTGCTAGGACTTCTTGACAAATTGAAATCACCACACCAATAGGAAAAAAAGGGAGACAATCGGCCCAAGATGATGGAGATAGAATTTGGCCCAATATCCAATATAGAAGAACGAAAGATTAACGGTCAGAGGATGGCTAGATAAACAGGAAGATGGAAGAAAAGATGAGAGAAAAGAGAATAAGAAATGGAAAGAAAAGCAGAGATTGACCACCACAAGTAATAGTAAGGAAGGGAATTCGGTTCACACTAGACAACAGTATTTGGCAATATGAGAAGGGAAGCAAATGAGTAAATGCAGAGAGTAGTAGAAAGGAGAAGAAAAGAAACTGAAAAGAAGAGACGAAATCGTGAGGGAGGAGAGAAGCTATATTCGGTCCATAAAATGAGAGTAGAAAAGATGAAAGAAAAAGAGCAATTCGGCAACACACACCAGTTTCCCCAAATGGTCAATTCGACAAAACTCCAATAATTAAAATGGCAACAAAATGTGAACTACTTTTGGCACTTAGAGTTCAAAACAAAAGGCAACGAAAAAGAAGTTTTCCCAAAACAAAAATGACCAAACTGAACAAAAAGAAAAGAAAACAATCCCAGCTAAATTCCTATACACCCAATTACCAATTCGGCACACACCCCCAATCCACCTCAAATTTCTTCTTTTTCTCCACAATCACCTCCTAAAAAGTCCTCCTTTATCTCCTCCCCAATTTGGTCCTAATATCACTCCAATCCCATTCCAATTCCATTCAAACCCCTTTATGACCGAATCAACTCAGAGTCCCAGTCCAACTGTAACACCCCAAATTTAGGCCTAGAAGAATTGGGCCTTAAGCATGGGAACAAAAAAATTTATGTGAGCAAGAAAATGACATGATTAAATGCCTGCTTGTGTGGTTAGGTGTCCTGTAAAGTGTTGGAGAAGTCTTGGGTTCAAACCTAGGCTTTAGCATAATTGTTGGTTTTAAATGTATAAAACCCTAGGTGCTTGAAGGTAGACCTTATAATTAATTAAGGGAAAAAGGTGACACAAAGAGAGCTTGTGGTCTGGTGGCAAGGAGGCGTGATGTGTAACTGTAAGGACTGAGGCTCAAGTCTTGGCGTGTGCAGAATTTTTGGTTTTTCCTTGAATAAACCTGGTCATTGGCATGTAGACTTTATAAAATATTGAGGATAAGTTGTGACACAAAAGGAGCATGTGGTTGAGTGGTAGGTGGCATGTCAGTGGTTCTAAGGGGGCTTTTGTTCAAGTCACTTCATACACAGAAGGATATTAATTTTTTTCTCCGGCCTGGTGAGAAGCAAAAATCAACTGAAACTCTACAAGGGTGGAATTTGAAGTAGTCATGGAGAGAATTGAGGAGAGATATGGGGAGATAATCTGGGTTGTTAAGAGAAAATAAAGGAAAGTTTGAATTATGGGAGTGTTGGAGTTGTAATGAACTAGTGGGGATAGGGGATTTTAGCTTTGAGTAGTGGGAAAAGGTTGTGCCGATTCTTTCCTTATTTTCTAGTTTTGGCATTTTTTATTAAGTCATTTTCTCTAGGGGTCATTTGGTATTCTCTCGGTTTATTTTTTAGTCATTTACAAGTCTGTTCTCTTCTCTGTTGACTTCTATTTTGCTCGGGTTTTCCATTCACTGTTAGGTAGCTAAATTTTACCTCTCTCCTACCCTATTATTCTTCTCCTTCAGTTTCTCCCATAATCGATTCGCTCATCTCCTCTACTCTCTCCTTCCTTTTACAAGTTTCCCTTCTCCTTTCTCTTCTCTCGATTCTTTTCCCTTTACATTGATACCTTGGCCGAACATCTAGTCTCACTCTTCCTATTTTGCTTTCGGATTAGGGCCGTCATCTTCTTCTTTTGTAGGGTGGCCGAATACCTCTATCTCCTCTCCCTCTTTATTCGTTTGGTTTTTTTTTAAGTTCTCCTTTTAGTTTGCTAAAGCCGAACACCCTTTCTCTGCATTTGATCAAGGTAAGCCATTTTTTTGTTGGTTTTATAGTTGTTTCCTTCACTCTCTGTCAAAATAATTTTCTCCTTTAACATCCTCTATCCTTGCCGACGCTGTTAGGGGTGCTCATTTCTCTCGTGTCTGGAGTAGCCTTTATAGGTCAGTTCTACATTCGATTTCTACGAAGGATTGTGAAGGTGTCCTTGACCAACGGTTTAGGTGGGCAATCTTTTGTCGAGTGATTAAGGCAAGTGACAATTTCTCTGTAGGTAAGTATCTTTAAGAGGGGGTCGTTTTAACCCTATAGTTGGATTATTAATGGTGTGTTATGAATGAATGTAGGTTGGATACTCATGGATCTTAGCACGGTTTCGCATCAGGTGTGTATTTTTACCCGATACCTAATAGTAGGCTGAAAAGTCGAAGGAGTGTGTACGCAACACTGTTTTTACTGTAGATCGGTAAAAAGCCGAAAAGCCAAAAATACGATGTTTGTGCCACATGGCGTGCGAAAGCTCGTGTGGTGAACCAAGACCACAAATCGTGGGCGATAAATTGAGGAGGCTACCACGTTTGGTCGAAATGGGTCGTGTGGGCCCAATGGGCTCGTGGGTCCCACATGGATAAAAACTTATGTTTTGCGATAATAATGGACTAGGTTATGCAGTTCACTTAGCCGTGGCTAACTCTAGGCTAAATAAGCCACACGAACGTGTGGGCTTACTTGGGCCGGATATTAGGAATTGGGCCCATATGCACTGATTTGCATGTTGGGGTTACATAAGTCGCTGGAGGCGACTGTAGACCTTCTGATGGGTCGGTAGGTGAGTCTAGACCCATTCAAGTAAAATGACCAAATAACCCCTGGAAGGTAAAATTACTGAATTACCCTTGGAGGGTAGAATTACCGAATTACCCTAGAGGGTAAAATTATCGAATTATCGTTGGAGGGTAAAATTACCAAATTACCCGTGGAGGGTAAAATTACCAAATTACCCTTGGAGGATAAAATTACCGAATTACCACTAGAGGGTAAAATTACCGAATTACCCTTGTAGGGTAAAATGACCGTAGCACCCCTGTAGGGTAAAATGACTGCAATACCCCTGTAGGGTAGAATGACTATTGTGCCTTATGTGATGTTTGATTGATTGAGCTCGTTATGTGATTTTTATGTGTTTTACATACATGCACGGCATACTGCATGGGTTGGGATAATGATATGGAGAAAGTATTGATCTGTTAGGGTCACACGAGTCGCACTAGATGATTGTGGACCCACTGAAGGCTTAAAGCCGTATATTCATATTGATCTGTTAAGGTCGCACGGGTCGCACGAGACGATTGTGGACCGACCGATGGCTTTGTGCCGTAGCTAATATCGATGGCTTGTGCTGTTCATTTTATTGATGGCTTGGTGCCATGCATAATATCGATGGCTTAGTGCTGTCCATTTTACCGATGGCTTTGTGCCACGTATGCTATTGATGGTTTTGAGCCGCTACTGATGGCTTTGTGTCACTATTGACAGCTTGTGCCGCTACTGATGGCTCTGTGCCATCCTGATCATGGCTCTATGCCATCTTATTTATGGCTCTATGCCATCTTGTTTATGGTTTATAACCATTCTGTTTATGGCTTTTGGCCATCCTGTTTACAGGTAGCTTTGCTGCGATTCAAGTTAGTACCGCAATTGGTGCTAACTCTTGGTGTGTTGGTTGGGTGGGTTGATTTTATCCCTACAGTAAGTGCAGGGTTGGACGGAGGCAAGTGCAGTGTTGGATGGGGGTACATGCATCATACAATTATTCATTCTGATTATGTTATTGCATTGGGCTTAGGCCCACATGTGTTCTATTTCTGAACCTGTAATGGGCTAAGGCCCATCTGTTACTGTCTGCTGTAATGGGCTTAGGCCCAGATTGTTACTAAAATTTTTGTATGACTGACTGTTGTTTTTATATAGTAGGGGATTACACACTAAGTTTTCATAAACTCACCCCATTTTTAATTGTGTAGGTAATCCCCAGTGTTAGGTGGATCGGTGCTACGAGGGACTCGAAGATGGCCACACAACTGCTTATGTTTTTCTGTTTTGTTTATTTACTTATAAGTACTTTAATTTTGGTTTGGTTTGTAATAAGGCCTCGCTTAAACTTTTGGACGTTAATTTGGGGTTTTACTATGTTAAGTTTTATATCTGCTAGTATTAGGACGCGATTTTTTCCAAAATGATAACTGTTTTCAAAATATCACGTTTTCGCAAAATATCACAAAAGCTTTCGTAACTTTCTTGGTTTTCAAATATAACAACAAACTAATAATGTTTTAAAGTAATGACATTTTTAAATGGTTAGTAAAGTTAACAAAGAGGCTTTAACCTTCAAACGGGTTTTTGTAATACCCCAATGTACCGGTTTTTTGGGATTTCAAATTTTTACTTGAATTTATCTGTGCATGTTTTGATATGCTATTGGAGTAAATTAAATGTGTTTAGTGGACCTTTAGAAGGCGTAGGTTTAAGCTAAAGCCTGATAGAATTTTTAAATTATGGGCTTAAAAGAGAAGAGGCTTTGGTTAAGTGGGCTTTTAAACAAAAATTGGGAAATTAAGGCACAAGTAAGCCTGTGTTAAAGTGGCAAGGTGGTGCCACTTAAAGCACAGGGAGTGGCGTGTCAGTGATGGTAGAGAAGCTAAGGTTCAAACCCTGTGGTAAGCAATGTGTTATTTATTTTTATGCTTATGCAAGGTAAGTGATGGAACTTAAGTGAAATACTAAAGGAAGAAGTTTGAAATGCTCATGGAATTCGGTGAGGAGTGATAAGGGGAGGTTATCTAGGAGGAAATTTAGGAATTTTGAAAAAAAAGGCAAGAGTTTTCCGATTGTAAGGGTCTTGGAGGGAGCTAATTTGGCTAGGGGGTTTTGGAACTTGCATTTTCGGCAAGTGTAGTTTTTGTGTGCCGAATACCCCCTTTTGGATCTTTTCAGGATTTGTTTTGGGCAAGTTTTAGTGTCAATTAGGTAAGATTCAAGTGGTGTTCCCATTCGGTTCATTTTGTTTCTTTTTTTTCTCTTCTTTCCCTTTTGTTCTAAAAGCTGAAATCCCAAAATTGGTTAGTCTTTTTTGTCGATTTACCTAAAGCCGAATCCTTCATCACCTCTCTTCTTTAGCCGAACCAAGCATCTACCTCTTCTCCCTTTACTCTTCTCTTCTTCTTCTCATTTTCTCTACCAACTGAAGTAACCCTTTCTCAAAACTTAACTAACCGATTGTTCTCAAAAGCCGAAACCTGAATTGTCTTGATAGCCGATTCTTCTTCTTGGCTGAATCTCCTATTCTCTTCAACTCTATTCTTTCAAAAGCCAAAACTCTAAACTCTCTCATCCCTCTGTCGACCATCTCCTCTCTATTTCATAGACTTCTATTCTCCTTCTTGTTTCTACAAAAGTCGAAACTTCTATACTCTATAGTGATTTCAGAAATTGAATCTTTAGATCACTTAGATCTCTCTTCTTCTTGCGTTTTGGTTATATCTACAGTAGATCTAGACTAGGCTAGTATTCGAAACCCCTTCTTTCGTAACCTTGTGATTCAAGAAAAGCCGAAAACCCCAACTCTTCAGGGTGGCTGTTGATTTTGGCTAAGATTTATGTTAGTCTTTTCTTTCAGTTCTCTTATGTTCTAGTGTGGAAAAGAGGAGATCTAACAAGGAGCATTGGAGGCTAGGATAGTTGGAGCAATCCAGATCTAGATCTAGCGGGTAGAATCGACAAAGGTAAGTGTTAGTGATGCTCTATTATGGCCGAATAGGCGGGTTAGGTTGTTAGCGATTATTCAATTGGATTTTTAGTTAACAGTGTGATTTAAATGATTGTAGGATACTCACGCAAGGGACTTCTGAGTATATCGCAAAACAGGTGTGTGATCGACACCCTCTAGTAGACTAGATCGGCAAAAGCCGAAAAGCCAAAATGTCAAAATTCTGGCATTTCGAGGGCTTGCGAGCGTGCGAATGCTCATGGGTCGGTTGAAATGATAAAGTTGGTAATCATAAATGGTAAGACGGTTGTGTGCATGATTTCATGCACATTGGTGGTTTTGGGCCTTGAAGGGCAGAATTTGGGCCCATTGGGCTGCGAGCCCATATGGGTGAAAACGAGCGATAAGTGTATTCTGGTAATCTAATTATTAAGATCAACTAAAACGGGTGTAGAATTGGACTTAGTGGGCCGTAGTAGCTAGTGGACTTCGTTGGGCCCATTAGGGGTTTTTAGGGCCCCGATGGCTCGGTAATAATTAAATGGCTAAATAAGTTACCTAGACGACAATAGTTCTGTTAGTGGACTGTAATGAGCATGAAACCCTAAACTCTCAAAAATTTACTAAAATACCCCTTAAGGGTGGAAATTACAGTTTTACCCTTAGGTGCTAAAAGACCATTTTACCCCTAGGGTTAAGTTGACTGATTTGCATGCTATTATTTCTGATACTTTGTATGCCATGTCATGATATATTATGTTGCATGGGATTGGGTTCTATTGACAGAGGAAGTGCTAAAGTGGCAATGCCACGTATACTGATTAGAGGCTCTACCTCGTATTACTGTTTTAATGGCTTGGCAATGATATTTGATTAAGCAGCTAAGCTGCGACTGTGGTGTGTAGGGATGGGTGGGTTGAGTTATTTGCCACATGCTGTGTAGGGCTGGTACGGGTGGTGTGTATGGCTGGAGTGGGCTTGGGCTTTGCATTCATGCATAATATACTGAACTGTTACTGTAATGGCCTAAGGCCCACATTGTTTTCTGAATAGGGCTAAGGCCCAGTTATCACTGTACCTGAATAGGGCTTCGGCCCAGTTTAAGCTTGAACTGATCTTAACTCTAGTTGGGTTAGCTTACACACTGAGTTTTCAGAAACTCACCCCTTTCTTTTCATCCATGCAGGTGAACCCCAACCTTAGAGGACTTAGAGCTACTAGGGATTCGGAGTGGCCACGTGAACTGCTTTCGGTTTATATTTTTCTCAAATTTACTTTATTTTAGAATTTCTTAATTCTTTTGGGTTTTAATCTGTAATAAGGCTACTCAATATTTATTTTATTTAGTTTTAATTATTTATTTATTACTTGTTTAAAAAATTGATAGACTAAGGCTGCGCAGATTTTTATTTCAAATTAACAAATATTTTCAAAACCTTCTCTGCGTGACAAGTGGAAAATTTAATGACAATGAACAAGATCTCTTAAAAAGTAAAACTTCAAAATAATAGTGGATAAGATTTTTAAAAATTAAATAACCCTCTATTTTCTCAAAACACATAAAATGGTTTTGCTAAGCCAACCTAAATTTTCGTAACAAAGAACGAGGTGTAATTAACTATCCATGTGACTCACCAGATCCGGCCATAACATCTGGGCCAAGTTTGGGGTGTTACATTTAGTGGTATCAGAGCCAAGTTACAATAATTCGGCCGTGGATCGAGTCCAAATGTTTTCTTAAAATTTTTAAATTAAGGCCCACAATGGTATTTTGAAAATCTGTTTTGAGAAATTTCTTAAGAAAACCCTTTTCAAATTGATTTTTGTCAAGATATACGTGTTTTACTAAAAGTTTAAGGTTTTTACTTCGGGAAACAAAGTTTATTCTTACTAAAATTTGGTTTTTTGAAATCTAGTTTTCGAAGAGTGGCACACCGAATCTCCGGCACCAAGTTTGTAAGTATCTTTTGCTATACTGTACTTTACTGTAGTACTGTAAATAGTACTGAGACCCTCCTAAGATTCTGTAGTTAAGGCAACGCTGAAACTGTAGAGACTGAGACAGTAGGGAAACTGAAAACCCTAGAAGATTGAGACTGTAGTTAGGCTCTGATTCTGTGAAAACAAAATTTTGAAATACAATCAGTAAGACATTTGTAATAAATACTGAAATACTGAACTAATTCATGAAATTTGTAATCAGATAATACGATATGAGTACGAGGGCAGCTCGTGAAAGAGGCTGTGGACGTGGCTGAGGTAGTGCGCAAGCTGGGTCTTCATCTTCGGGACATATGCAAGCTGAGGAGGCACGAGCGCCACCAGCAACTGAGACTGGGTTGTATGATCAGGCTGTAGGGGACGATGCTTTGTCCCAAGCGATGCTACAGGTTCTGGAGAGGGTCGCTGGAGCGAGTACGGGGACTATGAACCGGGGATCTATTTCTGAGCGACTTCGAGCTAACGGAACTGAGATTTTTAGGGGCGTATCTAGAGTAGCCCTAATGTGGCCGAATACTAGTTGGAGGCCACGGAGCGTATCATGGACGATTCCGATTGCTCAGTGGAGTAGAAGTTGAAGGGAGCAGTATCTCTACTACGAGATGAGGCCTATCAGTGGTGGATCACTGTGAGGGATAGTACCCCAGCTGAGCGGGTAACTTGGGAGCTGTTTAAGACGGCCTTCAAAGGGAAGTACATCGGGGTGAGCTATGTGGACGCCCGAAGGAAGGAATTTTTGAATCTGACCCAGGGTAATAAGTCTGTCACAGAGTATGAGGCTGAGTTATTAAGGTTAAGCCAGTATGCTAGTGGAATACTCGCTACAGAATATGAACGTAGCGTACAATTCAAGGATGGCCTCAAGGATGAGCTAAGGGTGCTGATTGCTCCGCAGAGGGAGCGCGACTTTACGACTCCAGTGGAAAAGGCTAAGATAGTCGAGGAGGTGAAATGCACGGAGCGGCAGAACTGTAAGAAGGATCGAAATTATTTCAGGAGGGACTCTGGACCCTCGGGTACTACAAGTAGTAATGTTAAAAAGGCTAGGGTGGACGAACCAGTTCGAGCAGTTCTGGTGAACATGGTTAGACCGCAGGCTTGCGGGGATTGTGGTAGAGTTCATCTGGGAGAGTGTTGGAAGTGTACTGGGGCATGTTTCCGGTGTGGATCCAAGGAGCATAGAGTCAAGGACTGTCCTTAGAGGCCGGCTCAGATGCAAGCTACTGAACAGAGGGTAAACGTGGACCACAACTGCCGAGAGGCTGTGGTCAAGGTAGGGGCAGCAATGGAAATGGTCGTGGACGTGGAGCACCGGGCAGGGGTGCTAGAAATACTGAGGCTCGTCAGCCAGTATTGGTTTACGTTGCTCGACACTAAGAGAAGGGTGACACACCTGACATCATAACTGGTATGTTTTTTATTTCTAACATGCCATACACTGCCTTGATAGATATTGGATCTACTTATTCGTACGTTGCATGAGATGTATCTGGGGCGTTGGGTGTGCACTTTGAGGAAACTGTGAGTGAGGTAACTATGATAAGTCCACTAGGTCACTTGATTAGGGTAGAAAAAGTTTTTAGAGATGTGCCTTTAGAGACTCAAGGTAGGATTTTCTCTGCGGATTTAATAGAGCTACCATTTGGAGAGTTCGATCTCATATTGGGAATGGATTGGCTTACTAAGCATAAGGTGACTCTGGATTGCACTGCTAAGCGGATGGTGTCAAAGACTGCGGAGGATGAGGAGGTGATGGTTATAGAGGAGTGAAGAAATTACTTGTCCAATGTTTTCTTAACTTTGAGAGCTGAGAAGTTGATTCGCAAGGGATGCGAGGCATTTTTGGCATACGTGAGTCAGTCTGATGCTGAGAGTTTAACTGTAGGAGAGGTTAGAACCGTCAAGGAATTCCAAGATGTCTTTTCTGATGAGCTTCCTGGGTTGCCTTCGAATCGTGAAGTCGAATTTGGAATCAACTTGTTGCCTGGAATGGCTCTAGTGTCCATCGCACCTTACAAGATGGCACCAAATGAGTTAGTGGAGTTGAAAGCGCAAATCCAAGAGATGTTAGATAGAGGTTTTATTAGGCCAAGTGTGTCTCCGTGGGGAGCACTGGTGCTGTTCCTGAAGAAGAAGGATGGGACGATGCGTATGTGCATCGATTATTGTCAGTTGAACAAACTGACGATTAAGAATAAGTACCCTCTTCCAAGATCAACAACCTTTGACCAGTTAAGAGGAGCCTCGGTATTTTCCAAGATCGATCTTCGATCTGGATATCACCAGTTAAGGGTCAAAGAGGTGGATATTTATAAGACAGCATTCAAAACTCGGTATGGTCATTACGAGTTTCTAGTGATGCTGTTTGGATTGACGAATGCACCATCGGCTTTCATGGATCTGATGAATCGGGTATTCCAACCCTACTTGGATCAGTTTGTGGTCGTCTTCATAGATGATATTCTAGTGTATTCAAGGACTGAGGAAGAACATGATGAGCATCTCCGTATTGTTCTGCAGGTGTTGAGGGAGAAGCAACTGTATGCAAAATTTAGCAAATCTGAATTTTGGTTGCGAGAGGTGACGTTTTTTTGTTACGTTGTTTCTACTGAGGGGATTAGGGTAGATCCTCGAACAATTGAGGCAGTTTTGGAATGGAAGCCACCAAGATCTGTATCGAAAATTTAGAGTTTTCTGGGTTTAGCAGGATACTACAGAAGGTTTGTGGAAGGATTTTCTTTGATTGTGGCACCATTAACGAAACTCTTGAGGAAAGGAGCACCGTTTATCTAGACTGTGAAACAGCAAGAGGCTTTCGAAAAGTTAAAGAAAGTTTTGACTAAGGCGCTAGTATTGATTCAACCAGAGTTTGGGAAGTATTTCACTATGTACAGTGATGCATCGCATTGTGGTTTGGGTTGTGTGCTGATGCAAGAGGGTAAAGTGGTCGCTTACGTATCGCAACAGCTTAAGCCTCATGAAGCAAACTACCCTACGCATGACCTGGAGTTGGCAGCAGTCATTTTCGCGTTAAAGTTCTGGAGACACTACTTGTATGGAGAAAAGTGATTATATACACGGATCATAAGAGTCTCAAGTATTTGTTAACTTAGAAGGAGTTGAACCTTAGGCAACGAAGATGGATAGAGTTGTTTAAGGATTACGATTGTTCTATTAAGTATCACCCAGGCAAAGCGAATGTGGTGGCTGATGCATTGAGTTGAAGAGCTGTAACTGAGTTGAGAGCAATGTTTGCTCGTCTGAGTCTATATGACGATGGTAACTTATTAGCAGAATTACAAGTGAGACCAACCTGAATAGAATAGATTAAGGAAAAACAGTTAGATGATAAGTCACTGGTTCCTCAATTCCAACAGGTTGAGAATGATGACACTTCTGATTTTGGATTAAACAGTGAAGGAGTTCTATGTTTTCGAAGAAGAGTTTGTATTCTAGAGGACTCTGACTTGACGCAGTCAATTCTGAAAGAGGCTTATGGCGGACCTTGTGCCATGCATCCTGGAGGGAATAAGTTGTATCAAGATTTACGAGAGTTGTATTGGTGGCCTGGACTAAAGCGTGAAGAAATTCGTGGGTAAGTGTCTGACATGCCAGCAAGTGAAAGCTGAGCATCAACTGCCTTTTGGACTTCTACAACTGGTGAAGATTCCACTTTGGAAGTGGGAAAGGGTAAACATGGACTTTGTGAGTGGGATACCCTTGACGCCTACCAAGAAAGACTCGGTTTGGGTGATTGCGGATAGGCTAACTAAATCTGCTTATTTCATACCTGTCCGAACCGACTACTCACTTTAAAAGTTAGCCAAGTTGTATATGGCAGAGATAGTGCGACTTCATGGAGTGCCAATTTCAATTATTTTTGCTCGGGATCCTAGGTTTACATCTCGATTCTGGTAGAAGTTCCATGAGGCGTTGGGTACACGGTTGGATTTTAGCACTACTTTTCACCCTCAGACGGATGGATAGTCGGAAAGGGTGATTCAAGTTCTAGAAGACATGTTGAGAGGATGTGTTATTGACTTCCGAGGTAGTTGGAAAGATTACTTGCCATTAGCAGAGTTTGCTTACAATAATAGCTATCAGGTGAGTATTTGAATGCCACCATATGAGGCTCTGTATGGTCGAAGGTGTCGTACGCCTACTTGTTGGACAGATTTGGGAGAACGGTAGGCTCTTGGGCCAGAGTTGGTGGTGGATACAGAAGACAAGGTTAAGCTAATCAGGGATCGGTTAAAGGAAGCATCTGATAGGCAGAAATCTTATGCTGACTTGAAGCGTAAGGAAATTGAATACTCAGTGGGAGATATGGTTTTCTTAAAGGTCTCGCCTTGGAAGAAGATACTAAGGTTTGGTAAGAAAGGCAAGTTGAGTCTGCGGTTTATCGGGCCTTATCGAGTTCTTAAATGGGTCGGTCTGGTAGCTTACCAACTGGAACTACCTCCGAAGCTGGATAGGATTCATGATGTCTTTCATGTCTCCATGTTAAGGCGGTATCGGTCTGATCCTTCTCACATCTGCCAGTGGAAGAAATTGAGGCTAAAGCTGACTTAACGTTTGAAGAAGAACCTGTACAAATTTTAGACCGTGATGTCAAAGTATTAAGAAGGAAATCAGTTCCTTTGGTGGAAGTGCTTTTGTAACGCCCTAATTTTTGGGATTTTTGGGATTTGGCTTGAATTTAATTTTTGTTTGTTTGATGTGTTAAATTATGTTTTGAGATGTTAGTGGGCCTTTAGAAGGCCCAAGTTTAAGTTAAAAACCTGGTAGAATTTTAGAATTTTAGACTTAAGGGAGAAGGGGCCTTGACTAAGTGGGCTTTTAAGAAAAGGTTGACAAATTAAGACACAAGATGACTTGTGGCAAGGTGGCAATGTACGCCACTTAGGAACAAGGGAGTGGCGTGTGGAAGCTGTAACACCCTACACCCCTATCCGTCGCCGGAGTAGGGTATAAGGTATTACAAATCTAAATACAGCCTACCGAGGTTCATAGTTACCTACTAGACATAGATTTATTTAGCTCAAAACGCGAATGTATAACACTTGCAATTTAGTTCGGACGGTACGTCATATCTCATTAAAAGAGTTTTGTAACATATCATGCTAGTATATTTCTACCATGTGGCTACCAACAACTTGGCCGAATTAAACCTTTCATTGACCGAACTCCCTATTAGCAACTCTTTGCATATGGGGTACTAACTAAATAGCATGCCACAACATTAATCCATACAAGTATCATCCACACATATATTCAATACAAAGACTAAGCAAGCCATTTTCGCATGGCTAGAATAGTTACAACTCAAAATGTAATTTGAATCAACAAAAGGAGATTAGCCTATACATGCCATTGACCCAAAATAACCATCAAAAGTACCAAAATAACAGCGATAGTGTAGGTGATTAAGGCTTCAATCCCCGAGTCCGCAGCTTTCAAAAAGAGATCTATAAAACAGAGGAAACAAGGGAAACGGAGTAAGCATTTCAATGCTTAGTAAGTTTTAAGCAATGTAAACAGATAAACATTTTAGGTATAAATTGGCTGCTAGCATTTTCCTTTCAATCTTCTTTTGGGATATTTCACCCCTTAGTCGAATATACACACTTTCATAATACCAATAAGTAGATAAACTTTCACTTGAGAGTGAGCTCATTTAAACATAGATACAATACATAATTTCACATAACTTGTCACGATGACCCGATGCCATATAATCATCGAAACAATCTCATTGTTTACTCACTTATGCATCACATAACAGCCTTATGAAATTAGTCCAAAACAAGCTTACATCTAAGTTCAAGGTACGTACCTATTTTTACTTATCGCATTGAGAATATTTACAAACAACTCTTATTGTGAATTTTTTTTTTTAATCTTAGACTTACTCGGATAATCGGCGAGACCTTTAGCTCGGATGAAATCTCCACACGAAGCCAGCGGGTCTTAACCCGAACAAAATCCCCACACCTAGCTAGCGGGTCTTAACCTGGACAAAATCTCCACATATAGCCATCGGGTCTTTACCCGGATAAAATCTCCGCATATAGCCATCGGGTCTTTACCCGGACATAATCTCAAGTTTCTTATATAACTAATCACGTGGTATAATATTTCACATTCATCACATACTCATAAAGGCTTAATTACCTATGCTGGTAAACTGCATTATCAATTCACATTCAACTCTGTTCTCATAAAGGCTTGATTACCTATACTGGTAAACAGCTTTATTAATTCACATTCAACTCTGTTCTCATAAAGGCTTGATTACCTATGCTGGTAAACAGCTTTATTAATTCACATTCAACTCTATTCTCATAAAGGCTTGATTACCTATGCTGGTAAACAGCTTTATTAATTCACACTTAACTCTGTTCTCATAAAGGCTTGATTACCTATGCTGGTAAATAGCTTTACTAATTCGTATTCAAATCTATTCTCATAAAGACTTGATTACCTATGCTGGTAAACAGCTTTACTAATTCGCATTCAACTCTATTCTCATAAAGGCTTGATTACCTATGCTGGTAAACAGCTTTATTAATTCACACTTAACTCTGTTCTCAAAAAGGCTTGATTACCTATGCTGGTAAACAGCTTTACTAATTCGTATTCAAATCTATTCTCATAAAGACTTGATTACCTATGCTGGTAAACAGCTTTACTAATTCGCATTCAACTCTATTCTCATAAAGGCTTGATTACCTATGCTGGTAAACAGCTTTATTAATTCACATTCAACTCTATTCTCATAAAGGCTTGATTACCTATGCTGGTAAACAGCTTTATTAATTCACACTTAACTCTGTTCTCATAAAGGCTTGATTACCTATGCTGGTAAATAGCTTTACTAATTCGTATTCAAATCTATTCTCATAAAGACTTGATTACCTATGCTGGTAAACAGCTTTACTAATTCGCATTCAACTCTATTCTCATAAAGGCTTGATTACCTATGCTGGTAAACAGCTTTATTAATTCACATTCAAACAAAATTTCGCAACTCAAATTTATTAGATTTTATACTTATCAACCGGTCTAATGCAACCACTTAATATGTCATACTATAATCGGATATAATCAACATATAATCACTTAAAACTTACTTTGAACTTTTCTGAGCAATTAAGAGTTGGCTATTCGACCACTTTAGCCTTCCCTTTATCCGAACTCGTCCCTCTATGCTCTTGAGCTAAATAAAACATTTAACTCTATTAATCCTTATTCAAGCACCCCAATGAATCATTTTCAGTCATAGTCAAATCATACATGCATATTCTTCTCATTGCAAACACACATGCACATTGGAGCATTTCACATACATATCACAAGTCACAACAAGCTGATTTTCTGAGCATCATTCAATAATTCACTCATAAATGGAGCTACGAAACTCCAAATGTAGTGCTGTAAATTTTGCATGAAAATAGACTTATTTATCTTTAATCCATAAAATTTTCATAATTTTTGGTTTGGTCAATCAATACCAGAATTTTCTTAAAGTTTCCCTATTTCACTGCTTGATTAAACTGACCACTCTATACTATGAACCGAATTTCTCCTTGTACAGAGTTCCAAATATGTCCTCACCTATTTTATTCGAAACTAGACTCATTAAGCTTCAATTACACAGTTTGTTCAGCCTTTAATTCAACTTGCACAATTTATGGTGATTTTTCCAAAACACATTACTGCTGCTGTACCAAGCAGATTTTTATACAAAATCCACTCTTTAATGTTCTTATGCACATACTTAAAACATAGCATTTCCTAAGGCACCATTTAGAGTAGTCATTGCTCTTAACACAAAGTATATATTTCATATTCATTTTAATCATTATACCACTCTCAAGATACCAATTAAGCACATGCTACTAATGCTAAGAAAATTTCTACAATTTATCCTAGTTGGCCGAAAACAATTATGCTCTAGTTCATGAATTTAAACAACATTGGCCAACTTTTCAAGCTCATATGAGCCATCAATCACACCTACTTTGTTCATACTCAAATAGAATCAATTGTCCAACCGAATCAACATCTTTATACACCACTCTTTGCTCACAATTCAAATTCAAAGCAACATTTAGAAATCATACAACCCAAGCATGCAAGCCGAATCCTCTCTAGCAAATTACTCCACATATAAGTGCATTTGTTTAGTTCCATTTCTCTCAACCACCATTACTTCTAAATGCATGAAACAACAACCATTTCTCACCAATTTTGAACAAGACCGTATGCTCATATCTCTACCAAAAATCAAAATTTAGCTTGGGTTTAAGAGAAAACAAGACATGGAGCTCACATTTCTAAATTCAACACAAAATATCAAAGATTTACCTTGAATTCTTGCCTCTCAAGTGACCGAATGCCCAAAGCTCACCTTCTCAAAGTTTTCTTTAGTTTCGGCTATGAACAAAGAGATATGAAGCTTTCTTTTTTTTTTTTTACACACATTTCTAATTTTGTTAATTCTTTATTATTTCTATTTTATGACAACAAATTAATTTATTTAATGAAAACAAATTTGTTTTTATCATTATTTACTAACATACAAAGCACAAAATGCCAAGCATAGTCATCATTACCATCCACTAACACAAAAAGGTAAATTTGACATGCAACTCCCTCAATTTGCATGCATGCATTAACTAGTCATCACACATCTAGCTAGTTTACTTTCAAAATTCACAACTAAGTCCTTTTAAGTGAAATTCAATTTATAACTCTAAATTGACACACCAAACATGTCACACATGAATTAACACACATAATAGGCATCAAAATGAACATTAAATATATTTTATGCCTCAGTTTTGTGGTCCCGAAACCACATTTCGACTAGGGTCGTTTTAAGGCTGTCACAACTCTCCCCCACTTAAGAAATTTTCGTCCCCGAAAATCTTACCGGAAAATAAGTTTGGGTAACGTTCTCTTATCGAATCCTCAAGCTCCCAAGTTGCTTCTTCGATCCCGTGTTTGACCCATAACACTTTCACTAACGAAATCCTCTTATTCCGCAACTCTTTAACCTCGTGTGCCAAAATACGAATTGGTTCCTCCTCGTAACTCATATCAGATCGAATCTCAATGTCAGACGGATTAATCACATGCGATGGGTCGGATCTATATCGTCGGAGCATCGAAACATGAAAAACATTGTGAATCTTTTCAAGTTCGGGAGGCAAAATCAATCGATATGCTACCGGTCCAATCCGTTCAGATATTTCGTATGGTCCGATGAACCTCGGACTCAATTTGCCCTTACGGCCGAATCTGAACACTTTTTTCCAAGGTGACACTTTAAGAAATACTTTGTCTCCGACCTGGTACTCGATATCTTTCCGCTTTAAATCCGCGTAAGACTTTTGACGATCTGAAGCTGCCTTAAGGCTATCACGAATCACTTTTACTTTCTGCTCGGCATCTCTAATTAAATCGACTCCAAAGATCTTACTTTCACTGAGCTCGGTCCAAAACAACGGTGTACGGCATTTGCGACCGTACAAAGCCTCGTAAGGTGCCATCTTAATGCTCGATTGAAAACTGTTGTTGTAAGCGAATTCGATCAAAGGCAAATACCGTTCCCACGAACCACTAAACTCAAGGACACAACATCTCAACATATCCTCGAGTATCTGAATTACTCGTTCCGATTGACCGTCCGTCTGAGGATGGAACGCGGTACTAAAATGTAGCTTAGTACCCAAGGAATCTTGTAGTTTCTTCCAAAACCGCGATGTAAACCTCGGGTCCCTATCCGACACGATAGAGATAGGGACCCCGTGCAATCTGACGATCTGAGAAACATACAACTCCGCTAGCTTATCAAGTGAGTAATCCGTACGCACAGGTATAAAGTGAGCGGATTTGGTTAATCGGTCTACGACAACCCAAATCGCATCCCTCTTGCTCGGTGTCAACGGTAGCCCAGATACGAAATCCATTGTGACTCTATCCCATTTCCACTCGGGAATCAAAATCGGTTGCAACAAACCCGATGGCACCTGATGTTCCGCTTTTACTTGTTGGCATATCAGACACTTCGACACAAAATTTGAGATGTCTCGTTTCATACCATGCCACCAATACTGACGTTTCAAGTCGTTGTACATTTTTGTGCTTCCCGGATGAACTGACATTCGGCTATTGTGAGCTTCATCTAAAATCACTGAAACCAACTCTGAACTTCTCGGTATACATACTCGGCCTCGAAACCTCAAACAATCATTATCGTCAACTTGAAACTCAGGATCCGCATTTACATCGCATTGAGCTCGTTTGGCAATTAAATCTTCATCCGCTTTCTGAGCTTCATAAACTTGTCGGAGAAATACCGGTTTGGCTTTTAATTCCGCTATCATCACGCCGTCATTAGATACTGATAAATGCACGTTCATGGCTCGTAAAGCAAACAATGATTTTCGGCTAAGAGCATCAGCAACTACATTCGCCTTTCCCGGATGATAGTCAATGACAAGCTCGTAATCTTTTAGCAATTCAAGCCACCGTCTTTGTCTCAGATTCAAATCTCTCTGCGTCATCAAGTATTTGAGGCTTTTATGGTCGGAAAAGACATGACATTTCTCACCAAAAAGGTAGTGACGCCAAATCTTCAAAGCAAAAACAATAGCAGCTAATTCGAGATCGTGAGTCGGATAGTTTTTCTCATGAGGCTTTAATTGCCTCGAAGCATAAGCAACAACTTTGCCTTCTTGCATCAAAACACACCCCAAGCCATTCAAGGACGCATCACTATAAACTACAAACTCTTTACCGGATTCAGGCTGAACTAAGACTGGAGCTTCCGTCAATAAGGCTTTCAATTGGTCAAAACTCTTTTGGCACTTCTCGGACCATTCGAATTTAACATCCTTCTGCAATAGCTTCGTCAACGGGGTTGAGATCATCGAAAAGTCTTTCACAAACCGTCGGTAGTACCCGGCAAGTCCTAAAAAGCTTCGGACTTCCGAGACATTTTTAGGAGGCTTCCAATCGAGGATAGCAGAGATTTTATTCGGATCAACTCGGATACCCGCGGCAGATACAATGTGTCCCAGAAAGCCAACCTCGCGCAACCAGAACTCACACTTGCTAAATTTCGCATACAACTGGTTATCACGCAAAACCTGTAGCACAAGTCTTAAATGCTCGGCATGCTCAATCTCATCGCGAGAATAAACCAAGATGTCATCGATAAACACGACCACAAATCGATCTAGGTACGGCTTAAACACTCGATTCATCAGATCCATGAAAACAGCGGGGGCATTAGTCAGCCCAAACGGCATCACTAAAAATTCATAGTGTCCGTACCTCGTTCTGAAAGCAGTCTTGGGCACGTCTGAGTCTCGAACTCGCAACTGATAGTAGTCGGATCGCAAATCGATCTTTAAAAACACTGAGGCTCCCTTTAACTGATCGAATAAGTCGTCGATACGAGGCAACGGATACTTATTCTTTATAGTCGCCTTGTTCAGCTGCCGATAGTCAATACACATTCTCAAAGTTCTGTCCTTCTTTTTCACGAACAAGACGGGTGCACCCCAGGGAGAAAAGCTCGGTCTTGCGAACCCTCTATTGGTCAACTCTTGCAACTGGGATTTCAACTCTTTCAACTCTGTCGGAGCCATACGATATGGAGCAATTGAGATCGGAGTTGTACCCGGGACTAGCTCAATGCCGAACTCAACCTCTCTAACAGGCGGTAATCCCGGTAATTCTTCGGGAAACACGTCCGGATACTCACAAACCACAGGAACAATCTCAAGCTTTAGTTCGGGTATTTTGCTATCTAAAACATAAGCAAGATAAGCCTCGCAACCCTTTTTCAAAAATTTCTGAGCCAACATAGAAGATATTACCGCCGGCAGCCCATTTAAATCCGTAGACTCAATCCGAATTATCTCATTAGTCGTACATCGTAAATCAATAGTCTTTCGTTTACAGTTCACTACCGCATCGTGCACAGTCAGCCAATCCATTCCGAGTATAACGTCAAATTCATCGAATGGCAAAAGCATCAAATCGGCCGGAAAACAGAAATCTCGAATCCTAAGGGGACATTTCTTACACACTCTATCAACTAAGACACAACGACCCAAGGGATTGGACACTCGTATCACAAACTCAGTAGACTCAATAGGGAGAGTCTTACTGGATGCCAAATTTTCACATACATATGAATGAGTTGAACCGGGGTCAATCAAAGCAATTACATCAGTATCAAAGAGAGTAAAAGTACCGGTGATAACATCAGGCGAAGAGGCATCCTCCCGTGCGCGAATAGCATAAGCCCTAGCAGGAGCATGAGCCTCGGATCTTGTCGTAGCATCTTTAAACCTTCTCTGACCACCGCTAGCATTCCCCGGATTTCTAGGTGGCCTCCCTCGAGCTGAAGTAGTATTCGGTTTTCCACTCGGGTTCATATTTTGCTCGGACCATCTGGGGCAATCTCTTATAAAGTGATCAGCCGACCCGCATTTATAACAAGAGCGATCATGAAATCTGCAGCTCCCCGAATGCCATTTTCCACAATACTTGCACTCAGCTCTGTCTCGACGGTCGTTCCCAACACTAGCAACAGAAGTGGCACGTGAACTCATAGGGGGTCGATCACGGTCTCGTCTAGAAAAATCCGAAGTAGCAGATGGTCTGTCCGACTCACTTCGGAACTTCTTTGAGGATTTTTGAATAGACCTCCCAGAAGATCTCTTACGGAACTCTCTGGCTCCGCTATCAGCTTTTCTCTTTTCATTTCGAAGCTCTTCGGCCTTGCAGGCTCACTCGACAAGAACAACGAACTCTTGAATTTCCAGAATGCCAACCAGCAGTTTGATGTCTTCATTTAACCCGTCCTCGAAGTGTTTACACATAATAGCTTCGGATGATATACACTCGCGAGCATATCGGCTAAGTCGTACAAATTCCCTCTCATATTCGGTCACTAACATTCTGCCTTGTTTAAGTTCGAGGAATTCCTTCCGTTTCTGATCGATAAACCTTTGGCTGATATACTTCTTTCGGAACTCAACTTGGAAAAACTCCCAACTAACACGCTCTCTCGGCACCACTGAAACCAATGTGTTCCACCAATAGTAGGCAGAATCACGCAGCAGAGATACGGCACACTTCAAGCACTCTTCGGGCGTACACGACAGCTCATCAAACACACGGATTACATTATCGAGCCAAAACTCGGCCCGCTCAGCGTCGTCATCAACTGTAGCCCGAAACTCTTCTGCCCCATATTTTCTAATTTTATCGACCGGGGGTTTACTCGACCTCACAGGGTCGGCCTCAGGAGGAGCCATAGGGGTCGGAAGTGGGTTATTTGGGGGAGGAGGTTGTGGAATAGCCGGATTAGTTCGAAGAAATTGGGTGAACCAATCATTCATCATTGCATAAAAGTTCTGCCTCATGTCATCATCTCGACGACTGGCATTCGGCTGAGAGTCGATCGGCGCGGTCCCTTGCGCGGGAGCAGCCGCTACACTCTCTATATCTTCCGCTACGGCTCGATCGGGATCGAAATCCATCACTATAGGGAAAACACATTTCAAATGTCAGAAATCACCACACTATCGCATTTTCACAAAATGGCATGTATAGCTATACTCACACACGTCACGTTAGTCCGAGAATCGACTAAACCGTAGCTCTGATACCAATAAAAATGTAACACCCTACACCCCTATCCGTCGCCGGAGTAGGGTATAAGGTATTACAAATCTAAATACAGCCTACCGAGGTTCATAGTTACCTACTAGACATAGATTTATTTAGCTCAAAACGCGAATGTATAACACTTGCAATTTAGTTCGGACGGTACGTCATATCTCATTAAGAGAGTTTCGTAACATATCATGCTAGTATATTTCTACCATGTGGCTACTAACAACTTGGCCGAATTAAACCTTTCATTGACCGAACTCCCTATTAGCAACTCTTTGCATATGGGGTACTAACTAAATAGCATGCCACAACATTAATCCATACAAGTATCATCCACACATATATTCAATACAAAGACTAAGCAAGCCATTTTCGCATGGCTAGAATAGTTACAACTCAAAATGTAATTTGAATCAACAAAAGGAGATTAGCCTATACATGCCATTGACCCAAAATAACCATCAAAAGTACCAAAATAACAGCGATAGTGTAGGTGATTAAGGCTTCAATCCCCGAGTCCGCAGCTTTCAAAAAGAGATCTATAAAACAGAGGAAACAAGGGAAACGGAGTAAGCATTTCAATGCTTAGTAAGTTTTAAGCAATGTAAACAGATAAACATTTTAGGTATAAATTGGCTGCTATCATTTTCCTTTCAATATTCTTTTGGGATATTTCACCCCTTAGTCGAATATACACACTTTCATAATACCAATAAGTAGATAAACTTTCACTTGAGAGTGAGCTCATTTAAACATAGATACAATACATAATTTCACATAACTTGTCACGATGACCCGATGCCATATAATCATCGAAACAATCTCATTGTTTACTCACTTATGCATCACATAACAGCCTTATGAAATTAGTCCAAAACAAGCTTACATCTAAGTTCAAGGTACGTACCTGTTTTTACTTATCGCATTGAGAATATTTACAAACAACTCTTATTGTGAATTTTTTTTTAATCTTAGACTTACTGGATAATCGGCGAGACCTTTAGCTCGGATGAAATCTCCACACGAAGCCAGCGGGTCTTAACCCGGACAAAATCCCCACACCTAGCCAGCGGGTCTTAACCCGGACAAAATCTCCACATATAGCCATCGGGTCTTTACCCGGACAAAATCTCCGCATATAGCCATCGGGTCTTTACCCGGACATAATCTCAAGTTTCTTATATAACTAATCACGTGGTATAATATTTCACATTCATCACATACTCATAAAGGCTTAATTACCTATGCTGGTAAACTGCATTATCAATTCACATTCAACTCTGTTCTCATAAAGGCTTGATTACCTATACTGGTAAACAGCTTTATTAATTCACATTCAACTCTGTTCTCATAAAGGCTTGATTACCTATGCTGGTAAACAGCTTTATTAATTCACATTCAACTCTATTCTCATAAAGGCTTGATTACCTATGCTGGTAAACAGCTTTATTAATTCACACTTAACTCTGTTCTCATAAAGGCTTGATTACCTATGCTGGCAAATAGCTTTACTAATTCGTATTCAAATCTATTCTCATAAAGACTTGATTACCTATGCTGGTAAACAGCTTTACTAATTCGCATTCAACTCTATTCTCATAAAGGCTTGATTACCTATGCTGGTAAACAGCTTTATTAATTCACACTTAACTCTGTTCTCAAAAAGGCTTGATTACCTATGCTGGTAAACAGCTTTACTAATTCGTATTCAAATCTATTCTCATAAAGACTTGATTACCTATGCTGGTAAACAGCTTTACTAATTCGCATTCAACTCTATTCTCATAAAGGCTTGATTACCTATGCTGGTAAACAGCTTTATTAATTCACATTCAACTCTATTCTCATAAAGGCTTGATTACCTATGCTGGTAAACAGCTTTATTAATTCACACTTAACTCTGTTCTCATAAAGGCTTGATTACCTATGCTGGTAAATAGCTTTACTAATTCGTATTCAAATCTATTCTCATAAAGACTTGATTACCTATGCTGGTAAACAGCTTTACTAATTCGCATTCAACTCTATTCTCATAAAGGCTTGATTACCTATGCTGGTAAACAGCTTTATTAATTCACATTCAAACAAAATTTTGCAACTCAAATTTATTAGATTTTATACTTATCAACCGGTCTAATGCAACCACTTAATATGTCATACTATAATCAGATATAATCAACATATAATCACTTAAAACTTACTTTGAACTTTTCTGAGCAATTAAGAGTTGGCTATTCGACCACTTTAGCCTTCCCTTTATCCGAACTCGTCCCTCTATGCTCTTGAGCTAAATAAAACATTTAACTCTATTAATCCTTATTCAAGCACCTCAATGAATCATTTTCAGTCATAGTCAAATCATACATGCATATTCTTCTCATTGCAAACACACATGCACATTGGAGCATTTCACATACATATCACAAGTCACAACAAGCTGATTTTCTGAGCATCATTCAATAATTCACTCATAAATGGAGCTACGAAACTCCAAATGTAGTGCTGTAAATTTTGCATGAAAATAGACTTATTTATCTTTAATCCATAAAATTTTCATAATTTTTGGTTTGGTCAATCAATACCAGAATTTTCTTAAAGTTTCCCTATTTCACTGCTTGATTAAACTGACCACTCTATACTATGAACCGAATTTCTCCTTGTACAGAGTTCCAAATATGTCCTCACCTATTTTATTCGAAACTAGACTCATTAAGCTTCAATTACACAGTTTGTTCAGCCTTTAATTCAACTTGCACAATTTATGGTGATTTTTCCAAAACACATTACTGCTGCTGTACCAAGCAGATTTTTATACAAAATCCACTCTTTAATGTTCTTATGCACATACTTAAAACATAGCATTTCCTAAGGCACCATTTAGAGTAGTCATTGCTCTTAACACAAAGTACATATTTCATATTCATTTTAATCATTATACCACTCTCAAGATACCAATTAAGCACATGCTACTAATGCTAAGAAAATTTCTACAATTTATCCTAGTTGGCCGAAAACAATTATGCTCTAGTTCATGAATTTAAACAACATTGGCCAACTTTTCAAGCTCATATGAGCCATCAATCACACCTACTTTGTTCATACTCAAATAGAATCAATTGTCCAACCGAATCAACATCTTTATACACCACTCTTTGCTCACAATTCAAATTCAAAGCAACATTTAGAAATCATACAACCCAAGCATGCAAGCCGAATCCTTTCTAGCAAATTACTCCACATATAAGTGCATTTGTTTAGTTCCATTTCTCTCAACCACCATTACTTCTAAATGCATGAAACAACAACCATTTCTCACCAATTTTGAACAAGACCGTATGCTCATATCTCTACCAAAAATCAAAATTTAGCTTGGGTTTAAGAGAAAACAAGACATGGAGCTCACATTTCTAAATTCAACACAAAATATCAAAGATTTACCTTGAATTCTTGCCTCTCAAGTGACCGAATGCCCAAAGCTCACCTTCTCAAAGTTTTCTTTAGTTTCGGCTATGAACAAAGAGATATGAAGCTTTCTTTTTCTTTTTTTTTTTACACACATTTCTAATTTTGTTAATTCTTTATTATTTCTATTTTATGACAACAAATTAATTTATTTAATGAAAACAAATTTGTTTTTATCATTATTTACTAACATACAAAGCACAAAATGCCAAGCATAGTCATCATTACCATCCACTAACACAAAAAGGTAAATTTGACATGCAACTCCC
Source organism: Gossypium stocksii (assembly GCA_020496765.1). Lineage (NCBI taxonomy): Eukaryota > Viridiplantae > Streptophyta > Magnoliopsida > Malvales > Malvaceae > Gossypium > Gossypium stocksii. The sequence goes on along the minus strand of CM035622.1, from coordinate 43,361,854 downwards.
TCAATTTGCATGCATGCATTAACTAGTCATCACACATCTAGCTAGTTTACTTTCAAAATTCACAACTAAGTCCTTTTAAGTGAAATTCAATTTATAACTCTAAATTGACACACCAAACATGTCACACATGAATTAACACACATAATAGGCATCAAAATGAACATTAAATATATTTTATGCCTCGATTTTGTGGTCCCGAAACCACATTTCGACTAGGGTCGTTTTAAGGCTGTCACAGAAGCTGTGCAAGGGCTTAGGTTCAAGTCTCTTGGTAAGCAATGTGGTGTTTTATTTTTATACCTATGCAAGGTAGGTGGTGGACTTGAAGTCAAAAACTGAAGGAAGAGGTTGAGATACTCATGGAATTTGGTGAAGAGAGATAAGGAGAGATTATTTTGGAGCAAATCTAGGAATTTGAATGAGGAATAAGAATTGGCCGAACATGGGACTCTTGGGGAAGCAATTTCGGTTTTGGGTCCTTGGCTTGGCATAATCGGCAAAGGGTGTTAGAGGTGTTAGCTGAATGTGACTTGGGTCTTATTGGGGTTTATTTTCGGCAGTTGGGTGTAGGTGTAGATGCCGAACTCGTTAGTAGCTAGTCTCCAAGATTTGGCAATTCTTTCTTTCCGAATTATTGTAGTACCTATTAGGGTTCTTTACTTTTTCTCTGTTCTCCTCTCTTTGGTTTCAAAAGCTGAAAACGCAACCATCATCTTCCTTTGTGCCGACTTGTGCAGAGAACCAAACCATCATCTCTTTTCTTTTCTTCAAGCCGAATCTGTCATCCTCTTTCTCTCCTCTTCTTTCTCTTCTCTTCTTCTTCATCTCTTCCCCATCATTTAAAGTAACCCCATTCTCAAGCCTCTTCGCCGATACCATAAAAGCCGAAACCCGAAGCTAGTATTACCAATTTCTTTCTGGCCGAATCTTTTGTTCTTCTCTTCTTAATTCTTGTTTACTTTTGCATTCCTTTTAGCCGAACCCTCTCACTTGCTTTGCATATATTTTCTCCTTGGCCGATTATTTAAAATCCCAGAATTGGAAAGCCTTCTCCTTTGTCGACATACTCAGTGAGGTGAAACACTTAGATCTCTTCTTTTTCTTCTCCTATTCTGATTAGATCTATACTAGATCTGGGTTAGGCTGGATCAGGGAAGTTTCTTTAGCAAGGAGATCATTGGTAAGTTTTTGAAACCCATTTTCATTCTTTACCTAGTGGTTCAAGAAAAGCCGAAAAACCCCTAAGTCCTTAGGGTGGCTGTCGATTGTGGTAAGGGTTTTTATTAGTCTTTTTATTCGGTTCTTATGTGTTCTAGTTCGTAAAAGTGGTGACCTAACAAGGAGCAGTGGAGGCTAGGGACGTGGAAGCGAGCTAGATCTAGATCTAGTGGTAGATCTCGATAAAGGTAAGTGGATATCGGCTTTGGGTAAGGATGGCCAAATATGGTGGTATTTGTATGATATCGATTTCGTTTAATATCGTTGGATTATAGGCTAATATCATAGTGGACTGTTGTAGGTTGGTCGCGTGGGGAATTTTGTCGTAGTATATCACAAATCAGATGTGTAAACGACACCCACTAGTAGACTAGATCAGCAAAAGTCAGAAAGTCAAAATGTCAAAATTCTGGCATTTCGAGGGCTTGCGAGCATGCGAATGCTTGTGGGTCAGAATAAATCGGTAAAATCTATAATCGCAAACGGTAAGAGTGATGTGTGCGCAATTTCGTGCACGTCGGTGGTTTTGGGCCTCGGAGGGCTGAATTTGGGCCCAATGGGCTTTCAGGCCCATATGAGTGAAAATGAGCGGTAAGTTTAATCTGGTAGTTGGACTGTTAATTCTGTTAAAATGGGCATAAAATATGGGCTTAGTGGGCTGTAATAGCTAGTGGACACTATAGGGCCCATTTAGGGTTTTAGGGCCCGATGACTCTGAATTAATAAAATGGGCTAAATAAGTTAACTAGATACCATTAAGACTGTTAACAAACTGTAATAAGCATGAAACCCTAAAAACTGACTGATTTACTAAAATACCCCTTAAGGGTGAAAAATTACTATTTTACCTGTAGGTGCTAAAAGACTATTTTACCCCTAGGACTAAGTTGACTGAATTGCATGCTAAATTAAATCTGTTTACTGAATGCCATGACATATTATGCTGTTGCATGGGAATGGGTTTTGATGGTGGAAATGATAAGTGGCAATGCCACGTTTATTGTTAGGGGCTTTGCCTCGTTTTACTGTTAGTGGCTTGGCCACGTTATTTGATTAAGCAGCTATGCTGCGACTATGGTGTGTAGGGCTGGATTGGGCTGGGTTTTACATTCATGCATATACACTATTCTGTTACTGTTATGCGCCTAAGGGCCACACTGATTTCTAAATAGGGCTAAGGCCCAGCAATTACCGTTTACTAAATAGGGCTAAGGCCTAGTTAATACTGTATCTGGATAGGGCTTAGGCCCAGTTAAGCTTGAACTGATTTGGGCTCTAGTTGGGTTAGCTTACACACTGAGTTTTCCAAACTCACCCCCTTTCCTTTCATCTATGCAGGTGAGCCCCAACCTTAGTGGACTTGGAGCTGGAGGGATTTGGAGTGGCCACGAAAACTGCATTTGGTTATACTCTCTTAAATTATTTATTTCAGTATTTTTCTTAAGTTATTTTCTTTCGGGTTTTAATTTGTAATAAGGCTGCTCTTTAAGTATTTTATATTTATATTTATTTTTATTTATTTAATCATTACTCATTTAAAATTGATAGAATTAGTCTGCGCGGGTTTTTATTCCAAAATTAAACAACATTTTCAAATTACTTCATACGCAACAAATGGATCACCTAATGACAAGATAAGATCTTTAAAGAAATAAACTCCAACTGGTAGTGGATAGGACTTCATAAATTGATAACTAGTTTTTTTCTCAAAACCCCTAAACATGATTTTGCAAAGTCACCCTAAATAGATTAATTAAAGAATGAGGTGTAATTCATCTACCATGTGACACACCAGATTTGGCCATAACGTCTGGGCCGAGTTTAGGGTGTTACAGCTTTGGCACAATCATGGCAAAGAAAAAGCTACGTGAGAGCCAGAAGAGGCGATTCGTCAACAATACCCTCACTTGTTTGGACCAGGTAAAATTTTGAGGCCAAAATTTCTTTAAGGGGGTAGAGTTGTAACGCCCCAATTTATTGGTTTTTTGGGATTTCAAATTTTTTCTTGAATTTATGTGTGCATGTTTTGATATGTTGTTGGAGAAAATTAAATGTGTTTAGTGGACCTTTAGAAGGCCTAGGTTTAAGCTAAAGCCTGATAGAATTTTTAAATTATGGGCTTAAAAGAGAAGGGGCTTTGGTTAAGTGGGCTTTTAAACAAAAATTGGGAAATTAAGACACAAGTAAGCCTATGTTAAAGTGGCAAGGTAGCGCCACTTAAAGCACAGGGAGTGGCGTGTCAGTGATGGTAGAGGAGCTGAGGTTCAAATCCCATGGTAAGCAAGGTGTTATTTATTTTTATGCTTATGCAAGGTAAGTGATGGAACTTAGTGAAATACTGAAGGAAGAAGTTTGAAATGCTCATGGAATTGGGTGAGGAGTGATAAGGGAGGTTATCTAGGAGGAAATTTATGAATTTTGAAAAAAAGGCCAGAGTTGGCTGATTTTAGATGTCTTGGAGGGAGCTAAGTCAGCTAGGGGGTTTTGGAACTTGTATTTTTGGCAAGTGTAGTTTTAGTGTGCCGAATACCCCATTTTGGATCTTTTTGGGATTTGTTTTGGGCAAGTTTTAGTGTCAATTAGGTAAGATTCAAGTGGTGTTCCCATTTGGTTCATTTTGTTTCTTTTTTTTTCTCTTCTTTCCCTTTTGTTCTAAAAGCCAAAATCCTAAAATTTGTTGGTCTCTTTTGCCAATTTACCGAAAGCTGAATCCTTCATCACCTCTCTTCTTTAGCCGAACCAAGCATCTACCTCTTCTCCCTTCTCCCTTCACTCTTCTCTTCTTCTTCCCCTTTTCTCCACCAACTGAAGTAACCCTTTCTCAAAACTTAATTAACTGATTGTTCTCAAAAGCCAAAACCCGAATTGTCTTGATAGCTGATTCTTAGTTTTGGTTGAATCTCCTATTCTCTTCAACTCTATTCTTTCAAAATCTGAAACTCTAAACTCTTTCATCCCTCTGTCGACCATCTCCTCTCTGTTTCATAGACTTCTATTCTCCTTCTTGTTTCTACAAAAGTCAAAACCTCCATACTCTATAGTGATTTTAGAAACTGAATCTTTAGATCACTTAGATCTATCTTCTTCTTGCGTTTTGGTTAGATCTACAGTAGATCTGAACTAGGCTGGTATTTGGGGACTCTTTTTTGGCAAAACAAAATGGTGGTAAGTATTCGAAACCCTTTCTTTCGTAACCTTATGATTCAAGAAAAGCCAAAAACCCCTAACTCTTTAGGGTGGCTAATGCGAGCGCGCCCAGCGAACCCCAATGTTCAAGTCTTTTGAGTCGAGCATTGTTATGTTGGCAAGCTAATCCTAGCTCCTTTCTAGCTCCCCGAGCTCCATCCAGCTCAGCTCGATTTGACGCAAGCTCTTTGAGCTTGATTTTAGTTTATTTAATTCTTGCATTTAAATTATTGGAATAAGGAATTGATTTATTTATTTTAGTTATTTTAGTCTTTAATTATGTCTTGTTTAATTAAATGCATTTTTAGTTAATGTCATGCGTTATTAATCTACATATTTTAATTATGACATGCATTATGTGTTCTGCATTTAATTAAGTCATCCATTACGTAACTCATTTGATCATTTAGTTTGCATTTTAAATCATGCATTTAAGCATCTTAAGTTAATAAATGAGTTGTTGGTAATTAATACAACTCATCTTAGTTTAATTAAATGAGTTTATTTGATGAACTTAATTTAATGAGTTGCTTCTTTAATTAATCTAGTTACTAGGTTAATTTATTGGTGCATGAGTTAAAGTTCATTTAATACTTCTTTTAATTAACTAGTTGCTGGAATAAATGATGCATAAGTGTTAGTTTATTTATTTAAGTAGTTGTTAATTTGTTTAAAGCTTAATAATTGAATAAATGTGACGGTTACATATGTTTTAATTGTAGGTGACTTTTCAACTCACAAAGGCTGTTACACATTCAATAAAGGTGGCTTTTCAAGTTATTTTGGTTACAAAAGAGGGCGCTATTATAAAGGAAGCATTAAGCATCATTAAAAGAGAGTTTAAAGGAGCATTTCATGACCTTTTAAATTCAACAGCAACCTATTCAAATACCCAACGTTTTTGCTATTTAATGGACAATTTAAGCCTTAAAAATCTCATTAAAGTTGCTGGAACCCATTCAACTAGCCAAAGGGGAAAGCAAGAGTCATTTTCAAAGCCTTTAAGGTCATTAATTTAGCCAAATTAAAGCATTTTAAAGAGAGAAATTATTTGATCTAGAATTCCAAAAGACTTTGAATTTTAATTAGCTCTTTATTAGTATTCTACTATGTGACCTTTCGGCTAGCTCATTCTAGCCTTATAAATACTTGTAATCAAGACTTTTTGAGGGACTTTTGAACTTTTTGGCTCATTTGAATGAAACTATTTTCCTATTTTGTGAGAACTTTTTCTCTCATATTTCATTGAAGACTTTGTTGGCTTATCTAGTTTTAGTGGCGTCAATCTAGTTGAAGACTTTTTGCTATTTATCTTGTTTTCTTCATTCCATTCCGTTCCTATCCTTTCATTTCATCATAATCGAACCATCATTTCACTTCACATCCGTTGTTTGTTATCCAATTACTATATTTATCTCCATCTTTTATTATTTTCTTATAACCAAACCTACACAAACTTCATATCCATAAACCCATCTTTGAACCCTTTTTACATAGCTTCCATCATTATTCACTTAAAACATCCTTTGAACAAATCGAACGATACTTCTTTGTAGACGATCGAGCAAACACATATACGACTTGGCTCATCCCTGAAGCAAATCGTATTAGTGGCTGTCGATTTTGGCTAAGATTTATGTTAGTCTTTTCTTTCGATTCTATTGTGTTCTAGTGTGGAAAAGAGGCGATCTAACGAGGAGCATTAGAGGCTAGGACCGTTGGAGCAATCCAGATCTAGATCTAGCAGTTAGAATCGACAAAGGTAAGTGTTAGTGATGCTCTATTATGGCCGAATAGGTGGGTTAGGTTGTTAGCGATTATTCAATTGGATTTTTAGTTAACAGTGCGATTTAAACGATTGTCGGATACTCACGCAAGGGACTTTTGAGTATATCGCAAAACATGTGTGTAATCGACACCCTCTAGTAAACTAGATCGGCAAAAGCTGAAATGCTGAAATTCTGACATTTCAAGGGCTTGCGAGCGTGCGAGCGCTCGTGGGTCGGTCGAAATGATAAAGTTGGTAATCGCAAATGGTAAGACGGTTGTGCGCGTGATTTCGTGCACGTTGGTGGTTTTGTGCCTCAAAGGGCTTGGGCCCATTGGGCTTACTGGCCTATATAGGTGAAAACGAGCGGTAAGTGTATTTTGGTAATCTGATTGTTAAGATCTACTAAAACGGGTGTAGAATTAGACTTAGTGGGCGTAGTAGCTAGTGGACTCTGTCGAGCCCATTAGGGGTTTTTAGTGCCCAATGGCTCGGTAATAATTAAATGGGCGAAATAAGTTACTTGGATGACAATAGTTCTGTTAGTGGACTGCAATGAGCATGAAACCCTAAACTCTCAAAATTACTAAAATACCCCTTAAGGGTAGAAATTACTATTTTACCCCTAGGTGTTAAAGGACCATTTTACCCCTAGGGTTAAGTTGACTGATTTGCATGCTATTATTTCTGATACTTTGTATGCCATGCCATCATATATTCTGTTGAATGGAATTGGGTTATATTGACAGAGGAAGTGCCAAAGTGGCAATGCCACATATACTGATTAGTGGCTCTGCCTCGTATTACTGTTTTAGTGGCTTGGCCACGATATCTGATTAAGCAGCTAAGCTGCGACTGTGGTGTGTAGGGCTGGGTGGGTTGAGTTATTCCCCATATGGTGTGTAGGGCTGGTAAGGGTGGTGTTGGGCTTGGGCTTTGCATTCATGCATAATATACTGAACTGTTACTGTAATGGGCCTAAGGCCACACTATTTTCTGAATAGGGCTAAGGCCCAGTTATCACTGTACCTGAATGGGCTTCGGCCCAGTTTGAGCTTAAACTGATCTTGGCTCTGGTTGGGTTAGCTTACACACTGAGTTTTCAGAAACTCACCCCTTTCTTTTCATCCATTCAGGTGAACCCCAACCTTAGAGGACTTAGAGCTGCGAGGGATTCAGAGTGGCTACGTGAACTGCTTTCGGTTTATATTTTTCTCAAATTTACTTTATTTTAGAATTTCTTAATTTCTTTTGGGTTTTAATCTGTAATAAGGCCACTCAGTATTTATTTTATTTGGTTTTAATTAATTATTTATTACTTGTTTAAAAAAATTGATAGACTAAGGCTGCGCAGATTTTTATTTTAACAAACATTTTCAAAACCTTCTCTACGTGACAAGTGGAAAATTTAATGACAATGATTCATTAACAAGATCTCTTAAAAAGTAAAACTTCAAAATAATAGTGGACAAGATTTTTATAAATTAAATAACCCTCTATTTTCTCAAAACACATAAAATGGTTTTGCTAAGCCAACCTAAATTTACGTAACGAAGAACGAGGTGTAATTAACTATCCATGTGACTCACCAAACCCGGCCATAACGTTTGGGCCGGGTTTAGGGTGTTACAGTTTTTATCAACAAGAACAAGTTTTCGAAGAACACTCCAATGTGACACTGCCAGATTCGGCCATAACGTCTAGGCTAGGTTTGGGGTGTTACCCCAACTCCACCTCCTACACAACCTAGGCAGCAAACTAAATACTCCCCTCATTGCAGTGCCACCACTCGAACCCCAGACCCTCTGCACTCTTCACATGCTTCTTACCATTAGACCACTAGGTTTTTGTGACATAAATCAACCACAATTATTTATAAGGCCTACAAGCTAGAGTCAAGGTTTACTTAAGAGGAAAAACTAAAATTTCGAAAAGCCAGGGCTTGAACCCAGGACTTCTCAGACACTCCCAAACACTCCTAATTCGCTTAACCATTAAAGCAACAACCAATTTGTGACACAACATGCAAAATTAAAAACTTAGATTTTTGGGGCGTTAGAATATATATACAACTTCAAAAGTACCAAATTAGATGTCTGATAGTGCAATGATGTTCCCAACGATCCCCGAATCCGAGCTACCTTCACTTCACTATAAAACATGGAAAATAAAACAGAGTAAGTTTTATAGCTTAGTAAGTTCGTATGTAATAAACTTAAATCATCAATTTAATACAATTTAATCAATAATCATTATATATGGCAAAACACATATAAATACAGAAATCTTTCCCATGTTATACATATGATAATATAACAATTCATCAAGTTTCTTTCATTCGATGTTCATATAGATCTTGTACATCCCTGTATCGTTTATTTTGGTTTTACTTTCACTCTTGTCTTATCTATGCTCGTTGAACCATTCAGAATCATTAAGGATACTCGTGAATCACATATATATCGTATAATGCCATATCCCATATATGGTCTTACATGTAATCTCATATCAATGCCAATAGCCCAGCTATGGTCTTACACGAAATCTCATACCGATTGATGCGAACGCGACCAGCTCACAAACAGCTCGGATGAAGGTACACTAGCTATGCCACAAGGTCCCATGACGAGAGCTCGAGCTCGACGCTTCCAAAGCTCTATTTCAGCTCTTTGTCAACATTACCAGCTGGCTCATAGCTCCAACATTCAAAGTGTAGCTGAGCACAACTTGGGACCGAGGATAGTTAGCTTAATTCAAGCTGACTTTAGCTCATTTTAGCTCACGGGAGTCCATTCCAGCTCGAATGAGCTCAACTAAGATCTATTTCAGCTCCATCAGTTTCTATTTTGAATAAACTTAGCTCGTTTATTTTATTTTCAGCTTAACACAGCTCATAGTCAAAAGCCTTAGCTCATCTTAGCTTAATTATTGCATATTTATTAAATTGAGCTAGTTGACTAGTTAAGTAGTTAATGTACATCATAAATTTGTCTTAATTTAAACTAGCAATAAATATGTCTAAATTATTACAAGAATTAAATATGTTGACCGAATTTAATTAGGTGCTTACTTGTGTTCATACTTATTAATGTGTTCACATGAGCTATTAATGTTGTACATTCATCTTATAGGTACATGCATGGAAGGGTTCAATGGACGGCTATTAAAGGGGCTGATGCATGTTCATCCATGTATTTGAAGATTCATGGACCATATTAATGAATGAACATGCATTGGACAGTTCATGTATCTCCCAAGTGTTCACACTTCATGTTCACACCATGATGACTATTCATATGGATGTTCACACACAAGAGGCCCTTCAAGCACCTCTATTCACACCACATGAGACCCTTCATGAAGCCATCATTATGATGCCACTATTGGTGAAACAACATGAGTTAAAGGCTCCATTACAGGGGTTGGCTGAACCTAGCCATACATGCATGGAAACCATTCATTCAAATGCATTAATGTGTGTCCATGAAGCTACCTACTCACCTCTCATTCGGCCGAACATGGACAAGAGCACCATTAGTCAATTTTCTAGAATGTTCATGTTTTAATTAGGTACATTACTTAGCTATTAAGCACATGTATAGAATTATTCGGCTAGCATAGGTATTAGTATAAATAGCTAGTCATTTTACATGTAGAGGAGACTTTTAAACATTTTTATATCGAAAACTCTGTTTCTGTGAGGTTTGATTCCTCTTAACTTTGTACAAGTCTAGTGCGACTTATCTAGCATTGCTAGTGGCATCAAACTTGCTTGTTTCGAGCTTATCACCGAACCCCATTTGGTGTGGCGCTCAAACCTATCCTACACTACCATTTTCCAACTTAGACAATATAGGATTCGGGGTGACACCTTTTGGTGTTGAATCTTTCCTGACGTCTAGGAAACTCGACCATCTACCATCTTTTTCATTGTTTACCAAATCCGACCTAAAACTATATTTCTTCTAAACCAGTTTGCACCTTTCTAAACCATTTCGTACCATTCATACCATTCCATTCTTTCTATTCCTTTTCGTACATCTCATACCATTTCGAACCATTTCGTAACCTATTCTAAATTACCTAAACTGAACCATTATTCATTTATCCATTCTCGTACTTCGATCTTAAACCTACTTACCCACTATAAACCTTCTTTCTAAATCTAAAACAACTCTAACTTCTACCTAAAACATACACCTTCTAACCTTCTGCTTCTTATCTATCTTTACAAGTGAGACTTCGTCCTTCTTCTCGACTACGATCGGACAAACAACGTTAATCCAACTTATCTCATAACCAGGTTCGCATCACCGATGCCATGTCCCAAACATGGTCTTACACGTAATCTCACCTCAATAACCCTAATGTCATGACATTTGTGTCCTATACTATTCCTAAGGTTCATACATGACTCTCGGTCGTCGTAACTCTATCGATTTTGGCTCGTACTTATAACCATTCAACATTTTAATTCAATTTAACAAAAATAAAACATTTATAACATAATTAAACAATGTTTACTAACACACGAACTTACCTCGAGTATAAATCGATGAAATGAGTCAACTACTCGATAATCTTACTTTTCCCTCGATCTAATTCCGGATTCCACTTTTCTTTATCTAAATATATTCAAAATTAACTTATTCAAGTACATATTCTTTCAATTTAGTCCAGAACACACATTTAGGCATAATTGCACCTTAGCCCCTAAACTTTCACACTTTTAACAATTTAGTCCTTGTTTCATATAATCACAAATCACAAAAATTTCATTATAACCTAAGCTAGCCCAATCTTATACATATTCAATACAGTCCATATTTTTCATTTATTTCACATTTCAACCACACAATTTGCACATTTCACAATTTAATCCCTATTATGCATTTTCATCAAAAATCACTTTACCAAACATGTATAACTATAATCAAATACTCATATTTGATCAAAAATCATCAAAGAACTCAAGTATTCATCAATGGCAACTCACATAATCTTTAACAGTTTTGCAAAATAGTCCCTAGGCTAGCTAGTAATAGTTACAACGATCACAAAAACATAGAAATCATCAAAAATCGAGCAAAAACCATACATTAATCCAAGCTTCTAATGGCCGAACCCTAGAGAACTCAACAATGGTTTCCTTTGTTCTTATTTTTAGTGGAGAAGATGAGAATTAATGAATAAAATTTGTTTTGTTTTATTAATATAATCTTAATTCATATTTTACCATTTTACCCTTAATGTAAACTTTATAAAATCACTTAATATAAGTCCAATTATGTCTATTCCTGTTATCAATGGTCTAATAACATCATAAGCACCTTTAATTTAACAGCTCATAGCAATTAAGCATTTTAAACTAACAATACATAAGTTTTGCGTTTTATGCTATTTAGTCTTTTTATCAAAATTAACCATCCAATTGATAAAATTAAATCACAAAATTTTCACACATAACAAATAACATGATGTAAACACTGAAAATAGTATTAAAATAATTTTTTTGACATCAGATTTTTGGTTCTGAAATCACTGTTCCAATTTAGCTAAAATCAAGTTGTTTCACACAATGCTACACATACGAGCTGTGGAGAATCTGTAATAAATGTAGGACCTCATCCATCAGTAGGACATTCAAGACTAGCACCCGAAACATGAAATATCTATTGACATGTCATTTGTATCTTAAGAATTCTTAAGGTTGAACCGAGACTCAATAACCATCAATTCGGCATAATGTGGATACATTCACATATATATAATTTATTTACATTAGAAACAAGATAGTAAACATTTAATTTATTTAGCATTATAATTATTACAATTCATATGAACTTACCTAAATAAATTGCAGTAATAACTAAGTACACAGTCTATTTGGTAATTTTCTCTTCAACTCGATTTTCCACTCGTTCTTGATCTAAAATAATAATTTCATTCAATTCACTAATTGTAACAGATAAATCAATTCATTTTATGCAATTAATTCTTTTTGGAAATTTACAAAATTACCCTCAAAGTTTACCCTTTTTGCAATTTAGTCCCTAAACCCTTTCATCATTTTTATTTAATTAATCTCATTCCAACATTTAAAATAATTAATTTAGCTTGTAACCTGTAATAATGAAAATTTACAAAATTACTGTCAAAGTTTACCCTTTTTGCAATTTAGTCCCTAAACCCGAAACTTGCAATTTCATCATTTTTAATCATAAATCATGCTAGCCAATTTTTACCCAATCTTATAACAGCCAATATTTATTGAAAATTTACAATATTTACCTTAAATTTTACTATTTTCATAAATTAGTCCGTAAACTTAAAAATCATCAAAAATTACTTAACAAAATACTTATATTTAACAACCAAGCTTAATAATCTATCATAAAATTTCAAGAACACTTCAATTTCATCCATGGTAAAATTCTAAACATTTATCAAATTGACCCCTGAGTTAGCTAGATTAAGCTAATACGATAACAAAAACATAAAAACCATTAAAAATCGATGCAAAATGGACTTACATGCATACATTGAAGCTTGGCTGAAATCTAAGAAGTTCAAAAATGGTGTTTTATTCAACCACAATAGGTGATAAAGGCATTGAATATGATACCTCATTTATCATCTTTTTATTAATTTTAATTAATTTATTAATTTGCCATTATAACCTTTATAACTTACCTAAAATTCTTTAAATTCGTACCTTGAAACTGTCCACTAATATAAATAAGGTATATTTACCTTTTAAAACCCTTAACTTATGGTTCTTTAGCTAATTAATACAATTAAGCTAATAACGATTGGCTTTCATCCCTTACAATTTAGTCCTTTTTAATTCAAATACGACCTTAATAACATTTCGTAAATATTTAATAAAATATTTACGACTTATTTTATAGAAATGAGGTCCTGATACCTTATTTTCTAAAACCACCTGACTTGAAGGACATACCACTTGAACCTAATTATTCATTCAAATAACATAAATTGCCAATTCAAAATTTATTTTAATACCATATTTGACTTGTAAATATTAAATAATAACATTTACGAACTTACTCGTCAGATTTGTGGCCCTGAAACCATTGTTTCCGACACCACTAATAAATGGCCTATTACAACTCTCTTCCTTACAAAAATTTCGTACTCGAAATTTCTCACCAAATAATAGCTATTCAAACCAGGTTTTTCTTTCTCAACGTTAAAGGTAGTTCATACATAAAATCAATCAACTCAATCCTAATGAGAATTACTACCAGGTCATAATATTACAAACAGTACTTGACGCTCTCTCTTGAGTTATAGACATAACAGATATCTCAGAATAAATTCTAAAATTTCACATGCCAATCATGAGTACCAATAACTTTGTTTCAAGTCATTATACATTTTCATCGATGTTTGATGTAAATCAAATAGACTATGAACTGCTTCATATAAGATGTACCATAAAATCCTAGAATTATTCAGTGCACATATTCAAATGTTTTTCCCTGTATCTCAAAATTCTCTAAAGAATTAACAGTTCTACCTTCAATCTTATGATATTCAATCCATCTTCATTCAAGATCATCTAAATGAAATGTTACTATAGCAATAAATTCTTCTCTGGTTGAAGCTGAAGTAGATACCTGACTTAACTGAACAACTTTGATGCTTTCATGTCATAGCTTTACCATCAATAGTACAACTTCCAAGAAATTCTAGGAACCATCTCTGATATGGTTGATATATCCTTGTATCATGTCTTCTAGAACCTGAATCCCTCATTCTGGTTGTTCATCTACTTGCCCATGATTTTGTGAAATTTATTCTTGAATCTATAGATAAACTCAAATACATATAACTCAACTTGATATTAATGCTTCAAATCAATTGTTTCTTCTTGTTGATAAGAAATCCAGACATAAAATCTATCTTGATTCTGTCATAGTACCAATCAAAAGTCACAACAATTATATTAGTCCATACAAATTATAACATCTAGTCTTGACTTGTTGACATAATTCAAGATCATCGAAGTGCTGAGAACTAATATGGGATGTTAAGCTTGATCTTCTACCATCTATACTGTTACCACTATTTATCCCTTCTTGAAAGTTAGAAGTTGGATACATAATGAAACTATTTCAATAATTGATATTAAAGCATTGAACCATACTAGAGACACAACCATCAGATGAATTAGAAGTATTATTTTGCTTCTTTATACGAAAATCATCCCTCAGATGATTTTCCCTCAGATGAACCATATGCTCTAATAAGAGAGATGCTACAACTGTATAGCTAAAACAATGCCTCAAGTACCAATAATGCACCCCGAAGCAAATAAAAAAAACCCAATATAGTTCCAGCAACAACAAGTACAGTAACATGACATTTAAAAAGCTAAGATCTATATCAACATGCTCCCATGATCCAACCAAGAATTATAACCATAGCAGATGTATTAATCTCAAACCAATGTATGTCCTTTACAAATGAACCATATATAATAAAATAGATCATAAGAACAATATGAAAGTCGAGAAAAAGAAGCCTAAGATGTAAAGCTCTACTAAATTTCTAACAATATAACCCCTTTTTATACTGTTAGAATATGCAATTTATGAGCTTTTTGGACTTAGTCATCCACATCAAGATATTTTTATTGAAGACCATGTGGTATAATAAGAACATATTGATTGTTGAAGAGATTGATGATATCCAAAGAAAATCCAAAAGGAGAATATCGTTCAGACGTACTAGAACCAGTAGTAACATAAGCAACATAAATTACATACACATAAAGCAGTGTAACAACTAGTAGAAGCAGAAAAATAACAACACATGATTTTTGCCATCAAGTCCTCTATCAAAACATAGTTGAATAGAATCCCAAAAATAGAGCAATGTTGATTATTAATCAGCCAGACTAACAATACATTTGCCTAACATTATGGTTAGCAATCATTCCTGCATGACAGAACCACATCTGAAGATAAACAATCACACATGCCTCTAAAGATAAAAGAGCACATAGAATACCCATATAAGATCATTGTAAGATAATCGGCCATAACGGTAACATTCAGATATTTACAGTTCGAATACTACTCCGCTTACTAAAATCATCGCTGATCCCACATTACCTTGTTTACTAAAGTAATCAATCTAAGAGAAATTCTTGTTCACCCTTTCTTTAGATACTATAACAGTTAAAGTCGATTACCAAAGAATAACTTTTTCTTTAACAGTGATGTTCACATCATGGATAATCTTTGGAAAGATCTAATATCTCATCCAAAACTCTCTTTATTTTCTGACCAACCCTCGTCTCTGACCACATTATTACTTATTCAATCACTAAACTCTTTGGCTTCACACTTGTGGACTTTCCATAACAGAAATACTATAGACATTCCATGATATAAAATTTTGAGAATGACAGGGTGGAGATCGTATTGCCACAAAATTTTATTCTCATGTATAAATATCAAACATAATGTAACACCCCAAACTCGGCCCAAATGTTATGGCCAAATTTGGTGATGCTACATTGAAGCGTGTTTCAAACGCTTAATTCCTTAAAAACTCGTTTGTAAAGAACCCGCTTAGTTAAAACTCATTAAGGCCTTATCAGCTACTTAAAACAAAATGTTGGTTGCATGTGAAAAATTTGTTCATTGTGAAAGCTTTGCTCTTTAACTTATCAGTTGTGATGTTGTGAAGTTTTGAAAACACATAACTTTTGTAAAAACCGCGCCCTAGTTCTAACAGGTTGAAAATGTAACTACGTAAAACCCAAATTTGAAGTTAAGAGTTAAGGAAGGCCTTATTACAACCCCAAAAATAATAAATAAAGTAAATAAAATCCAAAGCAAATTTAAATGTGGGGCCGTCTCTGTAACGCCCCAAATTTTAAGGTTTTGGGATTTTTGCTTGAATTGATAATTGCATGTTTGGGTATGTTAAATTGATGTTTTGAGTGTGTCTAGGGGGCCTTTGGAAGGCCTAGGTTAGGCCTAACCCCTGACAAAAATTTTAATTTTAGCCTTAAGTGAAACTGGACGCTGGTAGGTAGGACTTATAAATTAATGGTGTGGTTTCTTAGCACAAAAAGCCTTGTGTTGGAGTGGCAAGAGAGGTCGCATGTGGGGCTTAGTGTGGCGTGATTTGGCAGGTGGGAGAGCTGAGGTTCAAGTCCTTTTGCACGCAAGTTGTACCTATTTTGCTAGTTGGAATCGGCAAGTGATAGTATTGAAGGTAAACTCTTCAGGTTGGTAGAGAGATAAGGATGACATAATCTTGAAGGTTTGAGCTAATATCCTAAGTAATTAAGTAAATCTTGGAGAAAATCAATGAGTAAAACAAGGGATAGGTTTGGAGGAGAGAGGTTGGCTGAATGTAGATAGGCTTGAGAAGGCAAAAATCGGCTAGGGCTTTTGTGTTTGGCATTTTTGTAAAAAAAGGGAGTAGAATGCTGAATTCTTTCTCTAGTGTTTCAATTTTTAACATTTTGTGCAACTAGGTGGTATTGATTTTGACCACTTAGGCATTTGTTTCCAAGGGAACCAAATTGGCATAGTTATTCTCTCGCCTCTCTTTTACTTCTGATATATTCTCCTTCAAGTCAAAACCCTATTCTTTTTCTCTTCTCTCCCTGGCCGACTGGTGCTCCCTTAGGATATCATTCTTCTTCTTTTGACTCATCAATCTCTATTGGCCAAACTTCTTCTTTCTCTCCTTCATCATAGCTGACGCCACTATTTCTTTTCTCCCTAAACCTTTAATTTGTGTTCATCATCTTTTAATATCCCTTCTCACTGGAGCTGAATGCAACCTTTCTTCTTTCTCTTTTGATCGAATCCATCAAAAGTTGAAACTTACATTTTCTTCATCCATTCTCATACCTTCAATTATTCCCTTTTTTCCTTGCTTGCTCTCTAAGTGGATACTCTCTTCCAAGACACCGTAGTTTTGGGATAACAAGGATTAAACCATAGTAAGTACTCTATTCTTTTCCTTTATCCTTTAAGTGTTTTGAGGAAAAGCCAAAACCCCTTGGTTTTTATGCTAATCGGCCTTAAACTTGTCATTGGAAATCGACTAAAGTTTTTCTTCTTGGCCATTTGTGTTCTTAGCTGTTCGTAAGAGTCAATCACTGAAGGGTGATTGGTGGATAGTAATAGCGAAGCAATTTAGATCTATTGGCTAGATTTCGGCAAATGTAAGTGGATGGTGGTTTTGTGTTAGTGTTGGCCGAATACCATAGAGATTTGATAGTGATGGCTTGCAAGCCAGACTGTAAGATTAACGTTTTGTTTGGGCTATTGTAGGTTGATTCATTCACAGGATTGTTTGACTCCATTCATAACCCAAGTGTGTAATGACACCCCCAATAGCATAGATCGATAAAAGCTGAAAAGCTAAAATACCGAAATACTGACATTTCGAGGTCTTACGGGTGTCTGAATGCTCGTGGGCATTCAAACCCACAAATCATGGGTGATTGACTGCGAGGGCCATTATGCGCGTTTTCGTGCATTTGGGCTGTTTTGGGCCTCGATGGGCCGAAGCGGGCCTAATGGGCCTATGGGCCCATATGGGTAAAGTTATGCGGTAAGTGATATCTGATATGTTAGATGTTAAGATCTATAATACGGCATGTGAAATTGGACTGAGCGGGCATACGAGTGTGTGGGCCCACCGGGCCAATTGGGGGCTTGGGGCCCAAATACACTATGTGACTATATGGACTTTCTTTGTTGCACGAGGTGACGTTAGACATGCTAGAAGGTTGTATTAGGTAATGAGATACCGAGACTTAGTATAATGACCAAATTACCCTTAAAGGGAAAAATTACCATTTTACCCCTAGCTACCAAATAACTGTTATGCCCCTATTAGTGGATTATCTGATTTATGTATGCTTCATCTGAATCTGTTAATTTGTATGGATGTGATAAATAGTACTATTAGTCTGCATGGGGTTGGATTTGTATTCGGAGGAAGTTTTGTATAGTGGCACTACCACGTATTTTATTTAGTGGCTTCGCCACGTAATTCTGTTCTGGTGGCACTGCCACTATATCTAATTGTAGGAGCATGGCTGCAATGTGGTGTGGGCTGGGTGGGTTGAGTTATTCCCTACATGGTGTGATGAGCTGGTACGGGTGGTGTGATGGGCTAGACTAGGTTGGGTTATGCATCTGTTCTGTTCTGTATCTGTAATGGGCCCAAGGCCCACTCTATTTCTGAATAGGGCCAAGCCCAGACTGATATGTATCTGATAGGGCTTCGGCCCAGTTTGTTCTGTTTGCTTGATCCCTGTTATTGGTTGGGGAAATTACACATTGAGTTTTCACAAACTCACCCTTTTATTTTTACATACGCAGGTAACCCCCAACCATAAAGGATTTGGAGTTGCGAGGGTCTCAGGGTGGCCACATGATTTCTGCTACTAGATATCGTTTTTACTTTTATTTTTATCATTACTTTAGTTTCGGTATTATTTTTGTAATAAGGCTATTATGGGTGTTTTTACTTTGGTTACACTGTTAAATTACTTTAAATCGGTAGACTAGGGTACTCGGGTTGTCAAAATTTAAATCAAAAGTTTTTAAATAAACCTTGCATAATGTTTTAAATAATATGATAATAAACGACAACAAATGGGATCTTGTTTAATCTTATCAATTTAATAAAATAGTTCTACATCTGAATTTGCTCAAATCCTAGAATTTACTAAACTAAGTTTTTAAAATCGAAAAAGCTATTTGACAAAGTAACTGGTTTTGAATAAATTGTTTATGTGACACACTAGATCTGGCCATAATGTTTGGGCTGTAACACCCTACACCCCCGTCCGTCGCCGGAATAGGGTATTAAGGCATTATATAACTAGATACATCCTACCGAGGTTCATAGTTACAAAGCTAGACGTAAATTCATTGAGTTCTATACTTGAATATAAAACCTATAGGTCGGTTCGGTCGAACATCCTATCTCATATAAAAATCGTTCTATAAGCATGCTAGCAAATCTCTACCTTGTGGCTACTAACGATTTAGCTAAATCGAACAATTTAATATCCAAACATCATGTTAGAAAAGTCATTGCATATTGGGTACTAACTAAATTTCATGCCTCAACATCGAATTGTATGAGAATCATTTCAACACATATAAAATCAAACTCGAATGACTAAGCAAGCCATTTTCGCATGGCTAGAAATATTACAACTCAAAATGTGGTTTAAATCGACAAAAGGAGTTAGCCTATACATGCCATTGACCCAAAATAACCATCAAGTGTACCAAAATAACAGCGATAGTGTAGGTGATTAAGGCTTCAATCCCCGAGTCCGTAGCTTCCAAAATGAAATCTATAAAACAGAGGAAACAAGGGAAACAGAGTAAGCATTACAATGCTTAGTAAGTTTTAAGCAATGTCAATAGATAACGCATTAAATTGTAACACAGTTGTTCGAATCTTTGTTTCCCTCTCCTTTGGGTATGTCACCCTTTTTCCAAACATATACATTCACATCACGTACGAAAGTGGATAACTTTCACTCATAGTAAATTCACGTAAACGTATACATGTCACAAAAATTCACATAACATTTCACATAGGCCAATTGCACTTTGATCACATTAATAATCTCATTTCATAAACACATATGAAATCACATAATGACCTTAGTATTCGGTCCAAAATCCAGCTTGCGTATAAGCCAAGGGTACATACCTGAATAACTTAACACTTTCGGCGAAATTCATTAGCGATCGCTACCTTAAAGACCATTAGTCTTAGGCTTTTACTCTCACCATCATCGAGATCTTTAGCTCGGATAATTTCTATACATAGCCATCGGGTCTCTACCCCGGACGTAATCCTCGCACATAGCCTTCGGGTTTTAACCCGGACATCATCTCTGCATATAGCCTTCGGGTCTTAACCCGGACATCGTCTCCACATATAGTCAGCGGGACTTAAATCCCGGATTCGCATCACAAATTCTCATATACATATATATATTCGCATGTAGTCAAGTTTCACATAGCAAAATTCCACTTGCAATTCAATCAATTCAAGTGTATACAAACATATAACATGCTTCTCGACTTTATATCATAAATGTACACATAATTCAAAATTTATACACGTATACTCTTCTTTCAAGGCTTTCGACCCAATGATCAAACATACATAAGCAATGCATTTCAATCTCAAATTCCGGTCCTTTTTCTCTTTAAGCCATTCGGCTATATAGCAAACATGAATAAGGTGTCTTTCTCAATGGGACATCGTTCAAATATCAGCATGTATGTCATGGCATTTTAACTTAAATACCAATTTCGATTACTCAAAACTTACCTTGAACTTTCACGAGAAATTACGAGTTGGCTATTCGACCACTTTAGCCTTCCCTTTATCCGAACTCGTCCCTCTATGCTCTTGAGCTAAATAAAACATTTAATTCTATTAATCCTTATTCAAGCACCTCAATGAATCATTTTCACTCATAGACAATTCATACATGCATATTCTTCTCATTGCAAACACTCATGCACATTGGAGCATTTCACATACATATCATAAATCACAGCAAGCTGATTTTCTGAGCAGCATTCAATAATTTACTCATAACTGGAGCTATGAAACTCCAAATGAAGTGCCGTTAATTTTGTATGAAAATAGACTCATTTATCTTCCATCCATAAAATTTTCATAATTTTTGGTTTGGCCAATCAATACCAGAATTTTTTCAAAGTTTCCCTATTTCACTGTTTGAGTAAACTGACCACTCTATACTACGAATCGAATTTCTCCTTGTACAGAATTCCAAATATGGCCTCACCTATTCCATTCGAAACTAGACTCATTAAGGAGTCTAAGCATATAAATTTTGTCTCATAAAAATTTTTATACAATTTATAGTGATTTTCTAAAGACAGAACAGGGGCTTTCGGAGTCATTCTGACCCTGCTTCACACAACTTTAAAAATCTCTTTATTGGTAGGTCCATTTCTTGTAAGGTTTCTTTCATAAGAAACTAGACTCATTTAGCTTTAATTACACAATTTATTCAGCCTCTAATTCATCTCCCATAATTTATGGTGATTTTTCCAATACACGTTACTGCTGCTGTACCAAGCAGATTTATACAATTTCACTCCTTAACGTTCTTATTCACATATTTTAATATTCAAACACTTAGTCAATTCATCATTTAATCTAGTAATCGGCAAACATGCATGTAAATGCCAGCAATTTCATTCAAATGGAACATACGGTACTTTCTCTTTTAGCTAAACAATTTCATGTCAATAACATAATTATTGCTATTATGACACACCTTCGGCACTTTAGCAACTTATTGGCAATAATACTTCATCTTCGATCATTAGCTTAGATTTCTCAACTAAATCAACCATTGCCGAATATCACTTATCAACAAATTCACAACCTCAACATCTCAAATTACAAGTAATTATACAATTCATCGTCTAAGGGGGGTTATTCGGCAACTAAGCTATCAAAGACTTACATTTAAGCATGTATTCCTAATATGTAGCAACGAGTTTACATTAAGTCATTTTAGCCAAATTTCAATGCTCAACATCATATTATCTACTAATTGGCACTTAAGGAAACTTCAATGCGAACTTTCTAAACAAAGATTCAACTTAGCTACATAAATACAAATCACTCATTCGGACATCTCATAAGTACATATTAGCAGCCCAACTACAAAATTTCCAAAACTAAGTACAATTTCCCCATTTACCAAGTTGGCCGAATGCCTAAGTTAGCATATACTAAATTTTCCTTCAATTACAATCCAATCCTTAAAATCACATATATATAAAGATGACGAAATAACAATTCCACCACATCTATTACTACCATTTCTACTTCAAACATGGAATTCACATCCATTTTTTTCTTTAAAAAAAATCCTTTCATGGCCGATTATTCAAGACACATCAAAATCAAAAATTAAACATGGGCCATCAAAACAATGCTATAGCAATGCTAATTTCACAAAACATAATTTAAAGCACAAGTTT
This sequence comes from Gossypium stocksii, assembly GCA_020496765.1. Lineage (NCBI taxonomy): Eukaryota > Viridiplantae > Streptophyta > Magnoliopsida > Malvales > Malvaceae > Gossypium > Gossypium stocksii. The sequence goes on along the minus strand of CM035622.1, from coordinate 43,339,612 downwards.
CCTACATTTACTCACATGGCCGAATGCCAAGGATGGCATAAATTTTGAATTTCATACATGGGTGAAGTTAGAAGCTTAGTATTCATCCTAAAACCACCAACATCTTAAGAATTTCCATAAAAGACTCACCTTAATTTAATGGCTACAATGGCCGAATACTTGGTCTTCTTCTCCCCCCCTTTTCTTCTTCCAAAATCGGCAAAGAAGAACATTTTAAGAAGCTTTGGTATTTTCACCACTTTACTAATATAATATCAACTCTTTTATTTCTTTTTATGACACAATTTCCTTTAAATCTAATTCATTATTATTTCCCTTTTATTTTAATACATATAATATATATATATCACTAAGTTACAAAGCAAAAACAAACAAAATTTCATCATGTAAGTAGGTTGGCCGGCCATCACATAAAAAGAGGGTAATTTGACATGCAAGGACATTTATTTAGTTGCATGCACTTACTAGAATTCACTTATCTATCAAGCATTCTTTCAAAGTTCCCAATTAAGCCCAATTAAGCATAAATTCAAAAAATGTAATACTAAATTGAAACATCTAAAATGTCACACGTGATTTGGCATATACAGTAGGCATCAAAATAATTATTAAATTATTTTTATGCCTCGGTCTTGTGGTCCCGAAACCACATGCCGACTAGGGCCGTTTTAAGGCTGTCACATGGGCTGGGTTTGGGGTGTTATATTTAGTAGTATCAGAGCCAGGTTGCAACAACTCGGCTGTGGAATGGGTTTGAAAGTTTTCTTAAAATTTGATTAGAAGACTTAAATTGCTTTTGAAGTTTGATTTTTGAAAATTTCTTTGAGAAAAATTCTTTTAAAATAGGTCGCCTTTCCAAAAATGTTTTCTCCAAAATCTAGGGTTTTTGAAAGGTTTTCAACAGAGTTGGTTTAAACTTTCTGGTTTCAAAAACTTGAATTACTCTGAATATGGCTACTGAAGAATGTGGCACACCAAGTCTCCGGCACCAAGAACGCAAGTATTCTCTGCTATATTATATTATATTAAACTGTGATACTGAGACACTATTGTAGATAGTGCTAAGACCCTACTAAAACTCCGTAGTTTGGGGAACACTGAGGCTATAGGAGACTTAGACAGTAGGAAAAACTGGAAACTGTAGCTGGATTGTGATTCTACAGAAACAAAGCTCTAAATTATTGTCTTTTCATAAAACATCTGTAATAAATACTGAAATTATGAACTAATGCATAAAACTTGTAAATCAGATAATATGATATGAGTACAAGAGCTACACGTGAAGAGGCCACGGTAGAGGCCGAGGAAGTGCTCAGGCTGGATCTTCATCCCCAGGACATATGCCTGCTGCGGAGGCACGAGCACCACCAGCAACTGAGACGGAGTCTTACAATCGAACTGTAGGGGACGATGCTCTATCCCAGGCAATGCTTCGTGTTCTGGAAAGGGTTGCTGGAGCAAGTACTGGAACGGTGAATTGGGGATCGATTTCTAAGTGACTCCGGGCTAATGGAGCAGAAATCTTCAGGGGCATATCTGGTGTAGCCCCGAATGTGGCCGAGTACTGGTTAGAGGCTACGGAGCAGATAATGAACGATCTAAACTACTCGATGGAGCAAAAGCTGAAAGGGGCAGTATCCACTGCGTAACAAGGCCTACCAGTGGTGGCTCACTGTGAGAGATGGTACACCAGTTGAATAGTTGACTTGGGACTTGTTCAAGGTAGCCTTCAAAGGGAAGTACGTCGGGGCGAGTTATGTGGACTCCCGAAGGAAGGAATTCTTGAATCTAACCCAGGGTAACAAGTCTGTAGCAGAGTACGAGGCAAAATTCTTAAGGTTAAGCCGATATGCCAGTGGGATAGTTGCTATGGAATATGAGCGCAGTGTGCGATTCGATATGGCTTCAGAGATGACCTGTGAGTACTGATTGCTCCACAGAGGGAACGAGATTTTGCTACTCTAGTGGAAAAAGCTAAAATAGCTGAGGATGTCAAGCGTTCGGAACGTCAGAACCGTGAAAAAGATAGAAACAGATTTAGGAGGGATTCAGGGCCCTCGAGTGCTGCGAGAAGGTCTACTAAGAGAGCTAGAGTAGATGAGCTGGTTCGAGCAGTTCTGGCGAATGTGGTTGGACCACAGCTTGTGCAGACTGTGGAAAAGTACATCAGGGTGAATGTTGGAGGCGTTCTAGAGCATGCTTCTGGTGTGGGTCCAAAGATCACTGAGTCAGAGATTGCCCTTAGAGGCCAGCACAGATGTAAGCTATTGAGCAAAGGGTTGCTCAGCCAGTGAGAGGCAGTCAGCAACCACCGAGAGGTTGTGGTCAGGCCAGGGGCAGGAATGGATGTGGACGAGGAGCATCGGGCCAGGGTGCTGGAAATGCTGAGGCACGACAACCAGCATTGGTTTACGTTGCTTGTCACCGAGAGGATGGTGATGCACCTGACGTCATAACTGGTACATTTTTAATTCATAGCACGCCATATACTGCTTTGATTGACATTGAGCCTACACATTTGTATGTTGCGTGTGATGTGTTTAGGACGTTGGGTGTGCGACCTGAGAACACTATGAGTGGGGTATCTGTAATTAAGTCCACTGGGTCACTCGGTTAGGATAGACAAAATTTTTAGAGATGTGCCCTCAGAGATATAAGGTAGAACTTTCTTTACGAATTTAATGGAGTTACCATTTGGAGAGTTTGATCTCATCTTAGGTATGGATTGGCTTGTTAAGCATCAGGCGAACTTGGATTATGCAGCAAAGCGAATGGTATTAAAGACTTCAGAGGACAAGGAGGTAGTCGTAATAGGGGAGCGAAGAGACTACTTGTCTAATGTTATCTCAGCATTAAGAGCTGAGAAGCTGGTTCGCAAGGGTTGCGAGGCATTTCTGGTATATATGAGTAAGTTTGATTCTGAGGGTTTGTCTGTGGGTGAAGTTAGAACTTCAAGGAATTTCAAGATGTTTTTTTGGATGAGCTTCTTGGGTTGCCTCCGAACCGCGAAGTCGAGTTTGGAATCAATCTGTTGCCTAGAACGGCTCCAGTGTCTATCGCCCCTTATAAGATGGCACCGAAGGAGCTTGTAGAGTTGAAGGCGTAAATCCAAGAACTTTTGGATCGAGGTTTTATCTGACTGTGTGTGTCTCTGTAGGAAGCGCCGGTACTGTACGTTAAGAACAAGGATGGAACGATGCACATGTGCATTGACTACCATTAGTTGAACAAACAGACTATTAAGATCAAGTACCCTCTGCCAAGAATCAATGATCTGTTTGATCAATTGAGAGGAGCTTCTATATTTTCCAAGATCGATCTTCGATCTGGGTATCATCAACTAAGGGTTAAGGAGGCAAACATCTATAAGATAGCATTCAAGACTCGATATGGTCATTACGAGTTCTTGGTAATGCCGTTTGGACTTACAAATGCACTGCCACGTATTCATTTAGTGGCTTCGTCACGTAATTCTATTCTGGTGGCACTGCCACGATATCTAATTATAGCAGCATGGCTGCGATGTGGTGTGTGGGCTGGGTGGGTTGAGTTATTCCTCATATGGTGTGATGGGCTGGTATGGGTGGTGTAATGGGTTGGACTAGGTTGGGTTATGCATCTGCTCTGTTTTGTATCTGTAATGGGCCCAAGGCCCATTCTGTTTCTAAATAGAGCCAAGGCCCAGTTTGATCTGTATCTGAATAGGGCTTCGGCTGTTTGCTTGATCCCTATTATTGGTTAGAGAAATTACACACTGAGTTTTCGCAAACTCACCCTTTTATTTTTACATACGCAAGTAACCCCCAACCATAAAGGATTTGGAGCTACGAGGGTCTCGGGGTGGCCACATTATTTCTCCTACTGGATATCATTTATACTTTTATTTTTATCATTACTTTAGTGCCATTATGGGTTTTTTACTTTGGTTACACTGTTAAATTACTTTAAATCAGTAGACTAAGGTACTCAAGTTTTCAAAATTTAAATCGAACATTTTTAAATAAACCTTGCATAATGTTTTAAATAATATGATAATAAATGAAAAAAATGGGATCTTAGTTAAACCTATCAAGTTAATAAAATAGTTCTACATCTGAATTTGTTCAAAACCTATAATTTACAAAACTAAGTTTTTAAAATCGAAAAAGCTGTTTGACAAAGTAACTGGTTTCGAATAAATCGTCTATGTGACACACTAAATCTGGCCATAACATTTGGGCTGGGTTTAGGGTGTTACAGTCTCCAAGTCCCTCACAGCACCGAGCCATCTATGCTGGAAGATTACCTGCACAGTTAAACAATTGGGTGAGTTTTTGAAAACTTAGTGTGCTATCCCATTCAAACAAAGTCATACAGTGCAGTCTGGGCTTGAGCCCATTTTAGTATTAATAACAGACTGGGCCTAAGCTCATTTCAGAATAGAATTAGAGTGGGCCTTAGCCCAAAATAGTACAGTGACAAAATAATCAAGCATGCAAAATCCCTACCCATCCAACCTCTACACACCATCTCCGTCTAGCCCTACACACTATGTGGGGATATAATATCAATCCACCCATCCTTATACACCACATAATAGCACCGATGTGGCACTAAACAAAATTTGCAGTAAAGCTGCCAGAACGGTAGGCTTAAAGCCGTCAGAGATATACAGCAGAGCTACCAGAACTGAATACTTCCTCCAATCACATAACCGAACTCGATGTTATGCAACATATATCAGTGACATGCTATTACATCTCATCATGCATGTAAATAAAACACATATATGTATACAAATCATCTATTGGCATACATGGTCATCCATATCCTATAGGGTCAAAACAGACATTTTACCTATGGGGGTATTTTGGTCACTTTGCCCTTCAGGGGCATAACGATCATCTGTCATTATGGGCCTAAGTACACTAATCAACCCATTACAAAGCCCACAGTTATTCAGTACGACTTATGTCACCTTTAGTAATCAATATTACACTAGGGCCTAAAAGCCCAATAAGCTGTCCCATTTGGGCCCACGCAACCGTATAGCCCACAGAGCCTAGAATTGACTTAGGCCATGTGTGCAACATAGCCAGTCCAGTTCTACCCATTTAACGGTGAAATTTTCTCGTATGGTCCCACGGCCCATTAGGCCCATATGGCCCGTTTCAACCCAGGCCCATGAAATCGCTCATGGTGGCCGTTCTTCGAGGTAGGCCCATATTTCGTGAGCTTGGCTCAACTTTTTGACATTCTGACATTTCAGCTTTTGCCGTTGTAGTCTAAGCAATGTGAAAACACACTTCATTACAAGAACGAGTCGAAGTCCTCTACCGTAAACCTATATTCAAACAAGACCCTCGATTAGTCCTATAATCAACAAGAAAACACTTCCTTAAACTCTCATCACAAACCACATCGATACTCACCTTGACTGAATGAGTGTGGTTACAATCCACCCAAAACACTGACAAGGATAGCTAACAACCTCCTTGATGATTATCTGCACCATAAACGGATTCATTAATCAAGATGCTTAAACTTGTGGTTCAAACCCACATAAATTAGCCCATGAAAAATGAAATCCCAAAGTGAAAGTAAGGAAACAATCGGCCCAAAACCAAACCCATACCAACGTAGTCTTAGTTTGGATCAACCATACAAACACCTTACTTATGGTTAAGAATGAGCAAAGATGTTCCACTCGTAACCATAGCTCCAAGTAACTCTTTCACTCTTCAAGGATTACTTAACCCAAATGCACACCATAACCAAGAAGAGAGAATAAGAATTGGTACAAGGGAAAAAGAGAAACAAAGTTAAAAAAAAATAGAGACACAGAGACTTACCAACTAATATTTAGCCAATAGGAACCGACTGAATGAAAAGGAAGAGAATAGATTTGAGAGAGAGAGAAGGATCGACAAAAGAAGGAGGGATAGAGATCAATATAATCAATAAGGTTCGGCTACAAAGGCAAAAGGGGTATTCGGTCTTGACAAATGAGAGAAAAAGAGTTGAGGAGAAAAGAAAGAAAAGAGTGGTCACTTTTAGTTTCGAAAAGAAAAGGAGAAGAGTAGAGAAAAGAAAGAAAGAACAAAATAAAAATAAAAAAAATAATGCACGAGAGGTCACTTTTAGAGCAAAAGCGGCAATAAATAGAAAAGAGAAAAAAATGAAACAAAACCCAAAGTGGCACAATAGAATTCGGCCTAAACACTCTCGAAAATGACCAAACCGAAATTCCCCCTCTCCTAAACAATTTGGCACTAACCCTCACCAACTCAAACTCCACATTTTTCTTCTCCAAATTCAAACTCTCTAATTCACTCCAGATTTTGCTCCTCCAAATCCATATCCCATAAATCTCTCCCCTAATACCAATTCCACAATCACTTATGTAGAATTCTACTCTAACACAACCTCTGGGCGGCACAGCTGCAAAATAAGCAATTCATAGCTCACTTCAAGTCTCGAACCCATGACCTCCTTGCCATGCTTGTAGTGCCACTACCACCAGGCCACACTACTCATTGTGACGTAAAACAATCTTAACTAACTATAAGGCCTAAACGCTAGCCTCCCTACTAACATATGAGGAAAAATTAAAATTTTTGCTAAACCAAGGACTTGAACCTAGGCTTCTGTAATACTTCTGAATATGCCTAAACACTTAGCCATCACACCAACAAGCAACTTGTGTCGCTTTCTTACTCACAAGAAAAATTTTTTATGTGCTCCCATGCCCAAGGCACAACTCTTCTAGGCCCAGAATTTGGGGTGTTACACATAACATTCATTATTAACATAAACACTATGAACCTCTTCTCTAACCTTTATAAATTAAGCACATCATTTGAATCCTTTTAATCGTTGACTTGAATATTGATTTTAGCATCATCAAAATTAGCTCGATTGGAAGACATCTTTATCTTTATGAAAATGTAATTCATTTTGAGTCAGGAGATATCACACTATCACAGGTTATATAATGGAGTGTATTTTTAGGCTCCATATACGATACGTTCAGTTTAAGAACCGACTAAATCATAACTCTGATACCACTAAATCTAACACCCTTAACTTGTTTCCATCGCCAGATTTGGGTTACGGAGCATTGCTATACAATCATAAACATTTTTGGCGTACGTGAGTTAGTCTGATTCTGAGGGTTTAACAGTAGGAGAAGTTAGAACTGTCAAGGAATTTCAAGATGTTTTTTCAGATGAGCTCCCAGGGTTGCCTCCAAATCGTGAAGTTGAATTTGTAATCAACTTGTTGCCTGGAACGGCTCCAGTGTCCATCGCTCCTTATAAGATGGCACCGAAAGAGTTAGTGGAGTTGAAAGCACAAATTCAAGAACTTCTGGATTGGGGTTTTATTAGACCAAGTATGTTTCCATGGGGAGCACCGGTACTGTTCGTGAAGAAGAAGGATGAGACGATGCATATGTGCATCGATTATAGTCAATTGAACAAACTGACTATTAAGAACAAATACCCTCTAGCAAGGATCGATAGCCTATTTGACTAACTAAGAGAAGCTTCGGTATTTTCCAATATCGATCTTTAGTCTGGATATCATCAATTAAGGGTCAAAGAGATGGGTATTCATAAGATAGCATTTAGGACTCGGTATGGTCATTATGAGTTTCTAGTAATGCCGTTTGGATTGACGAATGCACCAGCGGCCTTCATGGATCTGATGAATCGGGTATTCAAACCTTACTTAGACCAATTTGTGGTCATCTTCATAGACGATATTCTGGTGTATACAAAAATTGAAGAGAAACATGATGAGCATCTCCGGATTGTTTTGCAAGTGCTGAGGGAGAAGCAACTATATGTAAAATTTAGCATGTGTGATTTTGGTTGCGAGAAGTGGCGTTCTTAGGTCACGTTGTTTTTACTAGGGGATTAGGGTGGATCCTCGAAAAATTGAGGCAATTCTAGAATGGAAGCCAGCGAGATCTGTGTCAAAAATTTAGAGTTTTTTGGGTTTGGCAGGGTACTACAAGAGATTTGTGGAAGGATTTTCTTTGATTGCGGCATCGTTAATGAAACTTTTGAGAAAAGGAGTACCGTTTGACTGGACTGAGAAACAACAAAAGGCTTTCGAGAAGTTGAAGAAAGTTTTGATTGAGGCGCCTATATTGATTCAGCCGGAGTCTAGTAAGGATTTTATGTGTATAGTGATGCATGCATGTTGGATTGGGTTGCATGCTGATGCAAGAGGGTAAAGTGGTTGCTTATGTATCGCAACAGCTTAAGCCTCACGAAGTGAACTACCTTACGCATGATCTGGAGTTGGCGATAGTGATTTTTGCATTAAAGATCTAGAGGCACTATTTATATGGAGAAAAGTGTATTATATATACGGATCATAAGAGTCTCAAGTATTTGTTGACTCAGAAGGAGTTGAACCTTAGGCAACAAAGATGGATAGAGTTGCTTAAGGACTATGACTGTTCTGTTGAGTATCACCCAGGCAAAGCTAATGTGGTAGCTGATGCACTGAGTCGAAGAGTTGTAACTGAGCTGAGAGCGATGTTTGCTCATCTGAGTCTGTATGATGATGGTAGTTTGTTAGCGAAATTGACCTGGATAGAGCAGATTAGGGAAAAGCAATTAGAGGATGAGTCACTGGTTCCTCGATTTCAACAGGTTAAAAGTGGTGAGACTTCTGATTTTGGATTGAATAGTGAAGGAGTTCTATGTTTCCAAGGAAGAGTTTGTATTCCGAGGGACTCCGACTTGAGACAGTCAATTCTGAGAGAGGTTCATGGCGGTCTTTGTGCCATGCATCCCGGAGGGTGGGATTTACGAGAATTGTATTAGTGGCCTGGACTTAAGCGGAAAGTAATGGAATTTGTGGGTAAGTGTCTGACATGCCAGTAGGTGAAAGTTGAGCATCAACTGCCATCTGGACTTCTACAACCGGTTAAGATTCTACTTTGGAAATGGGAAAGGGTAACCATTGATTTTGTGAGTGGGCTACCCTTGACACCTACCAAGAAAGACTCGGTTTCGGTCATTGTGGATAGACTGACCAAATCTGCTCATTTTATACCCGTCTAAACTGACTATTCACTTCAGAAACTGGCAAAATTATATGTGGCGGAGATAGTGCAACTTCATGGAGTGCCAGTTTCGATTATTTCTGATCAAGACCCTAGGTTTACATCTCGATTCTAGCAGAAGTTGCATGAGGCATTGGGTACTCGGCTAGACTTCAGCACTACTTTTCACCCCTAGACAGATAGATAGTCGGAAAGGGTGATTCAAGTTCTGGAAGACATATTGAGAGGATGTGTCATTGATTTTTGGGGTAGCTGGAAAGATTACTTGCCATTAGCGGAGTTTGTATACAACAATAGTTACCAGGTGAGTATTTGAATGGCACCATATGAGGCACTGTATGGTCAAAGGTGTCGTACGCCTACTTGTTGGATAGAATTGGGAGAACATCAGGTTCTTGGGCCAGAGTTGATAGCGGATACTGAAGATAAGGTTAGGCTAATCAGGGATCGGTTAAAGGAGGCATCTGATAGGCAAAAGTCTTATGCCGACTTGAAGCGTAAGGAAATTGAGTACTCAGTGGGAGAGTTGGTTTTCTTAAAGGTTTCACCTTGGAAGAAGATTTTAAGGTTTGGAAAGAAGGGCAAATTGAGTCCGCGGTTTATCGACCCCTATTGAGTTCTTAAACAGGTGGGTCCGGTAGCATATCAGCGGGAACTACCTTTGGAGTTGGACCGGATTCATGATGTCTTTCATGTCTCCATGTTAAGGCGGTATCAGTCTAATCCTTCCCACATTGTACTAGTTGAAGAAATTGAAGTTAAAGCTGATTTGACTTTTGAAGAAGAACCTGTGCAAATTCTAACCGTGATGTGAAGGTGTTAAGAAAGAAGTCAGTTCCTTTGGTGAAAGTGTTTTGGCACAATCATGGCAAAGAAAAAGCTACATAGGAGCCAGAAGAGGCAGTTCGTCAACAATACCTTCACCTGTTTGGACCAGGTAAATTTCGAGGCCGAAATTTCTTTAAGGGGGTAGAGTTGTAATGCCCTAATTTTTTAGGTTTTCAAATTTTTGCTTGAATTTATCTTTGCATGTATTGTTATATTGAAGTAGTGAATTAAGTGTGTTTAGTGGACTTTTAAAATGCCTAAGTTTAAGATTAAAGTCTGGCAAAATTTTAATTTTTGGCCTGAGGTGGTAGTGGATTGGAGCTAGGTGGGCTTTTAAATTAAAGTTGGGGTTTTAAGACACAAGAAAGCGTGAGTTTAAGTGGCAAGGTAGCGCCACTTAGAGCTTAAGGAGTTGGCGTGTAGAGGCTTGTGAGGGAGCTAAGTTCGAAACCCTTGGTGAGCATAGTGCTTATTTTATTTTGTTGCATGTGCATGGTAAGAGGTGGACTCCAAGTTGAATTCTGAAGGAAGGAGTTTGAAGTGCTCATGGAATTAGGTTGAGGAGTGATAAGGGGAGTTTATCAAGGAGAAAATTTAGGAATTTTGAAAGGGGAGAAAGAGTTGGCCGATTGTAAGGGTGTTGGAGAGCATATTCAGCTAAGGGGCTAAGGTAGTATATTTTGGCAATTAGGGTGTATGCCGAATTCTTTTCTTTTTGGGTTCTTTTGGGGTCTTAGTTTTCGGCATTTTGGGTAGGTAGGTGCCAATTGTCCTTCTTTGGGGTTTCGAGATTTGTATTTTTGTTTAATGCAAAATCGAGAATTTATCTCTTTTTCTTTCTTAGCTCTTCTCTTTTCTGTCTTCAAAAGCTGAAAGTCCCTAGATGTAACTCCCTAATTTTTGGGATTTTTTGGTATTTTTGTGATTTTGGTGTGAACATAAAATTTTGTTGTCTGGTTATGAAATTTATGCTTTGAGTGTGTTAGTAGGCCTTTAGAAGGCCCAAGCTTAAGTTAAAAACCAGTAGAATTTTTAAATTTTGGACTTAAAGAGAAGGGGACTTGAGTATGTGGGCTTTTAAGAAAAAGTGAGTAATTTAAGACACAAGTAAGCCTTTGGTAAAGTGGCAAGGTGATGCCACTTAAGACACAATGAAAGTGGCGTGTGGAGGCTGTGCAAGGGCTTAGGTTCGAGTCCCATGGTAAGTAAAGTGCTATTTTATTTTTTTAATGCATGTGCAAGCCATGTGATGGACTCCAAGTGAAACTCTGTTGAGAAGAGTTTGAGATTGACGTGAACCCGGTTATGAGATAAGCTGAATTTACGTTGAGTGCCTAATCGTAGTCGAGAAGATGAACGAAGTTGCAATCAAAATAGATAGGTAAGAAGCGGCAGGTTAAGAATATGGTATGTTTAGGAGTTTAGAAAAGAAATTAGAATTGATGATGTTTATATGAAAGAAGATATGATAGTTAGAAGGATAGGGTATGGAAACAGATGGATGTTTAAAGGTTCGGTTTAGGTAAGATAGGATAGGTTAAGAAGGTACGAAATGGTATAGTAAGTGTGAAATGGTATTGAAGGAATAAAATGGTATGGAATGTACGAAATGGTATAGAAGGTACGAAATGGTTAAAAAGATACGAAAAGGGTAAAATAAACAAATAGGTGGTCAATGTTTGAAATTCTTTGACGTTAGGAAAGATTCAACACCAAAGGTGTCACCCCGAATCCTATATGGTCTACGTTGGAAAATGGTAGGTGAAGGATAGGTTTGAGCGCCACATCAAGTTGGGGTTCGGTGACAAGCTCGAAACAAGCAAGTTTGACGCCACTAGCAAAGCCAGATAAGTCGCACGAGACTTGTACAATGTTTAAGAGGAATCAAACCTCACAGAAACAGAGTTTCGGTATAAAATTGATCAAAAGTCCCTTTACAATGAAAATAATCAACTATTTATACTAGTGTCTTAGGCTAGCCGAATAGTCCTATTCATGGACTTAACAACCAAGTAATGAATCTAATTAAAACATGAAGATTCTAGAAGAATGACCAATGGTGTTCTTGTCCATGTTCGGCCAAATGGGAAAAGCTTCATGGCTAAGGAAATGAAGGTGAATGAATGATCTCTTGAATGGACTTGACTACATTCAACCAAGGTGTGTTTATGATGCACTAATGAGGTGTTGCTTCACCAAAGGTGGCGTCATAATGGTGGCTCCATGAAGGGTCTCATGTGGTGTGAACGGAGGTGCTTGAAGGGTCTTGTATGTGTGAACACAAGGTAGCCGAATGGTTCCATGTGTGAACTCTAGTGTGAACGTCTTAATACTAGTATAGGAAGAGATTTGGTCACCCTTATGAGATGCATGTCTTGGCCGAATAGTCACCTTGAAACACCAAAAGGTAGCACACCATCCATGCATGTGCATTCCAAAGGGTGATGTACCTACAAGATTAACGCACAACATTAATAGCTCATGTGAACACATTAATCAAATATGAACACAATTAAACACCTAATTAAATTCGGATAACATATTTAATTCTTGTAATATTTTGGACATATTTATTTCAAGTTCAAATTATGACAAATTAATAATATGCATTAATTAAATAACTAGTCAACTAGCTCACATAATTAAATACGTAATCAAGTAAGCTAAGATGAGCTGAGGGTTTCCGCTATGAGTTGTGTTAAGCTGAAATTAAAATAAATGGGCTGAGTTTATTTAAATTAAAAACTAATAGAGCTGAGTAAGAGCTTAGTTGAGCTCAACCGAGCTGGAATGGACTCTTGTGAGCTGAAGTGAGCTGAAGTCAGCTTGAATTAAGTTAACTATCTTTGGTTCGGAGTTGTGTTCAGCTACATCTTGGACGTTGGAGCCTTGGACTAGCTGGAATCGATGACAAAGAGCTGAAACGATGTTTTGGAAGCGTCGAGCTCGAGCTCTCGTCATGGGACCTTGCGGCATAACAGGTATTCCATCATCTGGGCATGTTGTTGGCTTGGACGCGTTCGTGTCAGAGATGCTCATGGGATTGAATCAGGTAGGATAAGGGAGAGAAATTTTAGCAGTTTTGAAAAGGAGAGTGTGTTGGCCGATTGGGGGGGTTGAAGGGGCACATTCGGGTAGGGCTTTTAGGAGGTTGTATTTTTGGCAACTAGGAGTGGTAAGTGTCGACATCTTTGGGGGCTAGTCTTTGGGTTTTGGCTAGGTAGGACACTTTCTTTTTGTGCCGATTAGGTATAGAGTTCTTAGGGATCTTTGCTTTTTCTTTTGGCCTTCCTCTCTTGTGGTTTAAAAAGTCGAAAACATAAGTTGCAAACCAATTGGTATCGATTTGTTCAAAGAGCCAAACCACCTCTCTTTCTTCCTTTCTTCTCAAACCGAAACTACCTTCTTCTTCTTCTTCTCTTCTTCCTTCATTGCATAAGCCTAAAGCGATTCATTTGGAACCCCACTTAGCCAAGTTCTCTAAGGCCGAAAAGTTTAGCCTTTGTACCGATTTCTTCTTGGCTGAACCCCTCCTTTCTTTTTCTTATCTTTTACCCGAATCATTTGTTCTCCTCTCATTTAGTTCTCTTTATTGTTTCTTTAGCCTTCTCTAATAGCCGAACCCTCTCATTCTTTTGTAAACGATTACCCTTTGGCTGAATACTTTAGGCATCTTGTTCACCTTCGAGTTTAGGCTAGATCTGGTAAAGATCATGTTCATTATTGGTAGGGAACAGTTTTGGTGGTGGCTAGAGGAGCAAATGAATCACTGGGTAAGAATTTCGATCTCCTTTTACTTTTGATTAAAGGAAAAGCCGAAACCCCTAACCCCTCTGGGGCTAATCGGCCTAGACCCTTCCTAAGGGTGTCGAATGGTTGGTTTTGGGTACTAATAAAGTTCTATGGTTTTTGTAAGGTGGATCTAGTAGAGGCTAAGGGATCAGCGATATCAGGGCGATCTAGATCTAGATCTAGTATTTAAAATCGACAAAGGTAAGTGGTTAATAATGCCTTATTATGGCCAAATATGTATGTTGGGGTACTAGTAATTATTACATTGGTTATCATTGATTCGTAATCTAATATCATAGTGGACAATTGTAGACTAATTGCGTGGGAGATCTCGTCAACGTATATTGCAAATCAGGTGTGTAAACGAACACCCTCTAGTAGGCTAAATCGGCAAAAGCTGAAAAGTCGAAATGCCAAAATTTTAGCATTTCATGGGTGTGCAATCGTGCGAGTGCTCGTGGGTCGGTTGACTCGGTAAAATCTGTAATCGCACACGGTAAGGATGATGTGTGTGCGATTTCGTGCACAGTGGTGAATTTGGGCCTCAAGGGGCTGAATTTGGGCCCAATGGGCTTACGGGCCCATATGGGAGAAAATGAGCGGTAAGTGAATTCTAGTAATTCTGAATGTTGAGACTACTAAAACGAATGTGAAATTTGGGCTTAGGGGGCCGTAATAGTTACTGGACACCGTATGGCCCATTAGGGGTTTTAGGGCCCGTTAGCTCTAAAGTTGGTAAATGGGCTAGATAAGTCACTTAGATGAAAATTGAACTGTTAATAACTGTAATAAGCATGAAAATCCTAAAAACTGGTATATTTACTGAAATACCCCTTAAGGGTGGAAAATTACTATTTTACCCCTAGGTGCAAAATGACCATTATACCCCTAGTGTTAAATCTGACTGAAATGCATGTTAGATTAAATATGTTTACTGTATGCCATGACATGTTATATTGTTGCATGAGATTGGGTTTTTGACGGAGGAAGTGCTAAGTGGCATTGCCACGTTTACTGATAGGGGCTTTGCCTCGTTTTACTGTTAGTGGCTTGGCCACATTTTCTGATTAAGCAGCTCAGCTGCGACTGTGGTGTGTAGGGCTGGGTGGGTTGAGTTATTCCCCACATGGTGTGTAGGGCTGGTACAGGTGGTGTGTAGGGCTGTATTTGGGCTGGGTTTTTGCATACATGCATAATATCTATTCTGTTACTGCTTAAGGGCCGTACTGAATACTGAATAGGGCTAAGGCCCAGTTAATACTGTTTACTAAATAGGGCTAAGGCCTAGTTAATACTGAAATTGGATAGGGCTTAAGCCTAGTAAGCTTGAACTGATTTGGGCTCTGGTTGGTTTACTTTACACCCTAAGTTTCCAAACTCACCCCCTTCCCTTTCATCTATGCAGGTGAGCCTTAAGCTAGTGGACTCGGAGTTGGAGGGATTCGGAGTGGCCACGTGGACTGCAGTTGGTTAATTTGCTTTAAGTTATTTTATTTTCAATATTTCATTTAAAATTATTTTCTTTTTGATTTTTGTTTTGCAATAAGGCCGCTCTTAAGTATTCTTAATTTGGTTTTTATTTCTTTATTTATAATTTGATTTAAATGGGTAGATTAAGGTTGCGCGAGTTTTTAAAATTAATCAATGTTTTCAAAATAAAGCACTCGCAACAAATGGATAATAAGAAGACAAACGAGTCTTGTAATAGAATAAACTTTAAATTGGTAATGGATAGGACGTTCACAAACTAAACCTGGATTTTCTTTTCAAACTTTAATAATGGTTTTCGCAAAACTCACCCTAATCATAATGACTAAAGAATATATCTCAATCCTTCGTTGGTGTGACACACCAGACTTGGCCGTAACGTCTGGGCCGGGTTTGGGGTGTTACACTAGACCCTCAACCTTCATGGCTGATTGACTAAAGTGCCGAACCTACTCTTCTCTTTTTCTTTTCTCCTCTTCTCCTTTTCTCTATTGATTAGATCGACTTCCCTAAAACCTTGCTAGCTGATTTCTCTTTGGGCCGAATCCTCCTTGTCTCCACTCTTGCTAAAACCGAAACCCTCAAGCCTCCTATATCTCTTTGTCGACCATCTCTTCTTTATTCATAATCTCTTATTCTCCTTTCACCTTTTCTTTCAAACCGAAACCTCTACACTCTCTAGTGTGCTCTTTTCAAAAGTTGAATTCCATCTCCCATTCTTTATTGATTTTCAATCCCTCCTATCTAGTCATTTTCTCCCTAGTGCTTCGGTTAGAATCAAGTGTAGATCTGGGGTTAGGTAATGGATTGGTGGTTCTCTTCTGTCGAGGTAAGCAAGTGAACTGTTGGGTAAGTAATCTCCCTCGCTATTCTTCTCTTTCAAATGTTTAATAAAAAGCTGAAACCCCTACCCTTATTACATTAATCAGCCTTTATCTTTCTTTGGAAACTGATTCAAGTTTTCTTTTGTTGTCTGCTTGTGTTCATAGCCTATCTTAAGGATTGATCTCGTGAAGGGCGTTGGTAGATAAGAGATAGCAAGGCGACCTAGATAAGTGGTCTAGATTTCGGCAAAGGTAAGGGATGGTGATATGATAGTAGTTGCCGAATATGTAGGTCAACGTGGTGTTGATTTCTGATTGAGTATGGTTTAATGTTGTGATTAATTACTTTAGGATATTCATTCGCGGGAACGTCTGATGTTAATCATAATCAGGAGTGTAATCGACACCCTCTAGTAGATTAGATTGGTAAAAGCTGAAAAGTTGAAATGCCGAAATGCCAGCATTTCGAAGGCTTACGAGCGTGCGAGTGCTCGTGGGTCAGTACAAAACTGTGAAATTGGAAATAATGGACGGTAAGGCTATTGTGCGCATTTTCGTGCACTTGGGTGGTTTTGGGCCTCGATGGGCTGACTTTGGGCCCAATGGGCTTACAGGCCTATATGGGTGAAATACGCGGTAAGTGATTTCTGGTAAACTGGACATTGAATCTGCAGTGATATGTGTAAAAATTGAGACTTAGCAGGCCACAGTAGCTTGTGGGCTTCGTCGGGCCCATTAGGGGTTTTAGGGCCCGATGACACTGTATGAATAAATGGGTTATTTGAGTCGCTCGGAGTGACGTTAGACCTGCTAGGAGGTCGTAGTAAGCATAAAACCCTAAAATCTAGCAAAATTACCGAAATACCCCTAAAGGGCAAAAATTACTATTTTACCCCTAGATGCTAAATGACAATTTTACCCCTAGAGAAAAGTTAACTGATTTGCATGATTACTATTGTTGATATTCTGTATGCCATGTCATATTATATTCTGATTTGCACGGGGTTGGGTTATTGTTACGGAGGAAGTGCTAAAAGTGGCAATGCCACGTAATCTGCTTAGAGGCTTTGCCTCGTATTACTGTTCTGGTGGTTGGCCACGATATCTGAATTAGCAGCTCTGCTGCGACTGTGTTGTGTAGGGCTGGGTGGGTTGAGTTATTCCCCACATGGTGTATAGGGTTGGTACAGGTGGTGTGTAGGGCTGGATTGGGCTTGGGCTTTTCATACATGCATATATCATTATAATCTGATCTGTTTCTGTAATGGGGCCAAGGCCCAATTTACTCTATTTTTGAATAGGGCTTTGGCCCAGACTAAGTTTGGACTAGTCTATGACACTGATTGGGTTAGTTTACACACTGAGTTTTCACAAACTCACCCTTTTCTTTCCATCCATGCAGGAAATCCCCAACCTTAGAAGACTTGGAGTTGCAAGGGATTCGGAGTGGCCACGTGAACTACTTTCTAGTTTATAGCTATTTAAGTTTACTTTATTAATGCTTTGTTTTAATTTGGGTTTTAAATTGTAATAAGGCCTCTTGGAGTATTTTGTTTTGGGTTTTTCATTTTTTATTTGTTTTCTTTATGGTGGACTAGTTCGTGCGAGCTTTTCAAATCTAAGTAAACGTTTTCAAAACATACAACACGTGACAAATGGATTACTTAATAATAATAACACAATAACAATATTTGCTAAAAAATGACATTTTACCTAGCAGTAGCAACGGTTTCTAAAATTGAGAATAACTCTTATTTACAAGCTAGTGAACACAGTTTTACTACAAACGACCTAATGATTTATTAAAAGAAGATCAAGGTTTAGTCAAGTATCCATATGACACACCAGATCTGACCATAACGCTTGGCCGAGTTTGGGGTGTTACAGTCACCTTTGAATTAAGGACACACGGCCATGTCCCAGCCCGTGTCCTCAACCATCATCAAGCCTATTCAATCAAATAAGCCTATTCAATCATCATCAAGCTCACATGTTGGTAGATTCTTTAACAATCAAATAAGATCATTTATAACATAAGGAGATTTCATAAGATACATGATATAAGCATCAACCTTTTCATATAGTTATGAACCTTTCAATTAAGGCACTTACCTTCCATTCCTTCTCTTACCCGTTGAACCACCTAGAATTGCATCAGATACTCAGGAAAGCTCACACGAAGTGTGCCTTTACATATAACCATAACCTTTCCTTTACATCATTGGTCACACGAGCTGTGAAACAGGCCTGCTCACACGAGTTGTAAGTCAGAATGTAAGCTACACGATGCTACTCACACGAGATGTGGAGAATCTACAACAAATGCAAGATCTCAACCATTGGTAGGACATTCAAGACTAGCACCCGAAACATGAAATCCCAAATAACATGTCATTATTATCCTTAGAATTCTTAAGGTTCAACCGAGACTTGATATCTGTCAATTCGTCATAATGTGGATATATTCACATATATATTAATTCATTTACATTAAAAACAACATAGTAAACATTTAATTTAATTAACATTATAATAATTACAATTCATATGAACTTACCTGTATAAATTACAGTAATGACTAAGTACAGGCTCTATTTGATAATTTTCTCTTCAACTCAATTTTCCACTCGTTCTTGATCTAAAATAATAGTTTTATTCAATTCACTAATTGTAATAGAAAAATCAATTCATTTATGCAATTAAGTCTTTTTTGAAATTTACAAAATTACCCTTAAAGTTTACCCTTTTTGAAATTTATCCCCAAACTCGATACTTGGAATTTCATCATTTTTATTCAATTAATCTCATTCCAACATTTAAAATAATTAATTTATCTTATAACCCAAAATAATGAAAATTTACAAAATTATTGTCAAAATTTACCATTTTTGCAATTTAGTCCCTAAACGCGAAACTTGCAATTTCATCATTTCTAATCATAAATTATGCTAGCCAATTTTTACCCAATCCTATAACAGCCCATATTTATCGACAATTTATAATATTTACTTTGAATTTTACCATTTTCATTAATCAGTTCGTAAACTTGAAAATCATCAAAAATTACTTAACAAAATACTTATATTTAACAACCAAGCTTCATAATCTATCATCAAATTTCAATAACACTTCAAATTCATCCGTGGTAAAATTCTAAATATTTAACAATGTAACAATTGACCCCTGGGTTAGCTAAATTATGCTAATACGATAACAGAAACATAAAAAATCATTAAAAACAGATGGAAAATGGACTTACATGCATACATTAAAGCTTGGCCGAAATCTAAGAAGTTTAAAAATGGTGTTTTACTCAACCACAATTGGTGATAAAAGGATTGAATATGATAACTCATTTATCATCTTTTTATTAAATTATTTATTAATTTACTATTATAACCTTCATAACTTACCTAAAATTGTTTAAATTTGTACCCTGAAACTGTCAAGTAATATAAATAAGGTATATTTACCTTTTAAATCCCTTAACTTATGGTTCTTTAACCAATTCATACAATTAAGCTAATAGCGATTGACTTTTGCATCCTTTACAATTTAGTCATTTTTAATTAATTAACTATCTAAACATTAAAATTTCTTAACGAAATTTTAATACATCCTTAATAACATTCCATAAATATTTAATAATATATATGGCTTGGTTTATAGAAATGAGGTCTTGATACCTTATTTTTTAAAACCACTTGACTTTAGGGTCATACCACTTAAACCAAATTATTCATTCAAATAACAAAAATAACCAATTCAAAATTTATTTTAATGCCATATTTAAATCGTAAATATTAAATAATAACATTTACGATCTTACTCGTCGAATTTGTGGCCCCGAAACCACTGTTTTCGACACCACTGAAAAACGGGCTGTTACAAGGCACACCTTGAATGTTTTTGATAAGTATGCTACTGATTTTGTTTGTAAAATATTTCCTTACAACATGTTTTTTCGTTGCTCAAATTTCATTAAACCTTGGTCTAAAAGTTCAACTTATTTTATGTGTTTATCTAAATTTGTAAAGGTTAAAAATAGTAATTATGTTGCATTAAAAAGGTTTTTTAAAGCATTTTATAGATTTTCTCTTGCAACATAACTCTCTATCTTGACCTTTAACGATGAATTTTTACATAATAATATTAAACTTCTTGATTTTATAATTATGTGAAATTTTTGACCTATCGTTGGAAATTCTTATGGATGAACATGCATAGTTTTGGGAAATCATATGCCTAATATTTCTTAGGAGAGATACTTGATCCATGTTGATTTGGGAAATCAAAACATATCTTTGATCTTGGAGATAGTTTTGGCACACAAGAAAGCTTAGCTAAAGATTCAAGGACGAATCTTCTTGAGGAAGGTAGAATGATGCGAGTCTCAAAGCCCAATTTCAGCACCCATGAATGTGATAGGCTCACACCAACTCAAGGCCCAATAACAATGCCAAAGGTCAATCAAATCAAACCAAGATTTGATCAAAGACAAGATCTGAGGATGAATCTTTTTGAGGAAAGGGGGAATGATACATGCATGGATGGAGTGAAATTTATTAAATTCTATTCATCAAAGCTACCAATTTTCAAGCTTAGGAAATCAATAGAGTTGAGATGACTTTTTAGATGGGATCCTAACATTTCCAGGTTGAGATGTCTATATTTATTTTGAAGACCTTTCTTTTATCTTTCAAACGCACTTTGTATCACGCAATTTGGAGTTGAGGAGCTCAAGTTATGATCATTTTAGTGAAGACTACGCAAGTAGAATTTCAGGATGGGATTGTGACAGGAATTACGAGTTTCGGGCTTTTAATTCGAGTGTAAATCGTATTGGGTTTGGCTTTTAAACTCAATTTTTATTATATATGAGCCTAATATTGTATTTATCATCTTTTATTATTTTATTATTTTATTATTCTAAATTTTTAATAATTATTAAGGAGTTTAAGTTATTTAGTAGTTTTATGTCAACAAGAAAGTTTAGTTTAAAACTACTTCTTGTTTAGATTAAATTAGAGCTCTAGTATACTTAGGAGTTTTATTTATATTTATTTAACTAGCCTAGATATAGGCCTTTTGTAGCAGGCCCAATTAGGGGCTAAACGAGATAGTGGTTTCGAAACCATCAATCTGAGGTTTAAAATGTTTTTCCCAATTGAGTCTTGATGTTAATTGGGTGACTGAATGTTTGTGTGAAATGTTGGTAGATAAATTTTATTGTTTGCATGTTCAATTTAATAGGTTGGACTAAATTGCAATAAGTGAAAAGTATGTGTTTTAATTTTTAAAAGTACTTGATTAAAATACGGTTTTAAATCTAAGGTCCTTGTGTGGTAATGAGACCATTTTATTTGAGTTTGGACAAAAATACCCATGGAAGGGAAAAATTTTAAAGAAAGGCATGAGGGGCATTTTGATCATTTGGATAATTAAAGAAATAAAAAAGGGAAAATAAGTCAAAATTGGTGTCCATCTTCTTCCTCTTGGCCGAAATTTGTAAGGGCACCATAGCTAGGGTTTTGTCATCTTTTCAAGCTCCGAGTAAGTGACTCCTAGCCCCTTTTTTAATGCTCTTCGTATTTTTGAAATCCTTGTAACGTGCTCTAGCTATTTCTACCACTAATTTGAGCTAGGGTTGTAATGCCCCAAAGATTTAAGTTTTTAATTATTTCAAGTTAAGACACAATTGCATGTTTGGTGTGCTAGCTAGGTGACTTGGTTGTGTTTGGGAGTGTTTGAGAAGCTTAGGTTCAAGTCTGGTCTTTTGAAGAACTTTAATTTTTGCTCTTAAGTAAATCTGGATGCTAGCATTTAGGCCTTATATTTAAATGTGATGGATTTATGTCACAAAAAGCCTAAGAGCTAAGTGGCAAATGGTGTGATTTGGCAACTATGAGAGCTTGGGTTCGAATCCCATGACATGCAAGGTATATTTATTTTATTTCCAGGTTGTGAGAGAGGTAGAATTGGATTAAAACTCTACTAAGGTGGTTGTGGAATTGGTCAAAGGGAGAGAATCAAGGGATATGATGATGGTTGTTATCGTTATGGAGGAGAATTAGGTGTAGAAAAATGTGGAATTCAACGTGGAGAAGAGTTGTAGCCAATTAGGGAATTTGTGTGTCCAAATTTGGCTAAGGGGTCCCTTAGTGTGCATTTTTGGAAATTTGAGAGTTTAGGGTGTATTCCCTATTTGGTTCTCTTTTGACACTTTTCTGTTGCATTTTTCTCTTTGGTCGAACATTAATTGTTTCTGACAACTTAGAATCGCGTTTTGGTCAATTTTCGGTAAGTCAAGTTCCTTTTGTACCTTTTGGGTTTGCCTTCTACTCTCTGAAACAAGTCTCTTTTCCCTCAACATCTTTACTTGGAGTTAGCCAAACTTTTCCATTTCCCACCTCTTCCATTATTGATCATGCACACCCTTTTTTGCTTTCCTTTCCAATTGTCAATCTTCCTCTCTTTTCGGTCTCTCTTCTAAGCCGAATCCCCCTCTATCTTTTCCTTACTAATTTCTCTAATTTCTATTTCCAACCGAATAGACCAAGGGCCTTCCAAGTACTTTCGTCCCCTCTTTCTATTGTGTTGACCGAATACATTTATTCCTTTCTTCCTAACTATTTTTGTCATCCCTTTGTTTCTCCAACTTTTGGTTTTGGGTAAGTGCATTATTTCCGGTGCCTCGTTCTTATTCTTCTTATTTTGTTCTTTTCTGATTAAGCTGAATGATTCAGTTGATGGGTGCTGATTCGTTGCCTTTCTTGTGTGTTTGGGTTCTAGAAACTCTCATGGAGAAAAAGGGAGTGGTTACCAAGTGTTCGAAGGCGTTCAAATCCTTCTTTCGGCTTTTAATCTTGAATTGGGGTAAGTGGGCTTATTTTAGCCGAATGCTCTATCTTGGTTTTAAATTTTTATTAAGCGATGAGTATTGATTTAAGTTTTAGTCATGTGGTTATTGATTAATAGAGTCTTTTGATAATATAGCTTCTCGATAGAAAAGGGTGTAGTCGTCGTTCGGTTAGCACAATAAATAGAACTGTAGTCAACAAAGGCTTTGTTGCTAGTAGGACGATTCTCTCGATTTCGCAATAAGGTGTGTAACTATACACCGAATCTGTTACTGTCGAAAAGTCGAAAAAGGTGTGTACTCACACCCTTCTCTACTGTGTGTCAGCAAAAGCCGAAAAGTTGAAACTTCGGCATTTGAAGCCTCGTGAGCGTGTGATTGCTCGTGTGGTAATCGACCCTGCAAATCATAGGCGATAGACTGTAGAGGCCACCATAAGCATTTCTCGTGCACTTGGGCCGTTACGGGCCTCGATGGGCCAAAATAAGCCGTGTTGGCCCAATGGGCTCGTGGGCCCCACACGGATAAAATCCACGGTAAGTGACAAATAATGGATTAGGCTGTGAAGTTCGCATAGCCATGACTGAATTTGGGCTAAATGGGCCACACGAGCGTGTAGGCCCACTTGTGCCAAGTAATGGGCCTTGGGCTCATTTACACTGTTATGACCACTTAAGTCATCTGAGTCGTTCGAGACAATTGTAGACCTTCTAAATGGTCGCCATCTATACTGAGACCCCAAAATTGGTTAATGACCAAAATACCCCTTAGGGGTAAAATTACTGTGTTACCCCTGACTGACGAAATGACCGTTACACCCTTAGTGGTAGGTTGATTGATGTGTGTATGATATTTATATGACTGACACTGAGTGTAACATACTGCATACATGTAATATTTATGACACGTCATACTGCACGGGGTTGGGATACTGTTACGGAGGAAGTACTGGTGGCTCTGCCACCTATTTACTGTTTCTAGTGGCTTTGCCACATATTCTGATACTGGTGGCTTTGCCACGCTTACTATTATTAGCAGCTTTGTTGCATTACTACTACTAGCAGCTTTGCTGCGATATTGGTGTGCTGGCTAGGTGGGTCGATTTAATCCCCACATGGTGTGTTGGTTGGTACGAGTGGTTTGTTGGTTGGATCGAGGATGGGTTGCATATCTGAACTGTACTGATACTGTATTGGGCTTAGGCCCACATTGTTACTGTATAGGGCTAAATCCCAGACTGTTCTTTTACTAAATAAGGCTTAGGCCCAGACTGTTTTTGCATGCACTGTTTACTGTTGACTGATAAGGGATTACACACTGAGTTTACGTAAACTCACCCTTTCTTTTAACTATATAGGTAATCCCCAGACTTAGGCAATTTGGAGCCAAAGGGACTCGAATGTGGCCATACGATCGCTGATATTCTGCTTTAGACTTGCTTATTTAAATTTCATATTGGGCAATTGGTTATGTAATAAGGTCATTTGGTTTTAATTTTTAAAATTGGGCTTTGATTTCTTGTTTTAAACTGCTAGAGTAGGAAAAATGAGTTTTCAAAGTAATAACTGTTTTTGAAGAAAAACACGCATTTTAAACTTCAAGGTTTTCAATGAGAAAAGCTTCTGCGGTTTTGTTCAGTTTAAGAAATAAACGGTAACAAATATGGCAATTGTTTTGATAAGTTGTTTTCAAATTGTAATAACGTAATTTGCCGAATTTTCTCAAGCAATAAAAAACTAAATGGGTTTTAACTTAAATACGTATTTTTTATCAACAAGTCCAAATTTTGGAAAGCTTTTGACAAGATGATTTGCTAAATACAAACAAAAAAGATTTAAACATAGAAATGAAATTTTATCGACAAATCTAGTTTTTGAACGACACTTTGATGTGACACGCCAGATTCGGCCATAACGTTTGGCCGAGTTTGGGGTGTTACATTTAGTGGTATTAGAGCCAAGTTACAAAACTCGACTGTGGAATGGGTTTTGAAATTTATTTTTCTAAAAATTAATTTTAATAATTGAAATTGTTTTAGAAGATTCATAAATATGGCACCTTGAGTCTCTGGCACCAAATCTGTAAGTCCTCTTATACTGTTAACTGTTATAGACTGAAACTACTATGGATAGTAGGACTGGATTGCGAAACTCTAGATAGAGAAAACTGAAAACTGTAGTGAGATTCTGATCTACGAAAACAAAATTTAACTACTTCTTTTTCATAAAATATTTGTTAATAATTATTAGAAATATAAACTGATGCATAAAACTTTTAAATCAGATTAAGTGTAAACCGAAATGAGCATTAGAAGTACTCGGGGAAGGGGTACATGAGGCTGCAGTAGAGGCTAGGGAAGTGCTAGAGCTGGGTCTTCAGAATCGGGTCACATGCCTGCTAGGGAGGCACCAGCTTCACCAATAACTGAGACTGTAACACCCCAGACCTGGCCCAGACGTTATGACTAAATTTGGTGGTGTCACATTAAGGGGCGTATTGTAAAATTTGATGTTTGGAAAACTTCATGGTCGTTCAATCAAATGTTATTAAACCAAAATTTTAAAATAGGTTTCTTATACAAAACATAAACGTTCGCTAATTAGTTTAAAACATATGTTATCAGAAAATTTAAGCTAGGTTCACATTCTTTGAAAACATTTAAAATCTCAATTGTCTTTGCCGTTTGTTAACTAATTTAAAACGTTATTACTTTTAAAACATGGTACATTGTGAAAGCTTAAAAATCTAGTGTTGCAGAAATGTAATGTTTTGAAAACAACTATCTTTTGAAAACACATCTTTTTCCTATATCTAGCAGTTTATATCAAAGCATACTAAAATCCTAAAATTAAAACAAAACCGGAAAGAGGCCTTATTACAACAAACTCAAATAATAGAAAATGTAATTTAAGCAGAGCAATTTAAAATACGAAAACCAAAAGTCCGTAGTGCGGCCACCTCTGAGTCCTCCGATACGTTAAACCGCCTACTAAGGATTACCTGAAAGATTAAAAAAAAGAGGGGTGAGTTTACGAAAACTTAGTGTGTACAACCCTCATCAATCATATAGCATGCATGATCAATTTGGGCCTAAGCCCATTACAATAACAGTGGAATTTAGGCCTTGGCCCATAATAGCCTCAGTTGGGCCTGAGCCCATATCACAATCAATATTGATATATGCAATGCACAAGTATCCCAACCAACCTTGCACTCCGTATCCCTTCCAACCCTACACTATGTGGAGATTTAATCAACCCACCCATCCCTGCACTCCCAATGTAGCACCGGTTGCGGCACTAACCAATATTACAGCAGAGCTGTCAATCACATAATAGGCTTAAAAGCCATCGGTGGATCCATAGTCGTAAAGAGACCATGCGACCCTCACATATCATATTCTTCCTTCAATCTATAATCCCATCCCTCGTATAGCATGATAACATATGAATGCAACACATCATATATGGCATGCAAAAATAGTCATAAATCATGTAGAGGTATTTTAGTCATTTTGCCCCTCAAGGGCATAACGGTCATTTGTCATTATGGGCCTAAGTACCCGTATCAGCCCATTAATGAGACCACAATCATTCAGCATGACTTGTCTCACTTTTAGCAACCAACAATATACTTGGGCCCAAAAGCCCAATATGTGGCCTAAGTGGGGCCCACACTCTCGTGTGGCGCACTGAGCCCAAATCTGCCCTTGGCCATATGGACAACATGATCGACTCGTTATTTCTTATCCATCCTTGAGTTTTACTCGTGTAGGGCCCACGGCCCATCCACCTACATGGCCCATTTCGGCCCATATGGCCAAAAAGCAGCCCAAGTCTATGAAATCACTCAAGGGCCTCTGTCATCGTATCGATCTTTTCACATGAGCGTTCGTGCACTTGTGTGGTTACCGTTGTCAAACTTTCAATATTCCAGCATCTTTGCTTTTCGAGATTTCGACTTTTGCTGACCTATATCTTGAGTGGTGTGGGTACACACCTCGATGGAGAGAAACGCTGTAGCCCACGCGCGAAGAACCTATATTCGAATAAGATACTCGGTTAGTCATTCAATTAATGAGATTTAACAAGCCTTTCTAATACTGAACCCTAGATTACTACCTACCTTGACTCAATCGACTTATACCCCCTAAGCCGTTTGATTATGAATCGACCACACCTCATTGTGGTTTAACTATACCACAATCATCATTAACTATCAACATCTAATAACCAAGATTAAATAAATACTATCCTAAGAAAACACATGGCCAACACTTGGCCATATTTGAAAACACATCATTTACCCTTAACAATCGGCTAATAGATAGATCGAAATCCATCAACCCTCAAGAGAAGAACAGATTCGACACTTCAAAGGTTGGAGACCAGATAGAGAAAAGAACAGATTAGCATTCGGTTTACCCTCTTCTTAAGATCAAAAGAAATAGCATTAGGGGAGAAGAGAAGTTTGGCCCCAATAGTCGGCAAATACCAACTAACCTTACCAATGTAGATTGAAGTAGATGAGGAGGGAGAGAATCGATCAAGCACAGCAATCAAGAGTCGACTGAAAAGAAGAGATGAAGAAAGAAACAAAAATAAGTACTGTGGATTTGGCCACAACTCAATCAATCGTCCAAGGCAAAGAAAGGGAGATGAATAATGAAGAAAAAGAAAATTGGAAGGAGGAGGATTCAGCTGTGATTTGCCAAATAGGAAAGAAGAGAATTAGAAGAGAAGAAGCTTAATATTCGGTCTAAACCAAGCTTAAAAAAACTCAAGGTTGATAAGCGAGATAAATGAAAAGAAAGGTGTTTTCCAGTTATGAGTCCAAAGGAGACAGTTGGCTTTTGAGTATGAAGTAAAATAATCACGGTTAAGCAGAGAAAAAGACAAATATTCAGCATAAAAGATTGCACGAAAATACCAAAAAGAAAAGAAAGCTCAACACCACTCAGCAAAACCCTAAAAATGATAAAATACGACACCAATTGCTACCCTAAGCCGAATTTTACACTCCCACATCTCTCCAAATTGGCTCCAACTCCCCATAAATCAAATCTCCTTGATTCTCTCCTTAATTCACTCCACGAAAATCTCCTTACCTTACTCCTACCTCACATTCAAATATCAAGACCAATTCAAACCTCCACCAAAGAGAGTTCAACTCCAATTTAACCACTTACACAGCTTCGAAGAAAAATAAAACATCTAATGCTCCTTCTAAGCCTCGAACCCCAATCCTCAATCCCCTATGAGGTGTCACTTACCACCTATAACACAGGTTCCTTTTTGTCAAGTTTTACTCATTAAAACTAAAGAAACATACAACCTAGAGTCAGGGTTCCCCTAATGTTAAAAACCAAAATTTCTCCTATGCCAAAGCTTGAACCCTGGACTTCATAGATACCCCCCTTACACTCCAAATTCATTAAACCAACAGTGCTAATGTACATTCAAGGCTACAACATACAAAAATTAAGAACTCCAGTTTTTGGGCGTTGCAACTTTACTCCCTAAAAGAAATTTCGGCCTCAAAATTTACCTAGTTAAAATAGTTTAGGGTATTATTGTCGTATCGCCTCCTCGGGTTCCCACGTGGCTTCCTCTGAACCATGATTACACCAAAGCACTTTGACCAATGGGACAGATTTCCATCTCAGTACTTAACGTCTTGATCAATTATCTACACCGGGTCTTCCTCGAAAGTTAGATCCAGCCTAACCTCGCTCTCCTCTATCGGCACTATATGTGAAGGATCCGAGCGGTAACGCCTCAGCATGGAAACATGAAACACATCATGAATCTGATTCAACTCTGAAGCCAATTTCAGCTGATAGGCAACCGGCCCTACCCGCTTCAATACATGATATGGCCCAATGAACCTAGGGCTTAACTTCCCTTTCTTGCCAAACCTTAGTACCTTTTTTCCATGGGGAGACCTTGAGAAACACAAAATCCCCCACTACATATTCAATCTCTCGGCTCTTAAGATTAGCATATGGTTTTTTCCTGTCAGATGCTTCCTTTAATTGGTCTCGAATCAGTTTCACCTTATCCTCAGTATCAGTCACTAATTCTGGCCCCAAAACTTGCTACTCGCCCAACTCAGTCTAACATGTTGGAGTACGACACCTAAGCCCATATAGCGCTTCATACGGTGCCATCCCAATACTTGCCCGATAGCTGTTATTATACCCAAATTCGGCTAATAGCAGGTAGTCTTCCCAACTGCCGTGGAACTTGATTACGTAGCCCCTTAACATAACCTCCACTACTTGAATTACCCTCTCTGACTGGCCGTCTGTCTGAGGGTGGAATGCCGTACTGAAGTCCAATCTTGTACCCAGTGCCTCGTGTAACTTCTTTCAAAATCGAAATGTGAAACGAGGATCTCTGTCAAATATTATGGAGACTGGTACCCCATGCAGCCCCACAATTTCGGCCACATATAACTTAGCCAGCTTCTGTAATGAGTAGTCAGTTCAAACCAGTATAAAATGGGCATATTTAGTTAACCAATCCATAATAACCCATATCGAATCTTTCTTAGTAGACGTCAAGGGTAACCCACTAACAAAGTCTATAGTTACCCTCTCCCACTTCCAGAGTGGAATCTTAACTGGCTTAATTAATCCTGAAGGTAGTGATGTTTCGCCTTTACTTGCTAACATGTCAAACACTTGCTCACGAACTCAGTAACCTCACGCTTAAGTCTTGGCCACCAATAAAGTTCACAAAGATCCTGGTACATCTTGTTCCCATCGGGATGCATAGCATAGGGACTACTATGCGCTTCCCGCAGTATCGATTGTCTTAAATCAGTTCTTTCAGCACACAAACTCTCCCACAGAAACACAGTACCCTTCACTATTCAATGCAACATCTGAGGTTTCCCCATTCTCAACCTGTCGAAAATGAGGTCCCAAAGTCTCATCTATCAATTGTTTATCTTTAATCTGTTCAATCCACAGTGGCTTAATTTGAAGCTCAGCTAGTAGACTACCATTATCAAACAAACTCAAGCGGGCGAACATAGCCTTTAGATCAGACATAGCTCTACGGCTCAATGCGTCAGCTACCACGTTCGCTTTACTAGGGTGGTGTTCAATCGTGCAATCATAATCTTTCAGCAACTCGATCCATTTTTGCTGCCTAAGGTTTAGGTCCTTCTGGGTAAGGAGGTATTTAAGACTTTTCTGATCCGTATAAATCATACACTTCTCACCATATAATTAATGTCTCAATATTTTTAATGCAAATAGCACCATAGCCAATTCCAAATCATAGGTTGGGTAATTCGCCTCATGGGTCTTAAGCTGGCGTGACGCATACGTAACTACTTTTCCTTCCTACATTAATACACAGCCCAAGCCAACATGCGAAGCATTACTGTAGATCGTAAACTCCTTCCTAGATTCTGGTTGAATCAAAACAGGGGCCTCAGTCAAAACCTTTTTAAGTTTCTCAAAGTTTTCCTGCTACTTATCAGTCCAAATAAACGGTACCCCTACGCAACAACTTAGTCAAAGGTGCAGCAATCAACAAAAACCCTTCAACAAACCATTTATAGTACCCAACCAATCCCAAAAAACTCTTGTAACACCCCAAACCCAGCCCAGACGTTATGGCCAGATCTGGTGTGTCACATGGATAGTTGATTACACTTTGGTTCTTTTTATTAATTGTTATGTTAGCTTAAACGAACACAAATTACCTTCGTTTGAAAAGAAACTTATTTAGTTTATAAAAACCCTATCCACTACCAGTTAAAGATTTCTTTTAAAAGATCATACCATTTAATCATCGTTATTAGATTACGCATTTGCCACGTACTGTAAGTTTTGAAAACATTTGTTAAGTTTGAAACAAAAACCCGCGCAGACTAGTCTAGTAGTTTAAACAAGTGATAAATAAATAAAGCAAAACCAAAATGAAAATAAATACCGAGCGACATTTTTACAGTTTAAAACCAAATTAAAAAAAAAACTTTAAAGAAATAAATTTGAAACTATAAACCAAACAGAAGTTCACGTGGCCATTCCGAATCCCTCGCAGCTCCAAGTCCTCTATGGTTGGGGGTTACCTGCATGGATGGAAAGAAAGGGGTGAGTTTGTGAAAACTCAGTGTGTAAGCTAACCCATCCAGCATCAAAGATCAGTTCAAGCATAGATTGGGCTAAAGCCCTATTCAGATACAGTATATACTGGGCCTTGGCCCTATTTAGAAAAACAGTGCGGCCTTGGGCCCATTACAGTAACAGATGAGATTATAGTATTATATGCATGTATGCAAAGCCCAAGCCTAATCCAGCCCTACACACCACTCATACTAGCCCTACGACCATGTGGGGAATAACTCAACCCACCCAGCCCTACACACCACAGTCACAGAAGAGCTGCTTAAACAGATATCGTGGCCAAGCCACTAGAACAGTAATACGAGGCAGAGCCCCTTAGCAGAATACGTGGCATTACCACTTAGCACTTCCTCTGTCATAATACCCAACCCCATGTAAACAGAATATAATATGACATGGCATACAAAATAACAGATAAGGTAGCATGCAAATTAGTCAACTTAACCCTAAGTGTAAAATGGTCTTTTAGCACCTAGGGAAAAACAATAATTTTCCACCGTTTAAGGGTATTTCAGTAATTTTACTAGGTTTTAGGGTTTTCGCTTATTATACTCTACTAAAAGATTTAACATTGTCCGTGTGACTTAGATAGCTCATTTCATTAATACAGTGCCATTGGGCCTAAAGCCCCTAATGGGCCCGACGGAGCCCACAGGCTATTATGGCCCACTAAGGCCAAATTTTACTCACGGTTTAACAGATCTAACAACCAGATTACAAGAATATACTTACTGCCTGATTTCACCCCTATGGGCCCGTATGCCCATTGGGCCTAATTCGACCCTTCGAGGCCCAAAACCAACAACGTGCACGAAAACGGGCATAGTAGTCATACCATCCATTATTTCCATTTTCACAGTTTCAAACTGACCCATGAGCGCTCGCACGCTAGTAAGCCCTCGAAATGCCGGCATTCTGGCATTTTGGCTTTTCAGCTTTTATCGATCTAGTCTACCAGAGGGTGTCGATTACACACCTGTTTACGTACCCCGTCGAGATCCGCACCCAATTAACCTACGACAATTCCACCACACTATTAAACTATAATCCAACGAAATCAATGAAATCAACATCACCATCATATTCGGCCATCACCATCCAAATCCATTAACCACTTAGCTTTGCTGAAATCTACAACTAGATCTAATTCTAGATTGCCTTTGTAACATTAACCACCTTTATCGAAATCCGTCACTACGAATAACTGTACCCAAAATTGGCCCCAAGAGAAGAAGTTAAAATAGTCCATTAGACAGAAGCCCTAAAACTGATAAATACTAGAGGGTTAGGGGTTTCGGCTTTTCTTGATTCACAAGAAAGAATAGAGTGTAAAGGAAGCTACTTACCCAACAGTGTTCTTGACAGCCTTGCCACACGAAAGAACTACCGAACACTAGTCTAGGCTAGATCTATTACAGATCTAGTCAAAACGCAAGAAGAGAAGAGAGAAGAGATCTAACTGTTTCGACTTTTCAATGTAGAGATGAGTAATCGACTAAAAACTTTAGGGATTTTGAGTTTTTCGGCCTTTAAAGAGAAAATAGAAAAGAAGAAGAATGCTTCTCTGAGTTTTGGCTCTGTGAGTAAGTCGACAAAGGGGAAGGCTCAAGTTTTGGGATTTCGACTTTTAAGAGCAAACGGCTATCAAGGCTTGAGAGGGGTTACTTCAATCGGTGGAGAAAAAGAAGAAGAAAGATGAAAGGAGAAAGTTAAAGAGAGAAGAGAAAAAAGATGATAGGTTCGGCTTTGGAAGAAAAGGGGATGAAAGGGTTCGGTCAAGAATGAGAAATCGGCAGGGGGGATAATGTGACAAGGTTTTCAGCTTTTCTGAGCAGAGAAGAGAAGAAAGAAAAGGGAAAGAAGTAGCCCCACAAACTATACCTATTCGGCAACCAAAAGAATAAGCAAAATTTGCCCAAAAATAATCCCGAAAACTAACCATAAGAAATCGGCACACCTAGCCACTATTGCCGAAAATGCATGCCCCTTCGGTCCCTAGCCGAACTTGCCATTCCAAAGTCCCTTATTCGGCCAAGTCTTGTTTCCCTTTCAAACTTCCTAGATTTTCTCCTAGATAACCTCCCCTTATCACTCTCCACCTAATTCCATGAGCACTTCAAACTTCTCCCCTCAGAGTTTCACTTAGAGTCCACCATGTGCCTGGCACATGCAATAAAATAAAAGAACACTTGCTTGCCAAGGGAATCAATCCTCAGCTCCTTCCCAAGCCTCCACACGCCACTCTTATGCTCTTAAGTGATGCCACCTTGCCACTTTTCCACACGCTTCCAAATCTTAGTTTGCTCTTCTTTCCAAATCTTAAAATCTTCTTCCAAGGCGAAACATTTAAGAAAACCAAATCTCCCACAGAGTACTCAATTTCTTTACACTTCAGATCAGCATAGGACTTCTGCCTATTAGATGCTTCTTTTAACCGATCCCTAATCAGGTTAACCTTATATTCTGTATCCGCCACCAACTCTAGCCCAAGAACCTGTCATTCTCCCAACTCCATCCAACAAGTAGGCGTACGACACCTTCGACCATACAACGCCTCATATGGTGCCATTCCAATATTTGCCTGATAATTGTTGTTGTACGCGAACTCTGCCAACGGCAAGTAATCTTCCCAAATACCTCAGAAATCAATGACACATCCTCTCAACATGTCCTCCAGAACTTGAATCACTCTTTCTGATTGTCCATCTGTCTGAGGGTGAAAAGCAGTGTTGAAATCTAACCGTGTACCCAACGCCTCATGCAACTTCTACCAAAATTGAGATGTAGGATCCTGATCAGAAATAATCAAAACTGGCACTCCATGAAGTCGCACTATCTCTGCCACATACAACTTAGCCAACTTTTGAAGTGAGTAGTCGGTTCGGATAGGTATGAAATGAGCAGATTTAGTTAGCCTATCCACAGCTACCCAAACTGAGTCTTTCTTGGCAGGCGTTAAGGGTAGCCCACTCACAAAGTCCATGGTGACTCTTTCCCACTTCAAAAGTGGAATCTTCACTGGTTGCAGTAGTCTAGAAGGCAGTTGATGCTCAGCTTTCACCTACTGGCATGTCAGACACTTACCCACAAATTCTGTTACTTCACGCTTAAGTCCAGGCCACCATTACAACTCTCGTAGATCCCGACACAACTTATTCCCTCTAGGATACATGGTAAAAGGACTGCCATGAGCATCTCTCAGAATTAATTACCTCAAGTTAGAGTCCCTCGGAATACAAACTCTTCCTCGAAAACACAGAACTCCTTCATTGTTCAATCCAAAATTAGAAGTCTCACCACTCTTAACTTGTTAAAATCTAGGAACTAGTGCCTCATCATCTAACTGCTTTTCCTTAATCTGTTCTATCCAAGTTTGTTTTACTTGTAATTCCGCTAACAAGCTACCATTGTCATATAGACTCAAATGAGCAAACATCACTCTCAACTTAGTTACAGCTCTTCGACTCAGTGCATCAGCCACAACATTTGCTTTGCCTGGGTGATACTCAATAGAACAGTCGTAGTCCTTAAGCAACTCTATCCATTTTCATTGCCTTAGGTTCAACTCCTTCTGAGTCAACAAATACTTGAAACTCTTGTGATCCGTGTATATAATACACTTTTCTCCATATAAGTAGTGTCTCTAGATCTTTAACGCAAAAATCACTACTGCCAACCCTAGGTCATGCGTAAGGTAGTTTGCTTCATGAGGCTTAAGCTGTCGCGATGCATAAGCAACCACTTTACCCTCTTGCATCAGCACACAACCTAACTCAACGTGCGATGCGTCACTAAACACAGTGAAATCTTTCCCAAACTCTGGCTGAATCAATACTGGCGCCTCCGTCAAAACTTTCTTCAACCTCTCGAAAGCCTCTTGCTGTTTTACAGTCCAGACAAACGGTACTCCTTTCCTCAGAAGTTTCATCAATGGTGCCGCAATCAAAGAAAACCCTTCCATAAATCTCCTATAATACCCTGCTAAGAATAGAAAACTCTAAATTTTTTGCATAGATCTCGGTGGCTTCCATTCCAAAACCGCCTCAATTTTCTGAGGATCCACTCTAATCCCCTTAGCAGAAACAGCGTGACCTAAGAACGTCACTTCTCTAACCAAAATTCACACTTGCTAAATTTCACATATAGTTGTTTCTCCCTCAACACTTGTAACACCCTACACCCCCGTCCGTCGCCAGACTAGGGTATTAAGGCATTACATATCTAGATACAGCCTATCGAGGTTCTTAGTTACAAGTTAGACGTGAATTCATTGAGTTCTACAAGCATGCTAGCAAAACTATACCTTGAGGCTACTAATAATTGGGCTAAACCGAACATTCAATGACCGATCATCATGTTAGAAATTCATCGCATATTGGTTACTAACTGAACAACATGCCACAACGTTAAACCATACAAGTATCATTCACATAAATATTCAACTTGGAGACTAAGCAAGCCATTTTCGCATAGCTAGAATAATTACAATTCAAAATGAAGTTTGATTCAACCGAAGGAATATAGCCTATACATGCCATTGACCCAAAATATAGCCATCAAATGTGCCAAAATAACAGCGATAGTGTAGGTGATTAAGGCTTCAATCCCCGAGTCCGTAGCTTCCAAAAAGAGATCTATAAAACAGAGGAAACAAGGGAAACAGAGTAAGCATTACAATGCTTAGTAAGTTTTAAGCGATGACATTAAATAGATTATCAAATTATAGCATAATTGATCATATCTTTGTATTCCCTCTCCTTTTTGGGTATGTCACCCTTTTTCCAAACATAGACATTCACATCACATACGAAAATGGATAGCTTCCACTCATAGTAAGTTCACATAACATATACATGTCACAAGAAGTCACATAACATTTCACATAGGCCAATTGTACTTTGATCATTTTAATAATCTCATTTCAAGTACACATATGAAATCACATAATGACTTTAGTATTCGGTCCAAAATCCATCTTGTATATAAGCCAAGGGTACATACCTGTATAGTTTAACACTTTCAGCGCAATTCATTAGCGATCGTTACCTTGAAGACCATTAGTCTTAGGCTTTATTCTCATCATCATCGAGGTCTTTAGCTCGGGTAAACTCTATACATAGCCATTGGGTCTATAGCCCCGACATAATCTCCGCATATAGCCTTCGGGTCTTAACCCGGACATCATCTCTGCATATAGCCTTCGGGTCTTAACCCGGACATAGTCTCCACATATAGTCAGCGGGACTTAAATCCCGGATTCGCATCACAAATTCTCATATATATATATATTCGCATGTAGTCAAGTTTCACATAGCAAGATTTCACTTACAATTCAATCAATTCATATGCATACAAACATATAACATGCTTCTCGACTTTATATCGTAACTGTACATATAATTCAAAATTCATACACGTATACTTTTCTTTCCTAGACTTTCGGCCAAATGATCAAACATGAATAAGGTGTCTTTCTCAATGGGACATCGTCCGAATATCAGCATGTATGTCATGGCATTTTAACTTAATTACCAATTTCGATTACTCAAAACTTACCTTGAACTTTCACGAGGAATTACGAGTTGGCTATTCGACCACTTTAGCCTTCCCTTTATCCGAACTCGTCCCTCTATGCTCTTGAGCTAAATAAAACATTTAATTCTATTAATTCTTATTCAAGCACCTCAATGAATCATTTTCAGTCATAGTCAAATCATACATGCATATTCTTCTCATTGCAAACACACATGCACATTGGAGCATTTCACATACATATCATAAGTCACAACAAGCTGATTTTCTGAGCAGCATTCAATAATTTACTCATAATTGGAGCTACGAAACTCCAAATGTAGTGCTGTAAATTTTGCATGAAAATAGACTCATTTATCTTTAATCCATAAAATTTTCATAATTTTTGGTTTGGTCAATCAATACCAGAATTTTCTTAAAGTTTCCCTATTTCACTGCTTGATTAGACTGACCACTCTATACTACGAACCGAATTTCTCCTTGCACAGAGTTACAAATATGTTCTCACCTATTTCATTTGAAACTAGACTCATTAAGGAGTCTAAGCATATAAATGTGGTCTCATAACAATTTTTATACAATTTATAGTGATTTTCCAAAAACAGAGTAGGGGACTTCGAAGTCAATCTGACACTGTCTCACTCTAATCTAAAAATCTATTTATCGGGAATTCCTTTGCTTGCAAGGTTTCTTTTATAAGAAACTAGACTCGCTAAGCTTCAATTACACAATTTATTCAGCCTCTAATTCAACTTGCACAATTTATGGTGATTTTTCCAAAACACGTTACTGCCACTGTACCAAGCAGAATTTTATACCAAATTCACTCTTTAGTGTTCTCATGCACATACTTAAAACATATCATTTCCTAAGGTACCATTTAGAGTAGTCATTGACCTTAAATTATATGTAATTCATATTTATTCCATCCACAATTAGATTTCTCCATACAACACAAACCAAACCACTTATCAATTTAACACCCAAAACATCCAAAAGCAACATCAAAGGCACATTCGTTACTATCCACTAGTACTCATGAGTCACAAAAATCATTTTAATACTAATACATTGTCTTTTAATTTCTAGAATATGATCTATCATTAGTAACTATAACCAAATACTCCTTAACAACTTCTTAAATCATTAACATAATGGAATTTCAAGCTAAAGTCTATAATCGGCAAAATTTACACAAGAGAACACATTTTGCCAACTACCAAATAACACCTCATTTTCACACAATTATTCGATTCATTATCTAATGAATTATTAAACTAATATGTTAACAAAAATTAATACAAATGACCGAATGCCTCATAGTCTTTGCTTTCATTCTTAAAACCAAAATTTTCCAAGCTTCAAGCTCAATTTAAAGTCATATGAAACAATTAAATTACCTATTACTAAACCTTATACATTTCTTACCATGGCCGAATGTCCTTGCAACAATTGAGCCATATACACGGTTCTAATTCCACATTTTAACTTATAAACCTATATCTTCCTATAGTTTGACATCATAAAATCTATCAAACACCCCTTAATAGAACCTTTTTAAAGTTACCAATCAAACCAATATCACCAAGTTAGCCGAATGCATGCATATACACATAATGCATTTAGCATCTTCATTTGCCTTAGTTCATTTAACAAATTTACAACTAAATGCTTAAGTCCAAAATTGACAATCATTGGCACAAAAATACACTAGCCGAATGCTATCTAACATATGAATCACAACCTCAACCATCAAAATTTACAATGGCCGAATACCCCTTTGAATCACCCAAAAACATAATATTAAACATATGCATTATTGCACATCTCAAACCCTCTTCTAACAACTTGAAACTCAATTACTTCATAGTTATTTTCAACTTCATATTCGGCAATCATGGGCATATTTAAGCTCTTTAATTGATCCCTATTAACAATCAATTCACAAATGTGCATTTAGCAAGCTCAAATTCACTTATTAACATATATCATCAAGACATCAACAACTCAATACTTGAACCCATAACCGAATGCTTCTTCAAAAATAATCACAAAGAAAAATTAACAAGCTTTAATAAGCTCATAAATTCAAAACAAGTCCCTTAACCAAAACTTGGTATGGCCGAACACCTATCTTGCTTATCACACAAAGATTTCATGTTCTCAAGCTCAAATCTCTTAACAAAACCTTCAAAACATCACCAAAGAGAGCATGCATCCATGGCCGAATGCTTATCACACAAAGATTTCATGAAATTCAAACATGGACAAAGAAGAGAGCCTCAAGACCAACAAAATTTCATGAGATTAAAAGAAAATCACCTAGAAAGTGTACCTTAATCAAAGTTTCTCCGAACCGATAGCTTGAGCCCTAGCTCTCTTCTTCCTTAGTTAATTTCGGCAATGGGGAGAAGAAAGATGAACAAAACATTGTTTTTACACCCTTTTTTTTATTTTATTAATCATAATATTTCTATTTTATGTCAACAATTTTTATTTAATATAAACAAATTTATTTTCATCATTATTTACTAACATACAAAGCATAAAATGCCAAACACACTCATCATCACCATCCACTCACATAAAAATGGTAAATTTGACATGCAACTCCCTCAATTTGCATGCATGCATTAACTAGTCATCTCACATTTGTCTAGCATATTCCCAAAGTTCTTAATTTAGCCCTTTTAGGTGCAATTCATAATTATAATACTAAATTGAAGCACCTAAGAGGTCACACATGAATTTGTATATATAATAGGCATCAAAGTGAATATTTAATTATTTTTATGCCTTGGTTTTGTGGTCCCGAAACCACATTCCGACTAGGGTCGTTTTAAGGCTGTCACAACACTTGCAAAACAATTCAGAGATGCTCATCATGATCCTCATCAGTCTTCGAATACACCAGTATATCGTCTATGAAGACGACCACAAATTGATCCAAGTAGGGTTGGAATACCCGATTCATCAGATCCATGAAAGCTGCTGGTGCATTCGTCAGTCCAAACGGCATTACCAGAAACTTGAAATAACCATACTGAGTCCTGAATGCTGTCTTGTGAATATCCACCTTCTTGACCCTTAACTGATGATATCCAGATCGAAGATCGATCTTGGAAAATATTGAAGCTCCTCTTAGTTGGTCAAATAGATCGTCGATCCTTGGCAGAGGGTACTTGTTCTTAATAATTAGCTTGTTCAACTGACGATAGTCGATGCACATATGCATCGTCCCATCCTTCTTCTTCACGAGCAGTATCGGTGCTCCCCACGGAGACACACTTGGCCTAATTGACGCGAACGCGTCTAAGTCAACAACATGCCCGGATGATGGAATACTTGCTATGCCGCAAGGTCTCATGACAAGAGCTTGAGCTCGACGCTTCTAAAACACCGTTTAAGCTCTTTGTCATCAATTTCGGCTATCTCATGGCTCCAATGTCCAAAGTGTAGCTGAACACCACTCTGAACCCAAGATACTTAGCTTAATTCAAGCTAACTTCAGCTCACTTCAGCTCACTGGAGTCTAATCCAGCTCGGTCGAGCTCAACTAAGCTCTTAGTCAGCTCCATTAGTTTCTAATTTAAATAAACTCAGCTCATTTATTTTAATTTCAGCATAATACAGCTCATAGCCGAAACCCTCAGCTCATCTTAGCTTACTTAATTGCGTATTTAATTATGTGAGCTAGTTGACTAGTTATTTAATTAATGCATATTATTAATTTGTCATAAATTGAACTAGAAATAAATATGTCTAAATTATTACAAGAATTAAATATGTTGATCGAATTTAATTAGGTGTTTAATTGTGTTCATATTTGGTTAATGTGTTCACATGAGCTATTAATGTTGTACATTCATCTTGTAGGTTCATCACCCTTGGGACGGCATCATGCATGGATGAATTAAAGATGGTGTGCTACCTTTTGGTGTTTCAAGGTGATTATTCGGCCAAGACATGTATCTCCTAAAGGTGACCGAATCTCTTCCTATGCTAGCATCAAGGCGTTCACGCTAGAGTTCACACATGGAGCCATTCGGCTACCTTGTGTTCACACATGCAAGACCCTTCAAGCACTTCTGTTCACACCATATGAGACCCTTCATGAAGCCACCATTATGACGCCACCTTTGGTGAAGCACCACCTCATTAGTGCATCATTAAAACACTTGGTTACATGTAGTCAAGTCCATTTAAGAGCTCATTCATTCACCTTATGTCCTTAGCCATGAAGCTTTCCCACTCGGCCGAACCTGGCCAAGAGCACCAATGGTCTTTCTTCTAGAATTTTCATGCTTTAATTAGATACATTACTTAATTGTTAAGTTCATGATTAGGACTATTCGGCTAGCCTAAGATGTTAGTATAAATAGTTGTTTATTTTCATTGTAAAAGGACTTTTGATCAATTTTATACCGAAACTCTGTTTCTGTGAGGTTTGATTCCTCTTAAACTTTGAACAAGTCTCGTGTGACTTATCTAGCTTTGTTAGTGGCGTCAAACTTGCTTGTTTTGATCTTATCACCGAACCCCAACTTGGTATGGCGCTTAAACCTATCCTTCACCTACCATTTTCCAACTTAGACCATATAGGATTCGGGGTAACACCTTTGGTGTTGAATCTTTCCTGATGTCTAAGAATTTCGACCATCGACCACCTATTTGTTTATTTTACCCATTTCGTATCTTTTTAACCATTTCGTACCTTCTATACCATTTCGTACATTCCATACCATTTTGTTCCTTCTATACCATTTCATACTTACTATACCATTTCGTACCTTCGTAACCTATCCTATCTTACCTAAACCGAACCTTTAAACATCCATCTGTTTCCATACCCTATCCTTCTAACTATCATATTTTTTTCATCTAAACCTCATCAATTCTAATTTCTTTTCTAAACTCCTAAACATACCATATTCTTAACCTTTAGCTTCTTACCTATCTATTTCGATTGTAACTTCGCTCATCTTCTCGACTACGATCGAGCACTCAACGTAAATTCGGCTTATCTCATAATCGGGTTCACGTCACTAATAAAACCCCGATCTAGAAGTTCTTGAATTTAAGCTTTCAACTTTACTAACTCCTTTGGTGCCATCCTATAAGGAGCGATAGACACTGGAGCCATTCCAGGCAACAAGTCGATTCTAAATTTGACTTTACGATTTGGAGGCAACTCAGAAAGCTCATCAGGAAAGACATCTTGAAATTCTTTGACGGTTCTAACTTCTCCTACAGTCAAACCCTCAGAATCTGTCTTACTTACATATGCCAAAAATGGCTCACAACCTTTGTGAATCAGCTTTTCAGCTCTTAAAACCGAGACAACATTGGACAAGAAATCTCTTTGCTCCCCTATAACCATCACCTCCTCATCCTCCGTAGTCTTTAACACCATCCGCTTGGCAGCGCAATCCAAAGTTGCTCGATGCTTAGTCATCCAATCTATACCCAGAATGAGATCGAACTCTCTAAATGGTAGTTCCATTAAATCCGCAGAGAAAATCTTACTTTGTGTCTCTAAAGGTACCTCTCTAAAGAGTTTGTCTATCCTAACCGAGTGACCCAGTGGACTTATCATAGATATCCCACTCACAGTTTCCTCAGAGTGCACACCCAACGCCCCAGATACATCACAAGCAACATACAAATGGGTAGATCCAATATCAATCAAGGTAGTGTATGGCATGCTAAAAATAAAAAATGTACCGGTTATGACGTCAGGTGCGTCACCCTCCTCTCGACGATGAACAGCATAAACCAATGCTGGCTGACGAGCCTCAGCATTTCCAGCATCCCTACCTAGTGCTCCACGTCCACATCCATTCCCATTACCGCCCCTACCTTGACCACAGCCTTTCGATGGTTGTGGCCCACCTTGCACTGGCTGAGCAACCCTCTGTTCAGCAGCTTGCGTTTGAGCCGGCCTCTGAGGACAATCCTTGACTCTATGATCTTTGCACCCACACCGAAAACATGCCCCAGTACGTTTCCAACACTCACCCAGATGCACTCTACCACAATCCCCACAAGCCTGCGATCTAACCACATTCACTTGAACTACTCGAATTGGCTCGTCCACTCTAGCCCTTTTGACTATCCTACCAGCAGCACTCGAGGGTCTAGAATCCCTCTTAAATTGATTCCAGTCTTTCTCACAGTTCTACCGCTCCGTACGCTTCACCTCCTCAGCTATTTTAGCCTTTTCCATTAGAGCAGCGAAGTTACACTCCCTCTACGGAGCAATCAGCACCTGGCCATCCTTGAATCGTATGCTATGTTCATATTCCGTGGTGACTATCCCACTAGCATACTAGCTTAATGTTAGGAACTCAGCTTCATACTCTGCAACGGTCTTGTTTCCCTGGGTCAGATTCAGAAATTCCTTCCTTTGGGCGTCCACATAGCTCGCCCCAATGTATTTCCCTTTGAAAGCCATCTTAAATAGCTCCCAAGTTACCTGCTCAGCTGGGGTACTATCCCTCACAGTGATCCACCACTGATAAGCCTCGTCACACAGCAACGATACTGCTCCTTTCAGCTTCTGTTCCACTGAGCAGTCCAAATCGTCCATGTCCGCTCCGTGGCCTCCAACCAATATTCAGCCACGTTCCGGCCACGTTCCGGGCTACATCAAATATGCCCTTGAAAATCTTCGCTCTGTTAGCTCGGATTCACTCAGAAATAGATCCTCGATTCACAGTCCCAGTACTCACTCCAGCAACCCTTTCCAGAACTCGTAACATCGCTTGGGACAAAGCATCATCCCCTACAGCCCGATCATAGGATCCAGTCTCAGTTGCCAGTGGTGCTCGCGCCTCCTCAGCTGGCATATGTCCTGAAGACGAAGACCCAGCTTGCGCACTACCTCAGCCACGTCCACGGCCTCTTTCACGTGCTGCCCTTGTACTTATATCATATTGCCTGATTACGAATTTTATGAATTTGTTCAATATTCTAGTATTTATTACAGATGTCTTATGCATAAATAGTATTTTAGAGTTTTGTTTTTGCAGAATCGTAGCCTAGCTACAGTCTCAGTCTTCTAAAGTTTTCAGTTTTTCCTACTATCAGTCCTCTACAGTCTCAGTATTACCCTAACTACAGAATCTCAGTAGGGTCTTAATACTATAGTAAATTTTCAGTATCATAGTATCTTAATCAAATACAGTAAAGTAGAGGGTACTTACAGACTTAGTGTCGGAGATTCGATGTGCCACTCTTCAGAAACCAGATTCAGAAAAACAAAGTTTTGTTGATGCTAAATTCTTTGATTAGTCTTTGTTTCAAAAAAAAAACCTTGGACTTTCAGTAGTGTGAAAACATTTGAGAAGAAAAATCAATTTAAAAAAGATTTTCTTAAAGATATTTCCAAAATCGAATTTTCAAAATACAACTTTGGGCCTTAGTTTAAATTTTAAGAAAATATTTAGACTCGATCCACAGCCGAGTTGTTGCAACCGGGCTCTGATACCACTAAATGTAACACCACAAACCCGTCCCAGACATTATGGCCAGATCTAGTGTGTCACATGGACAGTTGATTATGCTTTGGTTCTTTTTATTAATTGTTATGTTAGCTTAAACGAACCCAAATTACATTCGCTTGAAAAGAAACTTATTTAGTTTATAAAAACACTATCCACTACCAGTTAATGATTTCTTTTAAAAGATCTTACCATTTAATCATCATTATTAGATTACCCATTCGCCACGTAC
The DNA here is from genome assembly GCA_020496765.1 of Gossypium stocksii. Lineage (NCBI taxonomy): Eukaryota > Viridiplantae > Streptophyta > Magnoliopsida > Malvales > Malvaceae > Gossypium > Gossypium stocksii. Next base: position 43,295,351 of record CM035622.1, on the reverse strand, counting down.
TGTAAGTTTTGAAAATGTTTGTTAAGCTTGAAACAAAACCTGCGCGACTAGTCTAGTAGTTTAAACAAGTGATAAATAAATAAAGTAAAAACCAAAATGAAAATAAATACCGAGCAGCCTTTTTACAGTTTAAAACCCAAATAAAAAAGTAAAACTTTAAAGAAATAAATTTGAAACTATAAACCAAACAAAAGTTCACGTGGCCACTCCGAACCCCTTGCATCTCCAAGTCCTCTATGGTTGGGGGCTACCTGCATGGATGGAAAGAAGGGGGTGAGTTTGTGAAAACTTAGTATGTAAGCTAACCCATCCAGTGTCAAAGATCAGTTCAAGCACAGACTGGGCTGAAGCCCTATTCAGATACAGTATATACTAGGCCTTGGCCCTATTTAGAAAAATAGTGCGGCTTTGGGCCATTATAGTAACAAATGAGATTACAATATTACATGCATGTATGCAAAGCCCAAGCCCAATCCAGCCCTACACACCACCAGTACCAGCCCTACACACCATGTGGGGAATAACTCAACCCACCCAGCGTTACACACCACAGTCGCAGCAGAGCTGCTTAAACAGATATTGTGGCCAAGCCACTAGAACAGTAATACGAGGCAGAGCCCCTTAGCAGAATACGTGGCATTGTCACTTAGCACTTCTTCCGTCATAATACCCAACCCCATGTAAACAGAATATAATATGACATGGCATACAGAATATCAGATAAGGTAGCATGCAAATCAGTCAACTTAACTAGGGGTAAAACGGTCTTTTAGCACCTAGGGGTAAAACAGTAATTTTTTACTCGTTAGGGGTATTTCAGTAATTTTACTAGGTTTTAGGGTCTTACGCTTATTACAGTCTTCTAACAGATTTAACGTCGTCCGTGCGACTTAGATAGCCCATTTCATTAATACAGTGCCATTGGCATAAAACCCCTAATGGGCCCGACGGAGCCCACAAGCTACTATGGCCTACTAAGTCCAAATTTTACTCATAGTTTAGCAGATCTAACAACCAGATTACCAGAATATACTTACCACCTGATTTCATCCTTACGGGCATGTAAGCCCATTGGGCCCAAATTCGACCCTTAGAGGCCCAAAACCACCAACGTGCACGAAAACAGGCACATTAGTCTTACCGTCCATTATTGCCATTTTCACAGTTTCAAACTGACCCACGAGCGCTTGCACGCTCGTAAGCCCTCGAAATGTAGGCATTTCACCATTTCGGCTTTTCGACTTTTGCTGATCCAGTCTACTAGAGGGTGTCGATTACACACCTATTTGCATACCCCATCGAGATCCTCACCCAATTAACCTAAACAATTCCACCACACTATTAAACTATAATCCAACAAAATCAATGAAATCGACATCACCATCATATTCAGCCATCACCATCCAAATCCATTAACCACTTACGTTTGCTGAAATCTACAACTAGATCTAGAACTAGATTGCCTTTGTAACGTTAACCACCTTTATCGAGATCTGTCACTACGAATAGCTGTACCCAAAATTGGCCTCAAGAGGAGTAGTTAAAATAGTCCATTAGACAGAGCCCCCAAAATCAACTAATACTAGAGGGTTAGGGGTTTTGGCTTTTCTTGATTCGTAAGAAAGAATAGAGTGGAAAGGAAGCTACTTACCCAACAGTGTTCTTGACAGCCTTGCCACACGAAAGAACCACCGAACACTAGCCTAGGCTAGATCTATTACAGATCTAGTCAAAACGCAAGAAGAGAAGAGAGAAGAGAACTGTTTCGACTTTTTAACGTAGAGATGAGGAGATTTTGGCTTCTAGAGTAATCGACTAAAAACTTTAAGGATTTTGAGTTTTTCAGCCTTTGAAGAGAAAATAGAAAAGAAGAAGAATGCTTCTCTGAGTTTCAGCTCTGTGAGTAAGTCGACAAAGGGGAAGGCTCAAGTATCGGGATTTCAGCTTTTAAGAGCAATCAGCTATAAAGGATTAAGAGGGGTTACTTCAATTGGTGCAGAAAAAGAAGAAGAAAGATGAAAGGATAAAGTTAAAGAGAGAAGAGAAAGAAGATGATAGGTTCGGCTTTGGAAGAAAAGGGGATGAAAGGGTTCAGGCAAGAATGAGAAATCGGCAGGGGGATGATGTAACAAGGTTTTTGGCTTTTCTGAGCAGATAAGAGAAGAAAGAAAAAGGAAAGAAGGAGCCCCACAAACTATACCTATTCGGGAACCAAAAGACTGAGCAAAATTTGCCCAAAAATAATCCCGAAAACTAACCACAAGAAATCGGCACACCTAGCCACTATTGCCGAAAATGCATGCACCTTCGGTCCCTAGCTAAACTTGCCATTCCAAAGTCCCTTATTCGGTCAATTCTTGTTTCCATTTCAAACATCTTAGATATTCTCCTAGATAACCTCCCCTTATCACTCTCCACCTAATTCCATGAGCACTTCAAACTTTTCCCCTCAGAGTTTCACTTGGAGTCCACCACATACCTGGCACATGTAGTAAAATAAAAGAACACTTGCTTGTCAAGGGAATTGATCTTCAGCTCCTTCCCAAGCCTCCATACGCCACTCTCATGCTCTTAAGTGATGCCACCTTGCACTTTTCCACAGGCTTCCTTGTGCATTAAACCCCCAACATTAATTTAAAAGCCCAATTAGCCACTGTCCCTTCTCTTTTAAGTCTAAAATTTTAAAATTTGCCAGGCTTTAGACTTAATTCTAGGCCTTCTAAAGGTCCACCAACCACATGCAAAGCATAATTCAATACATCTAGACATGCAAAGATAAATTCAAGCAAAATTTTAAAAACCCAAAAATTACGGTGTTGCAACTCTGAATCTTCGACACTGTCTTAGGCGGTTTCCAATCCAGCACCACTTCAATTTTCGGAGGATCAACCCTAATCCCCTCAGCTGAAACCATGTGACCCAGAAAAGTGACTTCTCTCAACCAAAATTCGCAATTGCTAAATTTGGCATATAGTTTCTTTTCCTTTAAAATTTGTAAGACTACCCGAAGGTGTGCATCATGTTCATCTTCGATTCTCAAATACACCAAGATATCATCTATAAACACTACCACGAACCGATCCAGATAGGGTTGGAACACTCAGTTCATGAGATCCATAAAGGCGGCTAATGCATTCGTTAGCCCAAACGGCATCACAAGGAACTCGTAATGACCATAACGAGTCCTAAAAGCTGTCTTATAGACGTCTGCCTCTTTAACCCTCAATTGATGGTACCCTGAACGAATATCAATTTTTGAGAAAACTAAGGCTCTTCGTAGCTGATTGAAAAGATCATTTATTCTCGGCAGAGGGTACTTATTTTTGATGGTCAGCTTGTTCAACTGCCGATAGTTGATGCACATTCGCATGGACCCATCCTTCTTTTTCACGAATAACACTCCCCACGAAGACACACTTGGTCGAATAAATCCTCAATCCAATAATTCCTGAATTTGAGCTTTAAGTTCCACAACTCCTTCGGTGCCATTCTGTAAGGGGCGATGGACACCGGAGTTGTACTAGGTAGTAACTCGATTCCAAATTCAACCTCTCAGTTGGGAGGTAATCTAGGTAGCTCATCGAGAAAAACATCAGGAAAGTCCTTTACTGCTCTCAAATCTTTGACAATAGGACTCTTAAAATCTGTATCACTAATGTAGGCCAAATAAGCCTCACAGCCTTTACGAGCCAACTTCTCAGCCATTAATGAAGAAATTACATTCGACAAATAATCTCGATGTTCCCCAATTACCACCACCTCCTCATCCTCTGTAGTTTTCAGTACCATACGCTTTGCAACACAATCTAAAGTTGTTCGGTGTTTCACCAGCCAATCCATGCCCAAGATTAAATTGAATTCACCAAAAGAAAATTCCATCAAGTCTGCTAAAAAGGTAATCCCTTGGACTGCTAAAGGCACATTCCTAAACAACTTGTTCACTTTCACAGACTGACCTAGAGGACTTAACACAGTAACCTCATTTGCAGTAGTTTCAAACACATCACCTAAGGTCTTAGTCATATTGCATGCAATGTATGAGTGTGTCAACCCAATGTCAATCAATGCAGTAAAAGGGATCTCATAGATAAAGAACGTACCATTTATCACATCTAAGGTATCTCCGTTCTCTCGGTGACAAGCAGCATAGACTAGGGCTAGCTGCCTCGCCTTTGTATTCCTGCACCTCTGCCCTGTGCTTCACAACCGCGTCCCAGACCATTATTGCTTTTGGCCTGGCCATGGCCCATTGGCAGCTGTACATTACCTCTACCAACGGCTTGCATCTGATCTGACCTTTTGGGACAATCCCTGATATGATGCTCCATGGAACCACAACTCAGACAAGCTCCTATCCTCCTCCAGCATTCTCCTGTATGGCCTTTCCTGCAAATCACACAAGGCAGCACTCTAGTAATAGCAACAGGGTGCCCAGCTCTGACTGGCCCATCGATTCTAGCCCTTTTCTTAGGCCTCTGCACAGCATTTGAAGACTCTGAATCTCTTTTATTTTTACCCTTCTCTTTTTCACTGTTTAAGCACTCAATGCCTTTCACCTCCTCAGCGATTATTTCTTTCTCTACTAGAGTTGTGAAATCTCGCTCCCTTTGCAGAGGTATCAGTACTTGGAGACTATCCCTGAGGCTGTCCTTGAATCGAACGTAGCGCTTATAGTCTATTACCACCATTCCTTTTGCATAACGACTGAGTCATAGCAACTCAGCCTCATACTCTGCCACAGATTTGTCTCCTTGGGTCAAATTCAAGAATTCCCTCTTTCGAGCTGACTGCCCTCTTTCACAGTAAGCCACCACTGGTAGGCTTCTTCTCATAGCAACGATATCGCACCTTTTAGCTTTTGGTTAGAAGTGCAGTCCAAGTCATCCAATACTCTTTCGGTGGCCTCCAACCAGTATTCGGCCACATTAGGAGTCACTCCCATGACACGTTTGAAAGTCTCTGCTCCATTCGATCGAAGCCTGATAAACTGTAAATTATACATATTTTTATCCCACATTTAACACATTTATGGATAAATTATCATTGAATTTGTGGAATTTGATGCTCCTAATCCTTTAATTTCATATTTTATACTTAGGTGAGCATAAGGAAGAGAAAAGAGCAAGGAACGGGCCAAAACGAGCAAATTAGGCCCAAATCAATAATCAACACGGCCTGGAGTTCACCATACGAGTGTGTCACATGGCCGTGCCATATTAACAGGATTGAGCATGGCCCAACATGTCCCTGTTGTGATGAAGTTCAATTTCACTCGGAAAAGGCTACTTATGGGCCAAGAAAGACATTCCAAACTCTATATAAAGACCTTAAGAGGCAACTACAAGGGTGTATAGTCTTCCCGCCAAGACAGAGAGCTAAAGGCAGGGAATTACTCGAAGGAAAGCTGATTAATCCATCTCAGAAGCTAGGATCTATATCAAGACAGAAGGATCTCCTTTCAATCCTTTCAGGAGTTTTGGGTTTTCTTATGTTTTGTTATTTTCTTTGTTCTGAGATTTTTTTTATAAACATGGACTAAACCTCTAAATATCTAAGGGGGATGAAACCTAAGATGAATCTTGTTATTGTTAACTGAACTAGATGACAAATATTTGATTTGTTCTTAATTGTGTTTTTAATTCTTGAATTGATATTTTCGGGATATTAATTTAAGTTAAATGTGCTTAGGCAGAGGAGCAAAAGTCCCTGTTTAAGAGTAGATCCAACACAATTAAGCGAAGTTGATCGCAATCCTAGACATAGGACGACGAAAATCTTTCGGATTAGAGTCAAATCTAATATGGGGATCCGTAGATCAAGTTAATGCAAGACTAGGGGTTTTAATTAGAAAGAGATTTCAATTAATCAACCTAGGATTAGTTGTTCTTACTCTCGATGGAGATATTAACATAATTTAGGTATCTCTACGGACCAAGTCGAATGAAGAAATCATCTAGTTCAGAGTTAGATAACAAGTGAAGTCTAGGTGGATTCTTCCTTAGGTATTGTCCTTAACATTTAGTTTTCTCAAAGTAATTTCCCCAATTTACTCTTTGTCATATCTTTAGTTTAATTTAGAATAGTTTACAACCAAACCTGCTCTTTATTTTTAGGCTAGATAATAGGAAGAAAGTCATTACTGGTACTTTCAGTTTCTTAGATTCGATATTCCGGTCTTACCACTAGCTATACTACTATTCGATAGGTGTGCTTGCCTTTTATTGTGATAATAGTAAGCTTTTAGGTACGATCATTTTATTACTTCATCACAATCACAAGATCAAGTTTTTACCCCCGTTGCCAGGGAACTGAATTATTAGGAATACTTTATTTCTATTACTTCAGCCATTACTACTTTTAATTATTTTTAGTTTTTATATTAGGTGTTATTTACTGAAATTTTCTTTCCTCTTTTCACTGACAGGTATCTCTAGTTTATGACTAGAAGAAACCAATCAGGACATTTGCTTTTTAATGACTACTTAGAAGCCACAGTTCGTAGAACTCGCAGAGAGATAAGAAGAAGCCTACGATACCCAGAACAAGGACAAGAAGAAGAACCCAAATCTATTGAAGAGATGGAGGCAAATCAAGATAATCAGCTACCTTCCGTAGTAGTTGCAAATCCTGTTGAGCAAAATCTTGTTCCTCGTACTATGTATGATTATGCTAAATCTAATTTGGCTGGTACTGAATCTAGTATTGTTAAGCCTACTATTGCTACAAATAATTTTAAACTGAAACCTAACACTATTTAGATGATACAACATTTTGTTCAGTTTGATGGTTTGCAGGATGAAGATCCTAACGCTCATTTAGCCAACTTTTTGGAATTATGCGACACATTTAAAATAAATGGTGTTTCTAATGATGCCATTTGTCTTCAGCTATTCCCATTTTCCTTAAGGAATAAAGCTAAACGGTGGTTAAATTCTTTACCACGAGGGTCTATCACTACATGGGAACAAATGACCGAAAAAATTTTACTCAAATATTTTCCACCGGCTAAAACGGCAAAATTAAGGAATGATATCTCTTCTTCTGTGCAGATGGATTTAGAAACATTTTACGAAGCCTGGGAGAGATACAAGGACTTATTGAGAAAGGTGCCCTCATCATGGGTTGCCCCTATGGTTACAAGTTCAAACTTTTCACAATGGTTTGAACCCCTCAACGAGACAAATAATCGATGCAGCTATCGGTGGAACAATCAATAACAAAACACAAGAAGTAGCTTACAAGTTTATAGAAGAGATGTCATTGAACAACTATCAGTGGCAAGTCATGAGTACAAAGCCACAAAAAGCTACCGGGGTTTTTAATGTTAATGCGGTCACCATGCTTTCTAATCAGGTAAAACTCTTATATAAAAAGATTGACGGTTTAGTTGGTGCTATGCAGGTACACCTAGTGATGCAGTGGACATGAGCAATTCTAAGTACCCCAACTATGGATATGGCATGGAAAACGAGCACTCCAACTATATGGGTAATAATCCTAGATCTCAAAATAACCCTTATAGTAACACTTACAATGCATGTTGGAGAAATCACCCCAATTTCTCATGGGGAGGACAAGGTAACCAAGGAAAGCAGAGACCACCACCTCCTTCAAGATTTCAGCAACCACCTTACCAGTAAGAGAAAAAGCTGAACCTTGAGGAGATGCTCACGAAATTCATCTCCATGTCAGAAACCCGTTTCTAGAACACCGAGACAGCACTTAAGAACCAGCAAGCATCTATCTAATGACTTGAGACTCAAGTAGGCCAACTCGCTAAGCTAATCTCTGAAAGACCACAAGGTGGTTTACCAAGCATCACTGAGACTAACCCTAATGAACAACTCAATGCCATCGACACGATTGATGAAGAAAGGTTAGTTAAAACCAAAGCAGAGCCAAGTAAGGAGACTGTGGTAAGTAGAGGTAAGGATGAGGTAAGTCACAAAGAACCAGTTGTCAAAGAATATAAGCCTCATGTCCCATATCCTAGTGCGATAAGGAAAGACCGCATAGACGAGCAATTCGGTAAATTCCTTAAACTCTTAAAGAAATTACATATTAACTTACCATTTATTGAAGCTCTTTCGCAGATGCCAAACGCTGTTAAGTTTTTAAGAGAGCTTCTGACGAAAAAATGAAAGCTAGATAAGTCATCTCACGTGGAACTGAATGCAGTGTGTTCAGCCATTTTGCACAATAAGCTACCCAACAAACTAAGAGATCTAGGGAGTTTTACAATTCCTTGTTTATTTGGTAGCTTAGATGTTAAGAATGCTTTAGCTAATTTAGGAGCAAGTATTAATGTAATGTCTTATAAATTGTTTAAACAACTAGGTCTTGGGAAACCTAAACAAACTAAGATGAGCATCCAATTGGCTGATAAAACCATTAGATTTCCCAAGGGTATAATCGAAGATGTGCTTGTCAAAATTGATAAATTTGTATTCCCAGTCGACTTTGTTGTTCTAGACATAGATGAGGATAGCAATGTACCCCTAATCCTAGGGTGACCCTTTTTAGCAACTGCTAGAACCATAATTGATGTAGGCATAGGTGAGCTCACACTTCGCGTAGGTGATGACAAAATTACTTTGCAGGCTCGTAACTCTAATAAGATTGTTGATGATAAAGATATTATTACGAGTCCTGGTAATAAGAATGGTCTCACTGCCCAACTTTCTTTGCAGGATACTCTTCATGTAAGTACGGTCAAACAACAGACGAGTCCATCCAAGGGGACCACCCATGAAAAATGAATGCTATAGATTGAAGAACTGGATGAGTGGCTGAACTACTGCCAAGAGAGACCCAAAATATGCCACACCGAACCAGAGCATCACCATGATGACCCTAAGGTAAAAACGAATCAATTTAAGGTAGGGGATAAGGTATACTTAGAGGAGGAAGATCCTCAAATTTCGAATTCAAAAGTTCATATAGGTGACACCCCTCCCTTCATGACAATGAAAATTTTCCCCTATGGTATAGTTGAGATAACATATAAGACATTTGGCACTTTCAAGGTAAATTACACTCGACTCAAACCTTATCTTGATAGTAAGACTGATAGCAAGAGAGAGGAGTTCAAACTCCTCAAACCACCATGACCATGCAAGCTTGAAGGAAGTTGAGCTTAGACTATAAACAAGCACTTCTCAGGAGGCAACCCAAGCACTAACGTAGGAAAGTTCTTTTATCTAAGTTCTTGAACTCTAATTCACCAACTAACCTCCTGAATGCAGGTTTTACAAGCCACACGACCATGCCCACGGGCGTGCCTAAGGCCATGGGGACACCATGGGCAAAGACACAGCCGTGCATAAACAAGACAAAAATTTTCCCAACACACGGGCTGCGATAATTAGCCACGGCCGTGCGAGGTGACCGTGGCCAAACATGACAAATCGACACGGGCATGCGACACACCCGTGTCCCAAGGCCATGGTCTATCCTGTTAAATTAACATGGGCGAGACCCCTCGGAGTAGGAAGGTGTATTGATTGGGCCGCATTAGAACGAGTCCAATTGGCAGACGCAATCTGGGCCCTGTTGACAACAGACTCATGGGACCAATTCTTCCATATGGTCGAACCCACTTACCTCGAGCTTACTTAGAGCTCTGCTCCACATTCCACCTCCAAATAGTCGCGTCAGAGGCATTATTTGACACCTTAGTGTACCAGAGTTCGGTACAGCACTGGGTCTATACACTGAGCAGTTTTTGGAGGAGGAAAACCTCTCAGAGCTTCACCACCATATCCACTTCTCACCGTCTAAATGTTGGCAGGCCCTGGTCCCTGCTCCGGGCACATACGACCCCAGTTGCTCCAAGGCGACAGCTCTCGCCCCATCACTGAGATACTTACATGCTCTACTCGCACACACATTGACAGGTAGACGAGAGAGCACCAGCGTCGTCAACACCCATGATGCCTACTTCTTGTGGAGCATGTTGCACGCGCACGTACTCGACCTCACCTACTTCATTGCCCACGCCATTCAGCACCAAACTGAGTGACATCGAAGGGGTGTGATCTCGATGGGCCCATACGTGACCTGCTTGGCCCGCTACTTTGGCCTCCTCAACACAGAGGCTCAGACATCCTCCTACACTCTCATCGGCAAGATGTCCCCGCAGGGCATCCAAAGTATGCTTCATATGAGGATGATCGAGCGCCAACGTGGGATCGACCTGTAATATCCCGAATTAGGGCCTAACCAGAATAGTGGTTTCGTGACCACAAATCTGAGGTAGAAATAATTATATTATAATTATTTTGATGTTTATGATATGATTTTATGATGGTGTGAAAATTTCGTGAAGAAATTCTAAGCGTAAAGTGCTTAATTTGAAGTTAGGGATTAAATCGAATAAGTTGCAAAACTTGCATTCTAGAAGTTTTCAGTATGAAATTGCTTTGAAATATTAATTAGGAGGTCTTAAACGGTAATTAGACCCATTTTATGTTCATGGAAAAACTAGGACATGGAAGGAATTTTTGAAAGTTTAGTATGGAGGGGCATTTTGTTCATTTGGACATTTAATGAAATAAAAAGGGAAAAATAACACAAAATTGGTCATCTTCTTCATTACCACGAAATTTCAAGGGTTCTCCATAGCTAGGGTTTGTTTCAAGCTTCCAAGCTTCATAGTAAGTGATTCTAAGCCCCGTTTTTAATGATTTTTACGTTTTTGAAATCCCGGTAGCTCGATAAAGCTTATGTTAGCAATAATTTAAGTTAGGGTTCATATTTGGAAAAAATACCCATAGGTGAAATTTGTGTATTTTGATGTTTTATGATAGAATATGAGGTTTTAAATTATGTTAGAAAACTTGTGCTACTCGGTTTTAAGTAAAAACGAGTAAAACGGCTTAATCGGTAAAAGTACATATTATTCATAAGTAAGTGTTTTAGTATGAATTTGAGCTTGCTAATGGTAAATAAATGATCAGCATGTCCTAAAACATAAGAATTTGTGATAAAATTTAATTCCCGAGCTTTGGGGCAAAAGTGTAAATATGCAAAAGTTTAGGGGCAAAATTGTAATTTTTCCAAAATTTGAATTTAGGACTATTTTGATAATGTGAGTATTAAATAAGCTAAATGTGTTATTTTAGATCAAGAAAGACGTGGAATCAACCTTGATCGAGGAAAAGAAAAGATTACGGACTAAATTGCAAAAATCTTTGTATTTTGGTACTAAGGTAAGTTCATGTGCAAATAATGTAACATAACTGTTATTTTTAAGTTAATCGATGTTATTTATATGATATGCTGATTTTTATCATGAAATATATGCTTTGTGGTTATTTTTGAACAATATGCAAATTATATGTGCTACTTGTTAAATATAAATTGCTACCGAGTATTGGTTCCGGTATTATGTGGAAGACGGCAAGGATAAGTGATCGAGGAAAATCCCGTTTGAACCTTGGGAATAGATTAGGATACAAGTGACATGTCACTAGGATGGTTTGGCACCCGAGCTCGTTGAGTTGAGTCTGAGGCGAATGTCCGAACTCGTTGAGTTGAGTCCGAGTTCGTGAGATGTAACTAGGCATCCGAGCTCGTTGAGTTGAGTCCGAGTTCACTTATGGATGCGAACGCCCGAGCTCGTTGAGTTGAGTCCGAGTTCGTTTATGGGCGGGTTACATGATTGATTGATTACATATTCAGCACTTATGTGCAAATGATCCGTGTATCCGAGTTGTATTCCAATGTGTTCAACGGGTAAAATTCAAGTGAAATGGAAAGGCACTCAAGACGTAAGTGACAATTCGGTAATGTTGAGAAATGGCCGTATTGGACAGGTATGTACTTAACCCTTGGGTTGAAACCCGAGACAACAACAAAAATGTGGTAAGATGAAGTATGATGACTAGAATTGCGACATATGTTTTGGTGATGCTATGTTAATGTTGTTTGGCATAATGACTTTGTTATGTTACTTGTTATTTGCATGTAAACTTACTAAGCATTTATGCTTACTCCCTCCTTTTCATTCATTGTAGTTTTGGACAAGCCGGCTCGAGAATCGGGATAGGTCGAAGACTCGTTCACACTATCCAAAGGACTTTTTGGTAAATGGCTTGTAAGATTTAGTATGGCATGTATAGTAATATACCTACTTTGTGTAAATAATCTTGTGATATGGTGGTGGTTTGGTTGAGGAAATGCTTGATAATGTTGAGTCATTGAAATGGCTAATATAGATTATGTTTGATGTCATGAAAGAATAATAGGTTATCTAGTATATAAAAGCTTTTATGAAAATGAAATTAGCCATAAAACAGAACATTGCAGCAACACTGACGTGAGTTTGAAAATTCACTAAAAATCATATAAATCGAATTTGATGATGGATTAGTTATGAAATTGAAGCTTATCATGTCTACTTTCATATGGAAGAAGAAAAATAGGTAAAGGAGTTATACGTTATGAGATATTTGAGTTTTAGTGAAACAGGGCCAGAGCAATTTCTGGATCCCCTGTTCCAACTTTGAAAATTCACCATAAATTGTACAAAAATAATTAGGAGGATTACTTTATATGCCTAGATTCCTTATTGAATCTAGTTTTAATATAAATAAACGGTATAGTTATATGAAATTTTTACAGGGAGAAAAGTGATTCGTAATGAGTAGAGGTCAGTGCAGTCGAGTTCTGAAACAGGGGAAACTTTAACTAATAAACTGTACTAATCCGCTCAGTCAAAAATTCTAGAAAAAAATTAGTGAATAGATATATGAGTCTAGATTCAGGAAAAATTTATGGATCTTGATTTCGAGTTTTGTAACTCGAGATATGATTTTTTGAGCGACCATGACGCAGAAAACAATTTATTCCGAAAATGAAAATAGATTTTGTAAAGTTGTTTAAAATGGTAAATTGTGTTTAGTAACACCTCAAGCTCGACTCCGGTGACGGTTTCGGGCGTGGGGACGTTACACGACCCTCCTCAATACCACTTATCTCAGCCCACCGAGCAGGAGGACCTAGAGGACATTCCTGATGATGTCCCCCTATCCCACGAGGAGCTACCTCCCACTCGTCATCCAGTTCATGTGGCAACTTCAGATTCTGTCACTTCTGAGCAATTCACACAATTCCAGCAACAGTGTTTTTAGTGCCTTGATCACATTGATTTCACTTTATATCAGATTTTTTAGCATCTCCATCTCACACTGCCACCCCCACCTCATGAACCATCTGAAGATTAAGACTCACGAGTCCCCTTATCTTCTTCTTTATTTTCCTTTTTCCTTTTATTTCATTTAAACCTTATCGTTTTAATTATTTGAATTTCAGTCTTTTAAGAACTTAGTTTATTTTATTTCAAATATTTCATATTGGCTATTTTCTAACGAGTACATTGTGCTAATCTAAATTCCCTAAAAATTTATAAATGCTATCGTAGTTTCAAAAGAGCTTTACAGCTCAAATCCATTTCTAATGGGAAAACCCTACCACGACTACTGGTTCCTACACGACCACAACCCTCACCACCATGACACTAATCATCATATTCTTGTGGCACAAAAATTGTGGATCAACACCCTTCCCTACAAATCTTCACACCTCCAACTCAAGGAATTCATCCAATATTTAGGGAGTTTCACTTCTCTCCCTATCTTATGATATTATGCTTCTATTTTCACTAACTTTATCTTTGTACATTGAGGGCAATGTACATCTTAAGTGTGGGGGGAGTTCACTTTCATTCTTTGTATTATCCTCGAACCCCTAAAAGTTTTTGCCACAAATTTTTTGCATTGTTCTCAAATCCCTGAATCTTGACCTTAACAAATAGAATGAATTCTGATTAATTTGTGATTTTTATTGATGTGTGGAGAGTTAAGACATAGGTACTTATGCTTTGATTATTTAAACTTTAAGACATTAGAGAATCAAGCATGATAAGTTGAAATTTTTGAGAATTTAAATTTTTCTAGGTTGTTTTCCCCAATTTTAAGTATTATCTTGAAATTTGAAATTCGCAAGATTGACATCAAAAGCCATAATTCTGGTGAGATTTTTGAGCCTTTTGAGCATACATCCTTTTGTGCTCACTTTTATTGTTACTTTGAATGAGTCAATATTGATCTGTTATTCTAGAACTTGCTTCGATTATACATGTCGAGACCACATCATTGATTTGATATACCGAAATGATAAAGACACCTAAGTTTTAACCCACTTATTCCATAAAAGCTTACCTTCAAAACTAACCCCTAGTGAACCCCATTGAGCCTAACAAACCATTCATTAACTTATCTTCAATATTAACCTATAACCCATTTTTTGTTGAATTTCCTTCAATTATTTTGATCCCTATTTTTGTCGAGATTTGAGTTGAATAATTATCTAACTATGTTCTCCTTTTTAGCTTGTAAAGTTTATAAATATTCGATTTGTTCTTAAAAAAAATATGTATATTTTAATTGTAATTTAATGTTTTGCATATTTCCATGTAATTTTTGAGCTCCTGTTCTTAAACGATGTCTTCCAAAAGAAAAAGGCTTTATTCTAGGAATATGTTTCAATGATAGAGATTTTTCTAGTTAGATGATTTTTTAGCTTAATCTCGATTCTAACCCTCTTTTTATGCTTGTGATCACACCCCCAACCAAGGCCACGTTACGACCCTTGAAAGACCTTTTAATCGATGTATCATGTCGATACATAGTGGTGGAGATTTGATTTTCCTGCAAGCTTATGGTAATAACTTTTCATATTGACTAATGAGTGCTTAATTTCTAAACCCTAAACACTTCGAGTGGATAGAGTGAATCTTTAGTGAAGATGTCAACTCTTGTTGATTTTGAGTTTAAGGTAATTACTTAGAAGAAGGGAGGAAACCTATGTTTATGTGATAAAATTCTCAACTTAGATTGTTTAAGACTTTAATTTTCTTTCGGTTGAATTTTCAGTGTATGATTACTTGTGGATTAGTTTAAAACATTATTGATAAGGATTATGAGCTAAGAAGAATGATTTTTAACTCTAAGCTCAGGTTTTGCTTGAGGATAAGCAAAAGCTTAAGTGTGGGAGTATTTGATAAACTGTAAATTATACATATTTTTTTATCCCACATTTAACACATTTATGGATGAATTATCATTGAATTTGTGGAATTTGATGCTCCTAATCCTTTAATTTCATGTTTTATACTTAGGTGAGCATAAGGAAGAAAAAAGAGCAAGGAACGGGCCAAAAACTGGCAAATTAGGCCCAAATCAATAATCAACACGACCTGAAGTTCACCATACGGGCGTGTCACATGGCCGTGCCACATTAACAAGATTGATTACGGCCCAACATCGACTAACACAGGCGTGGCACACGGGTGATGAAGTTTAATTTCATGCAAAAACGCTACTTAGGGGCTAAGAAAGACATTCCAAACTCTATATAAAGACCCTAGGAGGCAACTACAAGGGTGTACAGTCTTCCCGCCAAGACGGAGAGCTAAAGGCAGGGAATTACTCGAAGGAAAGCAATTGATCCATATCAAAAGCCAGGATCTACATCAAGACAGAAGGATCTCCCTTCAGTCCTTTCAAGAGTTTGGGGTTTTCTTATGTTTTGTTATTTTCTTTATTCTGAGATTTTTTTAATAAACATGAACTAAACCCCCAAATATCTAAGGGGGATGAAACCTAAGATAAATCTTGTTATTGTTATCTGAACTATATGGTAAATATTCGATTTGTTCTTAATTATGTTTTTAATTCTTAAATTGATATTTCTGGGATATTAATTTAAGTCGAATGTGCTTAGGCAGAGGAGAAAAAGTCCCTGTTTAAGAGTAGATCCAACACAATTAAGCGAAGTTGATCGCAATCCTAGACATAGGACGACGAAAATCTATCGGATTAGAGTCAAATCTAATACGGGGATCCATAGATCGAGTTAATGCAAGACTAGGGGTTTTAATTAGAAACAGATTTCAATTAATCAACCTATGATTAGCTGTTCTTACTCTCGACAGAGATATTAACATAATTTAGGGATCTCTACGGATCAAGTCGAATGAAGAAATCATCTAGTTCAAAGTTACATAACAAGTGAAGTCTAGGTGGATTCTTCTTTAGGTATTGTCCTTAACATTCAGTTTTCTCAAAGTAATTTCCCCAATTTACTCTTTGTCGTGTCTTTAGTTTAATTTAGAATAGTTTACAACCAAACCTGCTCTTTATTTTTAGGCAAGATAATAGGAAGAAAGTCATTACTAGTACTTTCAGTTCCTTGGATTCGATATTTCGGTCTTGCCACTAGCTATACTACTATTCGATAGGTGTGCTTGCCTTTTATTATGATACTAGTTAGCTTTTAGGTACGATCAATTTATTACTTCATCACAATCACGAGATCAAAACCGTTCCAAAATTGACCCTTAGCTCCCCATACCAGTGTTGGGCCCAGCGACCCTTTCCAAAATCCTCAGCATTGCCTGGGACAATGCGCCATCCCAAGCTGCCTGATCATACGATCCTGTCTCGATTACCGGTGAAGCAGGAGCTTCTCTCGCTTCAACTTTGGGCATATGGCCTGATGCTAAAGATCTAGCCCTAGCACTTCTATGACCTCTGCCGCGGCCTCTAGTACCTCTTCTAGCACTCATTATTACTTCTTGTATTATCTGAATTAGAAATTTTATGAAATTAAGCTCATAGTTTCAATAATTAAGCAAATGTTTTATGAAAGTAGTAGTTTAGAGTTGTTTTCACAGTTGTAAGTCCACTACAATTTTAGTTTCCTAAAGTTTTCATCTTACTCTAACCAAAGAGTCTCAGTAGTTTCCTATCTAAAGTAATCATAGTAGCTTTCCACAGTATAACAGTTTAAAACAACTTCAGTATTGAGAGAACTTACTTGGCTCGACGTCGGAGACTTGGTGTGCCACATAATAAAATCCTTCAAAATTACGTCAAATCATTTGTAAATAATTTTAAAATTCATAACTAAAGCCCATGTCACAGCCTGAGTTTTGTAACCTGGCTCTGATACCACTAAATGTAACACCCCAGACCCGGCTCGGACGTTATGGCCGAATCTGGCGGTGTCACATTAAGGGGCGTTTTGTAAAATTCGATGTTTGGAAAACTTTAGGGTCGTTCAGTCAAACGTTATTGAACTAAAATTTTAAAATGGGTTTCTTATACAAAACATACACGTTCACTTATTAGTTTAAAACATATGTTATCAAAAAATTTGAGCTAGGTTCACATTCTTTGAAAACGTTTAAAATCTCAATTGTCTTTGTCATTTGTTAACCAATTTAAAACGTTATTACCTTTAAAACATGGTACATTATGGAAGCTTAAAAATCTAGTGTTGCAAAAATGTAATGTTTTGATAATAGTTATATTTTGAAAACACGTCTTTTTCCTATATCTAGCAGTTTATATCAAAGCATACTAAAATCCCAAAATTAAAACAAAATCAGAAAGAGGCCTTATTACAATAAACCCAAATAATGGAAAATATAATTTAACCATAGCAATTTAAAATACAAAAACAAAAAGTTCGTAGCGTGGCCACCTCTGAGTCCTCCGATACGTCGAACCACCTACCGAGGATTACCTGAAAGATTAAAAAAAAGAGAAGGTGAGTTTACGAAAACTTAGTGTGTACAACCCTTATCGATCATATAGCATGCATCAATCAATTTGGGCCTAAGCGCATTACAATAACGGTGGCATTTTGGCCTTGGCCCATAATAGCCTCAGTTGGGCCTCAGCCCATATCAGAATCAATATCGGTATATGCAATGCACAAGTATCCCAACCAATCCTGCACTCCGTATCCCTTCCAACCTTACACTCCTGTGGGGATTTAATCGAACCACCCATCCCTGCACTCCCAATGTAGCATCAGTTGCGGCACTAACCAATATTACAGTAGAGCTGTCAATTACATAATAGGCTTGAAAGCTATCGGTGGATTCACAGTCATAAAGAGACCATGCAACCCTCACATATCATATTCTTCCTCCAATCTATAATCCCATCCCTCGTGCAGCATGATAATGTATGAATGCAACACATCATATATGGCATGCAAAAATAGTCATAAATCTGGTAAGGGTATTTTAGTCATTTTTTCCCTCAAGGGAATAACGGTCAATTGTCATTATGGGCCTAAGTACCCGTATCATCTCATTAATGAGACCACAGTCATTTAGCACGACTTGTCTCATATTTAGCGACCAACAATACACTTGGGCCCAAAAGCCCAATATGTGGCCCAAATGGGGCCTACAATCTCGTGTGGCCCACTGGCCCAAATCTACCCTTGGCCATGTGGACAACATGATTGGCTCATTATATCCTATCCATCCCTAAGTTTTACTCATGTAGGGCCTACGGCCGATCGTCCCATATGGCCTATTTTGGCCCATATGGCCAAAAAGCAGCCCAAGTTCATGAAATCGCTCATGGGGTCTCTATCATCGTATCAATGTGCACTTTTGTGGTTACCGTTGTCAAACTTTCGGCATTTCAGCATCTCAACTTTTCAAGATTTCAGCTTTTGGCAGCCTATAGCTAGAGTGGTGTGGGTACACACCTCGATGGAGAGAAACGCCATATCCCACGCGCGAAGAACCTATATTCAAAAAAGATACTCGTTTAGACATTCGATTAATGAGATTTAACAAGCCTTTCTAATTCTGAACCCTAGATTACTACCTACCTTAACTAAATCAGCTTATACCCCCTAAG
Source organism: Gossypium stocksii (assembly GCA_020496765.1). Classification (NCBI taxonomy): domain Eukaryota; kingdom Viridiplantae; phylum Streptophyta; class Magnoliopsida; order Malvales; family Malvaceae; genus Gossypium; species Gossypium stocksii. The sequence continues at coordinate 43,276,620 of CM035622.1, read as the reverse complement.
TCGTTTGATTATGAATCGACCACACCTCCTTGTGGTTTAACTGTACCACAATCATCATTAACTATCAACATCTAATAATCAAGATTAAACAAATACTATCATAAGAAAACACATGGCCAACACTCGGTCATTTTTGAAAACACAATACCACTTAACCCTAACAATCGGCTAACAGATAGATCAAAATCTGTCGACCCTCAAGAGAAGAACAGATTAGCCACTTTAGAGGCTGGAGAACAGATATAGAAAAGAATAGATTAGCATTCGGTTTACCCCCTTCTTAAGATCAAAAGAAATGGCGTTAAGGGAGAAGAGCAGTTCGACCCCAACATTCAGCCAATACCAACTAACCTTATCAATATAGATTGAAGTAGATTAGGAGGGAGAGAATTGATCAAGCACAACAATCAAGACTCGATTGAAAAGAAGAGAAGAAGAAAGAAACAAAAATGAGTATCGTGGATTCAGCCACAACTTAATCAATTGGCTAATGTAAAGAAAGGGAGATGAACGATGAAGTAAAAGAAAATTGGAAGGAGGAGGATTCGGCTATGATTTGCCAAACGGGAAAGAAGAGAATTAGAAGAGAAGAAGCTTAATATTCGGTCTAAACCAGGCTTAGAAAATACTCAAGGTTGATAAGCGAGATAAATGAAAAGAAAGGTGTTTTCCAGTTATGAGTCGAAAGGAGAGAGTCAGATTTTGAGTACGAAGTAAAATAATCACGGTTAAGTAGATAAAAGGACAAATATTCGGCACAACAGACTACATGAAAATACCAAAAAGAAAAGAAAGCTCAGCACCACTCGGTAAGACCCTAAAAATGACAAAATACGACACCAATTGCTATCCTAAGCCAAATTTTGCACTCCCACATATCCCCAAATTGGCTCTAACCCCCCACAAATCAAATCTCCTTGATTCTCTCCTTAATTCACTCCACGAAAATCTCCTTTCCTTACTCCCACCTCATATTCAAATATCAAGACCAATTCAAACCTCCACCAAAGAGAGTTCAACTCCAATTCAACCACTTACACAGCTCTAAAGAAAAATAAAATATCTAATGCTCCTTCCAAGCCTCGAACCCCAGTTCTCAATCCCCTATGAGGCATCACTTACCGCCTATACCCCAAGTTCCTTTTTGTCAAGTTTTACACATTAAAACTTAAGAAACATACAACCTAGAGTCAAGGTTCCCCTAATGTTAAAAACCAAAATTTCTCCTATGCCAAAACTTGAACCCTAGACTTCATAGATACCCCCCTCACACTCCAAATTCATTAAACTAATAGTGCTAACATACATTCATGGCCACAACAAAAAAATTAAAAACTACAGTTTTTGGGCGTTATAGAGACGGGGTCTTTTTATCGAGCAGCTGAGGATGATACTCTATCCCAAGCTATGCTCCGTGTTTTTGAGTGGGTTGCTAGAGCTAATACTAGAACAGTGGGCTGAGGGTCAATTTCAGAGTGGCTCTGATCTAATGGAGCAAAAATTTTTAGGGGTATTTCTAGAGTAGCCCCAAATGTGGAAGAATATTGTTGAGGCCACTGAACGAATAATGGATAACCTCGACTGTACTGTGGAACAAAAGTTAAAAAGAACAGTCTCCTTACTGCAAGACGAGGCCTACCAGTTGTGATCACTGTGAGAGAGGGTACGTAGGCCGACTGTTTGACGTGGGATTTCTTTAAGATGACATTTCAAGGAAAGTATATGGGTACAAGTTATGTGGACGCCTGAAGAAAGGAATTCCTAAGCCTGACTTAGGGGAATAAGATTGTGGCAGAGTACGAGGTAAAGTTTTTGTGGCTGAGTCATTATGCTCGTGGGATAGTAGCGATTGAGTATGAACGCTGTGTGTGTTTCGAGGATGGCCTCCGGGATAAGTTGCGAGTATTGATAGCTCTGCAGAGGGAGCGAGATTTTGCTACCCTTGTAGAAAAGGAAAAAATTACTAAGGATGAGAAGCACTCTGAGTTCCAGAATCGTGAGAAAGATAAGGGTAGAAATAGGAGGGATTCAAGGCCCTCGGGTTCTTCTGGAAGGCCTGATAAGAAGGCCAGATTTGATGGGCCAGTCTGAGTAGTTCTTGTTGCTGTTGTTAGACCATAGCCTTGCTAGATTGTGGGAGATCTCACCAAGGTAAGTGCTGGAAAAGAATGGGGGCATGCTTCAGATGCGGGTCCATGGATCATCAGGTTAAGAATTGTCCTCAGAGGCCTGTTCAGATGCAAGCTACAGGACAGGGTCATGTTTAGCGAGGGAGAGGTGGTTAGCAGCCACCGAGAGGCCGTGGGCAGGTCAGAGATGGAAACGGTATGGGACGAGGTCGTGGAGCACTAGGCAGAGGTGCAGGTAACACTGAGGCAAGGCAGCTAGCATTGGTCTATGTTGCACATCGTCGAGAGGATGGCGATGCCCCTAACATTATAACTGGTACATTTTTAATTCATAATGTACTCTATATTGCTTTAATTGATATTGGGTCTATGCATTCGTATGTTGCATGCACTGTGTCTGGGTCTTTGGGTATTTAGTTTGAAAGTACTGCTATTGAGATAATAGTGATAAGTCCACTGGGACAGTCGGTTAAGGTAGACAAGTTGTTTAGAAATGTGCCCCTAGAGGTCCAAGGGGTTATCTTTCCGTCAGATCTGATGTAACTACTGTTTGGTGAATTTAACTTGATCTTGGGATGGATTAGTTGGTTAAGCACCATGTAAATTTGGATTGCGCTGCTAAGTGTATGGTGTTAAAGACTACTGAGGATGAAGAGGTGGTTGTGATGGGGGAGCAAAGGGATTATCTAACGTAATCTCAGCATTAAGTGCCGAGAAACTGGTTCGCAAGGGTTACGAGGCATTTTTAGCTTATGTCAGCATTTCTAATTTTGAAGGTCCTTCTGTTGGAGATGTCAGAATCGTTAAGGAGTTTCTGGATGCATTTTCTAATGAGCTCCCTAGGTTGCCTCCGAACCGTGAGGTCGAATTTCGTATTGAGCTCCTGCCTGGAACGGCTCTGGTGTCCATCGCCGTTTATAGAATGGCACCAAAGGAGCTTGTGAAGTTAAGGGCTCAAATTCAAGAGCTACTGGACCGATGGTTTATTCGACCTAGTGTGTCTCCATGGGGAGCACCAGTTTTGTTCATAAAGAAGAAGGATAGGTCTATGTGCATGTGCATCGACTACCGATAATTAAACAAACTGACTATCAAGAATAAGTACCCCTTGCCAAGGATTGACAATCTTTTTTATTAGCTTAGAGGAGCTTTAGTTTTCTCCAAGATCGACCTCCGTTCTGAGTACCATCAACTGAGGGTTAAAGAGGCTGATATCTACAAGACAGCATTTAGGACTCGGTATGGTCACTACGAGTTCCTAGTAATGCTGTTTGGGTTTACAAATGCACCAGCAGCCTTTATGGACCTCATGAACTGAGTGTTCCAACCCTATCTGGATCGGTTTGTAGTGGTGTTTATAGACAATATACTAGTGTATTCAAGAACCGAAGAGGATCATGATGCACATCTTTGAACTATTCTGCAAATTCTAAAGGAGAAACAACTATACGCAAAATTCAACAAGTGTGAGTTCTGGCTATGAGAAGTGACATTTTTAGGTCACGTGGTGTCTACTGAGGGGATTAGGGTAATCCTCAAAAAATTGAAGCTGTACTGGATTGAAAACCACCTAGGACCATATTTGAGATTCGAAGCTTTCTGGACTGGCTGGGTATTATAGACGCTTTGTTGAGGGGTTTTCTGTGATTGTTGCACCTTTGACTAAGTTACTGCATAAAGGGGCACCATTTAATTGGACTGATAAGCAACAGGAAAGTTTTGAGAAACTAAAGAAAGTGCTAACTAAGGCCTCGATTTTAATACAGCCAGAATTTGAGAAGGACTTTAATGTCTACAGCTATGCATCACACATTGGTTTGGGTTGTGTGTTGATGCAAGAGAGTAAGGTGGTTGCTTACGCATCCCGTCAGCTTAAGCCTCACGAGGCGAATTACCCTACTCATGACTTGGAGTTAGGTATTCGCACTAAAGATATAGAGGCATTACTTATACGGTGAGAAGTGTATTATTTGTATAGATCACAAGAGCCTCAAATGCCTCTTTACTCAGAAGGAGCTAAATCTTAGGCAGCGAAGATGGATAGAGCTGCTTAAGGATTATGATTGCTCGATTGAGTACCACCCTAGTAAGGCTAATATGGTAGCTGACGCACTGAGCCATAGGGCTGTATCTGATTTAAGAGCAATGTTTGCTCGTCTCATCCTGTTTGATGATGATAGTTTATTGGCTGAGCTTCAAGAGAGACCCATATGGACTGAACAAATTATGGGGAAACAGTTGTTGGATAAGTCACTGGTTCCTGATTTCTGACAAGTTGAAAGTGGAGAGACTTCAAATATTGGGCTGAATAGCAAAAGGGCATTGTGTTTCCGTGGGAGAGTTTTTGTACCGGAGGATTCTGATCTGAGGCAGTCTATACTGCGGGAGGCATATAGTAGTCCATACGCTATGCATCTTGACGGAAACAAGTTATACCGAGATCTTCATGAGCTGTATTGGTGGCTAGGGCTCAAGCACGAGGTTACTGATTTTGTGGGTAAGTCTCTGACATGCTAGGAAGTTAAGGCTAAGCATCAGCTATCTTTTGGGTTACTATAGCCAGTTAAGATTCCACTCTGGAAGTGGGAAAGGGTAACTATGGATTTTGTGAGTAGGTTGCCCTTGACGCCTACTAAGAAGGATTCAGTATGGGTTATTGTAGACCGATTGACTAAATCCTCCCATTTTATACTGGTTCGTTCTGATTACTCACTGTAGAAGTTGGCTAAACTATATGTGGCTAAGATTGTGAGGCTACATAGGGTACCGGTTTCCATCATATCTGATAGAGATCCTCGATTCACATCTCAATTCTGGAAGAAGTTACACGAGGCTTTGGGTACAAGGTTGGACTTCAATACTGTGTTCCATCCTCAGACAGACGGCCAATCAGAGTGGGTGATTCAGATACTAGAGGACATGTTAAGAAGCTGTGTAATTGATTTCTGAGGAGTTGGAAAGACTACTTGCCGCTAGTAGAGTTTGCGTATAACAACAGCTATTAGTCTAGTATTCAGATGGCACCGTACGAGGCGCTATATGATCGTAGGTGTCGCACTCCTACCTATTGGAATGAGCAGGGTGAGAGGCAAGTTCTGGAGCCAGAGTTAGTTGCTAATACCGAAGAAAAAGTGAAGTTGATTCAAGATCGGTTAAAGGAAGCATCTGATAGGTAGAAGTCATATGCAGACTTGAAGCGTAAGGAGATTAAGTACTCTATGGGGGATTATGTCTTTCTGAAGATCTCACTATGGAAGAAAATTTTGAGATTTAGACAGAAGGGCAAGTTGAGCCCTAGATTTATTGGGCCTTATCGAGTACTGAAGCGTGTGGGACCAGTTGCCTATCAGCTTGACTTGCATCCAGAATTAGATAGGATTCATGATGTTTTCCATGCCTCCATACTGAGGCATTACTGCTCTAATCCCACGCATGTTGTACCAATGGAGGAAATCGAGGTTAGGCCTGATCTGACCTTCGAGGAAAAACCAGTGCAGATACTGGATCGTGATGTTAAGGTATTAAGAAAGAAATCTGTCCCACTTGTCAAAGTACATTGGCGTAATCACAGTTCAGAAGAAGCCACGTGGGAACCTGAGGAGGCGATGCAACAGCAATACCCTCACCTATTCTGACCAGGTAAATTTCGAGGCTGAAATTTCTTTAAGGGGTTAGAGTTGTAACGCCCCAAAGATTTGAGTTTTTAATTATTTCAAGTTAGGACACAATTGCATGTTTAGTGTGCTGGCTAGGTGATTTGGGTGTGTTTGGGAGTGTTTAAGAAGCCTAGGTTCAAGTATGGTCTTTTGAAAAAATTTAATTTTTTCTCTTAAGTAAATATGGATGCTAGCATTTAGGCCTTATATTTAAATGTGATGGATTTATGTTACAAAAAGCCTAAGAGCTAAGTGGCAAGTGACGTGATTTGGCAACTGTGAGAGCCTGGGTTCGAACCCCATGACATGCAATGTATATTTATTTTATTTCCATGTTGTGAGAGAGGTAGAATTGGACTAAAACTCTACTGAGGTGGTTGTGGAATTGGTAAAAGGGAGAGAATCAAGGGATATGATGATGGTTGTTATGGATATGGAGGAGAATTGGGTAGAGAAAAACATGGAATTCAACTTGGAGAAGAGTTGTAGCCGATTGGGGAATTTGTGTGTGCAAATTTGGCTAAGGGGTCCCTTGGTGTGCAATTTTGGCAATTTGAGAGTTTAGGGTGTATTCCTTGTTCGGTTTTCTTTTTTGACACTTTTCTGTTGCATTTTTCTCTCTAGCCGAACATTAATTGTTTCCTGACAACTTAGAATTGCGTTTTGGTCAATTCTCGGTAAGTCGAGTTCCTTTTATGCCTTTCAGGTTTGCCTTCTACTCTCTGAAACAAGTCTCTTTTCTCTTAACATCTTTACTTGGAGTCACCCGAACTTCTCCATTTCTCACCTCTTCCATTATTGATCGTGTACACCTTTTTTTTTTTGCATTCCTCTCCAATTGTCGATCTTCATCTATTTTCGGTCTCTCTTCTAAGCCGAATCCCCCTCTATCTTTTCCTTACTTATTTCTCTAATTTTGATTTCCAGCCGAATAGACCAAGGGCCTTCCAAGTACTTTCATCCTCTCTCTCTATTGTGTTGACCGAATACATTTATTCCTTTCTTCCTAACCGTTTTTGTCATCCCTTTGTTTCTCCAACTTTCGATTTTAGGTAAGTGCATTATTTCTGATGCCTCATTCTTATTCTTCTTGTTTTGCTCTTTTCTAATTAAGCCTAATGATTCGGTTGATGGGTGCTGATTCATTGCCTTTCTTGTGTGTTTGCGTTCTGGAAACTCTGATGGGTTACCATGTAATAGCCCAAATTTCAGCAAAGCATGAAATTGTGGTTCGAGATCATCAAATCCGAAAAATAAATTCGTAGATTATATTATTTAATATTTATGAGCCAAATGTAGCTTTTAAAAGATTTTTGAAATAGTAAATTGTGACAGCCTTAAAATGCCCCTAGTCGGAATGTGGTTTCGGGACCACAAAACCGAGGCATAAAATATATTTAATATTCATTTTGATGCCTATGATACGTGTTAATTCGTGTGTGACATGTCTGATGTGTCGATTTAGAGTTATAAAATTTAATTTCACTAAAAGGGACTTAGTAGTGAACTTTGAAAATGTGCTAGACAAATGTGTGAAGACTAGTTAATGCATGCATGCAAAATAAGGGATTTGCATGTCAAATTACCCACTTTTATGATAGTGGAGGGTAATGATAACCTAGTTTGTCATTTTGTGCTTTGTTTGTTGCTAATTAATATTAATTGAATTAATAAATTAGTTGTCATAAAAATTGAATTAATAAAGAGTAAATAAACCAAATGAATAAAATAAGGTTGAAGTGATAATAGCAAGGCTATTTTCTTCTTCTTATCGCCGTGAGTAGAGAAAGAAAATAAGAAACCCTTGAGCTAGGGCATTCGGCAAAGTGAAGCACAAACAAGGTAAGATTCATGAAATTTTTCTTTGAATGTTGTAATTTTGAGATGAAAACCAAGCTCCTAACATGACTCTTGTGAAAGTTTTTGAGTTTATATCACTCTCCATATTCGGCCATATGAGAAGAAGTGGGAAAATCTTGTCTAATTTGAAGTTTGTGTAAATAAATAGAGTTTGGATGTTGTTTGAGCTAGATAGAGGTTTACTTATGAGGATTTGTGAATAGATTAAATCGGTTTGTATGATTAGCTTCCTACTTCTAAATTCCGAATCTAAGTTGTGAGATTTGTTATTTTGAATTTAGTACTAAGAGTCTTACTTAACCATGATAGAAATTTTGTTTTGGCTATTGACTTGGAGGTTCGGCCATGAACTTGAAAAGAAAATAAGTAATGCTAGTAATTTTGGATGAGGGTGCCGAATGTGTTTTTGATTAATAAGTGAAATTGAGCCTGTTAAATGCACATTTGTGAATTGATTGTTAATAGGGATCAATTAAAGAGCTTGAATGTGCCATGATTTGCCGAATGTGAAGATTTAAAATAACTATGAAGTAATTGAGTTCTTAAGTTGTAAAATTTGAAGGTTGAGGTGGTGATTTATATGATAGATAGCATTCGGCTAGTGTATCTTTGTGCCAAAGATTGCCAATTTTGGACTTAAGCATTTAGTTGTAAATTTGTTAAATGAACTAAGGTAAATGAAGATGCTAAATGCATTTTGTGTATATGCATACATTCGGCTAACTTGGTGACATTGATTTGATTGGCAACTTTAAAAATTTCTATTAGGGAATATATGTGCATGATTAATAAAATGATTTGAGTGACATAACTTACAAAGGTGAATATTCGGCCATGGGAAGATGCAAGAGGGGTTGATGTTTGATGTTTCAATTGTTATAATGCATGTTTGTGCAATGGCCGAATGTGCCTTTGATGTTGCTTTTGGATGTTTTGGGTGTTAAATTGATAAGTGGTTTGGTTTGTGTTGTATGGAGAAATCTGATTGTGGATGGAATAAATATGAATTTTATATATATATATATTAAGGTCAATGACTACTCTAAATGGTGCCTTAGGAAATGATATGTTTTAAGTATGTGCATGAGTACACTAAAGAGTGAATTTGGTATAGAATTCTGCTTGGTACAGCAGCAGTAAAGTGTTTTGGAAAAATCACCATAAATTGTGCGAGTTGAATTAGAGGCTGAATAAATTGTGTAATTGAAGCTTAGTGAGTCTAGTTTCTTATAAAAGAAACCTTGTGAGCAAAGGAATTTCCGATAAATAGATTTTTAGAGTAGAGTGAGACAGTGTCAGATTGACTTTGAAGTCCCCTGCTTTGTTTTTGGAAAATCACTATAAATTTTATAAAAATTATTATGAGACCACATTTATATGCTTAGACTCCTTAATGAGTCCAGTTTCGAATGAAATAGGTGAGAACATATTTGGAACTTTGTGCAAGGAGAAATTAGGTTCATAGTATAGAGTGGTCAGTTTAATCAAACAGTGAATTAGGGGAACTTTAAGAAAATTCTGGTATTGATTGGCCAAACAAAAAATTATGAAAATTTTATGGAATAAAGATAAATGAGTCTACCTTCATGCAAAATTTACATCATGACATTTGGAGTTTCGTAGCTCCAGTTATGAGTAAATTATTGAATGCTGCTTAGAAAATCAGCTTGTTGTGACTTATGATATGTATGTGAAATGCTCCAATGTGCATGTGTGTTTGCAATGAGAAGAATATGCATGTATGATTTGATTATCAGTGAAAATGATTCATTGAGGTGCTTGAATAAGGATTAATAGAATTAAATGTTTTATTTAGCTCAAGAGCATAGAGGGACGAGTTCGGATAAAGGGAAGGCCAAAGTGGTCGAATAGCCAACTCGTAATTCCTCGTGAAAGTTCAAGGTAAGTTTTGAGTAATCGAATTTGGTATTTAAGTTAAAATGCCATGACATATGTAACACCCCTAACCCATTCCCGAAAAGACTGATACAATTTAAACCTTCGGCCCAAACATAATATCAAATGTTCATTTTCATAAATAAGTAAATCCCATACAAGAGAGCAAGCTACAATTCATTTGGTAAATATAAATTAACAACTAGATGCGATGTAGTTTCAAATTATACATAACTTGCGCGGGAAGTAATATAACCTTTCCAGGGCCGAATATAAAAGTTAACCCGAGTAACCTATCTCAACGAGAATTAAACCAGTCGATCAACTAAATTTCTGTTATAAGAAAATAGACATGTGTATAAATAAACATCTACTTTCATCCTTCATGGCAAGTTTTCATGAATCAAACTAGGATAGCTATTTTAACGATGTTCAAAACCATCCCATCATCACTCATACCAACCATATAAAATGTTAAAATTAATACGAAATTATTAGGAATTCCAACCTTGCCACATTCGCATGGCATAGTAATATCAAAAGAGTTTAACTAATCTATTTGAGTTCCACCTATAGCTATTACATGCCATAGTAATTAAAGGTAGACTTTTAAAAGTACCAATCCAGCGTTGATAGATGTGATGACTTCAAAAGGGAAGAGCCCCGAGCTTCCAACAGTTCTTAGATCTATCCACAAAGAAAACAAATACACATAATGAGTTATCACTCAGTAAGTCATAAAACATTTAATATTTATCGAACAATTCGAATAACACACAAACGGTTTAACCATAATTGGCTCGACTAACTCTATAAATCGTATAGCCCAAATTGGCTCATTTAAATTGAAATGAATTCCACATTTCAACTAGCACACTAAAAAAAAACATCAACAATCCTTTAACATCCATTCGGTAAACACCAATATGCCACTTTCCATCGGATTTAAATACCACTCTATATTACCATCTTTAACACAATTTCATTAGTCACCTTACCCGTATAACTAGAGAGAAAAAAAAAATGAAATCGAACCCATTGTAATTACTTTACTCACCGATTCAATGACATCCTTCCACCATTCTCAAGTATGCCATATTACATCCGTCCATCGAATGTACGCACACATAGTGCCATTCGAGGTCGAAACCTACTCACAATTTATACCATATGAAGCTCACGAATGTGCGCACACATAGTGCCATTCAAACTCTAGGAAGTACGCACACATAGTGCCAATAGGAGTCTCACGAATGTACGCACACATAGTGCCATTCGAATTCGTTAATGTACACGCACACATAGTGCTATTTCGACTCATGATCATACTTGTACATATACTAATCATGGCTTATTTATTGAGTCGTTTGCAAGACAATTCAATATTAAACAGTCTCATGACTTACCTTGTTTCAAGAGGGGCAAGATTTTCCAATCAGCTAGTTAACCACTTTTTCCTTTCCTTTAGCCGAGGTTTGCTCCTTGTGATCTTACACAAGTTCAACAATTAAGCTAATTCAATATACTTTCAACTATTGTAGTATGATTTTATTTATTTCAATATGGAACATCTATGCATATTATTACAACAGTTTACCTCCTTTTCACAAGGCCACAACATCAATAACTCAACAATTGAACCCAAGTTCTTACAAATTTTCCAAACATCCAATGTAACCACATGTTTAATATTCAATAAGCCGAACCGAATTATTATCATTCATATATAATATACACATACTCATTATACTATAATCGTTTATGACCTCTAATAACATCCCTAATTAAACCTCCACCAAGTTACGAATATATAAATGGAATCCCAAAGATTCACAAAACACATCATTCACATCATTTAGATACCAACTTGATCGAATCATTCAAGGTTATAAACAATTACATTCCATCACATAAGTACATATCAATACGAGTTTAGTATAACTCAAATTATAAATTCCATAACCATTTTATAAGCAATTTAGGCTCCCCATGAACACATTCGGAAATTTACAAGCTCAAACACTTGAAATTATAACCGAATCTCCAAGGATTATTTTCTTATTCATGCCTCATAAAGATACTCCATACTTTCCATTTCGGCAAGGCTCTAATTTTCCTACATTTTCATACTTGGCCGAAAATCATCTAAATTTTTCCAAGTCTAATTTCTTAATCATTTAATTCCAAGCACAAAACATCAAACAACACTAAGAAAACACCCTCAATGTTCGAATGGCCATCTTTCTCCATTAAGCTACTACAAGACCGAATACCCTATCTCACAAGAACTTAAAAATTCTTTCATGGGTTTAACAAAGAGCCTCATCATCAACAAGTTCTCAAAATTTTAAAGGGAAATTTCAAGATTTCACTTACCAAATCGAGTTATGGACGACCGAAACCTTGCTATCATCCTCTTCTTCTCACGGTAATTAGAACATGAAAATGATCTTTTATTTTTCTTGGTTTTTCTTTTTCCTCCCACTTACTAAATTCTTTTTGTTTAATATTTTAAGCATATAATATTCATATAAATTCTCCACACTATCATTTCAATTGAACAAAAATGACATCATTATTTAGTTGGCCGGCCATGAGTGTTAATTTGGAAAAATTGACATGCAAATCCTTCCTTTATAATTCATGCATTAATTAGTCATTCTTTTTCTTCCCATCCTATTATTAGATTTTAGCACATGAGTCCTTAATCGAAATTCCACCTACTAATGACATAATTGAGCATACAAATTTTACACAAGCAAAATCACACACATAAAAATCCTAAGATTCAACATTTAATTATTTTCGCGACTCGGTTTAGTGGTTTCGAAACCACTTCCCGACTAGGGTCGGAATAGGGCTGTTACAACATACATGCTGATATTTGAATAATGTCCCATTAAGAAGGAAACCTTATTCATGTTTGCTATATAGCCGAATGGCTCATAGAGAAAAGGACCGAAATTGAGATTTGAAATGCATTGCTTATGTATGTTTGATCATTGGGCCGAAAGCCTAGAAAAGAAGAGTATATGTGTATAAATTTTGAATTATATGTACATTTATGATATAAAGTCGAGAAGCATGATATATGTTGTATGCACATGAATTGATTGAATTGCAAGTGAAATCTTGCTATGTGAAATTTGGCTACATGCGAATATATGTATGTGTATGAGAATTTGTGATGCGAATCCGGGAATTAAGTCCCGCTGACTATATGTGGGGACTATGTCCGGGTTAAGACCCGAAGGCTATATGCAGAGATGATGTCCGGGTTAAAAACCCGAAGGCTATATGCGGAGATTACGTCTGGGGAAAAGACCCGATGGCTATGTATAGAATTTACCCGAGATAAAGATCTCGATGATGATGCGAGTAAAGCCTAAGACTAATGGTCTTCAAGGTAACGATCGCTAATGAATTGCGCTGAAAGTGTTAAGTTATACAGGTATGTACCTTTGGCTTACATGCTAACTGGATTTTGAACCGAATATTAAGGTCGTTATGTGATTTCATATGTGTTCATGAAATGAGATTATTAATATGGTCTAAGTACAAATGGCCTATGTGAAGTGTTATGTGAATTTTTGTGACATGTGATTGTTTAAGTGAGTTTACCATAAGTGCGAGCTATCCTCATTCGTGTACGATGTGAATATATATATATATGTTTGGTTGAAGGGTGACCTACCTAAAAGAAGAGGGAGACAAATATTCGAATAACTATGCTATAATTTGATGCTTTATCTGTTCTCATTGCTTAAAACTTACTAAGCATTAATGTGCTTACTTTGTTTCCCTTGTTTCTTCTATTTTATAGATCTCACTTGTGGAAGCTACAGACTCGGGGATTGAAGCCTTAATCACCTACACTATCGCTGTTATTTTGGTACATTTGATGGTTATTTTTGGGTCAATGGCATGTATAGGCTATTTTCCTTCCGTAGAATCAAACTTCATTTTGAGTTGTAAATATTTCTAGCCATGCGAAAATGGCTTGTTTAGTCTTCGAGTTTGCTTATATGGGTTGGAGTGATTCTCATACTATTTGATGTTGTGGCATGAAAATTTAGTTAGTACCTAATATGCAATGACTTTTCTAATATGATGTTTGGTTATTGAATTTGTTCGATTTAGCTAATTTGTTAGTAGTCACAAGGTAAAAATTTGTTAGTATGCTTATAGAACGATTTTAATGAGATACGATGTTCTAACCGAACCGACCTAAGTGTTAAATTCAACTATTGAACTCAGTGAATTCACGTCTAGCTTTGTATCTATGAACCTCGGTAGTTGTATTTTGATTTTGTAATACCTTAGACCCTAATCCGGCGACGGACAGGGGCTTAGGGTGTTATATTTTTATTGGTATCAGAGCTACGGTTTAGCCGATTCTCGGACTAACGTAGCGCGTGTGAGTATAGCTATACATGCCATTTTGTGAAAATGCGATAGTGTGGTGATTTCTGACATTTGAAATGTGTTTTCCCTATAGTAATGGATTTCGATCCCGATCGAGCCATAGCGGAAGATATTGAGAGTGTGGCGGCTGCTCCCGCGCAAGGGACCGCACCGGTTGACTCTCAGCCGAATGCCAGTCATCGAGATGATGACGTGAGGCAGAACTTCTATGCAATGATGAATGATTGGTTCACCCAATTTCTTCGAACTAATCCGGCTGTTCCACAACCTCCTCCCCCGAATAACCCACTTCCGACTCCTATGGCTCCTCCTGAGGCCGACCCTGTGAGGTCGAGTAAACCCCTGGTCGATAAAATTAGAAAATATGGGGCTGAAGAGTTCCGGGCTACAGTTGATGACGATGCTGAGCGGGCTGAGTTTTGGCTCGATAATGTAATCCGTGTGTTTGATGAGTTGTCGTGTACGCCCGAAGAGTGCTTGAAGTGTGCTGTATCTCTGCTGTGTGATTCTGCATACTATTGGTGGAACACATTGGTTTCCGTTGTACCGAGAGAGCGAGTTACTTGGGAGTTTTTCCAAGTTGAATTCTGGAAAAAGTGTATCAGCCAAAGATTTATCGATTAGAAACGGAAGGAATTCCTCGAGCTTAAACAAGGCCGAATGTCAGTAACCGAGTATGAGAGAGAATTCGTACGACTTAGCCGATATGCTCGCGAGTGCATAGCATCCGAAGCTATTATGTGTAAACGCTTCGAGGACGGGCTAAATGAAGACATTAAACTCCTGGTTGGCATTCTAGAAATTCAAGAGTTCGTTGTTCTTGTTGAGCGAGCCTGCAAGGCCGAAGAGCTTCGAAATGAAAAGAGAAAAGCTAATAGCGGAGCCAGAGAGTTCCGTAAGAGATCTTCGGGGAGGTCTACTCAAAAATCCTCAAAGAAGTTCTGAAGTGAATCGGAGAGACCATCTGCTACTTCGGGTTTTTCTAGATGAGACCGTGATCGACCCCCTATGAGTACACGTGCCACTTCTGCTGCTAGTGTTGGAAACGACCGTCGGGACAGAGCCGAGTGCAAGTATTGTGGAAAATGGCATTCGGGGAGCTGCAGATTTCATGATCGCTCCTGTTTTAAGTGCGGGTCGGCTGATCACTTTATAAGAGATTGCCCCAGATGGTCCGAGCAAAAGGTGAACCCGAGTGGGAAACCGAGTACTACTTCAGCACGGGGTAGACCACCGAAGAATCCGGGAAATGCTAGCGGCGGTCAGAGAAGGTTTAAAGATGCTACAACAAGATCCGAGGCTCATGCTCCTGCTAGGGCTTACGCTATTCGCGCACGAGAGGATGCCTCTTCGCCCGATGTTATCACCGGTACTTTTACTCTCTTTGATACTGATGTAATTGCTTTGATTGACCCCGGTTCAACTCATTCATATGTATGTGAAAATTTGGCATCCAGTAAGACTCTCCCTATTGAGTCTACTGAGTTTGTGATACGAGTGTCCAATCCCTTGGGTCGTTGTGTCTTAGTTGATAGAGTGTGTAAGAAATGTCCCCTTAGGATTCGAGATTTCTATTTTTCGGCCGATTTGATGCTTTTGTCATTCGATGAATTTGACATTATACTCGGAATGGATTGGCTGACTGTGCACGATGCGATAGTGAACTGTAAACGAAAGACTATTGATTTACGATGTACGACTAATGAGATAATTCGGATTGAGTCTACGGATTTAAATGGGCTGCCGGCGGTAATATCTTCTATGTTGGCTCAGAAATTTTTGAAAAAGGGTTGCGAGGCTTACCTTGCTTATGTTTTAGATAGCAAAATATCCGAACTAAAGCTTGAGACTGTTCCTATGGTTTGTGAGTATCCAGACGTGTTTCCCGAAGAATTACCGGGATTACCGCCTGTTAGAGAGGTTGAGTTCGGCATTGAGCTAGTTCCGGGTACAACTCCGATCTCAATTGCTCCATATCGTATGGCTCCGACAGAGTTGAAAGAGTTGAAATCCCAGTTGCAAGAGTTGACCGATAGAGGGTTCGCAAGACCGAGCTTTTCTCCCTGGGGTGCACCTGTCTTGTTCGTGAAAAAGAAGGACGGGACTTTGAGAATGTGTATTGACTATCGGCAGCTGAACAAGGTGACCATAAAGAACAAGTATCCATTGCCTCGTATCGACGACTTATTCGATCAGTTAAAGGGAGCCTTAGTGTTTTCTAAGATTGACTTGCGATTCGGTTATTATCAGTTGCGAGTTCGAGACTCAGACGTGCCCAAGACTGCCTTCAGAACGAGGTACGGGCACTATGAATTTTTATTGATGCCGTTTGGGCTGACTAATGCCCCCACTGTTTTCATGGATCTGATGAATCGAGTGTTCAAGCAGTACCTAGATCGATTTGTAGTCGTATTTATCGATGACATTTTGGTTTACTCTCGCGATGAGATCGAGCATGCCGAGCATTTAAGACTTGTGCTACGGGTTTTGCGTGATAACCAGTTGTACGCGAAATTCAGCAAGTGTGAGTTCTGGTTGCGCAAGGTCGGTTTTCTGGGACACATTGTATCTGCTGCGGGTATCCGAGTTGATCCGAATAAAATCTCTGCTATCCTCGATTGGAAGCCTCCTAAAAATGTCTCGGAAGTCCGAAGCTTTTTAGGACTTGCCGGGTACTATCGACGGTTTGTGAAGGACTTTTCGATGATCTCAACCCTGTTGACGAAGCTATTGCAGAAGGATGTTAAATTCAAATGGTCTGAGAAGTGCCAAAAGAGTTTCGACCAATTGAAAGCCCTATTGACGGAAGCTCCGGTCTTAGTTCAGCCTGAATCCGGTAAAGAGTTTGTAGTATATAGTGATGCGTCCTTGAATGGCTTGGGGTGTGTTTTGATGCAAGAAGGCAAAGTTGTTGCTTATGCTTCGAGGCAATTAAAGCCTCATGAGAAAAACTATCCGACTCACGATCTCGAATTAGCTGCTATTGTTTTTGCTTTGAAGATTTGGCGTCACTACCTTTTTGGTGAGAAATGTCATGTCTTTTCCGACCATAAAAGCCTCAAATACTTGATGACGCAGAGAGATTTGAATCTGAGACAAAGACGGTGGCTTGAATTGCTAAAAGATTACGAGCTTGTCATTGACTATCATCCGGGAAAGGCGAATGTAGTTGCTGATGCTCTTAGCCAAAAATCATTGTTTGCTTTACGAGCCATGAACGTGCATTTATCAGTATCTAATGACGGCGTGATGATAGCAGAATTAAAAGCCAAACCGGTATTTCTCCGACAAGTTTGTGAAGCTCAGAAAGCGGATGAAGATTTAATTGCCAAACGAGCTCAATGCGATGTAAATGCGGATCCTGAGTTTCAAGTTGATGACAATGATTGTTTGAGGTTTCGAGGCCGAGTATGTATACCGAGAAGTTCAAAGTTGGTTTCGGTGATTTTAGATGAAGCTCACAATAGCCGAATGTCAGTTCATCCGGGAAGCACAAAAATGTACAACGACTTGAAACGTCAGTATTGGTGGCATGGTATGAAACGAGACATCTCAAATTTTGTGTCGAAGTGTCTGATATGCCAACAAGTAAAAGCGGAACATCAGGTGCCATCGGGTTTGTTGCAACCGATTTTGATTCCCGAGTGGAAATGGGATAGAGTCACGATGGATTTCGTATCTGGGCTACCGTTGACACCGAGTAAGAGGGATGCGATTTGGGTTGTCGTAGACCGATTAACCAAATCCACCCACTTTATACCTGTGCGTACGGATTACTCACTTGATAAGCTAGCGGAGTTGTATGTTTCTCAGATTGTCAGATTGCACGGGGTCCCTATCTCTATCGTGTCGGATAGAGACCCGAGATTTACATCGCGGTTTTGGAAGAAACTACAAGATTCATTGGGTACTAAGCTACATTTTAGTACCGCGTTCCATCCTCAGACGGACGGTCAATCGGAACGAGTAATTCAGATACTCGAGGATATGTTGAGATGTTGTGTCCTTGAGTTTAGTGGTACGTGGGAACGATATTTGCCTTTGATCAAATTCGCTTACAACAACAGTTTTCAATCGAGCATTAAGATGGCACCTTACGAGGCCTTGTACGGTCGAAAATGCCGTACCCCGTTGTTTTGGACCGAGCTTGGTGAAAGTAAGATCTTTGGAGTCGACTTGATTAGAGATGCCGAGCGGAAAGTAAAAGTGATCCGAGATAATCTTAAAGCAGCCTCAGATCGGCAAAAGTCATATGCGGATTTAAAGCGGAAAAATATCGAGTATCAGGTCGGAGATAAAGTATTCCTTAAAGTATCACCTTGGAAAAAGGTGCTCAGATTCGGCCGTAAGGGCAAATTGAGTTCGAGGTTCATCGGACCATACGAAATATCTGAACGGATTGGACTGGTAGCATATCGATTGACTTTGCCTCCCGAACTTGAAAAGATTCACAATGTTTTTCATGTTTCGATGCTCCGACGATATAGGTCCGACCCATCACATGTGATTAATCCATCTGACATTGAGATTCGATCTGATATGAGTTACGAGGAGGAACCAATTCGTATGTTGGCACACGAGGTTAAAGAGTTGCGAAATAAGAAGATTTCGTTAGTGAAAGTGTTGTGGGTCAAACACGGGGTTGAAGAAGCTACTTGGGAGCTTGAGGATTCGATAAGAGAACGTTACCCAAACTTATTTTCTGGTAAGAATTTTCGGGGACGAAAATTTTTTAAGTGGGGGAGAGTTGTGACAGCCTTAAAACGCCCCTAGTCGGAATGTGGTTTCGGGACCACAAAATTGAGGCATAAAATATATTTAATATTCATTTTAATGCCTATGATACGTGTTAATTCGTGTGTGACATGTCTGATGTGTCGATTTAGAGTTATAAAATTTAATTTCACTAAAAGGGACTTAGTAGTGAACTTTGAAAATGTGCTAGACAAATGTGTGAAGACTAGTTAATGCATGCATGCAAAATAAGGGATTTGCATGTCAAATTACCCACTTTTATGATAGTGGAGGGTAATGATGACCTAGTTTGTCATTTTGTGCTTTGTTTGTTGCTAATTAATATTAATTGAATTAATAAATTAGTTGTCATAAAAATTGAATTAATAAAGAGTAAATAAACCAAATGAATAAAATAAGGTTGAAGTGATAATAGCAAGGCTATTTTCTTCTTCTTATTGCCGTGAGTAGAGAAAGAAAATAAGAAACCCTTGAGCTAGGGCATTCGGCAAAGTGAAGCACAAACAAGGTAAGATTCATGAAATTTTTCTTTCAATGTTGTAATTTTGAGATGAAAACCAAGCTCCTAACATGACTCTTGTGAAAGTTTTTGAGTTTATATCACTCTCCATATTCGGCCATATGAGAAGAAGTGGGAAAATCTTGTCTAATTTGAAGTTTGTGTAAATAAATAGAGTTTGGATGTTGTTTGAGCTAGATAGAGGTTTACTTATGAGGATTTGTGAATAGATTAAATCAGTTTGTATGATTAGCTTCCTACTTCTAAATTCCGAATCTAAGTTGTGAGATTTGTGATTTTGAATTTAGTACTAAGAGTCTTACTTAACCATGATAGAAATTTTGTTTTGGCTATTGACTTGGAGGTTCGGCCATGAACTTGAAAAGAAAATAAGTAATGCTAGTAATTTTGGATGAGGGTGCCGAATGTGTTTTTGATTAATAAGTGAAATTGAGCCTGTTAAATGCACATTTGTGAATTGATTGTTAATAGGGATCAATTAAAGAGCTTGAATGTGCCATGATTTGCCGAATGTGAAGATTTAAAATAACTATGAAGTAATTGAGTTCTTAAGTTGTAAAATTTGAAGGTTGAGGTGGTGATTTATATGATAGATAGCATTCGGCTAGTGTATCTTTGTGCCAAAGATTGCCAATTTTGGACTTAAGCATTTAGTTGTAAATTTGTTAAATGAACTAAGGTAAATGAAGATGCTAAATGCATTTTGTGTATATGCATACATTCGGCTAACTTGGTGACATTGATTTGATTGGCAACTTTAAAAATTTCTATTAGGGAATATATGTGCATGATTAATAAAATGATTTGAGTGACATAACTTACAAAGGTGAATATTCGGCCATGGGAAGATGCAAGAGGGGTTGATGTTTGATGTTTCAATTGTTATAATGCATGTTTGTGCAATGGCCGAATGTGCCTTTGATGTTGCTTTTGGATGTTTTGGGTGTTAAATTGATAAGTGGTTTGGTTTGTGTTGTATGGAGAAATCTGATTGTGGATGGAATAAATATGAATTATATATATATATATATTAAGGTCAATGACTGCTCTAAATGGTGCCTTAGGAAATGATATGTTTTAAGTATGTGCATGAGAACACTAAAGAGTGAATTTGGTATAAAATTCTGCTTGGTACAGCAGCAGTAACGTGTTTTGGAAAAATCACCATAAATTGTGCGAGTTGAATTAGAGGCTGAATAAATTGTGTAATTGAAGCTTAGTGAGTCTAGTTTCTTATAAAAGAAACCTTGCAAGCAAAGGAATTTTCGAGAAATAGATTTTTAGAGTAGAGTGAGACAGTGTCAGATTGACTTCGAAGTCTCCTGCTCTGTTTTTGGAAAATCACTATAAATTGTATAAAAATTGTTATGAGACCACATTTATATGCTTAGACTCCTTAATGAGTCTAGTTTCGAATGAAATAGGTGAGAACATATTTGGAACTCTGTGCAAGGAGAAATTCGGTTCATAGTATAGAGTGGTCAGTTTAATCAAACAGTGAATTAGGGGAACTTTAAGAAAATTCTGGTATTGATTGGCCAAACAAAAAATTATGAAAATTTTATGGAATAAAGATAAATGAGTCTACCTTCATGCAAAATTTACAGCACGACATTTGGAGTTTCGTAGCTCCAGTTATGAGTAAATTATTGAATGCTGCTCAGAAAATCAGCTTGTTGTGACTTATGATATGTATGTGAAATGCTCCAATGTGCATGTGTGTTTGCAATGAGAAGAATATGCATGTATGATTTGATTATGAGTGAAAATGATTCATTGAGGTGCTTGAATAAGGATTAATAGAATTAAATGTTTTATTTAGCTCAAGAGCATAGAGGGACGAGTTCGGATAAAGGGAAGGCCAAAGTGGTCGAATAGCCAACTCGTAATTCCTCGTGAAAGTTCAAGGTAAGTTTTGAGTAATCGAATTCGGTATTTAAGTTAAAATGCCATGACATACATGCTGATATTTGAATAATGTCCCATTAAGAAGGAAACCTTATTCGTGTTTGCTATATAGCCGAATGGCTCATAGAGAAAAGGACCGAAATTGAGATTTGAAATGCATTGCTTATGTATGTTTGATCATTGGGCCGAAAGCCTAGAAAAGAAGAGTATATGTGTATAAATTTTGAATTATATGTACATTTATGATATAAAGTCGAGAAGCATGATATATGTTGTATGCACATGAATTGATTAAATTGCAAGTGAAATCTTGCTATGTGAAATTTGGCTACATGCGAATATATGCACATGAATTGATTGAATTGCAAGTGAAATCTTGGTATGTGAAATTTGGCTACATGCGAATATATGTATGTGTATGAGAATTTGTGATGCGAATCCGGGAATTAAGTCCCGCTGACTATATGTGGGGACTATGTCCGGGTTAAGACCCGAAGGCTATATGCAGAGATGATGTCTGGGTTAAAAACCCGAAGGCTATATGCGGAGATTACGTCCGGGGAAAAGACCCGATGGCTATGTATAGAATTTACCCGAGATAAAGATCTCGATGATGATGCGAGTAAAGCTTAAGACTAATGGTCTTCAAGGTAACGATCGCTAATGAATTGCGCTGAAAGTGTTAAGTTATACAGGTATGTACCTTTGGCTTACATGCTAACTGGATTTTGAACCGAATATTAAGGTCGTTATGTGATTTCATATGTGTTCATGAAATGAGATTATTAATATGGTCTAAGTACAAATGGCCTATGTGAAGTGTTATGTGAATTTTTGTGACATGTGATTGTTTAAGTGAGTTTACCATAAGTGCGAGCTATCCTCATTCGTGTACGATGTGAATATATATATATGTTTGGTTGAAGGGTGACCTACCTAAAAGAAGAGGGAGACAAATATTCGAATAACTATGCTATAATTTGATGCTTTATCTGTTCTCATTTCTTAAAACTTACTAAGCATTAATGTGCTTACTTTGTTTCCCTTGTTTCTTCTGTTTTATAGATCTCACTTGTGGAAGCTACGGACTCGGGGATTGAAGCCTTAATCACCTACACTATCGCTGTTATTTTGGTACATTTGATGGTTATTTTTGGGTCAATGGCATGTATAGGCTATTTTCCTTCGGTAGAATCAAACTTCATTTTGAGTTGTAAATATTTCTAGCCATGCGAAAATGGCTTGTTTAGTCTTCGAGTTTGCTTATATAGGTTGGAGTGATTCTCATACTATTTGATGTTGTGGCATGAAAATTTAGTTAGTACCTAATAGGCAATGACTTTTCTAATATGATGTTTGGTTATTGAATTTGTTCGATTTAGCTAATTTGTTAGTAGTCACAAGGTAAAGATTTGTTAGTATGCTTATAGAACGATTTTAATGAGATACGATGTTCTAACCGAACCGACCTAAGTGTTAAATTCAACTGTTGAACTCAGTGAATTCACGTCTAGCTTTGTATCTATGAACCTCGGTAGTTGTATTTTGATTTTGTAATACCTTAGACCCTAATCCGGCGACGGACAGGGGCTTAGGGTGTTACATAAATTGTGATGTATTTGGTCAAGAAATTGAGAAAAAGAGGTATCGAGATCTCGGTGTCATAAACTAAGTCCTAAATATTTTTTATAAATATTTACGGAGTGTCATTAGGGTGGTATTAAAGTTTTGTTAAGAAATTTTAACGTTTTGATGGTTAATTGATTAAAAAGGACCAAATTGAAAAAAATGCATTCCCAGGACTCCGTTCCGGTAAATTGGACTCGTAAATATTTTTAATAAATATTTACGAAGTTAGTTGTGTGTGCTTAATTAAGTTTTAATTGGGTAAATTTAGCTGAGTTCAGTGAAATTAGTGAAAAAGACTAGATTGGATAAAGGTTGAAAGTTTAATTATAGATTAAAAGAAATTATAAAGGACCAAATGGGAATTAAGCCATATTTGGAATATGGGGCGGCAAATGGGAAAATATCTAAGATTTTTCCTTAGATTAATTTCATTAATTTTATTTAATTGGTTTATATAATATATTAATTTATTATAATTATGTTATATTATATGATGAAATAAATGAGATAAAGACAAATGGATGGTGTAGATAATGTACAAATGTAGAAAAATGCATGTATACAATTGTAATACAAATATTTATTTAGTAAATAGATATTTAGTATTTATTATTATTAAGTAAAAGATATTTAATTAAATAATAGGACTTTTATATGATAAGCAAATTAAATGATGACATTTGTAAAATAAATATTTGTTACTAAATAAATATTCATTACTTTTATTATTATTATTATTATTATTAGCTAATATATATATGTATATAAGATATAAAAGAGAGAACAAAAGCTATTGAAGCAAAAACGGAAAAAAGGAAGGAGAAAACAAAAAGAAAAAGAAAAAGGGGAAACTAGAATTTTGAAGCTTTAAGTTTTAATAGGTAAGTCAATCAAATTTTTTTCTTTTAATTTTGATATCTTAGAAGCTTTAGAATAAAGTTTTGATGAAACTAAGTTGACATATTGGAAGTTTATGGTTTTCAAGTATAGTTTATGTTGAACTAAAAGATGAATTAGGGACTTAATTGAATGAATTTCAAGTTAGAATTGATGAAAGGATTAAATTGAGAAATAAGTTATAAGAAATAGTTTTGGATAGCAGCAATAGCTTAACTTTGAAAAATCATCAAAAATGGTAAAAATTGAATTAGAAGTTGAATAAGATTTAGAATTAAAGCTTATTGAGTCTATTTTTATATAAAAGAAACAGAGAAAGTAAAATAATTTTTTATTCTGAGATATTTATATTTTTGTGAGATTGGTCCAGAATGATTTTGAGATCCCCTATTCTGACTTAGAAAAATCATTAAAAATTGTAAAAAAATGATTTTGGGACATAATTTATATGGTTAGATCCCTTAATGAGTTTATTTTTAGAAGAAACAAACTAGAACATTATTTCAATTCTGTATAAATAGATAATTGAATTTTACTAAAGAGTGGTCAGAACTGTTGAATAGCAAAATAGGGGAGAATTTAATGAATAAACTGTACTAATTTTCTAAACCAAAAATTCTTAAAATTTTATGGTAAGAATACATATGAGTCTAGTTTTAGAGAGAATTAATGGATCTTAGTTTGGAGATCTGTAGCTCAAGATAAAAATAATTTAGTGACTATGACGTGGATGGACAGCTTAAATATTCATATAAGTAAATAGTGAAAATTATAGACAAAGTTAGTTACAAGTGTGTTATTTATACTAAGGATGTGGATGGAGAGGAGGAGGAAAAAATATATGAATGACTTGTGCATAAATTTATCACATGCTAGCTTATAATCGATAAATGTTGAATTAGAAATGAGATAATGTTTTATTTGAAATATTTATTATGAAATTATGATTATCGTTATTATACAAAAATCAAACTTGTGAGTTATATGGCTAAATTTTAGTGAATATTGAAATTGGATTCAATAAGTGATTTGTTAATTTAGATTGTGATTGGCAAGAAGAGTTAGTGAATTGCATGCTTATAAATTGTTAAATATATTTGTCTGCAATACGAGGAAATGATGGTAATTGATATATGAAAATATGAGACTATGATATATAAATATGGCATATGTTTGATGAATAAGTTCATTTGTGATTATATATATTTGTACACCTTGAGTGTACTATGCGTATGAATTGGTATTTCAAATGAATTAATGAGAAAAGTTCTAATATGAAATAGTCTGAGTTCGAAATGAAATATTATGAAATGTACTTGAAATACATTAATATGTCTTGTATATGTTATTTGAGTTCATGATGTGGGAAGTAAATTTGTATGTAAGTAGTGTATCGTTTTTAATTACATTTTCATATTTTTAAATAATTTATGAAATAATGTTGAATATTTGATGTAATTGATAAAGTATCGAAAAGTGAGATGATTTCCCGGTTGAACTTTAGGAATAGAAAATGGAAACAAGGGACCTATGTGGAAATCTAAGTGAAATACACCCATGGTACCTAAGTGAAATAAGCCCATGGTATTGTGCCAAGTGATATAAGTCCATGGCATCTAAGTGAAATAACTCCATGGCGTTGTGTTAAATGTGATTAGCTCAAGAACGAGCCTATGTGGCACTATATGAAATGTCTTGATGTATCCATTATTATTTTGATGTGTTCAATGGGAATCAAATTAAAATGACTAAGTGAAAATCAATGTGATTATGGTGATGATGATATTTCGAAAGGTTAATGTATAAAGTTTTGACATGGAATAATCTGAGTATGAGATAATAAATTATAAAATTAAACTTGAAATACATGGAATTCGTATTTATTTGATATATTGAAATATGACATGGGAAATACATGTATGTGAAAATTACCAGATAATTATGCATATTCAGGATTATGAATTGTTACACGAAATTCATGAAAATGATGGTGCATGAAATATTGGTACAATGAATTGAATAATTTATGTTTATGAAGAAACATCAAGAGAATGATATACACCATGATTTGTAAATATTTACCTATCTCTAATACGTGCTATATGAAAATTATGCAAGTTGTGATGATTAATAAACTCAAGTGTGATATGTTGATAAAATAAGATTATCAATATTGAATTTATATGAAATATGTTCAAGCATGTTAATAGGTGTTGTTGTTGTTGTTGTTTTTGATGCTTAGACAAGTGCCAAGTTACTGGTTCAATGGTAAAGTGTTTATAATATGATGCGTTAAAAGGGTAAGTGCTCAAATAAAAATATATTTATGCTCCTGGAAAAGTGGTAAGTTTTTAGCTGTGAAATTTTTTTTTATAAAATGAATTATCTATATTTGTTCTAAAAATTTTGGTAATGTCTCATAACCCTATTTTGGTGATGGATTCGGGTTAGGGACATTACATACCAAGTGTTCGAAGGAGTTCAAATCTTTCTTTCGGCTTTTAATCTTGAATTAGAGTAAGTGGGCAGATTTTAGCCGAATGCTCTATCTTGGTTTTGATTTTGTATTAAGCGATGAGTATCGATTTAAGTTTTAGTCATGTGGTTATTGATTAATGGAGTCTTTTGATAATACAGCTTCTCGACAAAAAAGGGTGTAGTTGTCGTTCGATTAGCATAATAAATAGAACTATAGTCAACAAGGGATTTCGCAATCAGGTGTGTAACTATACACCGAAGTCTATTATTGTTGAAAAGCCGAAAAAGGTGTGTACTCACACCCCTTTCTACTGTGTGTCGGCAAAAGCTGAAAAGCTGAAACTTCAGCATTTGAAGCCTCACGAGCATGCGATCGGTCGTGTGGTAATCGAGCCTACAAATCATGGCGATAGACTGTAGAGGCCACCACAATCATTTCTCGTGCACTTAGGCCATTACAGGCCTCGATGGGCCGAAATTGGTCACGTGGGCCTAATAGGCTTATGGGCCCCACACGGATAAAATCCACGGTAAGTGAAAAATAATGGATTGGGCTATGAAGTTCGCATAGTCGTGACTAAATTTGGGCTGAATGGTCTACACGAGCGTGTAGGCCCACTTGGGGCAAGTAATGGGTCTTGGGCTCATTTACATTGTTATGACCACTTAGCTCATCTGAGTTGTTCAAGACTACTGTAGACCTTCTGAAGGGTCGCCATCTGTACTGAGATCCCAAAATTGGTTAATGACCAAAATACCCCTGAAGGGTAAAATTACTGTGTTACCCTTGACTGACAAAATGACCGTTACACCCCTAGTGGTAAGTTCATTAATGTGTTCTGATATTAATATGACTGACATTGAGTGTAACATACTGTATACACGTAATATTTATGACACGTCATACTGTATGGGGTTGGGATACTGTTACGAAGGAAGTGCTGGTGGCTTTACCACGTATTTACTGTTTCTGGTGGCTTTGCCACATATTCTGATACTGGTTGTAACGCCCTAGTTTTTGGGATTTTTGTGATTTTGCTTGAATTTAATTTTGCTTTTCTAGATGTGCTAAAATATGTTTTGAGTGTGTTAGTGGGCCTTTAGAAGGCTTAGGCTTAAGTTAAAACCTGGTAGAATTTTAAAATTTTAGACTTAAAGGAGAAGGGGCTCTGACTGAGTGGGCTTTTAAAACAATGTTGGTAATTTAAGACTCAAGATGACCTGTGGTAAGGTGGCAATGTAATGCCACTTAGGACACAAGGGGGCATGTGGAAGCTATGCAGTAGCTAAGGCTCAAATCTCATGGTAAGCAATGTGATGTTTTATTTTTAATGCATGTGCAAGGCATGTGGTGGACTCCAAGTGAAACTCTGTTGGGAGGAGTTTAAAGTGCTCATGGGATTGAGTCAAGGAGGGATAAGGGGAGAAAAGTTAGGAAATTTGAAAAGGAAGTAAGTGATGGTCGAATAAGGGTCTCTTGGGAAGCAAATCAGCTAGGGTCCCTAGAGGTAACATTTTCGGCAATTTGGTAGGAGTGTGCCGATTTCTCCTTTTGTTTTCTTCAGGTTTTGCCTTGTAGTGAACCTTGAGTGCTAGCTAGTTATGGGTTAGAGGGCCGACCATATCTTTCTTGTCACCAAATTCTTCTTCTATCTTTTCTAAAGGCCGAAATCCAGAAAGTGCTAAGCTCTCTTTTATCGATTTACCTAAAGCTGAATCCCTCATCTCTTTTCTTCTTTGGCCGAATCAAGCATCTGTCTCCTCTCTTCACTCTCTTCTCTTTTCTTCTTCTTTTCTCCATCAATTAAGGTAACCTCTTTTCTCAAAGCCTTCTAGCCGATTGTTCCAAAAGCCGAAACCCAAATCATCTTGTTAGCTGATTCTTCTTCATTGGTCGAATCTTCTATACCCTTCAACCCAATTCTTTCAAAAGCCTAAACTCACAACTCTCCTATCCTTCTGTCGACATCTCTTATCGGGTTAATAGACATCATTTCTCCTTTTTGTTTCCATAAAAGCCGAAACCTCCATACTCTATAGTGATTTGGGAATTAAATCTTTAGATCAGTAAGATCTATTTTCTTTTCACGTTTTGGATTAGATCTATACTAGATCTAGATTAAGCTAGATTAAGGACTTTTCTTTGGCAAAATAAAGCATTGGTAAGTACTCGAAACCCCTTCATTCGTAAATTTGTGATTCAAGAAAAGCCGAAACCCTTAACTCTTCAGGGTGGCTGTCGTTTTTTACTAAGGGTAATATTAGCCTCTTTCTTTTGGTTCTTTTGTGTTTTAGTATGGAAGAGGCAATCTAACAAGAAGCTTTAGAGGCTAGGATCATGGGGCAATCTATATCTAGATCTAGTGGTAGATTTCAGCAAAGGTAAGTGATTAAGGGCTTTGGACGATGTTGGCCGAATATGGTAGGTTATCAGTTTTGTTGATTTCTTTGGATATTAGTTAATAGTGCAATTTAAATGATTGTAGGTTAATTCAGTGCAGATCTCAACGTAGTATCGCAAAATAGGTGTGTAATCGACACAAGCTGAAAAGCCAAAATGCTGAAATTTTAGCATTTCGAGGGCTTGCGAGTGTGCGAGTGCTCGTGGGTCGATTTGAATTGGTAAAATCAGTAATCATAAACAATAAGAATGATGTGTGCACATTTTCCTACACGTTAGTGGCTTTGGGCCTCGAAGGGCTGAATTTGGGCCCAGTGGGCTTACGGGTCCATATGGGTGAAAATGAGCGGTAATCATATTCTGGAAGTTTGACTATTAAATCTGCTAAAACAGATATTAAATTTGGACTTAGTGGGCCGTAGTAACTAGTAGACACCGTTGGGCCCATTAGGGGTTTTAGGGCCCGATGACTCGGTATTACTAAAATGGGCTAGATAAGTTGCTTGGACGATGTTAGGACTGTTAATAAACTGTAATGAGCATGAAACACTAAAATTTGGTAAATTTTCAGAAATACCCCTTAGAGGTGGAAATTACTGTTTTACCCCTAGGTGCAAAAAGACCGTTTTAGCCCTAAGGTTAAGTTGACTGATTTGCATGCTAAATAATACCTGTTCACTGATGCCATGTCATAATATACACTATTGCATGGGATTGGGTCTTGATAGAGGAAGTGCTAAGTGGCAATGCCACGTATATTGTTAGAGGCTCTGCCTCGTATTACTGTTTTGTGGCTTGGCCACGTTATCTGATTAAGCAACTAAGCTGCGACTTTGGTGTGTAGGACTGGGTAGGTTGAGTTAGTCCCCACATGGTGTGTAGGGCTGGTACGGGTGGTGTGTAGGGCTGGATTGGGCTGGGCTTTGCATTCATGCATAAAATACTGTTCTGTTACTATAATGGGCCTAAGGCCCACACTGTTTTCTGCATAGGGCTAAGGCCCAGTTAACACTATTTCCTGAATACGGCTAAGGCCCAGTTATCACTGTATCTGGATAAGGCTCTAGCCCAATTGACCTTGAACTGATCTTGCCTCTGGTTGGGTTTAGCTTACACACTGAGTTTTCACAAACTCACCCCTTTTCTTTTCATCCATGCAGGTGAACCCTAACCGTAGATGACTTGGAGCTAGAGGGATTTGGAGTGGCCACGTGGACTGCTATCTGGTTTTAATATTTTCTTTTAAAAGTTACTTATTTTATTATTCAGTAGTTTTTGGGTTTTTAATCTGTAATAAGGCCGCTCGATAATTATTTTATTTTATTTTCAATTCGGTTTTCACTTACTTATTTAATTATTATTTGTTAAAAATTGGTAGACTAAGGCTCGAAAATAATGACTCTTTAACAAAATCTTCTAAAAGTAAACCCCCAACTGATAGTGGATAGGATTTTCCTAAATTAAATAACCTACTTTTTCTCAAAACTCTTAAAATGGTTTTGCTAAGTCAGAAAAAACTTAATAAAAGAGGAACGAGGCGTAGTTCACTATCCATGTGACACACCAGATTTGGCCATAACATCTGGGCCGGGTTTGGGGTGTTACACTGGTGGCTTTGCCATGCTTACTGTTATTAGCAACTTTGCTGCGTTACTACTACTAGCAACTTCACTGCGATATTGGTGTGTTGCCTGGGTGGGTCAATCTAATCCCCACATGGTGTGTTGGTTGGATCAGGATGGGTTGCATATCTACACTGTACTGATACTATATTGGGCTTAGTTTCACACTGTTACTGTATAGGGCTAAAGCCCAGATTGTTCTGTTATTAAATAGGGCTCAAGCCCATACTATTTCTGCATGCACTGTTTACTGTTTGACTGATAGGGGATTATACATTGAGTTTACGTAAACTCACCCTCTCTTTTAACTGTACAGGTAATCCCTAGCCTTAGGCAATTTGGAGCCACGAGGGACTCGGAGGTGGCCATACAATCGCTGATGTTCTACTTTGGACTTGCTTATTTAAATTTCATATTGGGCTATTGGTTATGTAATAAGGCCATTTGGTTTTAATTTTTAAAATTGGGCTTTGATTTCTTATTTTAAACTACTAGAGTAGGAAAAAGAGTTTTCAAAGTAATAACTATTTTCGAAGAAAAACATGCATTTTAAACTTCAAGGTTTTCAATTAGAAAAGCTTTCGCGATTTTGTTTAGTTTAAGAAATCAATGGTAATAAATATGGCAATCATTTTGATAAGTTGTTTTCAGATTGTAATAACGTAATTTGCCAAATTTTCTCAAGCAATAAAAAACTAAATGGGTTTTAACTTAAATACAGATTTTTTATCAGCAAGTCCAAATTTTGGAAAGCTTTTGACGAGATGATTTGCTAAATACAAACAAAAAAGATTTAAACATAGAAATGAGCTTTTATCGACAAATCCAGTTTTTGAACGACACTTTGATGTGACACGCTAGATTTGGCCATAACGTCTGGGCCAGGTTTAGGGTGTTACAAGGGTTCATTTTTAAAATTTTACCCATGGATGACCTAAATGCATTTTGATTTCTAGTGGTAGAATATGAAAGTTTGAATTGTGGTGAACAACTTTTACTAGGTGATTTTGGTGAAAAATTATAAAAAGGACTTATTTGTAAAAAGTGAAAATTGTGTGCATAAATTGTGAAATGATGGAAATTTTGGGCTGCTATAAGAGGAAAAATGGTTCGGCTAGGCTTAAAATACAAGAAAATGGGATGAAGATAATTTATCCAACCTAGGGACTAAATTGTAAAAGCTGGAAAATTAGGTGTCAAATTGTAAAATTTACTATAGGAAGATTTTGGACTGAGTTGAGTAATGTGAATATTAAATGGGTTAAATGTGTCATTATAGATCGAGAAGAACATAGAATCGACCTTGACCGAGGCAAACGTAAAGTTTCAGACTAAACCGCAAATTTGACATATTTCGTATCGAGGTAAGTTTATATGTAAGTAATGCATTGAATTTATTAATGTCATTATATATGGTTGTATATTGTGAAGAATGCTTGAGTAATATTGTCATGAAAAAGTTGTGGGAATGTGAAATTCCCGGTTGAACCTTCGAAAACCGAGAGATATGGATGAAATGTAGCTAGATCACATGTGTGGTTCCGAGGATAGGACACCATGAGACACGAGAGCTAAGAGATGTTATATGGTAGCTAGGTCACATGTGTATATACCATGTGTACACGAGAGCTACGGGTTAAAAATAGCTAGGTCACATGAATGTTACTGAGAGTACATCATGTTGACACGAGAGCTATACAATAAGTAGCTAGGTCACATGAGTGGTTTCAAGTGTAGGACATCCTGTTGACATGAGAGCTATGATATGAGACTGTGTGGGCTAGGTCACATGCATGGTACTAAAAGTACATCATGTGCACACGAGAGCCAGATTATATGGAAGGTGGAGCTTTGTGCTGAAACCATAGAGTATTGATGGATATTTTGAAGGGTTCAACAGGGAAAATTTACTAAATGATATTTGTTGTGAATATGTAGTGTGTAAGTGCAGGGATGTGAGCAATTGCATATGTGAGCAAGTGTATATGTGAGCAAGGGTGTATGTGAGTATGTGCATGGATAGAAAAATTGTATGTGGTGTATGTGAATATGGGTAAGGTTAAAGTGAGTAAGTGAAGTCATGATGAGCATTGAAATTGTGTTATGTTAATTTTTGAGCTTGAATTTGAGTATGTTATTATAATGCTAATTATTTTCATATAGACTTACTAAGCTTAAAGCTTACCCCTCTTCTTTTTCCCTTGTCTTATAGTGTCGCCAAACCAGCTTGAAATTTGGGAAGCGTCAGAGGATCACCTACACTATCAAGACCCGTTTTAGTACATTGAAATGTATTTTTGAATTATGGCATGTATAGGGACTTGGTTGTTTTATAAGTGTCAAAGTAGTTTGGCTATCATGTGGGTTCATGTCTCTTGCTAAGGCATTTTATATTAAGGCCATGTGATATGGCTGATGATGCTATTGGTTTGTATGCCTATATGAGGTAATTCATGAAATGGTTGGGTTGCTTGTGTGTGGATGACTTGATATGTGATGATTAAATGTTAAATGTCGCTATAATGAGTGTCTAAAAGAGTTTTTGGTGTGTTGTGATGAAATGGTATAAACTTATAATTGTTTGAGGTGTGGAATAGCTTGGAAAATAGCCTAACTTAGGGCCACACGGTCAGCCACCATGGCCATGCGAGTATGACGTGTGAAATTGCATGAACTTTTCAGAGAATAAGTACGTCACACGGTCTGCCCATACGGGCGTGTTCCGTGGTTGTGTGACCAAATTTGTATGCTAACGTCATAAATAGAATACCCAAGTTTTTGCACATGGGGTAAGAACACAGGCGTGTTGAGGCCATGTGAGGGACACAGGCCAAGGACACGGGCGTGTGCTCGGCCATATGAAAACCCCTGTAGGTTCGAAATGAAAAATAAATTCGCAATAATTCCCCATGGGTTGGGGACATGGGCGTGTGTGACCACACGGCCTGCCCATACAAGCGTGTCCCTGTCTCACATGGGCATTTGCCCTGTTTTTAGCCAAATTTTCCAAATTTTCCTAAGTTCTCAGTTTGGTCCCAGACCACTCCCAAATTATGTTTTGGGCCTCATAGGCTCACTTTAAGGATTGTAGGACATATTATGAATAAGTTTTCACTTGGAACGAAATTTTATGGTCCGATTGTGAGTGATTGGTTGTGCTATTGTCCTGTAATGCCTCGTATCTGGTTTCGATGTTGAACTCAGGTAAGGATTGTTACATTTAGTGGTATCAGAGCTATAGTTTAGTCGATTCTTGGACTACCGTAACACGTGTGTGAGTTTAGCTATACATGCCATAAAAATATTGTGATAGTATGGTGACTCCTGACATTTCTAAACTATTTTTTTTTTGTTTTATATAGTAATGAAACTCGATCGAGCAGCGACTGATGATACTGCGAGTAATGTGCCGGC
Organism: Gossypium stocksii; assembly: GCA_020496765.1. Lineage (NCBI taxonomy): Eukaryota > Viridiplantae > Streptophyta > Magnoliopsida > Malvales > Malvaceae > Gossypium > Gossypium stocksii. The sequence goes on along the minus strand of CM035622.1, from coordinate 43,243,030 downwards.
TCATGCGCAAGGGACTACACCTGTAGAAAATAGACTTGAGACATTGAGTCAAAGAGACGAGGCTCAGGATGCCTTTCTCCAGATGATGTATGATTGGTACACTTATTTTGTTGGAGCAAATCCAAATGCTCAACCCCCTCCTCCCCCACCTGTGCCACAACCGGTCCCCGTAGCTCCACAGAGTATTGATATGGTAAGATTGACAAAACCTTTGGTGGATAAGATACGTAAACAAAGGGCTGAAGAGTTTAGAGCTAATGTCAATGATGATCCAAAGAGAGTAGAGTTCTAGCTCGAGAATTCCATATGGGTATTTGATGAATTATCTTATACACCTGAGGAGTGTTTAAAATGTGATGTATCCTTCTTGAAAGACTCAGCTATCATTGGTGGAAGACCTTGATATCTGTAGTCCCAAAGGAAAGAGTAACATGGGATTTCTTCTTGGAAGAGTTCCGAAAGAAATATATCAGTCAGTGATTTATCGATCAAAAATGGAAGGAGTTCCTTGAGTTGAAGCAAGGTAAGATACTATAGCTGAGTATGAACGTGAGTTTGTTAGACTTAGTAAATATGCACAAGAGTGTGTTTCTACCAAGGAAATGATGTGTGAAAGGTTTGAGGATGGGCTTAATGAGGACATCAAAGTGCTAGTGGGAATTTTAGAATTAAAAGAATTTGTAGTATTGGTTGACAGAGCTTGTAAAGCTGAGGAGCTAAATAAAGAAAAGAGGAAAGCTGCTAGTGAGGTTAGAGATGCCAAAAAAAGATCGATGAGTAAGTCGTTTCAATCTCAATCAAAGAGATCTACAGAGATGAACCCTCGAAAGACAGCTTCAGTAGAGTATTCCATCGAGATAGGGGAAATCATATTCAAGTTCTAAGGTCCAAGCTACCTTAGTGGCGAGTGTGGGCAATGTGAGATCTAATAAGCCCGAGTGCCAGAATTGTGTTAGGTAGCATTTTGACGAGTGTTAGGGAACTACCCGGGCTTGTTTCAAGTGTGATTCCCTAGATCACTTTGTTAAATATTGCCTTGAGAAAGTGGGAGATGAGAAATTTTAGAGTGCTAGACAAAGTAATGCCCTTAGCAAGGGTAGACACCCGCGAAATGTCAGAGGCAGGACTAGTAGTAAGGGTATGACGAAAGATGTAGCTGCAAGGTGAGAGGCGAGAACCCCTACTAGAGCATATGCTATATGAGCTCGGGAAGAGGCTTATCTCTTGATGTGATCACTAGTACATTCTCACTCTATGATACTAATGTCATTGCATTGATTGACCTAGGGTCCACTCATTTTTATATTTGTGTGAAATTGGTGCATAGTAAGAATTTTCCTATTAAATTGATTGAATTTATGATTAAAGTGTCCAACCCTTTACGCAAGTATGTGCTAGTAGATAAGGTTTGCAGGAATTGCCCTTTGATGCTTCGAGGTTACTGTTTTCTGGCCAATATGATGTTGTTGCCATTTGATGAATTTGATGTTATTTTGGGAAAGGATTGGTTGACATTACATGATGCCAAGGTAAATTGTAGGTAGAAAACTCTTGAGTTGAAATGTGAAAATGGTGAAATTCTTTAGGTTGAAACAAATGAGTCGAATGAAATGCCAGTTGTGATTTCGTACATGTCTGCTCAAAGGTGCATGAGAAAAGGGTGTGATGCTTACCTTGCATATACATTGAATACCGAGATAAGTGAGTTGAAGTTTGAATCAATGCCAGTAGTATGTGAATTTCCAGATGTGTTTCCGGAAGAGTTACCTGGGTTGCCTCCTGTTAGAGAAATTGAGTTTGCCATCGATTTGTTACCTGGGACTGCACCTATTTTCATTGCTCCGTATAGAATGGCTTTGACTGAATTGAGAGAGTTAAAGGCTCAGTTGCAAGAGTTGACTGATAAGGGATTTGTAAGACCAAGTTTCTCTCCATAGGGTTGTAACATCCCAAAATAGGGCCTAAACGGAATGGTGGTTGTGAATCCACGAATTCGAGATAGAAAAGTTGATTCTGATTAATTTTTATGATTTACCGAGTGATTAGATGCATGTGTTAAAGTATTGATAGAAAATTTTATGAATTGCATGACTAATTTCCCTATTAGGGCTTAATTGTAAAAGTTGATAAATATGAGTTCTAGATGTTAAAGGATTTAATTAAAGAGCATAATTTAAGTAGAGGCCCTTAAATGGTAATTATACCATTAGGTTTTCATGGACAAAAATGGACATACATAGGTAGAAATAACCAAAGTTTTTAATGAAGGGTATTTTAGTCATTTGGTAATTAAAAGATTAAAAAAGGGAAAAAAAGATGGTAAAATATTCCATCTTCTTCCTTAGGATGAAATTTCAAGGGTTCTCCATAGCTAGGGTTTGTTTCAAGCTTCCAAGCTCTATAGTAAGTGATTCCAAGCTCCGTTTTTAATGTTCTTTACATTTTCGGAGTCCAGGTAACTTGATTTAGCTTATTCTAGCCATAATTTAACCTAGGGTTCATATTTGGAAAAATACCCATAGGTGAAAAGTGTTTATTTTGATGTTTTATGATAGAATATGAGGTTTTAAATTATGTTAAACAACTTGTGCTACTCAGTGTTAAGTGAAAACGAGTAAAACGACATAATCGATAAAAATACCTAATGTTCATAAGTACAAGTTAGAGTGAGAATTTGATGTTGTTATTAAGGGAAAATGATCAGCATGTCCTAAAACATAAGAATTAGGGAAAAATTTTAGTTTCTGAGCTTTGGGGAAAAGGTGTAAATATGCAAAAGTTTAGGGGCAAAATCATAATTTTGCCAAAGTTAGAGTTAAGGACTGTTTTGAGGAATGTGGGTATTAAATAAGCTAAATTTGCTAACTATAGATCAAGAAGAACAAAATTTGGGGATAGACTGAGGAAAGAAAAAGGTAGAAGATTAAGTTGTCAAGTCGATCGCATTTTGCACCGAGGTAAGTTTATGGTAAATAAATGCAATATTTCAATACTTTATATTAATGTTGTTAATTTCCAGCATATATATATATTTATTTTATGAGAATATTTCAAGTTGAATTAAAGATGAGATAACAAAAAAAAAAGTATCAGAAAGCCCCATTTGAACCTTAGGGATGTATGGTATTTTAGGTTAAGACAGTTGAGGAACATCCCATGTAAGTTCATATAAGATATATGGCTTTGGTAGGCTAGGGAACATCCCATGTAAGACCATGCCTAGAGCTTGGCATTGGCAGGCTATTATCAGGTAGGAAAACCTAAGTACCCTTAGTATTCCAAACAGTTCATCGGGCTAATATACAGGCTATGTTACAAGAAAGTTCAGGTAAAGGAACGATAAATAGGAAAGTTAAAGAGTAAGTGGAGAAGTAAAACAAATATTTTATTGTTGATGGTGAATGTTGTCATTTATTTATTTGTAGACTTATTAAGCATTGTAGCTTACTCCTTTTCTTTTCTCTCTTTTATAGTGTAGCCAAGCCAATTCGGGGATCAAAAAGGACGTCGGAGTTCGTCTCACACTATCAAAGGCTATCTTGGTATTTTGTAGTTTGAAATGTTTTGAGTTATGGCATGTATAGGGACTTGGCCATTTGGTGTGTATGTCTTTATGATATGATTTAAGTATGGTATGTGAATGTTTGATGATGATTAGCTATTGGAATAGCTAAATAAGAACATGTTTTGATGTTTGTATGCCTAAATGATAGTTTATGCAAAGAAATGATGAAGGAGGAAAAGTTGGCCACGAAATAATTTTGTAACAGCATCAATGACGTGAATTTGAACAATCACTAAAAATTGTAGAAATGGAATTAAATGGTGAATGAGATATAGAATTAAATCTTATTGAGTCTGTTTTCATAAGAAAGAAACTGGGCAAGAAAAAGAAGTCTGTATTGTGAGATATTCAAATTCTTGTGAGACTGGTTTAGAGGGATTTCGCGATCCCCTATTCTGATTTTAGAAATTCACTAAAAATCCTATAGAAATAATTATGAGTAATAATTTATATGTATAGATTCCTTAGTGAGTCTACTTTCATTAGAAATAAGTGGAAACACTAAATGAAAACTGTTCTTAGAGATAATTGATTTTAGTATTGAGAGGTCAGAATAGTGTGACTGTGAAATAGAGGAAATTTTAGCTAATAAACTGTACTAATTGGCCACACCAAAAATTCTGGAAAAATTATGGTAAGAGGATATATGAGTTTAGTTTCAAGGAAAAATTACGGATTTAAATTTCAAGTTTTGTAACTCGAGTTATAATTAATTTAGTGACTGTTGCGCGGGTGGATAGTTTTATTATGAATAGTGAAATAATTTGTTTTAAATTGTGCAAGTAATCGAAAAATTTTTAATGTTCCCGGTTTGGTCCCGAACCATTTCAATTGCATGTTTTAGGGTTTTGAGGACCCTTTTTAGGGATATATTGGATCAATGTGAGTGAATTAATTTTAAAAGCAAATTTTTATGCCCTGAACTAGTAAGGTAAGTCTGGTAACGCCTCGTACTCAACTCCGACGACAGTCTCGGGTAAGGGATGTTACAGGGGTGCTCCCGTATTATTTGTAAAGAAGAAGGACAGATCAATGATACTTTGTATCAACTATAAGCAGCTCAACAAAGTGACTATAAAGAACAAGTATCCATTGCCAAGGATAGATGACTTGTTTGACCAATTAAAGGAGGCAACTGTGTTTTTAAAAATAGACTTGAGATCTGATTAAAGAGTCGGATGTGCCGAAAATAGCCTTTTGAACAAGTTATGGACACTATGAATTTCTTGTGATGCCTTTTGGTTTAACAAATGCACCGATTATGTTTATGGATTTCATGAACTGAATTTTCTGGCCATATCTAGATAAATTTGTGGTGGTGTTCATAAATGATATATTGATTTATTTTCAAGATGAGTCGGAGCATGCTGAACATTTGAGAATGGACTGCAAATACTAAGAAAAAAGAGAGATTGTTTGCCAAGTTCAGTAAAAGTGAATTTTGGCTTCATCAAGTCAAATTCTTGGGACATATAGTTTCGAGTGGTGGTATTCGAGTGGATCCGAGTAAGATCTCAGAGATTGTTGATTGGAAGCCGCCAAGGAATGTGACGGAGGTTAGGAGCTTTTTGGGCTCAGCTGGATATTATCGACGCTTTGTCGAGGGTTTCTCCTTAATTTCTTCAACTTTGCCTAAGTTGCTGCAAAAGAGTGCTAAGTTCTAATGGACTGAAAAATGTTAGCAACGTTTTGAAAAGTTGAAAGTGAAATTGACTGAAGCACTAGTGTTAGTGCAACCCGAGTCGGGGAAAGAGTTTGTAATCTACAGTGATGCATCATTGAATGGCCTTGGGTGTGTATTGATGCAGGAAGGCAAGGTGGTAGCCTATGCCTCGAGGCAACTAAAGCCGCTTGAGAAAAACTACTCGACACACGATTTGGAGTTAGCTGCCATTGCCTTTGCTTTAAAGATTTGGCATCATTATTTGTATGGCCAGAAATGTCAGATTTTTACCGATCATAAAAGCTTGAAATATTTGATGAATCAAAAGGAATTAAATTTAAGACAACAGAGGTGGCTTGAATTGTTAAAGGACTATGAGCTAGTGATCAAGTATCACCCCGAGAAGGTAAATGTAGTTGCGGACGCTTTGAGTAGAAAGTTGTTGTATGCTTTGCAAGCTATGAGCAAGAGTTTGACATTATTTGATAATGGGTCCATACTAGCCGAGTTGAGGGCTAGACCATTGTTTCTTCAACAGATTTGTGAAGCTCAAAAGAATGGTAGTGAAATGAAAGCTAATAGAGTTCAGTACGAAACGGGTGATAATTCTGACTTTCGAATTGGTTTAGATGATTGCTTGATGTTTTGTGATAGAGTTTGTGTACTAAAAAATGATGAGTTGATTCAAAAAATTTTACATGAGGCACACAGTGGTTGTTTATCAGTACATCCCGGTAGTACTAAGATGTATAATGACTTGAAGAAATTGTATTGGTGGCCGGGCATGAAAAGAGACATTTCAAAGTTTGTGACAAAGTGTCTGATTTGCCACCAAGTGAGCATCAGGTACCTTCAGGTTTACTTCAGCTCGTAATGGTTCCCGAGTGGATGTGGGACAAGATTACTATGGATTTCGTGACAGGGTTGCCTCTGACATCAAAAAAGAAAGATGATGTGTGGGTTATCGAGGATAGATTTACGAAGTCAGCTCATTTTATTTCGGTACGTGTTGATTACTCACTTGATAAATTGGCTGAATTATATATTGCTAATTGTGAGATTACATGGAATACCTATGTGTATCATTTCGGATAGAGATCCGAGCTTCACCTGTAGATTTTGGAGGAAGTTGAAAGAAGCATTGGGTACCGAATTGAATTTTAGTATTGCATTTCATCTGCAGACCGATAGACAATCCAAGAGGGTGATTCAAGTTCTTGAAGATATGCTTCGGTGTTGTGTTCTAGAGTTTAAGGGTAGCTGGGAAAAGTATCCACCTTTGGTAGAATTCGCCTACAACAACAGTTATTAGTAGAGTATACAGATGGCACCGTATGAGGCATTGTATGGTCGTAAGTGCCGAACTCCATTATATTGGACTAAGTTGAATGAGAAATAGATTCATGGTGTTGATCTAGTTAGAGAGATTAAAGAAAAAGTGAAGATAATTTGAGATTGTTTGAAGGCTTCTTCGGACCAGCAAAAGTCTTATGTTGATTTGAAAAGAAAAGAGATTGAATTTCAGGTTGGTGATAAGGTATTTCTGAAAGTATCACCGTGGAAGAAAATATTGAGATTTGGTCGGAAGGGCAAATTAAGTGCACGTTTCATTGGGTCATACGAGGTTACAAAACGAATAGGGCCAGTGGCATACCGGCTAGCTTTACTGCCAGAATTGAAAAAGATACATAATGTGTTTCATATGTCAATGTTGCGACGATATCGTCCGGACCCCTCACATGTAATTTCCCCTACAAAAATTGAGATTTGACTGGACATGACATACGATAAGGAGCCAATTAAGGTTTTGGCTCGAGAGGTCAAACAATTGAGAAACAAAAGCATAGCTTTGGTGAAAGTGTTGTGGCAAAAGCATGGTGTAGAAGAAGCTACGTGGGAACCGGAGGAAGCCATAAGAAAATAGTATCCAAACCTATTTACCAGTAAGATTTTTCGGGACAAAAATCCCTAAAGGGGTGAGAGTTGTAACAGCTCGAATTAGCGGCTAAATGGGATAGTGGTTTCGAAACCATGAATTTGAGGTCTAAAATATTTTTCCCGATTGAGTCTTGATATTAATTGGGTGATTGAATGTTTGTGTGAAATGTTGGTAGATAAATTTTATTGTTTGCATGTCCAATTTAATAGGTTGGACTAAATTGCAATAAGTGAAAAGTATATGTTTTAATTCATAAAAGTACTTGATTGAAATGGGGTTTTAAATCTAAGGTCCTTATTGGTAATTATATCATTTTATTTGAGTTTGGACAAAAATACCCATGGAAGGGAAAAATTTTAAAGAAAGGCATGAGGGGCATTTTGGTCATTTGGATAATTAAAGTGAGTAAGTGAAGTCATGATGAGCATTGAAATTGTGTTATGTTAAATATTGAGTTTGAATTTGAGTATGTTATTATAATGCTAATTATTTGCATATAAACTTACTAAGCTTAAAGCTTGCCCCTTTTCTTTTTCCCTTGTCTTATAGTGTTGCCAAACCAACTCAGAATTCGGGAAGCGTCAGAGGATCACCCACACTATCAAGACCCATTTTGGTATATTGAAATGCATTTTTGAATTATGGCATGTATAGGGACTTGGTTGTTTTATAAGTGTCAAAGTAGTTTGGCTATCATATGGGTTCATGTCTCTTGATAAGTCATTTTGTATTAAGGCCATGTGATATGGCTAATGATGCTATTGGTTTGTATGCCTATATGAGGTAATTCGTGAAATGGTTGGGTTGCTTGTGTGTGGATGACTTGATATGTGATGATTAAATGTTAAATGTCGCTATAATGAGTGTCTAAAAGAGTTTTTGGTGTGGTGTGACAAAATGGTATAAACTTATAAGTGTTTGGGGTGTTGAATGGCTTGAAAAATAGCCTAACTTAGGGCCACACGGTTAGCCACCACGGCCATGTGAGTAGGGCGTGTGAAATTGCATGAATTTTTTGGAGAATAAGTACGTCACACAGTCTGCCGTTATGGGCATGTTCGGTTGCCGTGTGACCAAACTTGCATGCTGATGTCATAAACAGAATACCCAAGTTTTTGCACACGAGGTAAGAACACGGGCATGTCGAGGCTGCGTGAGGGACACGAGCTAAGGACACGGGAATGTGCTCAACCGTGTGAAAACCCCTATAGGTTTGAAATGAAAAATAAATTCGCAATAATTCCGTACGGGTTGGGGACTTGGGCATGTGCGACCACACGGCCTGCCCACATGGGCGTGTCCTTGTCTCACACGGGCATGTGCCCTACTTTTAGCCAAATTTTCCAAATTTTTCCTAAGTTCTCGATTTGGTCCTGGACCACTCCCATATTATGTTTTGGGCCCCGTAGGCCCACTTTAAGAATTGTAAGACATATTATGAATATGTTTTAATTTGGAACGAAATTTTATGGTTCGACTTTGAATGATTGGTTGAGCTATTGTCCTGTAATGCCTCGTATTCAGTTCCGGCATCGAACTCGGGTAAGGGATGTTACACCTTTGCATTATACAAAAATCAAACAATTGATTATTATTCAAATTCTCTTTGAGTTTTTCTTTTCAAGAATTATCCTTGAGTTTCTTTTAGAAGAGCTTTTAACAGTCTTTTTAGATAGTAGGGATCATCTTCAAACTTTTTCTTGCCAAGTTTTCTTTCTTGGAGGGGAAATTAGAGGCTCTTGAAGGGAGTTGTGGATTCTTCGTGTTTCTAAGGCTTCTTAGGGCTTCTACATGACACGTTCTATCTTTTCCATCTATATTCTTTGTTTTCTTCTTTATTATTCTAATCTTTGATTTATTATTTATCTTAGATATTTATTTTAATTTTTTTATCTGACTTGAATTTGATTGCATTTTAGGTTGTGTTAAAATCCCAGTTTATTTTTTAATGTTTAAAGCTATAAGTCAAATTCGTGGCTTAGACAAACTTTACGATCCCGTTCTACATTCTAATTCGTATCAGTTCTTCATTCAACTAATTTGAACTTATCAAAACTTAAGGTTTTCTGGCATTCACCCTTTATCTTACCACTCCATTCCAATCCACCCCGGAGTGTGGCGACTTCACTATAACAAGGTTCAGGTAGTTTGCAAGTTAAATGGATCGGGTTCTACATAGCTTTAGTTCCTTAAACTTCAAGTACTTTAGGGCAATGTTTCCATCCTTTTGGTCCTAATCAAGATGGTCCTTAAAAAAAATTGTGCATTTTCCTTACTATCGAATACAGGTCTCATTGATTGATTTTTGAGGTTCTATTTAGGTTTGGGAGATCACATCAGGTTAGGCATATAGGATCAATGTATAAGTGATATTTGTGGTATGCTTTTGGTTGATATTATGATAAATTGAATTGTAGGTGATATTTGAATGAAATGAACATTTTAAAGATTGGTCTCTACCATTTTTGAACTTAGGTATCGATATTTTGGTATTTGGTATCAATTTTTAACCATATGACCAGTTTTAAACAAACATAATGCCAAAATGGTATCGATATTTATAATACCCTCAACCCGACCCAATTTACCGAGTCCGGATCTCCAGTGTTACTAGATGATCCAAAACATTTAACAATTCCTCATTTATTTCAATTATGTTATCTAAAGTCCAAAAGAAAAGATTAACATTTTAAAAATTTAAAAATGAAATATATGTTAAACAACTTATTACAACACATCTGATACACATCTCTACAAATTAGAAATTTATTCAAGGCAGACTTAATGTAACACTCCAAACCCGACCAATACGTTATGGCTGAATTTGTGATGTCACATTGATGTGTTTTTTCAAAAACTTGCTCTTGTAGATAAAATCTTGTTTGAAGATTAAAGCTTCTTTATTAAAACTTATATCATTCAAGCCATTTCTTATCCAGTTTAAATGGTCATTACTTTTAAAACATCGTTCGTTGTGGAAGTATTTCAGTAGTGTTGCGAAAACGTGTTGTTTTGAAAATAGTTATCGTTTTCGAAAACCACGCTCTACTTTTAACAAATATAAATCATCATAAATAAAATCTCAAACTGAAAGCTAACAAACTGGAGAGGCCTTATTACAGAAATTAAAACCCAGAAAAAAATTTAATAATAAATAAAAGCCAAATAAAAGAAAACAGGAGTAGTAGTGTTGGCCGCTTTCGAGTCCCTCGCAGCAGTGGTCCGCCTAACGCTAGGGATTAACTGTACAGTTAAATAGTGGAGTGAGTTTATGAAAACTCAGTGTATAATCCCTTAATATGCAGTCAGTCAAATATACAGAATGCAATAACAATCTGAGCCTGAGCCCATTACAGAAACAGGATCAGTAAGAACTGTATGTAATATCATTTATCAGTATGCATGATGCATGTTACCCCAACCAACCCTGCATTTATATCCTGTCCAACCCTGCACTTACTATGGGGAATAAATCACCCACCCATCCCTACACTTATAGAGTTAGTACCGGTTGCGGCACTAACTAGAATTGCAACAAAGCTGCCAGTAACTAGATGGCCAAGAGCCCTAAACAGGATGGTTATAAACCATAAACAGGATGGCACAGAGCCATAATTAGGATGGCTAGAAGCCATGCACTTCCTTCGTCAATAATCACCCATGCCCATGCAGAATGTCATGCCATACCATCATACGTGAATGTAGAATGGCATGTTCAATCATAGTCATATATATAGATATATCATATAGCAAATCAGTCATACATAGTATAAGGAGCATAACAGTCATTTCCCCTATAGGGGTATTACGGTTATTTTACCTTATAGGGGCATTTTGGTCATTTTCAACAGAATAGGTCTAGACTTACATACCGACCCATCAGAAGGTCCACAGTTATCTCGAGCGACTTGCGTAACCTCAACATGCATAACAGTGTATATGGGCCTAAGGCCCATTATGCGGCCCAAGTGGGCCTACACGCCCGTGTGGCCCATTTGGCCCAGAATTAACCACGACCACGCGAACCACATAGCCCAATCCAGTGATATTACCCATGTGGGCCCATAGCCCATTTGGGCCCTTCCAGCCCATTACGGCCTAAGCCCATGAGATCGCTTATGGCACCTTTGCAGACACATGTACACATTTCATGGACTCGATTCTTCACACGAGTGTTCGCACGCTCATGTGGCCTCAAAGCCCAATCTTTTGGCTTTTCAGCTTTTCAGACTTTCAGCTTTTTAGCTTTTGCAATTCTACAGTTTAAGCAATATTAGTACCCACCTGTTTACGCAACCGCTCCAAGTTCCTCAAGCACCTAACCTTGACCGAATGAGGAATTTAATCCTCCAAAATTGCTGACTAAAAATAATCACACGCTATTGCCGATTATCTATATTATGAACACAGATCTTATTAACCAAGATTAATCATAAATGTGGCCTAATTCCACAACTATCCACTTACAAGACATAGTGATATTCGACCTACCCAAAAAGTAATGTAGCATTCTTACTTTAATCGAATAATGGGAGAAAGAGATTTTGATTGCCTCCAAAACACGTGCACTCCTTCACTCCACTAAAACACCCAGAACCCAATGACCATCAAATCACGAAGAAGGAACGAGTATTACAATAAAAAAGTATAAACAGAAAACATTTGGCTTTTGGAGAAAAGGGGTAAGAAAGAACAGATTTAAACAATAATTGGAGATTATAAACACCTACCGATTTGTTCGGAACACTTGAAAAACCAAAATCTCAACACTAATCACAGAGTGCAGAATGATCAGTCAAAAATTAGGGAGGGGAGAAAGACCGTGAGTAATCGATCTAGAAAGAAGAAATAAAAGAAGAAAAGAGTGGAAAAGGGAGTAATTGGATATTGGAGAAACAGGAAGAAAAGAATAGAGCGAAGGAGAGTTGAGAGGGAGAGACAAAGTGGTTATTCGGCCAAGGATCTAAAAGAATCAATGGAGAATAAAAGAGGTATTCGACCAACCCCATAGTGGTGAATTGGCCAAATAAGTGAATTGATTGAAGGGGAGAGAAGCAATGTTTGGCAGAAAAGTAAGGCCAAAAGAAAATACCTATTCGGCCACGCAAGAAGGGAAAGGCACAAAATTGATCAAACGTAAACAATAATGTGCAAGAACACTAACCCCAAACAAAAGAGTGCCAAAATTGGACTAAGAGAATTTGACAACCTGTGCACTCACCAAAAGTCTCCATTTTTTTCCCAAAACCGAAACCAAAGGAAGCTAGAGTTCCATTCGTCTACCACTTCTTACCAAAACCGATTACTAGATAAGTAAGAATCCCCTATTCGACTCACCTACTACCTCATTCCCACTTCCTTATTCTTCTCCCAATATCCCTCAACCATCCAATCCATATCCCTTGATTCTTTCTACCCATGACTAATTCAAATCAGAGTCCCAATCCAACTCCACCTCCTACAACACAGATCACAAAAATAAACACTCTGTAGTGCCGCACAGGATTCGAACTTTAGACCTTAACACCACCCATACGTCACCTTCCACTAGGCCATTAGGCTCTTTGTGATATAACTTAACCATAAATTTTTAAAAGGCCTACATGCTAGAGTCAAGGTTTACTTAAGAGAAATACTAAAATTTTGCTAGAGCCTAGATTTGAACCCATGACTTCTCAGAGACTCCCAAACACTCCTAATTCACTTAGCCATTAAAGTAACCATATATTTATGTCACTTTCTTGCACAACTAAAAACTTATGCGTAGTCTCCTAATTGATCCTTAGCTCAAAACCTATTCCTTCTAGGCCCAAAATTCAGGGTGTTACACTTAAAAGGCAAATTTCAATACTACTCCTCAAATCCTCTGTACGCATAATAGCCCAATTCACCACCAGCTTGGCGTATTCATGGTGTTGTCCCCCCAGGCGAAACCTCTTCCCAACAAACCTGAAAAGAAATAATAATCTTGTAAGTACAAAAGTATTTACTAAGCTTATTAACCATACCTTGATGGAGTCTTCGTAATATTCTAGGACTTTACATAAGTCAACTTCTACTTTGCATCATTTACCACAGCCGATGTTGTAACGCCTCAAATTTTGGGCTTAGGAGAAATGGGCTTCGTGTATCGAAGAAATTTAGATTTTTGTGGTTAAGAAAAATTTCACAATTTCATGTTTGGTTTGTTGGTTAAGTGATTTGGAGTGCTTGGGGATGTCTGAGAAGTCCTGGGTTCAAAAAGGGACTTTACGAAAAATTTTAGTTTTTCTCATTATGTGGAAATTGGCGTCACAAGGAAAGGCTTATAAATATTTTTGGTTAAAGCTTGATGTATAGAAGCAGGTGGTCTGCTGGCTAGGAGTGTTGGGAAGCAATGAGTGGTCTAAGGTTCAAGTCCTAGCCTTAGGATAATTCTTTTATTTTTACATATATGGGCATGGTAGCAGGCATGTAAATCTTATAGTTTTTTTAGAGTGATTTGCGACACAAAAAGAGACTGTGGAAGAGTGGCAAATGGCGTGTTGGTCATTTGGGAGGGAGCAGGTTCGAATCCCAGGCCATATGAAATTTTGGTTTGCTTTTTTATTAAAGGGAGTGACGCTAGTGTGTAAGACTTATAATCTGTTGTAACCAAATATTAGCATAAGAGCAATTGCTGTGCAGTGGCCAGCAGCGTGTTGGAGAACCTGGAGGGCTGGAGTTCAAGCTTCATCCTATGCAAAAGAGGTTAATTTTTGCTACTCGTGCAAGGAAGATTTGAGGCTGGCCGACTAGGGTAATGGCTGACTTGGTCAAGCGGTGGAGCGGTGAAACAAGTATTGATTTGAAATTTGGATTGAAAGCTGGCCGAAATTATGCTACTATTAAAAGGATTGAATATGGTAGGTTTTGACCGAATGTGGGAATTTTATTAGTGTCATACGGTCATTGTAATTTTGCTAATAAAGAATTTTGAACTACTTTCTTTTTTTTGAAGCTTTGACCGAGGATTTCAATTCTTTGCTCAAACAAAAGTCTTGTGGTGTCATTCGGTCAATGGAGCTTTTGTTGCCAAATTAAAGGAAATTGTATTTGGGAAGAGTGTTGACCGAATGTAGGGGACTTTAGGTTGCTAATTCAGCTTTGGAGGTTGAAGTGCCGTTAGTAGGAGGAGTTTTTTTTTCTTTTTAGTTTTGGGAGGCTTATGATTGTTAGTTCCGAATGTGAGTTTTCATTTGGGATTTCATGTGTTTCTTTCTTCTTTTCCTTTTGGCCAAAACTTGCACTTTTGTTCTCTTGACCATACAAAATACCTTTCTTTCCCTTTCTTTGTGTTGGTGCCTTGTCGAATGCACCATTGGTTACTTTCTCTTTTCTTTTGGTTTTGCAAACACAAAAAGCACCTTTAGTCTTGGTCCCCATCGATTCTTTCTACTCATTTCTCTTCTCTATATTAGCCGAATGGTTCTTTCTTTTTTGTTAAACCGAATACTCTTCTTCTTTTCTCCTTATCTAGCCAAACCACTATTCCTTGACTACTCTTTGTCTATTCCAAATATTCTTTTGGTTAAACGGTAAGGCTATATTGCTTTCTTGTTATTATTTAGTTTTTGCCAAACTTCTTTGGTCATATTGTTAGGATCGGTTTCTCTTTTCTTTTTGGGGGGCCGATTGTAGGAGTAGCCCCTAACAATCTTGTATCTACCGAATGTTGCTAGGGTGAATTCCTTGGAGAAGGCTTGGGTGGATTCTCTCCTCATTTGCTAGTGGTTTATTGATCGAACCGTGGGTAAGTGTTGTCGGCCGAATGCTCCATAGGTATGTATTGGGATTGTAAGGTAGGTTTTCATAAGTGATGGGGTCTAATAGATGTATGTCGTTTCAGGTATTTGACCAAGTAGTGATATTGATTGTAGTTGATTGATTTAAGTGATTCAAGATCATTCGTGCGCATAAGGTGAGGTGGTGTGTATTTTGGATTAAGGGTTGGAAGTGTTTAACCTTTGTGGCAGTTAACTAATAAAGCATTGTTGGATTTGTAGGTTTTGTACAAAGGAGTTAATTGCACAGCTCGTTCTCAGGTGTGTTAATCACACTTTTAGATCTTGATGGTGAAATGTCAAAACCACAAATGTCAAAAAGCCGATGATTCAAACGTTGGCCACATGGGTGTGTGAGTACCCATGTGATCGACCGAGGCCATAGACTGTGGCCCTACATCGCAAAACGGCTATCGCAAGTGATTTTGTGAGTTGGGCCATGGGCCCGCATGGGTAAAAATTTGTAAATAGATGTGTGTTATTAATTCGGTTATTTACGCGCTTGGCTTAGGCCAAATCTGGGTTCGGTGGGCCATGTGACTGTGTAGGCCCATATGGGCCGGCTTAATGGGCCTCGACCCATAGTCGAGTTTCTATACTGATATGATCGTATATGTCACTAGGCGACCGTGGACTTGCTTGAAGGGCCTTAAAGTACTTAGGCCTCCACTGATAAATGACTAAAATGCCTCTAAGGGCAAAATGACCAAAATACCCCTCGTGGGTAAAGTGTCTCTTTTGACCTTATATGATGTTTGAATGATTATGCATGCTCTGTTATATATACTTATATGCGTGGATATTCTGTAATATGACATAACATGATACTGAGTATGTTGCATTGCATGGGGGTTGGGTATATGATTATGGAGGAAGTGTACTGTATTGGCAGCCTTGCTGTGTCTTTATCGTTAGTGCCGCATCAGTACTACACTGTGTTGGCTTCTAGCCAAATATTTTGGCAGAACTGCTACATTTTATCGATAGTGCCGCATCGGTACTATACTGTGGAGTGTAGGGTTGGGTGGGTTGATTATTTCCCCACATAGAGTGATGGGTTAGACGGAGATGGAGTGTAGCAGATGGTTGGGTAAGATTCTGATTGCATGTTATACAGTTACTGTAATGGGCTTAGGCCCACTGATTGTGATATCCTACTATAATGGGCTCTAGCCTAGACTAATTCTGTTATATTGTTATTGTCGGGGTTACACACTAGATATTCGTATAGTCACCCTTTTATTTTACTGTACAGGTAATTTCTTGGCATAGGCAATTCGGTGCTACATGGACTTGGAGGTGATAAAAAACAAATTATACATATTTCTATCCCACATTTAGCACATTTATGGATGAATTATCATTGAATTTGTGGAATTTGATGCTCTTAATCCTTTAATTTCATGTTTTATACTTAGAAGAGCATAGGAGAGTGAAAAGAACAAGAAACGGGCCGAAAACAGAGAAAATGGGCCAAAGCAAGGAAACAACATGACCTGGAGTTCAGCATAAAGGCAACCCACACGGCCGTGCCACTTTAACAGGCTTGAGCACGGCCCAACATTGACTCACACGGGGGTGTCATATGGGTGTGTCCCTATTGTGATGAAGTTCAATTTTACACGGAAAAGGCTACTTAGGGGCTAAGAAAGACATTCCAAACTCTATATAAAGACCCTAGGAGGCCACCACAAGGGTGTACAGTCTTCCCGCCAAGACGGAGAGCTAAAGGCAGGGAATTACTCTAAGGAAAGCCGATTGATCCATCTCGGAAGCCAAGATCTACATCAAGACAGAAGGATCTCCCTTCAATCCTTTCAGGAGTTTTGGGTTTTTCTATGTTTTGTTATTTTCTTTATTCTGAGATGTTTCTTTTTATAAACATGAACTAAACCCCCAAATATCTAAGGGGGATGAAACCTAAGATGAATCTTGTTATTGTTATCTGAACTATATGATAAATATTCGATTTGTTCTTAATTGTGTTTTTAATTCTTGAATTGATATTTCCAAGATATTAATTTAAGTAGAATGTGCTTAGACAGAGGAGAAAAAGTCCCTGTTTAAGAGTAGATCCAACACAATTAAGCGGAGTTGATCGCAATCCTAGACATAAGACGACGAAAATCTGCCAGATTAGAGTCAAATCTAATATGGGGATCCGTAGATCGAGTTAATACAAGACTAGGGGTTTTAATTAGAAAGAGATTTCAATTAATCAATCTAGGATTAGTTGTTCTTACTCTGGACGGAGATATTACCATAATTTAGGGATCTCTACAGATCAAGTTGGATGAAGAAATCGTCTAGTTCAGAGTTAAATAACAAGTGAAGTCTGGGTGGATTCTTCCTTAGGTATTGTCCTTAACATTCAGTTTTCTCAAAGTAATTTCCTCAATTTACGCTTTGTCGTGTCTTTAGTTTAATTTAGAATAGTTTACAACCAAACCTGCTCTTTATTTTTAGGCTAGATAATAGGAAGAAAGTCATTACTCGTACTTTTAGTTCCTTGGAGTTGATATTCCGGTTTTGCCACTAGCTATACTACTATTCGATAGGTGCGCTTGCCTTTAATCGTTATAATAGTTAGTTTTTAGGTACGATCAATTTATTACTTCATCACAATCACGAGATCAAGTTTTTGCTGCTGTTGCCAGGGAACTGAAATATTAGGAACACCCTATTTCTATTACTTTAGCCATTACTACTTTTACTTATTTTCAGTTTTTATATTAGGTTTTATTTACGGATTTTTTCTTTCTTCTTTTCACTGACAGGTACCTCTAGTTTATGACTAGAAGAAACCAGTCAGGACCTTTACTTTTTGACGATGACTTAGAAGCTACAGTTCGTAGAACTTGCAGAGAGATAAGAAGAAGCCTACGATACCCACAACAAGGACAAGAAGAAGAACTCGAATCTACTGAAGAGATGGAGGCAAATCAAAATAATCAACTACCTTTTGTAGTAGCCGCAAATCATGCCGAGCAAAATCATGTTCCTCGTACTATGTATGATTATGCTAAACCTACTTTGGCTGGTACTGAATCTAGTATTGTTAGGCCTACTATTGCGGCAAATAATTTTGAACTGAAACCTAACACTATTCAGATGATACAACAGTTTGTTCAGTTTGATGGTTTGCAGGATGAAGATCCTAACGTTCATTTAGCCAACTTTTTAGAATTATGCGACACATTTAAAATAAATGGTGTTTCTGATGATGCCATTCATCTTCAGCTATTCCCATTTTCCTTAAGGAATAAAGCTAAACAGTAGTTAAATTCTTTACCATGAGGGTCTATCAATACATTGGAACAAATGACCGAAAAATTTTACTCAAATATTTTCCGTCGGCTAAAACGGAAAAATTAAGGAATGATATCTCTTCTTTTGTGCAGATGGATTTAGAAACACTTTACGATACTTGGGAGAGATACAAGGACTTATTGAGAAGGTGCCCTCATCATGAGTTGCCCCTATGGTTACAAGTTCAAACTTTTCACAATGGTTTGAACCCCTCAACGAGACAAATGATCGATGCAGCCACCAGTGGAACAATCAATAACAAAACACCAGAAGCAGCTTACAAGTTTATAGAGGAGATGTCATGGAATAACTATCAGTGGCAAGTCATGAGAACAAAGCCACAAAAAGCTGATGGGGTTTTTAATGTTGATGCGGTCACCATGCTTTCTAATCAGGTAGAACTCTTAAATAAAAAGATTGACGGTTTAGTTGGTTCTACGCAGGTACACCCAGTGATGCAGTGTGACATGAGCAATTCTGAGTACCCCACCTATGGATATGGCATGGAAAACGAGCAAGCCAACTATTTGGGTAGTAATTCTAGATCTCAAAACAACCCTTATAGTAACACTTACAATGCAGGTTGAAGGAATCACCCTAATTTCTCATGGGAAGGATAAGGTAACCAAGGAAATCAGAGACCACCACCTCCTTTGGGATTTCAGCAACCACCTTACCAGCAAGAGGAAAAGCCGAATCTTGAGGAGATGCTCACGAAATTTATCTTCGTGTCAGAAACCCATTTCCAGAACACCAAGATAGGACTTAAGAACCAGCAATCATCCATTCAAGGACTCGAAACTCAAATAGACCAGCTCGCTAAGCTAATTTCTAAAAGACCACAAGGTGGTTTACCAAGCAACACCGAAACTAACCCTAAGGAGCAACTCCACGCCATTGACACGATTGATGAAGAAGGGTTAGCTAAAACTAAATCAGAACCAAGTAAGGAGACTGTGGTAAGTAGAGGTAAGGATGAGGTAAGTCACAAAGAACCAATTGTCAAAGAGTATAAGCCTCGTGTCCCATATCCTAATGTAATGAGGAAAGACCACACAGATGAACAATTCGGTAAATTCCTTAAACTCTTAAAGAAATTACATATTAACTTACCGTTTATTGATGCTCTGTCGCAGATGCCAAAGGCTGTTAAGTTTTTAAGAGAGCTTCTGACGAACAAACGAAAGCTAGATGAGTCATCCCATATGGAGCTGAATGTAGTGTGCTCAACCATTTTGCAGAATAACAAGGAAACGGGCCGAAAACAGAGAAAATGGGCCAAAGTAAGGAAACAACACGGCCTAGAGTTCAGCACACAGGCAACCTACATGGCCGTGCCACATTAACAGGCTTGAGCACGGCCCAACATCGACCCACACGGGTGTGTCTTTGTCTTGATGAAGTTCAATTTCGCGTGGAAAAGGCTACTTAGGGGATAAGAAAGACATTCCAAACTCTATATAAAGACACTAGGAGGCCACCACAAGGGTGTACAGTCTTCCCGCCAAGATGGAGAGCTAAAGGCAAGGAATTACTCGAAGGAAAGCCGATTGATCCATCTCGGAAGCCAAGATCTACATCAAGACAGAAGGATCTCCCTTTATTCCTTTCAGGAGTTTTGGGTTTTCCTATGTTTTGTTATTTTCTTTATTCTAAGATGTTTCTTTTTATAAACATGAACTAAACCCCCAAATATCTAAGGGGGATGAAACCTAAGATGAATCTTGTTATTGTTATATGAACTATATGATAAATATTCAATTTGTTTTTAATTGTGTTTTTAATTCTTGAATTGATATTTTTGGGATATTAATTTAAGTCGAATGTGTTTAGGCAGAGGAGAAAAAGTCCCTGTTTAAGAGTAGATCCAACAAAATTAAGCGGAGTTGACCGCAATCCTAGACATAGGACGTCGAAAATCTGCCAGATTAGAGTCAAATCTAATATGGGGATCCATAGATTGAGTTAATGCAAGACTAGGGGTTTTAATTAGAAAGAGATTTCAATTAATCAATCTAGGATTAGTTATTCTTACTCTCAACGAAGATATTAACATAATTTAGGGATCTCTACAGATCAAGTCGAATGAAGAAATTGTCTAGTTCAGAGTTAGATAACAAATGAAGTCTAGGTGGATTCTTCCTTAGGTATTATCCTTAACATTCAGTTTTCTCAAAGTAATTTCCCTAATTTACTCTTTGTCATGTCTTTAGTTTAATTTAGAATAGTTTACAACCAAACCTGCTTTTTATTTTTAGGCTAGATAATAGGAAGAAAGTCATTACTAGTACTTTCAGTTCCTTGAATTCGATATTCTGGTCTTGCCACTAGCTATACTACTATTTGATAGGTGCTTTTGCCTTTTATCACGATAATAGTTAGTTTTTAGGTACGATCAATTTATTACTTCATCACAATCATGAGATCAGGAGATGGCCACACTTTGCTTTTACACTACTTTCAGTTTTCATTTACTTTAATTATGGTTT
Source organism: Gossypium stocksii (assembly GCA_020496765.1). Lineage (NCBI taxonomy): Eukaryota > Viridiplantae > Streptophyta > Magnoliopsida > Malvales > Malvaceae > Gossypium > Gossypium stocksii. Next base: position 43,222,263 of record CM035622.1, on the reverse strand, counting down.
TATTTTGGGTTTGTAATAAGGCCGCTATTTAATTTTTCTTAAATATTGGGTTTATTTGTTTCATTTAAAATTTATTAGCTTTAAGGTGCGTTTTACAAAATGATATCTATTTTCTAAAAACCATGTTTTCACAACAAACGAGAAATCAAACAAAGCTTCCACAATCGTTATGTTCTGTGTAAGTAAACTACTTTCATAATTTGAGTAATCAAGGATAAATGAAATGATGTTTTCTTCAAAGCTTAAAGAACAAGGGGTTTTTACAACAAATCTAGTTATAGTGAAACACGATTTCAAAACACTTCAATGTGACACTACCAAATACGGCCATAACGTTTGGGCCGGGTTTGGGGTGTTACAGATGTCATATGATCTTATCATTCTCGTATACGCCAACTATCATTCCTGTTATACATAATCTTATATATTTAATTACCTAGAGGACCTTTCTCATTTTTACATGATTCTCTTACCCCATAATACTTTCGTACCAGAATATACCCTTAGAATCCACCTCCAGCAATCCATAACTTAACTTATACTCATATTTCAAATAATTTCTTACTAACATTGTCTTGGGTGGATACATACATATGGCAGATACCTACATAGTTTTTCATGCTATTGGTTCTCACTCAGACATACTCTGATTCATTTCTATTCACATACCCATACTGATAATTCATTACGAATAACATCTAGTTGGACTACATATTATACTATATCAGAATCTCATAAATCAATTTAGCATCGACTTATATTAAGAATAAATTTTGAAGTAGGTATGATACCCCTTACTTTTCATACTTACAAATCATCATAACAAGCACCCTTCTTGTCATGCAAATAAACATCCCCTTTTCATGGAGAACTCTTAAGACTTTATTCAACTCTTATTCCAGAATATATCAATACATTGTCTTATTCATACTTGTTATAGAACCATTAGAACTGATTCATTTTTTTACCATTGAGACAGACGTTTAGATTCATGGCTTACCTGACATCCTGACAGTTCACACCACATAGACTTAGCAAAATACATCATATCAGTTATAAGATAAAGCACGTAACTAAGCTGCTTCTTTCATAAGTCGCCACAAAGGGTTCTTTTTCATGATTCACCACAAAGGCTTTCCTTTCATATTGCGCCACAAATACATTCCCTTGAGGTTCGTTGCAAGGGAATTTTCTTTCTTGACGTGTTCGCAATATGGATTTGCCTACACTCACATTTCATGAGGCTTGCCCATCATCGTCCTAGTACATGTAGAAAAACATCATTGGGCAAAAATAATCCTTTAAACCCCTTACAAAGGGTGTCATGGCCGTGGACTTTCCATTTTAGAGCTTGTGTTTAAAGTCCCAATAAACCCCATTTAAAAACTCTATAGAGAACATACACAGACTCATATTATAGACCTTTCATACACTGATGTCATAGACTCACTTTGTAGAAACTTTATGCACTTACTATATACTTGTAATAGCCCGTTTTAGTCAAATCGGAACAGTGGTTTTGGAACCATCAATCTAAAGTCAAAAAATTTATTTTATTTTTATTTAAGTGTTTACAGCATGATAGCATGATTGTGTGAATTTTTTGTATAGAAATTTTATTGTTTAAATGCTCAATTCGATAAAAAGGACTAAATCACGTAAGGCGTAAAAGTTGTGTTCTATTAGTTAAATGCATTAAATGGCTATGAATATTAATAGTGGAGGTCCTTTTATGGTAAATAGACCATTTTTAAGTTAGTGGACGTTTATGTGGATGGTATTTTTCTAAATTTGGTTGTAATTAAAATGTTAATTAAGTAAATTGGTAATTAAAGTTAAAAAACATAAGTAAAATGTGATCATCTTCTTCATTTTTATCATCCTTAGCCGAAATTATCAAGGGAAACCATAGCTAGGTTCGGCCAAGATATTTTCTTTGCATTGTAAGTGATTTTGACTCGGTTTTTAATGATTTTTATGTTTTTGTGTTTGTTGCAGCTCAATCTAGCTAGCCCGTATGTAACACCCCTTACCCGCATCTGCCATTGGAACAGGGTACGAGGCGTTACCTCACTTAAACACAAACAATCATACCAATCCAAGTCATAAATTTCCATTCAAATTTCAAACTTTTCATACATAATCATATTGTCCCTACTATAGGCCTACGAGGCTTAAAACATACATTAAGAGCAGTTCGGGACTAAACCAAGATCTTTGGAACATTTAGAAAAACTTCATGTTTCAGAGAATCATAGCCCGTGTGGTTTAAGACACGCCCGTGTGGGTAGGCCATGTGGTCACACACGCCTGTGTCTTCAACCAGTGTAACTCTCTGTTTATGACGTCATGCACCAAAAGGACTCATACGGCCAAGTCACACGCCCGTGTGCTAGGCCGTGTGGCAAATTTAATTTTTGAAAAATAGGTGCAGACTTCACACACCTTGGACAGACACCCATGTCCCAGGGCCGTATCCTTCATATGGCTGAGACACACGGTCGTGTCTCTTCTTGTGTGTTTACTATTGGACATTTTATTTTGCTAAACTAGGGTGCAGAGGACACACGGCTGGACTACACGCCCATGGTGTAGACCGTGCATCACACACGGCCTAGACACATGCCCGAGTATCTACTCATGTATCTACTCATGTAGACAAATATAAGGCTATTTACCAAGCCATTTGCCACCCTGAACCACAAGCACACTTACACCACTTCAAAGGCACATAACATAACATAAGTAAGCTATCAAACATCCCAAAATCAAGTCATCCACAAATCATTCGCATACCATATCCATCATGCATATATCTCAATCATGAATAACACATACTTAGTAACTTAAACATGCAAACTACCTCAATCATGAATAACACCATCATATGCATACACCAAGTATCAAGACTGGCCAACTTTTTAATGGCTTTATACAAAATGATCATTCATCAAAATAAGCCAACATCTTGGCCCAATCAAATATGACACATAACAAAATAACAAGTCCCATATACATGCCATAACTCAAAATGCTAATAACTAAATATACCAAAAGATAATTTGATAGCGTGAGATGATCCTCCGACGTTCTCCCAATTTGAGTTAGCTTGGTGACACTATAAGACAAGGGAAAAAGAGAGGAGTAAGGTAAATAGCTTAGTAAGTTTATATGCAAATAATGAGCATTATAAACACACATTTAACATAATATTAAAATTATAACAATTTCATGGATACTATCAAAACCTTACGAACACAACTTACTCATTCACGACATTACCAATAGTTATTACAAAACAAACTTATCTTTTAGGAGTTTCACATATGTACCTGTGCCAACCCTTACAAAATCACTTGCACTCACACTTCGTTATTTCGTTGAATCACCTGTTGAACCACTTAGAATTCTAAAAAATACTCAAAAGTCTTGTACATAAGTGCCAGACTTATTTGTAGCCGAAGCTACCACTTATCACTTGTAGTCAAAGCTACCATTTATCATTTATAGCCTAAGCTACCACTTATCACTTGTAGTTGAAGCTACCATTTATCATTTGTAGCTGAAGCTACCATTTCCCACTTGTAGCTGAAGCTACCACTTATCACTTATCACTTAAACACTTGGTTTTCTAGTGACATGTCACTTGTATCCTATTCGATTCCTAAGGTTCAATCAAGATCTTTCTATAACACCCCATACTCGGCCTAGAAGTTAGGCCCAAGTCCAGCGTGTCACATTGAAATGTTTTTCAAAAACCATGTTTTTAATGAAACCCTTCTTATTTAAAACTTGTTGCGAACTAAAACTTTTGTTTGTTTATTTTCAAAACGTGGTCAACTAAAAGTTAATCCCTTTTAAAAAACATTATTACCTTTAAAACATTCTTTGTTGCGGAAGCTTAATTTAATTAGTTGCGGAAGATGTAGTGTTCGAAAACGGTTAACATTTTAGAAAACCGTGATTCACCTCTAGCAGATATAATTCAAAGTAAATAAAAACCTTAAAAATAAAAAACCAGAAATTATAAAAGGCCTTATTACAAATCAAACCTAAAATAAAGTACTTGAGAGTAAATAATCAAAATAGAAAGCATAAACAGTGTATGGCCTTCTCTGAGTCCCTTGCAGCTCTAATCCGTCTAAGGCTAGGGATTACCTGTACAGTTAGTAAACGGGGTGAGTTTTATGAAAAATCAGTGTGCAATCCCCTATTCCAAATACAAACAGTTAGTCATGTAAAAGAATTAAAAAGTTTGCCCTACCACAGTTCTAGTATCAATTGGGCCTTAGCCCATTATAAAAGGTAGTACCATGTAACACCCTACACCCCCATCCGTTGCCGGACTAGGGTATTAAGGCATTACATATCTAGATACAGCCTATCGAGGTTCTTAGTTACAAGTTAGACGTGAATTCATTGAGTTCTACAAGCATGCTAGCAAAACTATACCTTGAGGCTACTAATAATTGGGCTAAACCGAACATTCAATGACCGATCATCATGTTAGAAATTCATCGCATATTGGTTACTAACTGAACAACATGCCATAACGTTAAACCATACAAGTATCATTCACATAAATATTCAACTTGGAGACTAAGCAAGCCATTTTCGCATAGCTAGAATAATTACAATTCAAAATGAAGTTTGATTCAACCGAAGGAATATAGCCTATACATGCCATTGACCCAAAATATAGCCATCAAATGTACCAAAATAACAGCGATAGTGTAGGTGATTAAGGCTTCAATCCCCGAGTCCGTAGCTTCCAAAAAGAGATCTATAAAACAGAGGAAACAAGGGAAACGGAGTAAGCATTACAATGCTTAGTAAGTTTTAAGCGATGACATTAAATAGATTATCAAATTATAGCATAATTGATCATATCTTTGTATTCCCTCTCCTTTTTGGGTATGTCACCCTTTTTCCAAACATAGACATTCACATCACATACGAAAATGGATAGCTTCCACTCATAGTAAATTCACATAACATATACATGTCACAAGAAGTCACATAACATTTCACATAGGCCAATTGTACTTTGATCATTTTAATAATCTCATTTCAAGTACACATATGAAATCACATAATGACTTTAGTATTCGGTCCAAAATCCATCTTGTATATAAGCCAAGGGTACATACCTGTATAGTTTAACACTTTTAGCGCAATTCATTAGCGATCGTTACCTTGAAGACCATTAGTCTTAGGCTTTATTCTCATCATCATCGAGGTCTTTAGCTCGGGTAAACTCTATACATAGCCATCGGGTCTATAGCCCGGACATAATCTCCGCATATAGCCTTCGGGTCTTAACCTGGACATCATCTCTGCATATAGCCTTCGGGTCTTAACCCGGACATAGTCTCCACATATAGTCAGCGGGACTTAAATCCCGGATTCGCATCACAAATTCTCATATATATATATATATATTCGCATGTAGTCAAGTTTCACATAGCAAGATTTCACTTACAATTCAATCAATTCATATGCATACAAACATATAACATGCTTCTCGACTTTATATCGTAACTGTACATATAATTCAAAATTCATACACGTATACTTTTCTTTCCTAGACTTTCGGCCAAATGATCAAACATGAATAAGGTGTCTTTCTCAATGGGACATCGTCCGAATATCAGCATGTATGTCATGGCATTTTAACTTAATTACCAATTTCGATTACTCAAAACTTACCTTGAACTTTCACGAGGAATTACGAGTTGGCTATTCGACCACTTTAGCCTTCCCTTTATCCGAACTCGTCCCTCTATGCTCTTGAGCTAAATAAAACATTTAATTCTATTAATTCTTATTCAAGCACCTCAATGAATCATTTTCAGTCATAGTCAAATCATACATGCATATTCTTCTCATTGCAAACACACATGCACATTGGAGCATTTCACATACATATCATAAGTCAAAACAAGCTGATTTTCTGAGCAGCATTCAATAATTTACTCATAACTGGAGCTACGAAACTCCAAATGTAGTGCTGTAAATTTTGCATGAAAATAGACTCATTTATCTTTAATCCATAAAATTTTCATAATTTTTGGTTTGGTCAATCAATACCAGAATTTTCTTAAAGTTTCCCTATTTCACTGCTTGATTAGACTGACCACTCTATACTACGAACCGAATTTCTCCTTGCACAGAGTTCCAAATATGTTCTCACCTATTTCATTTGAAACTAGACTCATTAAGGAGTCTAAGCATATAAATGTGGTCTCATAACAATTTTTATACAATTTATAGTGATTTTCCAAAAACAGAGCAGGGGACTTCGAAGTCAATCTGACACTGTCTCACTCTACTCTAAAAATCTATTTATCGGGAATTCCTTTGCTTGCAAGGTTTCTTTTATAAGAAACTAGACTCGCTAAGCTTCAATTACACAATTTATTCAGCCTCTAATTCAACTTGCACAATTTATGGTGATATTTCCAAAACACGTTACTGCCGCTGTACCAAGCAGAATTTTATACCAAATTCACTCTTTAGTGTTCTCATGCACATACTTAAAACATATCATTTCCTAAGGTACCATTTAGAGTAGTCATTGACCTTAAATTATATGTAATTCATATTTATTCCATCCACAATCAGATTTCTCCATACAACACAAACCAAACCACTTATCAATTTAACACCCAAAACATCCAAAAGCAACATCAAAGGCACATTCGTTACTATCCACTAGTACTCATGAGTCACAAAAATCATTTTAATACTAATACATTGTCTTTTAATTTCTAAAATATGATCTATCATTAGTAACTATAACCAAATACTCCTTAACAACTTCTTAAATCATTAACATAATGGAATTTCAAGCTAAAGTCTATAATGGGCAAAATTTACACAAGAGAACACATTTTGCCAACTACCAAATAACACCTCATTTTCACTCAATTATTCGATTCATTATCTAATGAATTATTAAACTAATATGTTAACAAAAATTAATACAAATGACCGAATGCCTCATAGTCTTTGCTTTCATTCTTAAAACCAAAATTTTCCAAGCTTCAAGCTCAATTTAAAGTCATATGAATCAATTAAATTACCTATTACTAAACCTTATACATTGCTTACCATGGCCGAATGTCCTTGCAACAATTGAGCCATATACACGGTTCTAATTCCACATTTTAACTTATAAACCTATATCTTCCTATAGTTTGACATCATAAAATCTATCAAACACCCCTTAATAGAACCTTTTTAAAGTTACCAATCAAACCAATATCACCAAGTTAGCCGAATGCATGCATATACACATAATGCATTTAGTTTCTTCATTTACCTTAGTTCATTTAACAAATTTACAACTAAATGCTTAAGTCCAAAATTGGCAATCATTGCCACAAAAATACACTAGCCGAATGCTATCTAACATATGAATCACAACCTCAACCATCAAAATTTACAATGGCCGAATACCCCTTTGAAACACCCAAAAACATAATATTAAACATATGCATTATTGCACATCTCAAACCCTCTTCTAACAACTTGAAACTCAATTACTTCATAGTTATTTTCAACTTCATATTCGGCAATCATGGGCATATTTAAGCTCTTTAATTGATCCCTATTAACAATCAATTCACAAATGTGCATTTAGCAAGCTCAAATTCACTTATTAACATATATCATCAAGACATCAACAACTCAATACTTGAACCCATAACCGAATGCTTCTTCAAATATAATCACAAAGAAAAATTAACAAGCTTTAATAAGCTCATAAATTCAAAACAAGTCCCTTAACCAAAACTTGGTATGGCCGAACACCTATCTTGCTTATCACACAAAGATTTCATGTTCTCAAGCTCAAATCTCTTAACAAAACCTTCAAAACATCACCAAAGAGAGCATGCATCCATGGCCGAATGCTTATCACACAAAGATTTCATGAAATTCAAACATGGACAAAGAAGAGAGCTTCAAGACCAACAAAATTTCATGAGATTAAAAGAAAATCACCTAGAAAGTGTACCTTAATCAAAGTTTCTCCCAACCGATAGCTTGAGCCCTAGCTCTCTTCTTCCTTAGTTAATTTCGGCAATGGGGAGAAGAAAGATGAACAAAACATTGTTTTTACACCCTTATCTTATTTTATTAATCATAATATTTCTATTTTATGTCAAAAATTTTTATTTAATATAAACAAATTTATTTTCATCATTATTTACTAACATACAAAGCACAAAATGCCAAACACACTCATCATCACCATCCACTCACATTAAAATGGTAAATTTGACATGCAACTCCCTCAATTTGCATGCATGCATTAACTAGTCATCTCACATTTGTCTAGCATATTCCTAAAGTTCTTAATTTAGCCCTTTTAGGTGCAAGTCATAATTATAATACTAAATTGAAGCACCTAAGAGGTCACACATGAATTTGTATATATAATAGGCATCAAAGTGAATATTTAATTATTTTTATGCCTTGGTTTTGTGGTCCCGAAACCACATTCCGACTAGGGTTGTTTTAAGGCTGTCACAACTCTCCCCCACTTAAGAAATTTTCGTCCCCGAAAATCTTACCAGAAAATAAGTTTGGGTAACGTTCTCTTATCGAATCCTCAAGCTCCCAAGTGGCTTCTTCAACCCCGTGTTTGACCCACAACACTTTCACTAACGAAATCCTCTTATTCCGCAACTCTTTAACCTCGTGTGCCAAAATACAAATTGGTTCCTCCTCATAACTCATATTGGATCGAATCTCAATGTCAGACGGATTAATCACATGTGATGGGTCAGATCTATATCGTCGGAGCATCGAAACATGAAAAACGTTGTGGATCTTTTCATGTTCGAGAGGCAAAATCAATCGATAAGCTACCGGTCTAATCCGTTCAGATATTTCGTATGGTCCGATGAACCTCGGACTCAATTTGCCCTTACGGCCGAATATGAGCACCTTTTTCCAAGGTGACACTTTAAGGAATACTTTATCTCTGACCTGATACTCGATATCTTTCTGCTTTAAATCTGCGTAAGACTTTTGACGATCTGAAGCTGCTTTAAGACTACCACGAATCACTTTTACTTTCTGCTCGGCATCTCTAATCAAGTCGACCCCAAAGATCTTACTTTCACCAAGCTCGGTCCAAAACAACGGGGTACGGCATTTTCGACCGTACAAAGCCTCGTAAGGTGCCATCTTAAGGCTCGATTGGAAACTGTTGTTGTAAGCGAATTCAATCAAAGGTAAATACCGTTCCCACGAACCACTAAACTCAAGGACACAACATCTCAACATATCCTCGAGTATCTGAATTACTCGTTCCGATTGACCGTCCGTCTGAGGATGGAACGCGGTACTAAAATGTAGCTTAGTACCCAGAGAATCTTGTAGTTTCTTCCAAAACCGCGATGTAAATCTCGGGTCTCTATCCGACACGATAGAGATAGGGACCCCGTGCAATCTGACGATCTGAGAAACATACAACTCCGCTAGCTTATCAAGTGAGTAATCCGTACGCACAGGTATAAAGTGAGCGGATTTGGTTAATCGGTCTACGACAACCCAAATCGCATCCCTCTTGCTCGGTGTCAACAGTAGCCCAGATACGAAATCCATCGTGACTCTATCCCATTTCCACTCGGGAATCAGAATCGGTTGCAACAAACCCGATGGCACCTGATGTTCCGCTTTTACTTGTTGGCATATCAGACACTTTGACACAAAATTTGAGATGTCTCGTTTCATACCATGCCACCAATACTGACGTTTCAAGTCGTTGTACATTTTTGTGCTTCTCGGATGAACTGACATTCGGCTATTGTGAGCTTCATCTAAAATCACCGAAACCAACTCTGAACTTCTCGGTATACATACTCGGCCTCGAAACCTCAAACAATCATTATCGTCAACTTGAAACTCAGGATCCGCATTTACATCGCATTGAGCTCGTTTGGCAATTAAATCTTCATCCGCTTTCTGAGCTTCACAAACTTGTCGGAGAAATACCGGTTTGGCTTTTAATTCCGCTATCATCACGCCGTCATTAGATACTGATAAATGCACGTTCATGGCTTGTAAAGCAAACAATGATTTTCGGCTAAGAGCATCAGCAACTATATTCGCCTTTCCCGGATGATAGTCAATGATAAGCTCGTAATCTTTTAGCAATTCAAGCCACCGTCTTTGTCTCAGATTCAAATCTCTCTGCGTCATCAAGTATTTGAGGCTTTTATGGTCGGAAAAGACATGACATTTCTCACCAAAAAGGTAGTGACGCCAAATCTTCAAAGCAAAAACAATAGCAGCTAATTCGAGATCGTGAGTCGGATAGTTTTTCTCATGAGGCTTTAATTGCCTCGAAGCATAAGCAACAACTTTGCCTTCTTGCATCAAAACACACCCCAAGCCATTCAAGGACGCATCACTATATACTACAAACTCTTTACCGGATTCAGGCTGAACTAAGACCGGAGCTTCCGTCAATAGGGCTTTCAATTGGTCGAAACTCTTTTGGCACTTCTCGGACCATTCGAATTTAACATCCTTCTGCAATAGCTTCGTCAACGGGGTTGAGATCATCGAAAAGTCCTTCACAAACCGTCGGTAGTACCCGGCAAGTCCTAAAAAGCTTCAGACTTCCGAGACATTTTTAGGAGGCTTCCAATCGAGGATAGCAGAGATTTTATTTGGATCAACTCGGATACCCGTAGCAGATACAATGTGTCCCAGAAAATCGACCTCGTGCAACCAGAACTCACACTTGCTGAATTTCACGTACAACTGGTTATCACGCAAAACCCGTAGCACAAGTCTTAAATGCTCGGCATGCTCGATCTCATCGCGAGAGTAAACCAAAATATCATCGATAAATACGACTACAAATCGATCTAGGTACTGCTTGAACACTCAATTCATCAGATCCATGAAAACAGTGGGGGCATTAGTCAGCCCAAACGGCATCACTAAAAATTCATAGTGCCCGTACCTCGTTCTGAAGGCAGTCTTGGGCACGTCTGAGTCTCGAACTCGCAACTGATAATAACCGGATCGCAAGTCAATCTTTGAAAACACTGAGGCTCCCTTTAACTGATCGAATAAGTCGTCAATACGAGGCAATGGATACTTGTTCTTTATGGTCACCTTGTTCAGCTGCCGATAGTCAATACACATTCTCAAAGTCCCGTCCTTCTTTTTTACGAACAAGACGAGTGCACCCCAGGGAGAAAAGCTCGGTCTTGCGAACCCTCTGTCGGTCAACTCTTGCAACTGGGATTTCAACTCTTTCAACTCTGTCGGAGCCATACGATATGGAGCAATTGAGATCGGAGTTGTACCCGGAACTAGCTCAATGCCGAACTCAACCTCTCTAACAGGCGGTAATCCCGGTAATTCTTCGGGAAACACGTCCGGATACTCACAAACCACAGGAACAGTCTCAAGCTTTAGTTCGGATATTTTGCTATCTAAAACATAAGCAAGGTAAGCCTCGCAACCCTTTTTCAAAAATTTCTGAGCCAACATAGAAGATATTACCGCCGGCAGCCCATTTAAATCCGTAGACTCAATCCGAATTATCTCATTAGTCGTACATCGTAAATCAATAGTCTTTCATTTACAGTTCACTACCGCATCGTGCACAGTCAGCCAATCCATTCCGAGTATAACGTCAAATTCATCGAATGGAAAAAGCATCAAATCGACCGGAAAACAGAAATCTCGAATCATAAGGGGACATTTCTTACACACTCTATCGACTAACACACAACGACCCAAGGGATTGGACACTCGAACCACAAACTCAGTAGACTCAATAGGGAGAGTCTTACTGGATGCTAAAGTTTCACATACATATGAATGAGTTGAACCGGGGTCAATCAAAGCAATTACATCAGTATCAAAGAGAGTGAAAGTACCGGTGATAACATCGGGCGAAGAGGCATCCTCTCGTGCGCGAATTGCGTAAGCCCTAGCAGGAGCATGAGCCTCAGATTTTGTTGTAGCATCTTTAAACCTTCTCTGACCGCCGCTAGTATTTCCCGGATTCTTCGGTGGTCTACCCCGTGCTAAAGTAGTACTCGGTTTCCCACTCGGGTTCACCTTTTGCTCGGACCATCTGGGGCAATCTCTTATAAAGTGATCAGCCGACCCGCACTTATAACAGGAGCGATCGCGAAATCTACAGCTCCCCGAATGCCATTTTCCATAATACTTGCACTCGACTCGGTCTCGACGATCGTTTCCAATACTACCAATAGAAGTGGCACGTGTACTCATAGGGGGTCGATCACGGCCTCGTCTAGAAAAACCCGAAGTAGCAGAAGGTCTGTCCGACTCACTTCGGAACTTCTTTGAGGATTTTTGGATAGACCTCCCAGAAGATCTCTTACGGAACTCTCTGGCTCCGCTATCAGCTTTTCTCTTTTCATCTCGAAGCTCTTCGGCCTTGCAGGCTTGCTCAACAAGAACAACGAACTCTTGAATTTCCAGAATGCCAACCAGGAGTTTAATGTCTTCATTTAACCTGTCCTCGAAGCGTTTACACATAATAGCTTCGGATGCTATGCACTCGCGAGCATATCGGCTGAGTCGTACGAATTCCCTCTCATATTCGGTCACCGACATTCTGCCTTGTTTAAGCTCGAGGAATTCCTTCCGTTTCTGATCGATAAATCTTTGGCTAATATACTTTTTCCGGAATTCAACTTGGAAAAACTCCCAAGTAACTCGCTCTCTCGGTACAACGGAAACCAATGTGTTCCACCAATAGTATGCAGAATCACGCAGCAGAGATACAGCACACTTCAAGCACTCTTCAGGCGTACACGACAACTCATCAAACACACGGATTACATTATCGAGCCAAAACTCGGCCCGCTCAGCATCGTCATCAACTATAGCCTGGAACTCTTTAGCCCCATATTTTCTAATTTTATCGACCGGGGGTTTACTCGACCTCACAGGGTCGGCTTCAGGAGGAGCCACAGGAGTCGGAAGTGGGTTATTCGGGGGAGGAGGTTGTGGAACAGCCGGATTAATTTGAAGAAATTGGGTGAACCAATCATTCATCATTGCATAGAAGTTCTGCCTCACGTCATCATCTCGATGACTGGCATTCGGCTGAGAGTCGACCGGTGCGGTCCCTTGCGCGGGAGCAGCCGCCACACTCTCAATATCTTCCGCTACGGCTCGATCGGGATCGGAATCCATTACTATAAGGAAAACACATTTCAAATGTCAGAAATCACCACACTATCGCATTTTCACAAAATGGCATGTATAACTATACTCACACGCGTTACGTTAGTCCGAGAATCGACTAAACCGTAGCTCTGATACCAATAAAAATGTGACACCCTACACCCCCGTCCGTCGCCGGACTAGGGTATTAAGGCATTACATATCTAGATACAGCCTATCGAGGTTCTTAGTTACAAGTTAGACGTGAATTCATTGAGTTCTACAAGCATGCTAGCAAAACTATACCTTGAGGCTACTAATAATTGGGCTAAACCGAACATTCAATGACCGATCATCATGTTAGAAATTCATCGCATATTGGTTACTAACTGAACAACATGCCACAACGTTAAACCATGCAAGTATCATTCACATAAATATTCAACTTGGAGACTAAGCAAGCCATTTTCGCATAGCTAGAATAATTACAATTCAAAATGAAGTTTGATTCAACCGAAGGAATATAGCCTATACATGCCATTGACCCAAAATATAGCCATCAAATGTACCAAAATAACAGCGATAGTGTAGGTGATTAAGGCTTCAATCCCCGAGTCCGTAGCTTCCAAAAAGAGATCTATAAAACAGAGGAAACAAGGGAAACGGAGTAAGCATTACAATGCTTAGTAAGTTTTAAGCGATGACATTAAATAGATTATCAAATTATAGCATAATTGATCATATCTTTGTATTCCCTCTCCTTTTTGGGTATGTCACCCTTTTTCCAAACATAGACATTCACATCACATACGAAAATGGATAGCTTCCACTCATAGTAAATTCACATAACATATACATGTCACAAGAAGTCACATAACATTTCACATAGGCCAATTGTACTTTGATCATTTTAATAATCTCATTTCAAGTACACATATGAAATCACATAATGACTTTAGTATTCGGTCCAAAATCCATCTTGTATATAAGCCAAGGGTACATACCTGTATAGTTTAACACTTTTAGCGCAATTCATTAGCGATCGTTACCTTGAAGACCATTAGTCTTAGGCTTTATTCTCATCATCATCGAGGTCTTTAGCTCGGGTAAACTCTATACATAGCCATCGGGTCTATAGCCCGGACATAATCTCCGCATATAGCCTTCGGGTCTTAACCTGGACATCATCTCTGCATATAGCCTTCGGGTCTTAACCCGGACATAGTCTCCACATATAGTCAGCGGGACTTAAATCCCGGATTCGCATCACAAATTCTCATATATATATATATATATTCGCATGTAGTCAAGTTTCACATAGCAAGATTTCACTTACAATTCAATCAATTCATATGCATACAAACATATAACATGCTTCTCGACTTTATATCGTAACTGTACATATAATTCAAAATTCATACACGTATACTTTTCTTTCCTAGACTTTCGGCCAAATGATCAAACATGAATAAGGTGTCTTTCTCAATGGGACATCGTCCGAATATCAGCATGTATGTCATGGCATTTTAACTTAATTACCAATTTCGATTACTCAAAACTTACCTTGAACTTTCACGAGGAATTACGAGTTGGCTATTCGACCACTTTAGCCTTCCCTTTATCCGAACTCGTCCCTCTATGCTCTTGAGCTAAATAAAACATTTAATTCTATTAATTCTTATTCAAGCACCTCAATGAATCATTTTCAGTCATAGTCAAATCATACATGCATATTCTTCTCATTGCAAACACACATGCACATTGGAGCATTTCACATACATATCATAAGTCACAACAAGCTGATTTTCTGAGCAGCATTCAATAATTTACTCATAACTGGAGCTACGAAACTCCAAATGTAGTGCTGTAAATTTTGCATGAAAATAGACTCATTTATCTTTAATCCATAAAATTTTCATAATTTTTGGTTTGGTCAATCAATACCAGAATTTTCTTAAAGTTTCCCTATTTCACTGCTTGATTAGACTGACCACTCTATACTACGAACCGAATTTCTCCTTGCACAGAGTTCCAAATATGTTCTCACCTATTTCATTTGAAACTAGACTTATTAAGGAGTCTAAGCATATAAATGTGGTCTCATAACAATTTTTATACAATTTATAGTGATTTTCCAAAAACAGAGCAGGGGACTTCGAAGTCAATCTGACACTGTCTCACTCTACTCTAAAAATCTATTTATCGGGAATTCCTTTGCTTGCAAGGTTTCTTTTATAAGAAACTAGACTCGCTAAGCTTCAATTACACAATTTATTCAGCCTCTAATTCAACTTGCACAATTTATGGTGATATTTCCAAAACACGTTACTGCCGCTGTACCAAGCAGAATTTTATACCAAATTCACTCTTTAGTGTTCTCATGCACATACTTAAAACATATCATTTCCTAAGGTACCATTTAGAGTAGTCATTGACCTTAAATTATATGTAATTCATATTTATTCCATCCACAATCAGATTTCTCCATACAACACAAACCAAACCACTTATCAATTTAACACCCAAAACATCCAAAAGCAACATCAAAGGCACATTCGTTACTATCCACTAGTACTCATGAGTCACAAAAATCATTTTAATACTAATACATTGTCTTTTAATTTCTAGAATATGATCTATCATTAGTAACTATAACCAAATACTCCTTAACAACTTCTTAAATCATTAACATAATGGAATTTCAAGCTAAAGTCTATAATCGGCAAAATTTACACAAGAGAACACATTTTGCCAACTACCAAATAACACCTCATTTTCACACAATTATTCGATTCATTATCTAATGAATTATTAAACTAATATGTTAACAAAAATTAATACAAATGACCGAATGCCTCATAGTCTTTGCTTTCATTCTTAAAACCAAAATTTTCCAAGCTTCAAGCTCAATTTAAAGTCATATGAATCAATTAAATTACCTATTACTAAACCTTATACATTTCTTACCATGGCCGAATGTCCTTGCAACAATTGAGCCATATACACGGTTCTAATTCCACATTTTAACTTATAAACCTATATCTTCCTATAGTTTGACATCATAAAATCTATCAAACACCCCTTAATAGAACCTTTTTAAAGTTACCAATCAAACCAATATCACCAAGTTAGCCGAATGCATGCATATACACATAATGCATTTAGCATCTTCATTTACCTTAGTTCATTTAACAAATTTACAACTAAATGCTTAAGTCCAAAATTGGCAATCATTGGCACAAAAATACACTAGCCAAATGCTATCTAACATATGAATCACAACCTCAACCATCAAAATTTACAATGGCCGAATACCCCTTTGAAACACCCAAAAACATAATATTAAACATATGCATTATTGCACATCTCAAACCCTCTTCTAACAACTTGAAACTCAATTACTTCATAGTTATTTTCAACTTCATATTCGGCAATCATGGGCATATTTAAGCTCTTTAATTGATCCCTATTAACAATCAATTCACAAATGTGCATTTAGCAAGCTCAAATTCACTTATTAACATATATCATCAAGACATCAACAACTCAATACTTGAACCCATAACCGAATGCTTCTTCAAATATAATCACAAAGAAAAATTAACAAGCTTTAATAAGCTCATAAATTCAAAACAAGTCCCTTAACCAAAACTTGGTATGGCCGAACACCTATCTTGCTTATCACACAAAGATTTCATGTTCTCAAGCTCAAATCTCTTAACAAAACCTTCAAAACATCACCAAAGAGAGCATGCATCCATGGCCGAATGCTTATCACACAAAGATTTCATGAAATTCAAACATGGACAAAGAAGAGAGCTTCAAGACCAACAAAATTTCATGAGATTAAAAGAAAATCACCTAGAAAGTGTACCTTAATCAAAGTTTCTCCCAACCGATAGCTTAAGCCCTAGCTCTCTTCTTCCTTAGTTAATTTCGGCAATGGGGAGAAGAAAGATGAACAAAACATTGTTTTTACACCCTTATCTTATTTTATTAATCATAATATTTCTATTTTATGTCAACAATTTTTATTTAATATAAACAAATTTATTTTCATCATTATTTACTAACATACAAAGCACAAAATGCCAAACACACTCATCATCACCATCCACTCACATTAAAATGGTAAATTTGACATGCAACTCCCTCAATTTGCATGCATGCATTAACTAGTCATCTCACATTTGTCTAGCATATTCCCAAAGTTCTTAATTTAGCCCTTTTAGGTGCAATTCATAATTATAATACTAAATTGAAGCACCTAAGAGGTCACACATGAATTTGTATATATAATAGGTATCAAAGTGAATATTTAATTATTTTTATGCCTCGGTTTTGTGGTCCCGAAACCACATTCCGACTAGGGTCGTTTTAAGGCTGTCACATATCAGATGGGCCTTAGCCCATTACAAAATCAGAGACATTATTTGAACCAGAATCAGTATCAAAATTAGAATCAGAGTCAGTATCAGTATCAGAATCAGAATCAAAATCAAAATCAAAATTATAATCAAAATCAAAATCAAAATCAGAATCAAAATCAGAATCAGAATCATAATCAGAATCAGTATCAGTATCAGTATCAGAATTAAAATCAGAATGTAGATGCAGTGCCCAAGCCTATTCCAGCCCTACATACCACCCGTACTAGCCCTACACACCATGCGTGGAATAACTCAACCCATCTAGCCCTACACACCACATACGCAGTAAAGCTGCTAATACAGAAATCGTGGCAGAGCCACCAGAGCAGAAATACGAGGCAGAGCCTCTAAGAAGATTACGTGGCAGAGCCACTTTATAGCACTTCCTCCATATCAAACCCAACCCCATGTAATATGTCGTGTATGTCATGCTCACCATCACACATGTATGCATAATGGCCATGCACAGTAATAGTCATTCAAATATATATTAAAACCTACCAGTCACATAACCATAGTCACGTCAATTAAAATACTGTCATACGAACTCAATCAATTCAATCAAATACACCAACCAAGTCAGTCACTTACGCACAAAGGCAAAACAGTCATTTTACACCCTAGGGGCAAAACAGTCATTTTACCCTACAGGGGTATTTCGATAATTCTACCCTACAAGGGTATTTCGATAATTTTACCCTACAGGAGTATTTCGATAATTCTACCCTACAGGGGTATTTCAGTAATTCTACCCTACAAGGGTATTTCGGTAATTCTACCTTACAGGGGTATTTTAGTAATTCTACCCTACAAAGGTATTTCGGTAATTCTACCCTACAGGGGTATTTCGGTAATTCTACCCTACAGGGGTATTTTGATAATTCTACCCTACAAGGATATTTCGATAATTCTACCCTACAGGGGTATTTCAGTAATTCTACCCTACAGGGGTATTTTAGTAATTTCGCAAATCAAGGGTAAAACGGTAATTTTGTAAATCGGGGGTAAAATAGTAATTCTATAAATCGGGGGTACTTTGGAAAGTTTACAAGTTGAGGGTATTTCAGTAATTTAGTAAACTAAAGTATTCTAAACAGAGATAACAATGCGAATGGGACTAGGGCCCATTCTCGGCCTAAATGGGCCCAGATGGTCGTGTGGCCCTTTTAGCCCAAATTTAGCCACAGATATGAGATTCACCTGGTCTAGTCCAATATTTACTACACAATCAAACAACTTATTCAATTGGGCCCGTAGGCCCATTGGGACCACATGGCCCTTTTCGGCCTATCGCGTCCTGAAGTAGTCGTCCTACAGCTAGAGTAGTGAGAAATACACACCTGATAGGAATCTGGAGTTAATCCAGGCTCCGAACACTCCTATGCCCAAACACCAACCAAGGTATGCTTACTCTCCTCATAGATCGCTCTATTTAAAGCCAGCTTCTCACCTACTCACACGCTAGCTTCCTGATGTGGGATCCTTCCATCAATCCTCCAAAGTAAACTCATTAGCAAAATAACCAACCTTTGCGTGCAAAGGGATTCGAACCATAGTCCTCTCAATAACCATGCCACGCCACCACCACTAGGACACAAGCTCTTTTGTGTCATAAGTCCAACACATTTAACTTCAAAGCCCACCTACTTGCTTCCAGATTTATTTAAAAGAAAAACTAAAATAAATTGCAAGAGCCAAGACTTGAACCGTGGACCCCCTTGCTTCCTTTATGGTGTCACTTCCTTGTCCCCTAAGTGGCGCCACTTTGCCACTACACCACACTCCTTTTTGTGCCTTATTTTACCCTGATTTATTTATGAGTCACTTATCGAAGCTTGGTAGGTATACACATTCAAATAGTTATTCACAATGCATACTAATGATAAAGTATTCAAAGACATAATATAGCAATGCATTATTTACATACAAACTTACCTTGGCCCAAAATGACAAGTTATTCGATTTAGTCCAAAATCTTTTCTTTTCCCCAATCAAGGTCGATTCCTTGCCTTTCTTGATCTATAATACCAAATTTAACTCATTTAATTATCACATTACTCAATTCGGTCCAAAAATCATACTATGACAAAATTACATTTTGGCCCCTAATGTTTAACATATTTAAAATTTAGTCCCTAGGCTTATATAACAAAATGTACTCATTTTCTTTGTTACCTTAGCCTATTACAGTAACAGTATAACAGTATCAATGTGGGCCTTAGCCCATTATAGTAACAGTATCAGTATTAGTATCAGTGCAGTAATGTAATAAAAAATCCTACCCAATCCAGCCTCTACATACCACTTCGTCCCGCCATTCACACCATGTGGGGATTAAATCGACCCACCCAATCAGACACACCAAGATTAGTATCGGTTGTAGTATTAAATAGTATTCCAGCAATGCTGCCAGTAATATAATCGGCTTAAAGCCATCAATAGGTCCATAGTTGTCTTGTGAGACCCGTGCGGCCTTACAATATAGGTCCACAGTCATCTTGTGTGAGCCGTGCAACCCTACTAGTATAATACACTTCCTCCAAATATAACAACCCATCCCCATTCAATGCTATATGTCGTGACATAATGCCATACGTGTATGTAAAATGTCATGCTCAATTACAATCATACATATCATAGAACAAATCAGTTATTTTACACATAGGGGTATAATAGTCATTTTACCCAAAAGGGGTATATCTGTCATTTTACCCATTTTGAGGTCTAAGTACACTTACCGACCCATCAGAAGACCCACAGTCGTCTCGAGCAACTCGTGTAACCTTAACATTCAAAATAGTGTGAATAGGCCCAAGGCTCATTATGCGGCCCATGTGGGCCCACATGCTCGTGGGGCCCACAAAGCCCAAAAATGACCTTTGTCGTGTGAACGACACAGCTGGGTCCAACATTTCCCACACATCCATCTGGTCTATCCATGTGGGGCCCACAAGCCCATTGGGCCCACACGACCCACTTCTGGCCCAACAATCAAATGCCCATGTTTCATGCGCTTGGTTTACCACACGAGTGTTCGCACGCCCATGTGACACAAAAGGTCATATTTTCTGGCTTTTTATCGATCCAACGTGTGGACAGTACATTTACACACCTGCGCGATTTGAAACTAATCTTCGTTCCGAACAATCTTATTCTTGATAAGAAACCAATATGACATCTAATTAGTTTCTTAACTCATATAACCAATGGGTTCTTACAGAGTTCCAAATCGATCACAATTTTCTTATCAGAAATCAGCAGTAATTGCACTCATGGTTCCTAAGAGATGTGCGAATCAACCTCGAGCATCGCCTACATAAGAATCACCACTTTTATAATATACTCATACTTGAAGTACAATACTATCCCAAAACCATCACTCAAAAAGTAATAGATAGCTCTTTATAACGCACTATAAGCCATTTACCAACAACGATAGAGTAGATTGCAGATTAACGATGTAGCGAATCAAAGAATCCAGAATGGGGATTAATCAGTATTCATCTAATGAAGAGCAATTTAAGGAGAGGAAGGAATGAACCGTGTGCCCGAACCCAATTGATCAGTGAAAATAGAAAGGTGCTATGGGTGCTCAGCCAACATAATAACGTAAAAGGAAAAGAACAGAGAAAAGAAAAGAGGGAATAATAAAGTAACCAAGTGGGGGAGAATAGAAGAGAATCAGCTAAAGTAAAGAATGCAAGAAAATGGAAGAAGAAGTCGGCCAAAAGAGAATAAGAAATACAAGAGAAAAAAGAAGAAGGAATCGTTTAGGGAGTCGGCTAACCAAATATTTGACCGAAAAGGGCATTAAGGTGCACAAAAAGTAAAGAAATAGAAATAAACTCGAAAGACCCCCAAGCAAGAATCGACTAACAAAAGTAGAAAAGAACTCCAAAATGATCACCGTAACTAAAATGGAAAGCAATTCTCTCAAGGCTGAATTCTGAGTGTCTAGAGTTCCCCAAACGACATTAATTCTTCATCCCCTCAAATTCCCCATTTTCCTCCCAATTTCTCCTAAAATCTCTCCAACCTCCCATCAAATCCCATGATCCACTCCCTAACCTCTCCATGACCAATTCAAACTCCCTTCAGCAGTGCTTCGGTCCAACTCTACTACCTACACGGCTTGGGTAGCAAAATAAATACTCCTTTGCATTGCCACGACTTGAACCTCAGACCTCAGAAACACCCCACACGCCACTCACCACTAGACCACTAGGCTTTTTCTGTGTCACGATTTACCTATATTTAACTATAAGCCTATTGGCCCAAAGCTAGGGTTTTACTTAATAAAAACAAATTTTTTGCTAAAGCCTAGGTTTGAACCCAAGACTTCTCACACTTCTCAAGACACATAGCCACTGAAGCAGATAGACAGTTGTGTCACTTTCTTGCACAACAAGCATTTATGTGCAGTCTCTAACTGTTCCCTTGGTCAAGGCCCAATACTTCCAGGCCCAAATTCAGGGTGTTACAATTCACCCTCCTTAAAGAAATTTCATCCTCGAAATTTCCAACTATCAGATAAGTCGCATAACATAGACTTCACCACCATGCTCCCACTACACACTCTGATTCCAAAATAGGTATATGGCCAGACGACGAGGACCCAACTTGAGCACCTCTATGGCCCTTACCACTACCTCTCGTACCTCTTTCGTGTGTACCTCTTGTACTCAGTATCGAATTGCGTTTTATCTGAATTAACAATTTTACGCATTAGATTACAGTTCCAGTGTTTATTAATAGATATCTTATGGAAAAGCAGTATTAGTATTTAAGAGTTCATTTTCACAGAACGTAGTCTTACTACAGTTTTGGTTTACCCTAAACAGAATATTTCAATATAGTCTACTACCTATAGTAATCTTAGTATTTCAATTTAAACAAATAGAAGTTTTAGAGGACTTACAAAATCAGTGCCGAAGACTCGGTATACCACACGTTCATCAAAACATTTCATAACCTTTCAAATCTTTCGAAAGTAGTACTTAATTTATTTCAACTTTATAAAGCCCAATCCACAGTCGAGTTTTGCAACTTGACTCTGATACCACTAAATATAACATCCCAAACCCGGCCCAGATGTTATGGCCGAATCTGGCAATGTCACAATGAAGTATTTTTTGAAAATATGTTATAATTGAAAATGTAACACCCCTTACCCGAGACCATCGCCGGAGTCGAGCACGATGCATTACTAGAGTTACCTTACTTGCTCGGGGCATAAAAATTTACTTTTAAAATTAATTTGCTCATATTCATCCAATATATCCCTAAAAAGGGCCCTTGAGGGCCTAAAACATGCAATTGAAATGGTTCGGGACCAAATCGAAAACATTAAAAAATTTTCTGATTACTTACACAGGTTAAAACAATTTATTTCACTATTCATAATAAAACTGTCCACCTACACAATAGTCACTATATTAATTCTAACTCGAGTTAAAAAACTCAAAATTTAAATCTGTAAGTTTTACCTAAAAATAGACTCGTATATCTTCTTACCATAATTTTTCCATAATTTTTGGTGTGGTCAATTAGTATAGTTTATTAGTTAAATATTCCCCTGTTTCACAGTCCAGCAGACCTGACCTCTCTTCACTAAAAGTCAATTATCTCATTATACAAAATTTGGATAACATTTCCGTTTATTTCTAATGAAAATAGACTCACAAAATATTCTAGAAATATAAATTATGATTCATAATTATTTTTTTACAATTTTTAATGAAATTATAAATTCGGAATAGGGGATCACGAAGTCACCTTGAATCAGTCTCACAATAATTTAGATATCTCAGAATATAGACTTCCTTTGCTTGCTCTGTTCCTTTCCTATGAAAATAGACTCAATAAGGTTTAATTCTATATCTTATTCACCATTTAATTCCATTCCTATAATTTTTAGTGATTTCTCAAAATCATGTCACTGCTGCTGTCTCAAAACTGTTTCATTACCAACTTTTACTCTTTCATAATTTCTTTGCATTAAAGCTCATTTAGGCATACAAAACACTAAAACATGTTCTTAATTAGCCATTTCAATAGCTAATCATTATCAAGTATTCACATGTCATTCTTTAATCATATCATAAGGACATACACACAAAATAGCCAAGTCCCTATACATGCTATAACTTAAAACGTTTCTAGTCACAAACTACGAGATAGCCCTTTGATAGTGTGATACGATCTCCGAAGTCCTTACTATCCCTGAGTTAGCTTGGTGATACTATGAAAAGAGAGAAAAGAAAGGGAGTACGTATAAAGCTTAGTAAGTTTGAATGTAAATAAATAACAACATTCAAAATGAATTATCTGATTGTTATCTTATCAAAACCACTATAACCTTTAAACTCAAAATGCAAAAGCCTTGAATCTTTACTTGAACCTTTCAGACATGAACTTATCTTACCTTTCCTTTGGTATACTCTTTGAATTTCCCATTGAACCACTTGGAATACTAAGGATACAAAGGTACCTTTCCTTTTTAAAATTACTATTGCCATGTCTTGACATGGTCTTACATGGTATCCTTGCCTTATGAACTCACCATTGCCATGCCTTAGCATGGGCTTACATGGGATCTTTGCCTTATAGTAGCTTATCAATGCCATGTCTTGACATGGTCTTAAATGATTTCCTTGCCTTGTAAAACTTACCAATGCCATGGCTTGGCATGGTCTTACTTGGTATCTTTAAACCCTCATGTCATGACATTTGTATCCTACACATTCCTAAGGTTCAACTAGGACTTCTAAGGATCATTTCTCCGTCAATTCTTGCTTGAGTCATCAATGAATAAATTCACAAAATAAACATATAGATGCTGGAAAATAACATCATTAATTATAAATAATAAAACATTACATTTATTTTTTAAACATGTAATTCATAAAATTTTCTATCGATACTCTAACACATGCATCTAATCACTTGGTAAATTATAAAAATTAATCGGAATAAATTTTTCTATCTTAAATTCGTGGTTTCACAACCACCATTCTGTTTAGGACCTTTTTCGAGATGTTACAGAAAACTCGTTCAGTATTAGACCTCTTTGTGATATTAACAAAAAATTTTACGATCATACTAGATTGTTATTATACTTCAAAACCATGGTTGTTGCGGAAGCTTCTCAAAATTTGCTTCGAGAATGTGGTGTCTTTAAAAACATTTATCTTTTTAAAACTCGTCTTTTTCTACAACTAGCAGTTTATATCAAAGCAAGTAAAATCCCAATTTAAAATTAAACCTTAGAGAGCCCTTATTACATAAAAATTACCTAAATCAAAATTAATAGTAAATAATAATCAAATATAAAATAGATGCAGTTGTGTGGCCACCTCCAAGTCCCACACGGCACCAATCCGTCTATGGCTGGGGATTACCTGTACAAATAAAATAGAAGGGTGAGTTTATGAAAACTTAGTGTGTAATCCCTTATCAATCAGTCACTCATACAATATGCAGTAAACATCTGGGCCTGAGCCCATTACAGTAACAGTATCATTATGGGCCTTAGCCCATTACAGTAATAGTATCAATGTAGGCCTTAGCCTATTATAGTAACAGTATTTGCATCAGTGCAGTAATGCAATTAAAAATCCTACCCAATCCAGCCTCTACACACCACTCCGTCTCGCCATTCACACCATGTGAGGATTAAATCGACCCACCCAGCCATACACAGCAAGATTAGCACCGGTTGCGGCACTAAACAGTATTGCAGCAATGTTGCCAGTAATATGATTGGCTTAAAAACATCAGTAGGTCCACAGTCGTCTTGTACGACCTGTGCGACCTTACCAGTATAGGTGCACAGTCGTCTTGTGCGACCCGTGCAACCCTACCAGTACAGTACACTTCCTCCAAATATAACAACCCATCCCCATGCAATGCAATATGTCATGACATAATATCATACGTGTATGCAAAATGTCATGCTCAATTACAATCAGACATATTATAGAACAAATCAGTTATCTTACACCTAAGGTTATAATAGTCATTTTACCCAAGAGGGGTAAATCGATTATTTTACCCATTTTAGGGACTAGGTACACTTACCAACCCATCAAAAGGCCCACAGTTTTCTCGAGCGACCCGTGTAACCTTAACATTCAAAATAGTGCAAATGGCAAGGCCCATTATGCGGCCCATGTAGGCCCACATGCCCGTGGGGCCCACAAAGACCAGAAATGACCTTGGCTGTGTGAACGACATAGTCGGGTCCAAAATTTCCCAAACATCCATGTGATCTATTCGTATGGGGCCCACAAACCTGTTGGGCCCACACAACCCACTTTCGGCCAAACATGACCCAAAACGGCCTAAGCCCACGAGACCGCTCATGGTGGCCTCTATAGTCAAATGCCCATGTTTCATGCGCTCGGTTTACCACACTAGCGTTCGCACGCCCATGTGACACCAACGGTCATATTTTTCGGCTTTTTGTGAATCCAATATGTGGATAGTACGTTTACACACCTGCGCGATTTGAAACTAATCCTCGTTTCGAGCACTCTTATTCCTAAAGAGAAATCAATATGCAATCTAATTAGTTTCCTAACTCATATAACCAATGGGTTCCTACGGAGTTCCAAATCGATCATAATTTTCTTACCAAAAATCAGTAGTAATTGCACCCATGGTTTCTAGGAGATGTACGAATCAACCTCGACCATCACCTACATAAGAATCACCACCTTTTTAATAGACTCATACTTGAAGTACAATACTATCCCAAAACTGTTACTCAAAAAGTAACAGATGGCTCTTTATAACATACTATAAACGACTTACCAACAACGATAGAGTAGATTGCAGATTAACGATGTAGCGAATCAAAGAATCTAGAATGGGGATTAATCAGTATTCATCCAATGAAGAGCAATTTAGGGAGAGGAAGGAATGAACCGTGTGCCTGAACCCAGTTGATCAGTGAAAATAGAAAGGTGCTATGGGTGCTCAGCCAACATAATAACGTAAAAGGAAAAGAACATAGAAAAGAAAAGAGGGAATAATGAAGTAACCAAGTGAGGGAGAATAGAAGAGAATCGGCTAAAGTAAAGAATGTAAGAAAAAGGAAGAAGAAGTCGGCCAAAAGAGAACAAGAAATGCGAGAGAAAAAAGAAGAAAGAATCATTTAGAGAGTCGGCTAACCAAATATTTGACCAAAAAGGGGATTAGGTGCACAAAAAGTAGAGAAATAAAAATAAACCCAAAAGACCCCAAGCAAGAATAAACTAACAAAAGCAGAAAAGAACTCCAAAATGATCACCGTAACCAAAATGGAAAGCAATTCTCTCAAGGCCAAATTCTAAGTGTCTAGAGTTCCCCAAAGGGCATTAATTCTTCCCCCCCTCAAATTCCCCTTTTTCCTCCCTTAATTTCTCCTAAAATCTTTCCAAGCTCCCATCAAATCCCTTGATCCACTCTCTAACCTCTCCATGACCAATTCAAACTCCCTTCAGCAGTGTTTTGGTCCAACTCTACACTTACACGGCTTGGGTAGCAAAATAAATACTCCCTTGCATTGCCACAACTTGAACCTCAGACCTCAGAAACACCCCACACACCACTCACCACTTGACCACTAAGCTTTTTTTATGTCATGGTTTACCTATATTTAACTATAAGCCTATTGGCCCAAAGCTAGGGGTTTACTTAATAAAAACAAAATTTTTGTTAAAGCCTAGGTTTGAACCCAGGACTTCTCACACTTCTTAAGACATGTAACCACTAAAGTAGACAGATAGTTGTGTCACTTTCTTGCACAATTAAGCATTTATGTGCAGTCTCCTAACTGTTCCCTTGCTCAAGGCCCAATACTTCTAGGCCTAAATTTAGGGCTTTAGAACTTTCACTAAGGCTACACTTTTATTTCTCAATTGTTTTACTTCTCGAGCCAAAATCTTGATTGGTTCTTCACCATAAGTCATATCCAGTTGAATCTCATCCTTTGTCGGTGAAATCACATGTGATGGATCTGAACAATAGAGTCGTAACATCGACACATGAAACACATCATGAATCCTTCCCAACTTTACCGGTAAAGCTAACTAATATGCCGCTGGCCTTATTCTTTCAACAATCTCATATGGACCAATAAAACGTGGACTCAACTTGCCTTTATGGCTAAATCTCAAAATCTTCTTCCACAGAGACACTTTCAGAAACACTCTATCACCAACCTGAAATTCAATCTCTTTTCTTTTCAAAGCCGCATACGACTTTTGTCGATCCGAAGCAGCTTTTAAACAATTATGGATTACTTTCACTTTTTCTTCAGTTTCTTTAACTGGATCAACTCCATAAATTTGTCTCTAACAAAGCTTGGTCCAATATAATAGAGTTCAACATTTGCGGCCATACAATGCCTCATATGGTGCTATTTTTATACTCGACTAAAAATTGTTGTTGTAAGTAAATTCGACCAAAGGTAGATATTTTTCCCAACTACCCTCAAATTCTAGAACACAACCTCGAAGCATATCTTCAAGAATCTAAATTACCCTTTCAGGTTGACCGTCGGTTTGCGAAAGAAACGCAGTACTAAAATTTAGTTTTGTACCTAAGGCTTCTTGTAACTTTCTCCAAAACCTTGAAGTAAACCTCAAATCTTTATCCGAAATAATAGAAATAGACATTCCGTGCTGTAACGCCCTAATTTTTTAGGTTTTTGAATTTCTGCTTCGATTTAATTTTTGCTTAGCTTGATGTGTTATAGTGATGTCTTGGGTGTGTTTAGTGGACCTTTAGAAGGCCTAAGTTTAAGATTAAAGTCTGGTAAATTTTAATTTTTGGCCTTAAGTGAGAATGGATTTAAGCTAGGTGGGTTTTTCAGTTAAAGTCGGGGTTTTAAGACACAACAAAATCGGTGGTAAAGTGGTAAGGTAGTGCCACTTAGTGCTCAAGGGTGCATGACATGGCTTGTGAGGGAGTTGTGGTTCGAATCTTTTGGTGAGCATAGTGCTTATTTTATTTTGCTACATGAGCATGGTAAGAGGTAGTCTCCAAGTTGAACTCTGAGGTAAGGTGTTTGAGTTGCTCATGGGATTAGGCTGAGGAGTGATAAGCGGAGATTATCAAGGAGAGAATTTAGGAGATGGGTGTAAGGCTAGTGTTGGCTGAATGAAGGATAGTAGGAGTTGTAAATTCGGTTAGGGACCTTAGATGGTTGGTTTAGCAATTTTGGCATTTGTGGTAGGGTGTGTGCCGACTTCTTGTTGTTGATTTTTTGGCATTTGGTTGTTGGTCATTCCTCTAGTGCCGAGGAGGTAAGTTGAAATAGGTTCCATTCTGTTTCTTTCTTTTCTCTCCTTTCCTTCTTTGATTCAAAACCGTAAACCATGAAGTCCCTAAGCACCCCTTGCCGATTTCTTTTTGGTTGAACCCTCCCTATCTTTTTTCTAAAGACTGAAACTTCCAAGTCTCTCATCTCTCTTTCGATCATCTCCTTAGTTTTCACAACTTCTTCTTCTTCTTTCACCTTTTTCCAAAACTAAAATCTCAACTCTCTCTCAAGTGATCTCTTCTCAAACCTGAAACAGTTAATCTTTTAGCCGACTTCTTCTTGGCCGACTTCCCTAAAAGTCGAAATCCTAAAACTTATAGCCTTCCCCTTTGTCGACTTACTCAAAGAACTGAATTTCAGAGAACTTTTCTTCTTCTTTTTATTTAATTCCTTAAGCCCTTCTCTAAAGTCGAACTTCACTACTCTTTTCCCATAAACCAATTGTACCTTCTCCTATCAACTACTCCTCTTGTATGGCCTCCATAGCTGAATCTTGCTTACTCTATTGTCTTAAGCACCCTTCTCTAGCCGAATACCTTAGATCCACTACCCTTCAGTGTGTTTCGGCTAGATCCATTTTAAATCTGGGCTTAGGCTAATGGGAGACGAATCTCACTCCATCGTTGCAAGACAAATGGATTTTTGGGTAAGAATCTTCCCTTTATTTTCTTTTAAGTGGTTAGAGGAAAATCTGAAACCCCTAATCTCTTAATGTTAATCGATTTTGGGGTCCCTGTCTAGTAAACCATTTTAAATCTCTCTTCTTGTGGTCGATTAGAGTTATTCGTAGTGAACAGATCTCGTTAAAGGTGGTTAGTACTAGCAAGGCGGACTAGATCAAGTGGTTGGAACTAGGTTGCGGTAAAGGTAAGTGATGGTGATGTTTTGGTGGTAATGGCCGAATGTTTTAGAGGGTAGGTGTTGTAGTTGTAAATCGGATTATGGAATAACATGATGGGTAAACTATAACACCCCAAACCCGGCCCGGACATAATGTCCAAATCTGGTGTGTCACATGGAAAGTTAATACACTTCGTTCTTCTATTACTAATTTTTAGGTTGACTTAACAAAACCATTTCATGTGTTTTGGAAAAGGGGAAGGTTATTTAGTTTATAAAAACCCTATCCACTATCAGTTGGAGTTTATTATTTTTAAAAGATCTTGTTTTGTCGTTAGGTTATCCATTTGTTGCGTAGGTTGTGTTTTGAAAACATTGGTTAATTTTGAAATAAAAATCTGCGCAGACTTAGTTTATCAATTTCAATCAAGTAATAAATAAATAAATGAATAAAACCAAATTGAAAATAAAATAATTATCAAGAGGCCTTATTACAGTTTAAAAACCCAAAACTAATGAATACTAAAATAAATAACTTAAGAAATAATAAAACTAGAGAGCAGATCACGTGGCCATTCCGAATCCCTCGCAGCTCCATGTCCTCTAAGGTTGGGGTTCACCTACAGGGATGAAAAGGAAAGTGGGTGAGTTTGTAAAAACTTAGTGTGTAAGCTCACCCTACCAGAGCCAAGATCAGTTCAAGCTCAAACTGGGTCGAAGCCCTATTCAGACAACAGTGATTACTGGGCCATAGCCCTATTCAAAAAATAGGGTGGGCCTTAGGCCCATTACAGTAACAGATCAGAATATAATGTATGTATGCAAAGCCTAGCCCAATCCAGCCCTACACACCACCCGTACTAGCCCTACACACCATGTGGGGAAGAACTCAAGCCACCCAGCCCTACACACCACCCGTACTAGCCCTACACACCATGTGGGGAAGAACTCAAGCCACCCAGCCCTACACACCACAGTCGCAGCTTAGCTGCTAAATCAGATAACGTGGCCAGCCACTAAAACAGTAATACGAGGTAGAGCCTCTAACAGTATACATGGCATTTCCACTTAGCACTTCCTCCATCAAAACCCAATCCCATGCAACAGGGTATAATATGACATGGCATACAGAGAATAGACATTATTTAGCATGCAAATCAGTCAACTTAACCCTAAGGGTAAAATGGTCTTTTAGCACCTAGGGTTAAAACAGTAATTTCTACCCTTAAGGGGTATTTCAGTAAATTTGCCAGATTTTAGGGTTTCATGCTCATTACAGTTTGTTAACAGTCCTAACGTCATCCAAGCAACTTATTAAGCCCATTTTAGTAATACAGAGCCATCGGGCCCTAAAACCCAATGGGCCCAATGGTGTCCACTAGCTACTATAGCCCACTAAGCCCAAAGTTTACACCCGTTTTAGCAGATTTAACAGTCAGACTACCAGAATATGCTTACCGCTCATTTTCACCCATATGGGCCCGTAAGCCCATTGGGCTCAAATTTGGCTCTTCGAGGCCCAAAACCACCAAAGTGCATGAAATTGCGCACACAACCGTCTTACCATTTGCGATTACCAACTTTACTATTTCAACTGACCATGAGCGCTCACACGCCTGTAAGCCCTCGAAATGCCAGAATTTCAGCATTTTGGCTTTTCAGCTTTTGCCGATCTAGCCTATTAGAGAGTGTCGATTACACACATGTTTGTGATATACTCAGAAGTCCCTTTCGTGAATATCCTCCAATCATTTGAATCACACTGTTAACTAAAATCCAATGAAATCAACGAAATTGACAACTTACCATATTCAGCGAACACCAACCAAAACCCTCAATCACTTACCTTTGCCGAAATCTACAACTAGATCTAGATCAAGATTGCCTAACGGTCCTAGCCTCCAATGCTCCTCGTTAGATCGCCTCTATCCCACACTAGATCACAAAAGAATCGAAGGAAAAGACTAACATAAATCTTAGTCCAAGTCGACAGCCACCCTAAAAAGTTAGGGGTTTTCGGCTTTTCTTGAATCACAATTTTACGACAGAAAGGGGTTTCGAATACTTACCACCATTTTGTTTTGCCCAAGAAGAGTCCCTTAAACAAGTTTACTACTTCAAGCTTACTTGGGCTCTAAGAAATCCATTTACCAGCCGAAAGACCAATTTAAAGTGACATTAAACAAGCCAAAAACATGCCAAATCAACATCCTAAGCGTCTAACCAATGTATCCTCATTAATACCACAAGTATATACAATAAAACATCAAAATGAATCATTCTTTACAACTTATCAATTTACAAAACTTAACATCTAACCAATGTACCTATCATAGGTACCTCATACACAATATTGCATTAACATATATCATTCATTTTTGCATTAAAACATCTTACCTCATTCTCATATATCATATGAGTTGGTTTGTACTTAAGATCAAACTTAACATTTTACATATCCAAAAAATAGTAACAACATCAAAGCCTATTATTACATGTCGTATAATCCAAAATGAATGTTCCAAAAGCTACTGAATATGTGAGGATAGTGTAACTAAAGTGTTGATCCGACTGTCCAACCTTCAAAATATCTTTAAGGACAAAAAATAACACAAGTAAGCTCATTAAATCTTAGTAAGTTCGATGTACTAAAATGATAAATATTACTGACATAAGTACAACAAATCAAATAATAATATTACAACCATATGTGTTCCCTATGTAACGCCCCAAAAATCCCAAATTTTTATTTTTGTGTGCTGTGGCTTTATTTGCATGTTAGCATTATTGGGGTATTGATTTTGAAGTGTTAGAGGGTCTCTATGAAGTCCTGAGTTTGAGTTTTGGTATAGGAAAAAATCTTGGTTTTGGTCTTAAGGGAACCTTGACTTTGAGTAGCATGCCTTTTAAATAAATGAGACTAAAATAAGAAACAAAAGGAGTTGTGGTCTAGTGGAAAGTGGCACCACATGAGAAGCAGAGAGGAGGCATCACATGCAGGGCAAGGAGGTCCAAGGTTCAAGGTTTGGCAAATATTGTGCTGGGAATTTATTTTGCACCTTTGGCAGATAGTGGTTGAGTTAGATTTGAACTCTGGATGTAACGCCCTGATTTTTGGGATTTTTGTGATTTTGCTTAAATTTAATGTTTGCTTGTCTAGATGTACCAAATTATGCTTTGGGTGTGTTAGTGGGCCTTTAGAAGGCCTAAGCTTAAGTTAAACCCCGGTAGAATTTTAAAATTTTAGGTCTAAGGGAAAAGGGACTTTGGATAGGTGGGCCTTTAAACAAAAGTTGAGAGGTTAAGACACAAGTAAGCCTGTGTTAAAGTGGCAAGATGGTGCCACTTAAAGTACAAGGAGTGACGTGTGGATGCTATGCAAGAGCTAAGGTTCGAATCCATGGTGTAGCAAGGTGTTATTTATTTTTATGCTTATGCAAGGTAAGTGATGGAACTTGAGTGAAATACTGAAGGAAGAAGTTTGAAATACTCATGGAATTGGGTGAGAAGTGATAAGGGGAGGTTATCTAGGAGAAAAATTAGGAAATTTGAGTGGGAAGCAAGTGATGGCCGAATATGGGGCTCTTGGGGAAGCATTTTCGGTTTTGGTCTATCGGTTTTGGCATAATCGATTTTAGTTTAGGGCTCTTGGGGAAGCAAGTGATGGCCGAATATGGGGCTCTTGGGGAAGCATAATCGAAGTGATAAGGGGGCTAGCCGAATGCTTTTTATGTTCTTTTTGGGGTTTTAGTTTGGCATATTTGGTAGGTGAGTGCCAACTAGGTAAGTCCCTAGGGTCTTCTCTTCTTTTCTCTTCTCCTCCCTTTGTTTTAGAAGCTGAAACCGAATGCAAAACCACTTGCACTGATTTTTCTAGAACCAAACCCTCTCCTTTTCTTTTCTTTTCACTTCTATTTTCTTCTCAAGTCGAATCCATCCCTTCTTTCTTATCTTCTTCTTTCTTCTTTTCTCCACCAATTGAAGTAACCACCCTTAAAGCCTTCTAGCCGATTGTTCCAAAAAGGCAAAACCTGAATCATTGACACACACCTAGCCGATTCCTCCCTTAACCAAATCGTTCATATTTTTATTTGAAAGCAAACCAAAATCTCTTCCCAACCACTTCTCTTTTCTTTCATCCTCTTCTCTCCCAAAAACTGAAACTTTAATTCTTCAAGAGACATCTTCTCAATCGAAACCCCTTTGCTTTTCTCTCTGCACTTTCGTTCAACCTCTTTGATCTATTCTTGGGATTTGGTTAAGAAGAGGGTAGATCTGAGATTAGAAGGGTGGAATTAGCATCTAACAATCACAAAATCGATCTAGCAAAGACTGTGGTAAGAATTCTAGTGATTTATGAAAAGCAGAAAACCCCTAACCTCCCTGGATAGAATTGGTTTTGACTTCCTTTGGGAGGAGTATCTATTAAGTTTTTCTTTTGGATCTCATGTTGTTAAGAGTGGAAAAGGGGCGATCTAACAAGGAGTAGAGGAGACTTGGGTCATTGAGGCAATCTAGATCTAAATCTAGTGGTTAGAGTCGACAAAGGTAAGAGACTAATGATGTTTTATTATGGCCGAATAGGTACAACAAGTTGATAGTGATTATTTAATTGGATTTTTAGTTAACAGTGCAATTTAAATGATTTTATGTTAATTCGGTGCGGATCTCGACATAGTACGCAAACAGGTGTGTAATCAACACCCTCTGGTAGACTAGATCGGCAAAAGCCGAAAAGTCGAAATGCCAAAATTCTAGCATTTCGAGGGCTTGCGAGCGTGCGAGCACTCGTAGGTTAGTTTGAATTGGTAAAATCAGTAATCGCAAACGTTAAGAATGATGTGTGCACATTTTCATGCACGTTGGTGGTTTTTGGCCTCAGAGGGCCGAATTTGGGCCCAATGGGCTTACGTGCCATTATGGGTGAAAATGAGCGGTAAGTGTATTCTGGTAATCTGAGTAATAATTCTGCTAAAACGGATGTAAAATTTGGGCTTAATGGGCTGTAGTAGCTAGTGGACACTGTTGGGCCCATTAGAGGTTTTAGGGCCGATGACTCTGAATTAATAAAATGGGCTAGATAAGTTGCTTGGACGACGTTAGGACTGTTAATAAACTATAATGAGCATGAAACCCTAAAATCTGGTAAATTTATTTAAATAACCCTTAGGGGTGGAAATTACTGTTTTACCCCTAGGTGCAAAAAGACCATTTTACCCCTAGGGTTAAGTTGACTGATTTGCATGCTAAATAATATCTGTTCTATTTATGCCATGTCATAATATACACTGTTGCATGGGACTGGGTTTTGATGGAGGAAGTGCTAAGTGGCAATGCCACGTATACTGTTAGAGGCTCTACTTCGTATTACTGTTTTAGTAGCTTGGCTACGTTATCTGATTAAGCAGCTCAGCTACGACTGTGGTTATAGGGGTGGGTGGGTTGAGTTATTCCCCACATGGTGTGTAGGGCTGGATTGGGCTGGGTTTTGCATACATGCATAACTTTTTGATCTGTTACTGTAATGGGCCTAAGGCCTACACTGTTTATTGAACAGGGTTAAGGCCCAGCAATTACTGTTTTCTGAATAGGGCTAAGGCCCAGTTATCACTGTATCTGGATAGGGCTTAGGTTTAGTTGAGCTTGAACTGATCATGGCTCTGGTTGGGTTTAGCTTACACACTAAGTTTTCACAAACTCACCCTCTTTTTCATCCATGCAGGGGAACCCCAACCTTAAAGAACTTAGAGCTGCGAGGGATTCAGAGTGGCCACATGAACAGCATTCGATTATAATTTTTCTTAAAAATTATTTATTTCAATATTACTTAATTTTTGGGTTTAAACCTATAATAAGGCCGCTCATTAATTATTTTATTTTTATTTTGGTTTTATTTATTTAACTATTACTTTTTAAATTGATAGACTAAGGCTACGCGAACTTTTATTCCAAATTAACAAACGCTTTCAAAACATTCTTTACATGGCAAATAGATAATTTACTGATAACGACTCTCAAACAAGATCTTCTAAAAGTAAACCCACAAGTGATAGGGGATAGGATTTTCATAAATTAAATAACTTGCTTTTTCTCAAAACTCTTAAAATGATTTTGCTATGTCACACTAAACTTATTAAAAGAGGAACGAGCTGTAATTCACTGTCCATGTGACACATCAGATCTGGCCATAACATCTGGGCCGGGTTTAGGGTGTTACACTGGAGGAGAGAGTTTGAATTGATCAAGTAAGGAATTTAAGAAGGGGATCATGGAGCAAATCTTAGAGAGAATCAAGGCGATTGGGTTTGTTAAGGAGTTGGAGCTGACTTGGAAATTTGGGGAGTGCAAATTCGATTTAGGGTGAAGTGAGTGCCGTCCTTTGTCAATTTGGAGAAGTGCCGATTTCTCTTTTTGGTATTTTCGGTGTTTGTGGAGTTTCTTTTTGTAGTGTTCCTGAATTTTTTGCCATTCAGGATTTTGTTTTCTTGTGACTTCAATATCTTTCGAGTCATTTTCTTTGTTCTTCTTTCTTTATATTTTATTTTGGTCAAGTAGAATAGAACACTCTTTGGTACATCTGAACCTTCTCTTCTTCCTTCCTTCCTTTAGTCTTTGGACATTTGAGGCCGAACCTATACTCCCTCAATCGGTTTTGCTAGAGCTGACTTGTTTTCTTTTGTTCAAAAGCCGAATACTACTACTTCTTCTAACATATCTAGTCGAATACTCCCTCATTCCCCTTCCTCTTGTCTTCATCTCAAACTCTCTTTCATTTCATGAATTGTCGTCTCTCCTATCGCACCGGGTATTCTTCTCTTTCTTTCTTCTGTACTAACCTTTCCTTCAATCGATTTTGGGCCGTAGTCAAACCTTCTCCCATTTTCTTTGGTAAGGCCGAATCTCTCTTTTCTCTCCCTCACTTTCTTAGTCGTTTTTGTAGGGATCAATTTGCCTATTTTTCTTCTTCTCAAGGGTGGTGATCGATTCTCCTCCTCTAGAACTTTGTCGAAACTTTCAGGATTCTTTGCCGAACTACTTTTTGTGTATCTAGTCCTGGTATGGTAAGGATTTCTATTAACCAGTATGTACACTCATTCGTCTATTGTTGCTTTAGTGAAGGCCAAATGCTTTTATCTGGTGTTCAGGGTGGTCTAGTTGGTTGTGAGTCACATAGTTATGTAATCTTTAATGATAAGGGTTTTTGTAACGCAGATCTCGGAGGCAATCATTGGTAGAGGTAGCGAAGGGTTAATAAGGCGATTGTTCAAGGTAAGTGATAGTGTAATTTCAGGTTAGGAAACTGTGCTAAGCAAGGGACTAACTGTTAGTCCTGAATGATTGTAGGTTTGTGGCTAGGGATTTGAAGCGCATTTTGAAATTAGATGTGTATAGACACCGCACACACGATAGATTAGCAAGAGCCGAAATCCTAAAATCTCGAAAGGCGTAAAAGCCAAAAATTTGGCTACAATAACCCCACGAGTGCGCGAACACTCATGTGGGGGAGATCGCTATGATAACAGAGACCCCATGACCAATCTCATGGTATTGGGCCGCTTTTTCGCCAACTGGGCTGAAATGGGCCAAATAGGCCCGATGGACCGTTGGGCTCGATAAGAGCAAAATTGCTGTATTGTAAGAAATGACGAGCCAGTCATGTTGACTACATGGCCAATGGCAGATTTAGGCTTAATGGGCCATATGAGAGTGCGAGCCCCATTTGGGCCACGCATTGTGCTTTTGGGCCCTAGTGTATTTGCAATTGCTAAAAGTGACATAAAACGCGCTAAATAATTGTGGACTTGTTAATGGGCTGAGTTATGTATTTAGACCCATAATGAAAAATGATCAATATGCCCCTTAAGGGCAAAATGACTAAAATGACCCTACATGTTATATGTATGATTTTGTATGCCATATATATATTTGAATTGCATTCATGTGATATTATGTTGCATATGGGTGGGGATTGTGGATTGGAGGAAGAAATTGATATGTGAGGGTCGCATGGTCGCTTGACGATTATGGATCCACCGATGGCTTTTAAGCCTAATATGTGATTGACAGCTTTGCCGTAATATTGGTTAGTGTCGCAACCAGTGCTACATTGGAGTGTAAGGATGGGTGAGTTGATTTAATCCCCACAGGAGTGTAAGGTTGGAAAGGATACGGAGTGCAGGGTTGATGAGGAATTGTGCATTTGCATATATGATATTGTTTGTCTTATGGGCTCAGGCCCAACTGAGGTGATTTGGGATAAGGCCCAAATGCCACAGTTATTGGAATGGGTTTAGGCCCAAATTGAATGATGCATGCTTTATAATCGTTGAGGGTTGTACACACTGAGTTTTCAAAAACTCACCCCCTCTTCTTATTTTTACAGGTGACCCTCAGTAGGCGGTTTGACGTATGGGAGGACTTGGAGATGGCCACACTACGAGTAGTTTTAGATTTTCGTACTTCATTTTACTTTAGCTAGTATTTACTTTTTATCGGGTTTTTGGTTGTAGTAAGGCCTGTCTTCTAGTTTGATTTGGTTTTGGATTTTATTATCGTATTTGCTTAACTTTAAAGTATGAACTGGTTTTTTGAAAAAGAAACTAAAGTAAAATTTTTGCAAATCGTAACTAAAAACATGAACGTTTTCGAAGCAAGAGCTTCCGCTGTAAATAAACAAAGGAAATTAACAAGGAATATAAACTAAGGTTTCCAAATAACGAACTTAAGGTTTTATCTAAACTTGCAATTGAACAAGTTTCCACTAGTTTTCGTTTTAAACTAAAGTACTTCATTTTGAGGCTGATTTTGAATAAAAGAGTTACAACATGAGAACACTATTTTATGTCACAAATAACCTAACATTTTTTAAGGTTTTCAACAATTTCAATTTGTGTGAGTTACCCCTCAATGTGACACTACCAGATTTAGCTATAACGTCTGGGCCGGGTTTGGAGAGTCACATTTAGTGGTATCAAAGCCCAGTTGCAAAACTCGAGTTGTGAAATAGGCTTTAGTTTTTGGGTTTTAAAACTGTTTTCAAGTGAATCAAAGTGTTTTGAAGAATTGTTATGGTGTGGCACATCGAGCCTCTGACGTCGAGCCAAGTAAGTTCTCTTACTACTAAATTGTGTTAAACTATTATACTGTAGGAAACTACTAGGAATACTCTAGATAGGAAACTACTAAGATTCTTTAGTTAGAATAAGACTGAAACCTTAGAAAACTAAAACTGTAGTGGACTTACGACTGGGAAAATAGCTCTTAAACTACTATTTCCATAAAACATCTGCTTAATCACTAAAATTATGAAGTAAATTTCATAAAATTTCTAATTCAGATAATACGTGAATCTATGATGAGCATTAGAAGAGGTGCAACGGCAGAGACCGTGGAAGCGTTAAGGCTGGGTCTTTGGCATCAGGCCATATGCCCAATGTTGGAGTAGAAGAGGCTCTGGCTTCGCCAATAGTTAAGACGAGACCGTATGATCAGGTTGCTGGGGACGCTGCATTATTGCAGGCAATGCTAAGGATTTTGGGATAGGTTGCTGGACCCAACAATGGTATGGGAAGTCGTGGGTCGATTTCGGAGCGACTTCGATCAAATAGAGTCGAGATCTTTAAGGGCATTACTGGTGTGGCCCCTAATATGGTTGAATATTGGTTAGAGGCCACTAAAAGGATAATGGACGATTTGGATTGAACATTTGAGCAAAAGCTAAAAGGGGCAGTATCGCTGCTGAGAGAAGAAGCCTACCAGTGGTGGCTGACAGTGAAAGAAGGCACCCAACCTGAGCAGATCACTTGGGAATTCTTGAATTCTGTGTTCTAGGGGAAATACGTGGGCACGAGCTATGTGGATGCCCAAAGGAAGGAGTTCTTGAACTTGACCCAGAGAGACAAATCTGTGGCCGAATATGAGGCAGAGTTCTTGAACATTTGAGCAACTGACTATGAGCGTTGCGTACGGTTCGAGAATGGTCTTAGGGATAGTCTCAGAGTACTGATAGCTTCGCAAAGGGAGCGGTATTTTGCAGCACTAGTGGAGAAAGTGAAAATTGCTAAGGAGGTGAAGAGTACTGAGCTCTTAAACCGAGAAAAAGAAAGGGGCAAAAACAAAAGAGATGCAGAATCTTCCAGAGCTGGACAGAGGCCTAAAAGGAGGACCAGAATGGATAGGCCAGTCAGAGCTAGTCCCTTTACTACTAATACTAGGGTGCCACCTTGTGCTATCTACGGAAAAAGTCATTTGAGTGAGTGCTGGAGGAGAACGGGAGCTTGTCTGAGCTGTGGTTCAATGGAACATAGGATTTAGGAATGTCCTAAAGGGCCAGATTAGGTGCAAGCCATGTGCAGAGGTAATGTACAGCCGTCGAGGGGTGGTCAGTAGCTGCCACTAGGTCGTGGTCAGGCCAGGGGCGGTAATGGTGCAGGACACAGACGTGGAGCAACGGGCAGGGGTGTAAGACACGCTGAGGCGAGGTAGCTAGCCTTTGTCTATGCTGCTTGTCATCGAGAGGACAGAGACTCCCCAGATGTGATAACGGGTATGTTCTTTATTCATGAGCTACCTTGCACTACATTGATTGATATTGGGTCAACACATTCAGACATTGCATACAATATGACTAAAACCTTAGGTGATATGTTTGGAACTACTACGAATGAGATTGTTGTGTTGAGTCCTTTAGGCCAGTTAGTGAAAGTAAATAAGTTGTTTAGGGAAGTACCCTTAGTAGTTCAAGGGATTATCTTTTTAGCGGACTTGATGGAATTGCCTTTTGGCGAATTCGACTTAATCTTGGGAATGGATTGGCTGGTGAAACACAGGGCAACTCTAGATTGTGCTGCGAAGTGCATGGTACTGAAAACCACTGAGGATGAGGATGTGGTGGTAATTAGGGAACATCGGGATTATTTGTCAAATGTAATTTCAGCTTTAAGAGCTGAGAAGTTGGTACAGAAGGGATATGAAGTGTCTTTGGCTTACACTAATGATACGGATTCTAAGGGTTATATTATTAAGGAGTTAAGAATGGTTAAGGAATTCCTGATGTTTTTCCCGATGAGCTGCCAGGGTTACCTCCCAACAGAAAAGTGGAATCCGAAATCGAGTTACTACCTAGTACAGCTCCGGTGTCTATCACCCAATGGCAGCGAAGGAGCTGGTGGAACTTAATGCACAGATTCAGGAGTTATTGGACCGAGGGTTCATTAGACCGAGTGTGTCTCTGTGGGGAGCACCGATGTTATTCATGAAAAAGAAGGATGGGTCCATGCGAATGTCTATCAATTATCGATAGTTGAACAAGCTGACTATCAAAAACAAGTATCCTTTGCCGAGAATAGATGATCTTTTCAAGCAGCTCAGAAGAGCATCGATTTTCTCAAAGATTGATCTGCGTTCAGGCTATCATCAACTGAGAGTTAAGGAGGCAGATGTTTATAGGACAGCCTTTAGAACTTGTTATGGGCACTACGAGTTCCTTGTGATGCCGTTTGGGCTGACGAATGCACCTACCGCTTTCATAGATCTCATGAGCTGTGTGTTCCAACCCTATCTGGACCAGTTCATGGTAGTCTTTATAGACGATATCCTAGTGTATTCAAGAACTGAGGTTGAGCATGATGCACAATTAAGGATTGTATTATAGATTCTGAGGGAGAAGCAATTGTATGCAAAATTCAGCAAGTGCGAATTCTGGCTGAGGGAAGTCACTTTTCTAGGTCATGTAGTTTCAGCTGAGGGGATTGGGGTTGATCCTCGAAAAATTGAAGCAGTGTTAGATTGGAAACCGCCTAAGATAGTGTCAGAAATTCGAAGTTTTCTGGGCTTGGCTGGATATTATAGACAGTTTGTTGAGGGGTTTTCATTAATTGCTACACCCTTAACCAAGTTGTTACGAAAAGGGGTACCATTTGTTTGGACTAATAAATAGCAAGAGAGTTTTGAGAAGCTTAAGAAGGTTTTGACAGAGGCCCCTGTTTTGATTTAGCCAGAGCCTGGGAAGGAGTTTACGGTCTACAGTGATGCTTCACATGTGGGCTTAGGCTGTGTGTTGATGCAGGAGAGAAAGGTGGTTGCTTATGTGTCGCGCTAGCTTAAGACTCACGAGGTGAATTATCCAACCCATGACTTAGAGTTGGTAGGAGTGGTGTTCGCGTTAAAAATATAGAGGCATTACTTATATGGGGAAAAGTGCATAATTTATACGGATCATAAGAGTCTAAAGTATCTCCTTACTCAAAAGG
Organism: Gossypium stocksii; assembly: GCA_020496765.1. Classification (NCBI taxonomy): domain Eukaryota; kingdom Viridiplantae; phylum Streptophyta; class Magnoliopsida; order Malvales; family Malvaceae; genus Gossypium; species Gossypium stocksii. Next base: position 43,180,255 of record CM035622.1, on the reverse strand, counting down.
AGCTGAACCTTAGGAAACACAGATGGATTGAGCTGCTGAAGGATTATGATTGCACGATTGAGTACCACCCTGGCAAAGTAAATGTCGTAGCTGACGCATTGAGCTGAAGGGCTATATCTAAGTTAAGGGCTATGTTCGCTCGTTTGAGTTTATTTGATGGCAGTTTGCTAGCTGAGCTTCAAGTAAAGTCGTTGTAGATTGAACAAATAAAAGGTAAGCAACCGTTAGATGAGACTCTAGGTCCTCATTTCAGACAAGTTGAGAATGGGGAAATGTCAGACTTTGGGTTGAATGGTGAAGGAGTACTGTGTTTCTGTGGGAGAATCTACTTACTGAAGGATAATGACCTAAGGCAGTCTATATTGCGAGAAGCGCATAGTAGTCCCTATGCTATACATCCCGACAGAAATAAGAGGTATCGGGATCTTTGTGCACTATATTGGTGGCCAGGACTTAAGCGCGAGGTTACTAAGTTCGTAAATAAGTGTTTGACATGTCAGCAAGTGAAGGCGAAACATCAATTACCTTCAAGATTACTTCAACCAGTGAAGATTCCACTTTGGAAGTGGGAGAGGGTAACTATGGATTTTGTTAGTGGGCTACCCTTGACGCGTACTAAGAAATACTCGATATGGGTTATTATGGATCGGTTAACTAAGTCTGCTCATTTTATACCAGTTTGCATTAACTATTCATTGCTGAAGCTAGCTAAGTTGTATGTGGCTGAGATTGTAAGATTGCATGGGGTTTCAGTCTCTATAATATCTGACAGAGATCCTCGATTCACGTCTCAGTTTGGTAGAAGTTGCATGAGGCGCTGGGTACTAGATTGGATTTCAGTACGACATTCCACCCTCAAACAGACGGTCAGTCGGAGAGGGTAATTCAAGTGCTAGAAGATATGTTAAGGGGCTGTGTAATTGAGTTCCGAGGCAATTAGGAAGATTATTTGCCATTGGCCGAATTTGCGTATAATAACAGCTATCAGGCAAGTATTGGAATGGCACTATATGAAGGTTTATATGGGCGTAGATGTCATACTCTGACTTGTTGGACTGAGTTAGGTGAGCGGCAAGTTTTGGGGCCTGAGTTGGTAGTAGATATTGAGGATAAGGTGAAATTGATTTGGTATCGGTTGAAAAAAGCATCAGATAAGCAGAAATCTTATGCTGATTTGAAGCACCGAGAGATTGAGTATGCAGTAGTGGACTTGGTATTTCTTAAAGTTTCTCCATGGAAGAAGGTACTAAGGTTTGGACGAAAGGGTAAGCTAAGCCCTAGATTTATTGGGCCATACCGTGTGCTGAAGTGTATAAGGCCGGTTGCCTATCAGCTGGAATTCTCTGGAATTGAGTCAGATCCACGATGTGTTTCATGTTTCCATGCTAAGGCATTATCACTCAGATCCTTCTCATATCATGCCAGTTAAAGAGATCGAGGCTAGACCTGACCTAACTTTCAAAGAAGAGCCAGTGGAGATAATTGATCATGATGTTAAGGTGCTGAGAAGGAAATCCGTCACATTAGTCAAGGTGCTTTGCTTAACCACAAAGCTAAGGAGGTTACGTGGGAACCCGAGGAGGTAATAAGACAACAATACCCTCATCTATTTTAGCCAAGTAAATTTTGAGGCTGAAATTTCTTTTAGGGGGTAGAGTTGTAACACCCCAAAAATCCTGAATTTTGAATTGTTAGAGGATCTCTATGAAGTCCTGAGTTCAAGTTTTGGTATAGGAAAAAATCTTGGTTTTGGTCTTAAGGGAACCTTGACTTCGAGTAGTATGCCTTTTAAATAAATAAGACTAAAATAAGACACAAAAGGAGTTGTGGTCTAGTGGCAAGTGGTGCCACATGAGAAGCAGGAAGGAGGCGTCACATGCAGGGCAAAGAGGTCCAGGGTTTGAGGTTTGGCAAATATTGTATTAGGAATTTATTTTACACCTTTGGCAGCCAGTGGTTGAGTTGGATTTGAACTCTGGAGGGGAGAGCTTGAATTGGTCAAGTGAGGAATTTAAAAAGGGGATCATGGAGTAAATCTTGGAGAGAATCAAGGGGATTGGGTTTGTTAAGGAGTTGGAGCCGATTGGGAATTTGGGGAGTGCAAATTCAGTTTAGGGTGAAGTGAGTGCCGTCCTTTGTCAATTTGGGGAAGTGGCGATTTCTCTTTTTGGTATTTTCGGTGTTTGTGGAGTTTCTTTTTGTAGTGTTGCTAAATTTTTGACCATTTAGGATTTTATTTTCTTGTGACTTCATTATCTTTCGAGTCATTTTCTTTATTCTTCTTTCTTTATATTTTATTTTGGTCAAGTAGAACCGAACACTCTTTGGTACATCCACACCTTCTCTTCTTCCTTCCTTCCTTTAGTCTTTGGACATTTGAAGCTGAATCTATACTCCCTCAATCGATTTTGCTAGAGCTGACTTGTTTTCTTTTGTTCAAAAGCCGAATTCTACTACTTCTTCTGACATATCTGGTCAAATACTCTCTCATTCCCTTTCCTCTTGTCTTCACCTCAAACTCTCCTTCACTTCATCAATTGTCGTCTCTCCTATCACACTGGGTATTCTTCTCTTTCTTTCTTCTCTACTAACCTTTCCTTCAATCGGTTCTGGGCCATAGTCGAACGTTCTCCCATTTTCTTTGGTAAGACCGAATATCTCTTTTCTCTCCCTCACTTTCTTAGTCATTTTTGTAGGGATCGATTTGCCTCTTTTTCTTCTTCTCAAGGGTGGTGATCGATTCTCCTCCTCTAGAACTTTGTCGAAACTTTAGGGATTCTTTGCCGAACTACTTTTTGTATATCTAGTCCTGGTGTGGTAAGGATTTCTATTAACCAGTATGTACACTTATTCGTCTATTCTTGCTTTAGTGAAGGCCAAATGCTTTTATATGGTGTTCAGGGTGGTCTAGTTGGTTGTGAGTCACACAGTTATGCAATCTTTAATGACAAGGGTTTTTGTAACGCAGATCTCGGAGGCAATCGTTGCTAGAGGTAGTGAAGGGTTAATAATGTGATTGTTCAAGGTAAGTGATAGTGTGATTTCAGGTTAGGAAAAGAAGGAAACTGTGCTAAGCAAGGGACTAACTGTTAGTCTTGAATGATTGTAGGTTTGTGGCTAGGGATTCAAAGCGCGTTTCGAAATCAGGTGTGTATAGACACCGCACACACGATAGATTAGCAAGAACCGAAATCCCGAAATCTTGAAAGGCTCAAAAGCCAAAAATTTGGCTACGATAACCCCATGAGTGCGCGAACAGTCGTGTGGGGGAGATCACTATGATAACAGAGGCCCCATGACCAATCTCATGGTCTTGGGCCGCTTTTTCACCAACTGGGTCGAAATGGGCCAAATTGGTCCGATGGGCATATGGGCCCGACATGAGCAAAATTGATGGATTGTAAGAAATGACGAGCCGGTCGTGTTGACTATATGGCCAATGGTAGATTTGGGCTTAATGGGCCATATGAGAGTGTGGGCCCCATTTGGGCCACGTATTGGGCTTTTGGCCCCTAGTGTATTTGTAATTGTTAAAAGTGACATAAAAAGCGCTGAATGATTGTGGACTTGTTAATGGGCTGAGTTATATATTTATTCCCTAACAAAAAATGACCGATATGCCTCTTAAGGGTAAAATGACTAAAATGCCCTTACATGTTATATGTATGATTTTGTATGCCATATATATATTTGAATTGCATTCATGTGATATTATGTTTCATATGGGTGGGGATTGTAGATTGGAGGAAGAAATTGATATGTAAGGGTCACATGGTCGCTTGACGACTGTGGATCCACCGATGGCTTTTAAGCCTAATATGTGATTGACAGCTTTGCTGTAATATTGGTTAGTGCCACAACCGGTGCTATATTGGAGTGTAGGGATGGGTGGGTCGATTTAATCCCCACAAGAGTGTAGGGTTGGAAGGGATACGGAGTGCAGGGTTGTATGGGGTATTGTGCATTGTATATATGATATTGTTTGTATTATGGGCTTAGGCCCAACTGAGGCGATTTGGGCTAAGGCCCAAATGCCACCGTTATTGGAATGGGCTTAGGCCCAAATTGAGTGATGCATGCTTTATAATCGTTGAGGGTTGTACACATTGAGTTTTTGAAAAATCACCCCCTCTTCTTATTTTTACAAGTGACCCTCAGTAGGTGGTTCGACGTATGGGAGGACTTGGAGATGGCCATACTACGAGTAGTTTTAGATTTCCGTATTTCGTCTTTCTTTAGCTAGTATTTGCTTTTTATCGGGTTTTTGGTTGTAATAGGGCCTGTCTTCTAGTTTGATTTGGTTTTGGATTTTATAATCGTATTTGCTTAACTTTAAAGTTTGAATCGGTTTTTCTGAAAAAGAAACTAAAGTAATATTTTTGCAAATCGTAACTAAAACCATGAACATTTTCGAAACAAGAGCTTCTGCTTTAAATAAACAAAGGAAATTAACAAGGAATATACACTAAGGTTTCCAAATAACAAACTCAAGGTTTTATCTAAACTTGCAATTGAATAAGTTTCCACTGGTTTTTGTTTTACACTAAAGTACTTCGTTTTGAGGCTGATTTTGAATAAAAGAGTTACAACATGAGAACACTATTTTATGTCGCAAACAACCTAATGTTTTTTTAAGGTTTTCAACAATTTCAATTTGTGCGAGTTACCCCTCAATGTGACACCGCCAGATTCGATCATAACGTTTGGGCAGGGTTTAGGGTGTTACACCCTTCATCCACAATCATAGTGGTGAATTTTAAAATTCAATACGAATGTCAAGTACATAACAAAACCATCAAAAGCCACTAAACAAGTTAACTTACCAATGACTACAATCTGATGAATGACTTACAGATACAAGTACATCGATATTCCAACCAAAACACACCAGATGCTCATAAGAGCTAATCCATCTGAAACACACCAATGGCTCCGAAAAGCTAGTCCAACCAAAACACACCAAAACAGAGAGTATAATACGAGAGTTCACAACAAATGCTAAACCTCGGTCTACCCAAGAAGCTTATGTATATACCACTCCACAGTAATCTCAACTCCAATCCCTAAAACAGACCATATCTTGATTGTACTTTATCTTGCTTTCAATCCGCTCCAAAAATTAAAATTCAATAACAGCTCTCAAATAACCTTACATCATAAATAATTAAATATATCTATTATACAATTTTATATCATCCAACAATTCATATAAATGTTAAATTTTAAACCGTATGAACTTACCTAGATTGAATTATAGTAGTTGCAGAAGTTTAGGGACTATTTTGTACTTTTTCCTTTTCCATGACTACCAATTGGGTCTTGATCTAAAATGTAAAATTCTTCAATTATTAGCTTACATTTAACCTTCTAACTCACTTTACATTTTATACCCTTTTATTTTTTAAATTTACACAATTACCCCTAACTTTTACAACTTTTGCAATTAAGTCCCTTAACCCAAAAATAATCAAATTAACCATTTTTTTCAAGTCAATATTCTAGCCGTATAAACTACGCCCTTAAATAGTCCTTAATAAACATCAAATTAACTATCTAACCTTGAAATTTTGACATTTTCAAAATTTAATCCTAAAATCAAAATCTAACAAAAATCACTTCACAAAATCACCAAATAACAGAATCAAAGCTTCAAATACATAGTTATCATAAAAAAAAATTCAAGATTTATCAATAGAAATTGCTAAATTTTTTAACAGATTTGAAAACGAAGGTACGGGCTAGCTGGACCTAATTGCAATGATCTTAAGAACATAAAAATTACAAAAAAACAGGTAAAGAAATCACTCACATGCAAGACTTTATGTATTGCCAAATTTGAAGGTCCAAAAATGGTGAATTCCCTTTGGTTTTTCGGTGGAAACATGAAAAAGATGATAGATATTTTTTTGTTTATTAATCTTTAATCGATTTACTAAATTACCAATTTACCCATAATTATAACCTTATAAATCAACAATCAAAAAGCCTATTATTGTCCATCAATAACCTTATGGACTAATTATTACTTTAGTCCCTTTTCATTTAATAATTTGCTATCAAATCAATGGAAGTCAAGATTTACTAAATTTTGTACCTTTTTCAATTTAATCATTTTTCCTTAACTAACTATCTAAATGTTAAAATTTCTTAACCAAATTTTAATATAACCCTAATGAATCTATAAATATTCTATAGATAATATTTAGGAGTTGACATTATGAAAATTTATGGTCCCGAAACCAATGTTCCATCACCACTGAAAATCGGGCTATTACATAATCATACTTCAACATCACATTATTTATACATCATACATCATGTACTTGAACCTAACAATTTCTATATCAAATGTATATACTACTCTTGACAAACAATCATACATTCACATATATCCTTTGGTAATTACTCATATAGTCATATACATAACATACCATACTTTTCATGATTTTAGTTTCATATTTTAATTAGTATCCTATAGATCTCTTTGTATGGGCAGTGCACATGCAAGAATCAGTTTAGAGACTCACTTAATAACCACAGACAACAGCTTGATCTCCAAATTCAAAATCTAACAAGAAACTGTAGCAACCACTTCTTATAAAACACAAGAACACTATTAAAACTCATTTGAGTAACTTTTACCATCATTTGAATTCTAGATAACCTCTATGCAAAGTGTTACTTCTTCATCTTACTGTTCACACATAAAACAAACTTCCTCTTTCAAAAGTCAACATGTAAGACTATGATACTTACCCAAGCTATGAAACAACCTTCTTCATGAACCCATAACATGAACTCAGTTACGAGTTTAGAACTTGATTCACGATTTGATTGCCCGATCATCTAAATAGGTACCTTTTCAAGAAAAATAGAAGTTTAGGTTTAAAACTTAGAATGTCTATTTTAGGTTATGGAAAAATGATAGAAATGAATTGAATAGATAATTGATAAAACAAAACTCAGCCCAGAAATGAACCAACACTATATAATAGTGTGATCCAATTTCTACAAAGTGAAGTTAAGTCTTAACAAATAAAATTAGATAGAAAGATCGTGATCCACTATCTATAATAAGATAGGAACTAACAATAGGGTGATCATCACACTTCGAAAAGGGTTGATAACTTTGATAACAATATAGGGAAAAATAAGATTGGTTGTTGAATGCCACAAGAATGTAAG